>JANVCC010000010.1:30248319-30324317 GCA_025345505.1 Todiramphus chloris collaris | reverse complement strand
GCGTCTGTTATAGGTTTAAGGGGCTGCCCTGACCCTAAACCACGACACCTGCATAACTCATCTCTCACTACTTTGACTGTTTTGTGCAAAGAAAATATTTTCATTCTCCTGTGAGACCTTCTAAGAGTGGTTATGAAAGATTAGAAAGAAACAATGGTTCAAAATGGCATCAGTTTGGACAAAATCAAGTCAAAAGGAGTACAAATGTGGATAGTGATAATTTCACAAAGTGGGACATAACATATTCTTCTTCTCTCTAGAGAAGGAGACTTCTCTAGAGACTTTCAAGACCCACCTGGATGTGTTCCTGTGTGGCCCACCCTAGGTGTTCCTGCTCTGGCAGGAGGGTTGGACTCGATCTCCAGAGGTCCCTTCCAACCCCTAACATTCTATGATTCTATATTCAATGCAAACCTTTTAACAGTCACTAGCTGAGAAATTGTAGAGATCTGTGAATATATCTTCCAAAAATAAGGTATGGACTTATGGGGACTCTTTACAGGTTCAGGGTTTTTTTGTTGTTGTTAGTGTTGTTGCTTTCCATCCACCCACTCCCCCTTCTTCATACAGCACCTGTCTAAAGGAATCTTTCTATGGGGTCATTTTCAAAGAAATCATGATTAGTGTGAAAACTGCAATCAAACTATTGGTGTTTTCCCTGAGGCAAATGTTGCATATACAAGGTGTGTATAACAGATTTTTATTTTAATTAGAGGGTTTCTTGAGCTCCTACTCCAGTTACAGAACCATTTAAATTGTGAAACATCAATAGAAAGTGCCCGTTGGTTTTGGAAACCAGGAAAACAAGTCAAGTCACATTCATTGATATGCATGGCATAGACACTGCCTACACTCATTACCTAAGAAAGGTATTTATGCCAGCTAACTGTTTGCATATGAAAAAGAAATTGTTCTTAAAGAGGTCAGTGGTGGGTCACAACAAACAGCTCAACGATTAAAGGAAGATACACATCCAGTCATTACATTCACTAACATAATATCAACCCATTGCTCTGCACAGCTTCCCCATTCAGTACATCATTAGAAACAAATACTATCTATTTTGTTGTGTTATTCCTATCTGGAGATGGAAAATATAATTTATGCAAGGTATCAATAAATATGAGCTCCTACATGGTGTTTAACAATAAAAGCTGCTGACCTTATGCATGTTTTAGCTGCAAATCCAACAGAACAACAAATAAATAAATACTGCTAGTAAGTAGAGTCTAAAGAAAACATTTTTTTGTTACAGAATTAATTTTTCTAATTTTGAACCCCTGCCATTATGAGTCCAACTTCAACAGCTGCAGGCCTGGCAGAAACTGAAATTTCATGAGAGCTCAAATGAGCTCTTAACAGAAGAACAGGTTAGATTATTATCCAATAGGGAAATTTAAACAAAAGATCGGCTGAACCCTTTCAGCTCCACGCTGGAGCTATGACCAGATAGTACCAAATGATTTGCAATGAATCGCTCTTACACCTGTAGTAAGTGCCGTGGTGTACTCTTTTTTTCACATGCCCGTATAAAATGTACGGTGAAGCCATTTCTCTGCAGCACCATCATCACTTGGAACAGACCCATTGTGGGTTGTAAGCTATCAATTACCTTGCAGATGAAAAAGGCTAAGTGGTTAAGTATTGGTACGTTTACACATAAGAGAGGCTGAATCTTTAAATAGCTATTTGCAAATACCACTGGAAGAATAGCCCCAAATGCAATCTTCTAAATGTATGTATAATTTGGGAAGTATTCCATGGATTTCCTATTTAAAAAGTTTGACTCCAATCACATGTTGCTATACAGACTCTTTCCCATGCTCCTGCTGAAGATGTGGAAGTGTTTAGGGATTAGGAAGTATTTCTTTTACTCATAATATACGATTTCTCTCAGCCTACTCCAGCACAAAGCAAGCATTTATGAAAGAGCATTGCTGTGGCACATCGTGCTGCATATCTTTATTTCTGTGTTTGTGTTTTACAGTTTTAGGTACTTTTTCTCATGCAAATAGTTGTATCAGGCAATTTGCATGGAAAGCTTAAGCACAAAATTTCAAGGGGAAAAAAGAAAGTAATAAAACAAACAACTCTGACAAAAAGGAAAATAAATAGCAGTAAGTCTGAAGTGGGGATTTGTTCCTGTCAGAGCCCAGCTGAGAGAAAGGCAAGTTGCGAGGCAGATTTTGTAACATTAAGTTTCTGTATTCATCATTCTTGTTATGCTCCGAAATTACTCCAAAACTATTTTGAATAGTGTCTACAGACAGACTTACTTCCATAAAATTACACTGAAATCAGGTTTAGATATTTACTAAATGATATCCATGTGGAAAAGAAACTTATCCTTGTACCCCAGACAGGGAGGAAGTCCTGAGGAGTGATGTCACATCACAGCAAGAAAGCAAGAAAGATTGGAAGCGTTTTCACCTCAAAAAATCCAGACAGGACATCAAGATCAGGGGATGATGTCACTGTCCCGCATGATGAGGGAATGCAGCTCTGCTGCAGCATCAGGCCACAGAGAAACCGATTTCAGATCTGGTGAGCTAGTACACAGAGTTGCTGAAATAAATTTTCTCATTAAAGTCAATAAGTTTAGGCCATGTCTTGAATTGCTGTCAGTCTCTGAAAAAGTCAAAATTATCCACTGTTATTTCACAGGTCTCTAATTCCTGCTCTGTATCCCTCACAAGAGGGGAAGATGGTGATCCAGGGCCCCTGCCTCTGCGTTGTACCGCTGGCCACTGAGAAGAGTTAGTTTTCTCTCTGTTCGCTCTCGTTCTATTTTTGCCTAAAGTAAATTTTATTGCTAAGAGCTAGTGTGTCTCATCAGCTATGGGTCCTGTGAAGAACCCTCTGGGTGTTTGAACCTGTCTCAACACCCTTTGTGCAAAAGGAGTAGGAGGATGCAGCAGCACCTGGTGTAATGGAAATCAGACCAGTTCCCACATCTCATATGTGCTTTGCATCCTTCTCAGTTTTTTTACTACTCCTTATTGCTTTTAGGTATCTTCTCCTGGTCTCTCTCCCTCTTCCTCACTTTGACTTAAACCTGTTCTTCTCTTTCACCTCATCACCTAATCTGTCTCCACATCTCCAGCTCCTTTGCCTGATGCCTCTTCTTTCTCCTCTCACCCACAAAGTATAAGCAGAAACCTTTAGCAAGTAAGGTTTTAGTTATTTCTCCCATTGACATCACAACATATACTCATAAAAGCTCAGCATGTATTTGGATGTCTTGCTCTGAACCTGTCCCCTCAACTTTCCACCGGGCAGCACTTATCCTGATGCTATGATATTCTTAAATTTGAGGAAGTGTTATTTCTTCTGCTTTCAAGGGAGTTTCTGCAAGTTAATACATGAATGCAGCTCCTAGAATCAAAAATCTCAGCAGTGACAGCAAATACACTCGATGTCTTAGACAAAGACCTGTTCTCACTTGTGTTTATTCCTTCCCTCTCTCCTTGTGCTTTATTGTGAAGATTACAAATAGCAAGTAGAGTATTTACAGCCTGACAAAGACAAGCTGAAATGGAATACAGACATAAGAAAAAAACAAACCTGTCCAAGTGACAAACTCTTCAAACTCTGATCTCAAGATTCCAGGTTTTTTATTCTCTGTAACAGCTTTATAGAGCACCTGTAAGAGCAGGTCTATCTGATACAGCTGTTCATGTGTGATAATCCTCTGCAGCTTCAATTTTCAGCATTAAAACTTATGTTACTGGCTTCATTTTTGCAGCATTACATTACTCTGTACAAGACACGAAATGAACAGACGGACACAAAACATTTGAGAAGCGAGTTCTGAAAGGACAAATGAGATCAAAGACCGGAGTCTACATCACATTTTGTTGAAAGCACATTCAGCCATTAGATCAAATAGTACATTTCACATTCTCCTGTATTTTCCAAAGCAACTTCTTTCTGGCAGGGATGAAGCATTTCTTATACTTTGTGATGTGTCATGATAAAATCAGCCTGATTTAAAAGACCAATTCCATTTTCACCAAAAGCCCACTGCCATAACCAAAGACTTCAAAAATGTCTTAGCTATACAGAAAGCATTAAAAGGCATCCCAAAAAGGAAAAAAAATCAGAAACTGTCAAGCAGAAGTCTGTGTCAAAAGTTTCTAAGGAAGGGAATGAATGCTTCAAAGCCAGCTGACTGAATCTGTGATTATGCAATTAACCAGCAGGTGTGGGTAGGACCTCAGTGTTACCATCAGACATACCGGCTCGGCCAACAAGTACCTTTGAACACTGGACTGAGCACACCAAGCTGCTGCATGGAATAGACAGAGACCTGGACCCAGCAATTCTTTTACCAAACCCAAAACCAGCTTTCTTTCATCAATTCCCATTTCTAGTAACAAGGATATTGGAGATTTTTTGGACTGAGGATGAATCAAGAGAGGATTGTTCAGAGAGTCTTGAGGGTTTAGTGATATTTTTCCAAGGACGGGGGAATTATGATTGACAGTTACTGATATTATTACGAAGATTTGCAATGTCATTTAATTTTTCTGTGCATCACCTTCCCTTTATTTTCAGAGGAAGCTCCATATACCAAGAACTAACAAAGCTTGTTCTGTAAATTCTTCATTTCCAGTTCTCATACAACTTCCATTGAACTCATCAGTTTCTTCTCTGAAAATTACACTGAACATTGAGCACTAAGAACTTCTGTTTAGGCATGTGGTTCCTAAAAACCAAATAAAATTGCAATATAGGACTAGGGTGAACAGCCAGTGAGTGTTTGGTAATATGAGAAAAATACATTAATAAGAACACATTGCCAGAACTGAAAGGGGTTAAAAGCAGAGTAAAAGTTACAGCACAACAATGCTTTAAAACAAACAAACCAGGAAGAGAACACTATTTTGTTTGCTTTTCCACAATACAAAGTACATTGTTGTTCATTAAATACATTAATGGAACTGCTTATTATTATTTAACTTCTAAACAAGACCATTAGTCACAACACTGAGTAATCACATCAATTTGGACAAGAATCTTTTTAAAGATATTGCTGTTCTTTAAAGTACACAATACTTTTCTGTGAACAATTCCAGAGTAAAATATCACTTAATCATTTGAAGCTGGAAGTTTTACAGATCAGCTACTCTAAATATGAGGCTAACTGCACCATTCAGAACTCTCTAAGAACAGAATTATTCTAAAGGTATGTAATTCAAGTGCCACAAAATCTGGGGAAAACTTCAGCTGAGGCCTTGGCAATGTAATTTCAGTAGACCGGCCAGAATACAGAGCAGTGTGTTCAATTGTGCCAACCCACAGAAAAACCTGGGAGATTATGTTCTTCATGGAGTACAGAGCCGAACTACTCTTACGCACTCAGTTGTGTACCTCACATATGAGGAGGAATGCAAGTACACAGGTGCACCCTAGACATTAATTCTTATTCTTCAGGCTTGGTACCAGTATCTCCAAAGAAAACTGTGCAATGGAGAATCATATTCCATGAAAGAACACATCCAAGGATGAGGAAAAATGAAAGAGACAACTCTGGAAACCCAGCACTGCCATTGCCAAAGTACACTACAGTTTGCAGATGGAAGATCTTGCTCCCTCTCACCAAAGACAAGAAAAGATAAAGGAAGTTGTGGTCAGAGAGTGCAGACAGCTGAAGTGAGCACCTGCAACAGCTGGTGGGCTGCTCCTCCAATGTGACCGTTACTTGGGGCATCTCAAGATCTCCCTATGTATGAACTCATACAAAACCACTAAAAGGCATATCCAGAAATACTGGACTGCTCTTCTAATCAGTTGAGATACTGATGTTAATTAAAACTTTTAAAATACAACAAAAAATTAACACCAAGTCATAAAGGTTTCTTCAAGTAGGAAGCGTACAAAATAAAGAGGCTACAATAACATCCCACGTAATATTAGGTAGTTTAGGTAATTTTTTTCTTGTAATACCTCATAACATGCTATGTATACACTGTAGCATGTTTTGTACAGATGATAAAACTTATTAATGATATTTCACTACACTTTCCACTGCTAAATCTTGGCTAGAAAGTGGGAAGACTCCACTTTTTAAAATCTAAGTAATTGTGCAGATTAGTAAAGAACTGATTAGAAAGACTCAACTATCTTTCCTAAGAACACTACAACACATAATGCTTTGAAAATTAAACTGAAATTAATGAACTTGAGATAACTCGCATATTTTAGCAAAGTTCACACAAGTAGGTTTTTTCTCTAATCCTGCTTCTACCTACTCTGTGTTGCCATCACCTGGGCTGTTTGCAGCAACTATCAGCTGATACGCACGGAAGCGTAGGGAAAGGTAGCTTTTTACAATGACTGCCTAAACCAGTGGTTAGGTGTGCAAAATGAAAACTAAAGTGTAATTGAATTCTTTGCCCCCTGCAAAAGACGCCCAAGCAGCAGAACAGCTTGTCACTCAGCATTCTTGCACAGCTCTTCAGAGAGACACGGAGTCATATTGCAAATAGAGACACAAAACATCAGAGAAGAGCTACAGTTCCAATTAGGACAAAATCAGCCACTCTAGGCAATAAAACAACGGGAGGCATCACAACATCAATACCTGAGAAATACTGCCACTTGTTATCTAACCATATCGCTCACTCAAAACATTACCCAGGAGATTCAGAGCCAGCCTAAACACTTCAGAAACCATCCAGAGCCGTATGGCACTGCATTCTTTCATACCTCAGGAGTAAAAGTTAGCCAGATCCTTCTGACAAACTAAAATGATTTATTATCACAAAGCAGAACTAATGCATTCTGCTTTACAACTCTCCTGGTAGTCTAGGAGAGACATTGCATTTATTACCTACAGTACATAATGCCCGCTGCAGAGCTCTGTATTATTCATAAGACTGTCTTTTTTTTTGTGCCATCGTAATGCTGATAAATTATGAAAAAATGCATATTTTATTTCAATTTCTAACATATTTTGGTACACATAGCAATCCATCACATAGCTGTAGGAAGAATAAGCATTATTGGTGACAGCTGTTGACATGCTCACCTCAACAGAGATGAAACAAAAGGACTGCAGAGATTGCCCTCACTCACAGCTATCATTCCCCTTTCATCACTTAATTTTTTGTGGTTCAATATTTGGAGGAGGCTACAGAAAAAGTCAGTGCTACCAGAATTGGGCAGCACCAAGGGATGCAACAGTACAAAGAAGAAAAAAAGGAGATCAAAGGTAGAAAGTGGTATTCACAATTTTCTCTTCAAAAGTAGATTTTTTGCTCACAGAGTGGCTCCCTAAGATGAACTTCATTTCCTACATCAATGTGAGGTTAATTTATATAAGAGCTGATACAGGTGCTGCTGAGTAATGCTACTACAGATGTAGGAGGGGGCTCAAAGGAAACGAGGCTTATTTCAGCTTCTCTGTCCAGCTATGGCCCATTTCTTCCTTTCTTAGCTGGAGGTAAGAGTGCCCCTTCTGTCACTGCCCATCAGCCCCAATTAAAACAATCTCACTAAAGATGTTACAAAACCTGAAAATATAACACCCTGCCCTCACAGCCCTTCAGATATTCACAAAAACATCATCTCTATTGGTAGATGGATATAAGCTGAACTGTTTGCCTGTTTATTAAATTATTTTACATGAGTCTTGACCTGACGTTAGCACTTCTAGTGCCCTCCACAGAACAGAGTTAACGGCTATAGCTTTATAGATACTAGGATATCATGACTGTTGTGCATTTTTTTCCTACCACTACTGGTTAATACTGGAATGCACAGAACAGGTGAGCACAATCATCTAACTATTACCTTAAAAAACACCAGCTCTCACAAGCCCAAAACTCCAAAAAAGACCATACTTAATGAACTGCAGAAAGCTTAAATCTTACTATTCCCTGTACTTTATATTATTTTGGTTTGGGGGTCTTTTTGACCTGAAACAACTACTATCAGTATGAAATGCAAGTAATTTCTCTGCTCTCCATTTTTATCCATTAAAATGTTACTAATATTTACTGAAAGATCATAGCACAAACCCAAAAGAAAGCATGCTACTTTAATCTGTGGTGTGCACATAGTGTACATAAGGTGCCCTTTTATCTTCACACAGATATTCTGTATGAGAGGCCTATGTCTGACACACAGCCACAGCTTTTAGATCTATGAGACCATTAACATAATTGGCTCTGGAGCAGATGAAGGGTTGTTTATCTTAAAATCCTAGCGGCACACTAAAATATCTAACTAACATCCACCTTTCACTCAGTGGTCTTTCTAAAAATAACACGCTCTCTCCCTGTATGAAGAGGAATTTGTACCTTGCACTCAGCAAGATGCTTACATCGTTAAAGGGGAAATTGATTTCCTTTAACGAAAGCTGCCTGCCCAGCACTGAGCATGGCTGCAGCCCTGCCACAACCTGAGCCGCAGTATGACCTTACTTAGAAAGTCTCAACAGCATCTCATGCAGCAGGATCTCTTCCATCTCACAATCTTCCTGTGTGACTTGGCACGGTCGAGATGGGCCTGGCAAGCCTATTACCACCCACCTGCACGGAGCACCCTTCCTCCACCGAGGGGATCTGAGCACCATCTGCTCCCAAATGCCTCACCTCACCCTAGTACAAAGGTTTCTGACTCGGAATATGCCTGAGCAAGGTCTATCTTCATAAAAGTTTCATAAAAGCAACATACAGGAGCACCCCATAGCCTTAAAGGCGCCTGCCCACGTTGGAAGCATACCGCATTAATCAGATAACACATCAAAAGCATCAAGGCGCACAAGGCAGCCTGGGCTGTGCCCAAGATGTGGCTGGATGGGATAGACTAGGATATCCTGCCATCTGCTGGGAACAGGCACCTTGCTGCATCTCTTCAACCCATCCATAGCCACATACACAATTACATACTCTTACAATTCAAGGACACCAACTAAAGTTATGAAAAATGCGCAAATCAATCAGCACATCGCATAGGTTGTTTGTGAACTATATAGTATAGTATATACTTTGAAAGCATATTTGCTTGCCAACATCTCCTCTGGTGTATGTATTTTACATAATACCATAATAATATTTTCCCATAATATCTGCACTAAATTTTATCACTAATGTTAATTCTTGCTTAATTGAATTTGTTTGTTATCTCAATAATAAAAGAACCCTAGTAAAGCCTACCTAGCCAGTAACCCAGGAAGTTTTGCTGAGTAATTGTCACTTCCATATCTTTCAACAGCTTCCTTATATTTTTAGAACCGTACTCCAAGTATTTTGGTATTTTGCATGATTAGGGGGTGAGTTTTGTTTCAGTTAAAACTCCAGCTGCTGGGTTCAGGAGATTTCACAAGAATCTGAGCCCTTTCCTTCTTTTCAAGCAAATTTCAATTTTGAGAAAACTTTGCAGAAAAGGAGGGGGAGGGGGAACGATACCAAACAACCACTTGGAAACAAAACTAGAAAATACCCTTATGTCTTTAAAGACAGTAAATTTGGATCACCTCTCTTGTCAGGAGTGAGGAAACTACACTACTGCTACCTAACTCCCTACCAGCTGGGTTGAAAAAAATCTTTAGCACCACTGTAACAATCTCAGAATAGCTTTGTTTCTAGCTTGTGACCCTTAAAAGATGATGCAGACAGCACAGGACCACTTCAGGAAACTCCAATCCAACATCCAGCAAGATGGAGACTACCAGAAGGCTCAAGCATTCATTCAGTGCTGAACATCCACAAACCAATTCAGAGTAGATGCTTCCAGGCTGTGCTGAGGACAGCTGTAACTTTCAGCTGACAAGATAGCACACACAACACCCTAAAGATAACCACAAGGAGAAAGCTCCAGATATTCACAGATGTTACTGCACTGCTGTCACTACGGTGGGGTTATACTTCCTCCTCAGTGTAGGCAAGTCCACATTACAGCCCTGAGAGGTGCTGAGGATGAGGAGTAAGGTGAGTCACCCAAAGAGGAAGGAGCCCACCAATACACAAAATACTTGTCCAGGAGTATCGTGCAATCAGAAAGTTGGCTAGGCAATGCAGAGAGGAGCACAAGGCGAAGGCAAGAGCTTTTGCTTAACAAACTCTGCTAAAACTGAAATACGGAGGAAAAAAATGCGCACCGTGCATGCTGATCTATTACCAACTCTTGGCTGAGAACTTCCCACGTTAAAATAGAAAGGTTTAAGATTAAAAAACCCCACAACCAAGCAGAAAATTTTCCCCATTGCAGCAGCAACAGTACAATTTATAATCAACAGAGTGTAACGTAATGTGAAGAACAAGGTGACACGAGAGTTCTCAGTTGACCAACTGATCATATGTACATTCTTTGTAACTTAATAAAAATCTCCAAAAGGCACACAAATCTTTCTGCTTACGTCAGTGAAGGCACGATGTCAAAATGAGTTCTGATATTTCTAATGCTTCTAACAACACTAGACTCTATTCAGAAAAATGTACCATTAAATATTATGGGCCATGCCCATAAATATGCACACTCCTTTGTAATCCTACAAGAGAAAATAATATGAATACACATAACATGCTACAAATAACCTGACTACCAAGGAACCCCAGCCACTTAACAAATCTGGTATAAACAGATTTATTCATAGTGATTACTTGACATCCGCTCAGAAAGGCTGCCAACTAAAGGGGAAAAAAAAAAAAAAAGTTTAGCTGCACTAGGGACTAACACAGTAACAGTTTAAAAAGCAAAGCAGACTCAAGCATTGGAGCCAGTGGAAACAAGTAGCTGAGCAGAGTGCCACTGCTCAAGCTGGAATCTGTCCAGAACACTGGGAATGATGCCTCTGGTCCAGAGAAAGCTACTGATCTAATCGCCACCGGAGTCCCCCATTCAGTTCTACATTTAATGTGAGAAGTGACACATCTAACCACAGAGTGCTTCCCTCTCCCTTGATGGCTTAAAGGAAACAGACTGCTTAAACACCACAAAACGCCAAGTGCAAGACAGCAGTTTAAATGTATTTCAAAAGGAATATGCTGAAGTTGTGCAAGTCCCAAGCTTCTGTGTTTGTGTCAGCGTTAATTCAAGCCACACTTCAAAGTCCTGCCAACAAGTAGGCAACAAAAGGATTAAAAAAAAAAAAAAAAAAAAAAGAGCACCTACCAAAAAAAACACATCCTAGAGTAAACAGAGCAACTCTGCAGATAAAGCTCAAAGTGAAGAAAAAATGCAGGCTGCATATATGTTCAGTATAAAAACAGATCAGGAAAAAACTGTAACTTTGCTCACTAGGGTGGCCCATGCCACTCAAGACAAACTGATCACATTAATTCTTGAAACTAAAAAAAAAAACCACCACATATCACACTTCCACTGAGTGACTGATGTTAAATTACTGAATTTCCTGCCCTTCAAACTACATGCAGGACCCTTTATGACAAGTCAGAAATAATCAAAACAGGAAGCATTGTGCACTACGTATTTCCCACAGAGACATTTTAATCCATCAGATATACTTGAGCCTCCAGCATAGGACAAGATTCACCCACACAGTAAGAGTATCTCCCCCTCAGGTACTGCTGCTCCGCTTCTGTCCAGGTCCTGAGGGCAGTAAGGGGTCTGACCAGCCCTGAAACCATCCCTAGGGGCTCCCTCCCTCTGACCATGGCCCAGGAGCCCATTTCAGCCCAGCCTGGGGGTGTTGGTCCCTACCCCTGGCCCTCTGGGCAGCCCCATCCAGCTCCATCTGTTCCAGAAGACCCCAAATTAATTACCCCCATCAAGCAGCAGGGATTCTGAGGGAGCAAAGCACAGGCCATCATCACAGAAACAACTGCAGAAAACCCCAAATCAACTATGAGAGACAGTATCATGGGTAGGAGCTGCAGCAGAGCCTCTACACTCTGTAGATATCAGTGCTCTTTTTCAATACCGTTCATATTTAGATGAAATTAATGATAGCTACTGATTTACAACAGGGGGGAAAAAAAAACCCAAGAGAGGGTATAAAATGAATTTCCTATGAAAATATTTCAGACATTAAAGAAATGCAATTTGTAGAAATCTTATCTGAAATTAAAGTAGAAACTTTTCTTTCAAATGAATTTTGTAGAGGATGGTGCCAGAACTCTGGAATAATGCCTGGTTTTATGAAGGATGTATGTTTTTTCTATGCTTGCTCTCATTATATGTATTATAACAGTTCCTTTATATGTTTGCAGATATGCATATAAGCAATAAGGGTATGCATAGATTATTATAAGTGATCTGCTTTAAGAGGCACTTAAAGCAGTGACCCCTTAAAGCAATTTAAAATAGTTGCCAAGATTTAGCACGTATTTTGCTAGACAAATAGCCTATTATTGGCAAGTTCATTATTATTCTAGTATGTCAATCGGGTCAGGCTTAAAATCAATACATGGAATTTGTCAATTGTGTTTCATATGTCTTCAGTCTCACATTCATTAAGAAGAACAGATTACAAATAGCATTCTTTGTAAATCAGGTTATAGTGTCAGGAAGCAAACAATCTTACTGCAAAATAATGAGCTTAAATTCTTAGCTAGAATAGCCACACAGACCAAGTTCAGCTATAAAAATCATAATGCATGTAGTCTTTAGTTTAAGATGACCTTCAACCTACAAAGCTTGGAACAATGCTGCCATAAGTATTCCATCAATCCATGTTTAATATCAGTCACAAGAGGAAAAGTAAGCCCAGTGGAGCCCTTCTTAAAAAAATCAGATTATATACCATATCCCATGGTTCTGTCCCATCATTATATACACTAACATTTGAACAGAACTCATTTCACCTTCAACCTTACACAATCCCCAGCAAAAATGGAAAAAAACAGCAGATCCAGTTCCTAAAAAGGCCTTTCAAACACACTTCTGTTCCTTTTTAGCAATACAGACCAGCAAATGTTAGTGTTTCACATACACTTAGCTGACGCATTAGGCTGCAAAACTTGGCTCAGAGTATGTGTTTTATCTCCACTTTTTCCCAACACAACTGGAAAAGACAGCAAAGCCCACCTCTCCTACTCTTCTGCATCTTCAGTCATGACCTGCATTCCAGCCACAACCATGAGTGTGTCACCCCTGATTTATGGTCAATAATCACAACAGCAAATGCAGGTGAAGCACAGATTTGGGTTCCAGGCTGCAATCTGTAAATGGGATCAATCACAGCTGACTGGCATTTGAAGTCAAACTAGGAGAATAATAAAACACAGGTGCTGGCTCAGAATGAGAAAAAGGAAGCAAAGGGCCAAAGGGACAGGGTTCTAATTGGCATAGCATAAATAACATTTAAAAAAACAAAAACAAAACCACCACAGGTTGAACAGCCTTTACATTTTTGAGAGAGGAGAAACCAATTATTTAGAAGCACAGTGAAGTCATTTATAATGCTCCAGAGCGTGAGTGGTGGCTGTACCCAAGAGCCAATTAAGTAAATGTTACTGCAGGATTGCCAGAGTTCCCATTTTTGAATTGAGTTATTACTGAATTGTAACCACTGGCTGAAGCAAAGGCTTAAAACACTCAGTATAGTTTCTATTTGTTACCATGGAAGCAGGGGAGAATGACATTCAACATAGTTCAGAAAAAAAGGTCTTCAGTAATTACCATTAATGAAGAGCATTAACTTCTACAGACCTACATATCACAAACATTCTCTTTGGCTCTGTAAGGTATCAAATACATGATCAGGATGATAGAAGTACCTTTGAGAAAAATGCTGACCACTCGTGAATTTATCCAATTGAGAAAACTAAAACACAAGCCATAGTGTAAACTGCCTAGAAGCTTGGCAATTTTCCTACCACCATTGAGAAAGGACTGGTTATATATTACCATGTTTTTCATATACTCTGTGCTCCACTGGCTTGATCTGTCTAAATATTGTACACTTTTCTGTGTAGCACCCAGAGAACAGTGAGACTTAGAAATTTAACTGGAAATGGCAAAGTAATGTTAGGCAACCTTCGTAAGTATTGCTGCCTTGCTCTTAACGCAGCTAATAGCTTGTGTCAACACAGACTATAATAGATGTTTGGAATCTTTTGTTTTAATCTGCATCTTGCCATCCTTTGGATATATGGATGTAAATGATATAGGAATTAACATACTGCTGTATACAGGCGAATGTTAACAGGAATGAATTATTTATAAGACAAGCTGCAGTGACCAAACAGCTGCCTTGTTAAAAAAAGATGTGAACAAGCCAGATGAGTTGCAGTCATTCCATTCCTACACTTGCCCCTACATAGGAAAGTAGGGCCAATGCAGACCTACAGAAACAAGAACAAAGCACCTGAACTGAGCAGTTTCAAAAGCAGAAAATGCATTCAAGTCATTCTCTTTCTTTCTTCAGTTGACAAAGATACAGATCATTTTAGAAACAAAAATCTTACAACATGTATTACCTGGCTCTGAGATTTCATGGGAGGAGAAGATGTGCACTATGTAGCTCAGGCTTCCCAGGGGTCATGCAGAATATCACACATGCCCATCTAGCTGGACATGCAGTAGAATGCAGAGCATGTGCACGATCACAGACTGGGCTGTCCCCAAGCTACCATGCTACCAACCCTACTGCAGGTCATTCAAGAAGAAACCCTTTAAGGGACACTTCCCCCCATGAAGCTATTCTCAAAAGGGAAAATGCACTGGAAATGCTAATGAAACTTTTTTGATGTAGACGGAGACCATATGGGTAGCATTAACAGCATAAACATCTGTGGTGCTTAAATTGTACAATTTTCAGATGATCTTCAAGCATTGGACCCCCTGATCTTGCACTTGCAATCTGTCTTGCAGAAGGCAGCCTGTATAGCAACAGAATTTGATGTTACAACCTCCCTTCACTGTCGCAGTATCTCTGCTTCCAATATTACTGGATTGTAAACATTTTAAAATTTAGATTAAGTAGCCACGTTACCAATGTCATCAGGGAGGTAAGTTTTCACATCAATAGATTACCCAAGGAATCTAATCACTAATCAGTTAGTTAGCCTGAGAACATTACCCTGAGTCATTTTAATGACCTTTAACCATCAAAAAGAAGGGGAAACCAAACCTATGAAATTGTTGTCTCTGTAGTTAGAGAAGCATAGTTTCTTCTGCTGCCTACCATATCAACAAAAGTCTCTACAATGGACTGTCATAGGCAGTGACTAATCTTTTAGCTAGAGTGTCACCATTTCTTGCAGGCTCAATTTGTTTTATTGTAGACAAGGACTCTCAACAACTGTACCTTCCCCATCCATTTTCCAACTGACCTCCAAGCAAAGCAATGGTGTAAACAGGGAACTCTCTATATAGAAACTACTCAACTGTCAAATTTGCATTTTCCCATTCCATAATCCCCAGCAGAGGGGAGAGGATGGAAAGTCAGGATTGCTAAACTTGGGAAGCATGAGAGCATTTCACAAGAATTCCCCGCCCACACACCCCCACTTAGCTGTTTCAAGGAAGAAGGGTGGGAAAAAGGGCAGTAACAGAATGAAAAGAAAAAAAAAAAAATCTGCTGTACATATTAAACATTTTTCTTACTTTAAATAATAATCTGGAAGTGATCTCCTGTAAGGACTCTGCTCTTTCCTGTATGATGTAGCTTTGATTTTTTTTTTCCCCCAACACTTGTAAGCAATCACCATCACAGCTACCTAAAACAATTAAACATGGTAAGCATCTACACCGGTACAATCAATTCAGTTGGAGCCTGAGCAAGTCATTCATCCACAGATTACCCTCTCCACCCCCAGTTCCTCATCAGCTAGGAAAGTCACTTTTTCAGAAAACCATTCCCAGGGGTGGCCCCTGTAGCATTCCAAGGAGGCCACCCACTTTGAACTATTTCAGACCAAAACATATGGCACAGGTAATATGATATGCAATTAATATATAGTTCCTTCCTGATATTCCACAATATTGTCACTCTCACAGGGTAACCACTAGTTACCAAATTACAGTGAAACAGAGCTTACTCCAGTTTCTGTGCTATACACTCTACCTCTGCTTTCCTCTGACTTGTATGAGAGGAAAGTGCTAGAGCCTCTTTCAAGGCAGGCAGTGGTGGTAAATAAAAATATAAGGCAAAATTCTATTATTTGGATCTTTTGTGAACAGTCAACTGAACACTCAAAACACTTTTTTTTTTCCTGTGTTCCATCTATTAAAAAAAAAAAAAAAAAAACAAACACACAACTGCACAAAACCCACCCTCTGCAGAAGATCCTCCGTGCCAAGAATCAGACCTCTGCTCGAGGGACTGGTCCATCTCCCAGACCTCTAGGAAGCAAAAGGTGTGACCACTGTTGGACACAAAAGGTCCATCTGCAGTTTAGAGCACTTTGCTAGATTTCACTATCCACTGAGAAGCTGATAAACTCATCAGGGAAAGCACTCTTGTGTAGCAGTCCTGCCAAGGGTCGAAAAAAACTACAGAAAAAAGCACCTTTTACAGTTAGGTGTGATATCTACCTAGATTTACAGGGCAACACACTGGAGCTGCAGGCTCCTTTCCAGAGTGCGTAGACTCTCTGGGAAACACATGCAAACATTTTCGTAATGGAATCAGCACTAACCAGAGCCCCCTGATGAAAACAGCACTGATGAGAAAGTGAAGAGCTTTAGGACTATTTATATAGCACTGTGCAGCCCTGGGAAATAAATAAATTAAAAAAAAAAAAAGGATACTAAAAAAAAAAGACTAAAAAAACCTCAAAAGCAAAAAAAAAAAAAAAAAAAGGAAACTCAGAGTTCCTCATCTGTGTACAATTAATAAAAGACTAGATCATTCGAGCGTGGGGTTTGGATGGATGCCCTTGCTCTATTTCAGTACTTCAGAGCAAAATACAGCAGCTCTGCAGTCTCACTCCACAGGGAATAAGCATCGTTTACTGCAGAAACGAACATATTATACTCCATTTCATCCTACAGCAATATTAATCACTACTACCAGTTTGTTTCATATTTTCAAAGAAAAAATTAATAATAAAAAAAAAAGTTTCAATTTGTTGGTGTAGTTAATTATTTTTGCTGAATTTCCAAATGCAAAACAATTAATTTGGGCATAATACATAAACTGACTATCTTTATTAATTTAAAATAGAAAAGATTTTTTTCAAATATGAAATGATACAATTATCATTGACTGGTACACCACTGTGAGTTCCATACTTTCTCCGTGGTCCGCTCCATCATAATGGATGCCTTACAAATCACTTTAAATACCCACATTCACACTTAGGAAATTTATCAACCTAAAACTTCTCCAGAATTGCCTTTGAAGTCCTGTAATAACATATGCACTTCTAAACCTTATATAGGAAGCTTCCCAATCCACTGACTTAAGTAAATTGCTTTCCTATGTGTCAAGGAACAAAATTACAAATGTGAAATATAGTTTGTTTGCCTGTCTCAATCATGTCAAACCAAAAGTTGAGCCAAGTCAGCGTTCTCTTTTCATCGGGGGTTGCCAACTCATGCTTAGGAAACAGAGAAAATATAAAGCAGTGTTTTTGCTGGCACACCTTCCCACACTTCCAGCAGTTATCAGGAGACTGCAGAAAGATCAAGACGTATGGAGTTTACAAACCATTTCCTTCCACAGCACAGGCAGTGACGCTGTATCTATAGCAGTGTGTTTATGGGGTAATATCTTAAGTGTTAAAACTGAAACATCATTCTGTGGTTTTCTGATTTACTACCTTTCTAAAATCCAAGATCCAAGATCCTAAATGTCTGAGTACTTTAAAACATACATTAAGAGCTCTGCTTTCAATAGAATTTTTGCTTTAAGTTACTTATTTAAAGAGAATTTACATGCTTAGCTTTTCATCAAAAAGGTTACCAATTTTTTTCTGAACCAATTTGGCCATAACCAGATGGTAACTGAATTTTAGAAGGAAGAGATGGAATCTGCGTTTCCAAATCTTTTTGCCACTTCTCTAAACCAGGCAGATTTTAAGGAAGTTATATCACAGCATGCAAATCCATTATATTTACCCAAATGTCATACCAAAAATTATTTTACCTGTTCTGCTACTGAGATAACATACATTCTGCACGCTTAAACCAGATTAATTTCAAATAGAAAACTAAGTTAAATCTTATCAAAGTTGTACCTGTTGTGTTATCCACTATTCTGTCTCCTCATCCAGGACTTCTTTCCAAACAGAGCAATATTAGATTGCCCTCTACTGGATTACCTGCACAACTGCACAATCCTGGTTTTGCTGCTAAGTGTTTAAGAAGTAAATAAGGTTGCATTAAAAATGGGAAAATTAATGCTGTTTTGTTTCTGCTCTTGTTTAACTACCTTTTTAGATGTGAATTAAACTCTGTGAAATGTTAACTGTCAGCCTATTCATTTTACTGTATTCAGTTACAAAACAAAGTAATGTGTGCCACATGCTCAGGTTTTAAAGTAGTCTCAGAGCGCAAACTGATTTTGAAACCCAGAGGTAGAAAGCTGCTTATAAAATACTGAAGTAGAAGCTGAGCCAGCAAAGGATTTCTTAAAAAAAACAAAACAAAAAATTAAAATACATATTTTAAAAAAAGTCATCAGGAGACTCCAGCTCCACTTTTACACTCAATTACCTACTGAGTCCTGGACCAGAAACTTGCTGACTCCACTATCGTCCTCCTTTGTCAGCAAGACGACATCCATCAGGACTACCTGCCTTACTGCCCCTTCCTTTCTTCTCCTCTGACATGAAAGTACTTACCTCTTCTGGATGAGAACTACATTTTCCAAAAAAGAAGACTCTGTAGAAGACATCTAAAAGTATCTAAACATGACATCCAAAGTAAACAAAGGACCTAAGGATTTACACTACATAGCTACTTGAAGATATTCTATTCTTGAAACTTACAAAATAATTGAACTTAAGATTTTGCTATTTCCAGACTAAATAGTCCATTTAAAATATGAAGTGTTGCTCAAAGGGGGAAAAAAAAAAGGCAGAAAAAACAAACAAACAAACCATAAAACACTTAATGGCATTTTAATAAAGAAATGCACACATGCTCCCCTAAGCCCAAGTGCAGCCTTCTTGGTTATAAGTAAGCAAGAACTGACCACCTCAGAGGCATCTCATCCTACTCTGCAGTAAAGAGGCACATGTTACACAAATATAAACCAAAGACTTCTTTACTAAGCTCTTTCCTCACTCTGTATTATCCACAGATTTTATGATGGATGTAGATAGGGCAGCCATCCTGAGCACAGAAGAGAGGCAGAGAACTTCACATAGTTCAGGTAAGTGAAAACAGGTACTCTCTCTCCCTAGAGCTCAGAAGGTCAACATCTGTGACAAGGACTGATCTGGTACCTTTAGAGACCCCTGCATAAGTCAGACCTTGGAGGCCACACAGCAGTGGCTATGAAAGGGGTATCACACTGACCTCTCTTGGCATACACTGTTAGCACTTCTCTGCCAGCATCTACAGTAGTACACTTAATATCTAATAAGATAAATATACACATGCACCATATCAGCTATTTAAAATAGATACGCAGCTTTAGGAAATGGGGGGGAGATGCTGTTGTTGATTTTTCAGAGACTTTAATTAAAAATTATCACTGAAGCAGCATTACCTTCATTCTCAAAATGCTAAATAACCATTGTGTACTTCACCAATTAAAAAAAAAAACACAAACCCTCAATAAATTTCAATTTAATGCAATATTTAACATATTAAAAGAGCAAGAGTGCACAAGTTTAGGCACAGCATCTATTAGCTTGTAGTTGCCAAGCTTTATCCTTAAAGCCACCAGAATCAACATCCATAAATTAAAAACATTTATCTTTAAAGTATGAGGAATAAGATCTGCTGAACATGAAGAAAATGGAGACTTGAAGAAAATGGAGACTTGAATCTCTGAATGTTACTGTACAATCAAAGCACCTCTTCCTGGGTGAAGCAGGATAAAGGGGATTCAAGGGAAAGAAAAAAAAAAATTAAAAAAAAGAGAGACAAAAGGCATTTCTCAATTGTTAAATTGATTAAGTATAAGCAAAATACAGAAAAGTTTCAGCATCCAACAGTGGAAGAACAAGAGATCAGTTGACATCTAGATTATGAACCTGAACATTATGAACAAGTCGTAGCAAAAACTACGGATTAAAGACTTTTGAGTAATAATGCTTCATTTGCTGTAGGAGTTATTTGATTTTGATGATATCGAAGAAAATTACATTTTCTTTTGTTCTTATAAAGAGAAGCAAGTTAATTAAGTCTGGAAACACATATATGTACAAAAAACGCAAATAAACCTTTCTGATATTATCCAACCAGTGTACCAGGGAGGACAGTTTTCTAGCGAAAGCCCTTTGGAATTTGTTCTCTAAAGCTTACAAAGGTTAAACGTCTCCGAGAAAGCTATGTAATTGCAAGTAACAATTCTTTTCCTGCTCTGTTTGAAATGATATTTGAGCTATTATATTTAAACCAAACTGAAATGAAAGAGAAAATCCATCATGACATTTTCACCCATGAAACTGGGTCTAACCTACACTCCCGAATCTAACAGCTTTTGGCACTTGCACTTAGAAACAGAAGTAAGTTTTACATACAGACCACCCAGCAATTGACTATCTGATTAGCACACCAAAAAGAAAAAAAAAAAAGAAGACTGAAGTTATGAAGATTCTATGTATTTCCATATTCAAGTGCTCCAAAATATGCCTAACCAAAGAAAAGTACATTTCAGGAAGGTTATTTCTTCCTTCACCCTTCTCTTAAAGTTGCAACAGACTAAAAATAATGGAACAGTTTCTAAAGGACTATGGTTTAACTAAATAAGCCAGCTGACTAATACAAGACAGGTTGTGGTAAAAAAGCTTAAAAAACCCAACCCTAAAGAAGACAAATGTAAAAATTACTACCCTCCTTAAGAATAATAAGGATATTTAAAAATTAATTAAGGAAGGAACAAAACTTTACTAGGTAACATGTATCTCTATTCAAGCATATTCAAAGGCTGCAGGAAAATGGTTTCAAGCACAGAAGACCCATTTGTGTGCAGAAGAGATTTTGTATAAATGCTAACTTCCAGTTACACAAAGTTATCTTCAAAGTATGTTTGAGACTGAGAACAGCAAACTCCATAGGAAAGAGGGAGCTCTAAAGCATGCAGAAGCATGACACTCAATCAGCTTTTAAGAAAAATTTTGAAATGCTGCCTCAAACCTCAAAATAGACCACTCGCTATCAACTGTAAGTGTAAAGGGGTTGCTGGTCATGTATCAAACAAGGAATTTATTTGGTACAAACTCCAGAGAAGGTGGTGAAGTGCTAGAAAGGTTGTAGAAAGGCCTCTGACAACAGCCATTATATGGTAAAAAGAAGTTTCAAAACGACTTAGAAAAATATATAGCTCTAATTTTTCTAACTTACTCCACAAGTTTCAGAGTAAATGCTATCTTTGTTTTAAAGGATTAGTAATCAAGAAGGATTCTGCAGGGGCTTTTGTGTGAAGAGCAGTTTCAAATGATGCTTCTGTCTCTCAGTGTTGGGGTTTTTTTTTTAAAAAAACAAACCACAAGCCAACACAATAACAAGTTAAGGAAAAACCAATAAAAGTAAAAGTAGTCATTAAATAGGTCTTTCATAGATCAATAGGAAGCGGAATCGTTTATTCTGCAAACAGCAGAGGAAGCTGTCTGACTCCAGGGAAAATGATGAAACACATGACATGAGAAGTACTGGCAAATAAAGTATATGGACCAAGAGAGTATTTTTCCTCTGTGCTCTTTTTTGACTGTAGCACCTTCTGTCTTTATTTCTAAGCAGCAGACTATTCTTTTCCTAGTGATACCTGAAGTTTCTTTCAAACTAAAAAGAGAACTTTTGAAACCATTACTGATTACTGTGGAATCTGTTTCAAGTTTGGGATGACAAAAGCCATATTTCTATTTTATTTACGTAAACGTTGAATTAAGTTTTATATATTTTTTCTCATTCAAAATAAAATACAATAGACAAATCACTAGCATCTCTGAAAAAATTCCAGTTAACTCCTTAACACCAACCAACACTTCCATTCTGAGGAAAACAGGGACAAAGATCCTTACTAAGACAGACCTGTGCCAATGCAGCAGGGGCTGAGTCCCGTGCATAGGATGTTTCACCCAAACGCTTACTCCAGCAGAACCAGAAAATCCCAAAAGGTCATTAATTCAGATTGAAGATGAAAAGCAGTACTTCACCTCCATATCTCTTGTGAAGGCAACCAACACAATCAAATGACCTCTATCCTTAAAACACTACTGTCACTTTCAGTAAGAGACTACCACATCATGATGTGTTTTACAGACCCCACATCTATATACTGCTGCTCACACAAATCCAGCTCTGAATGTGCCCAGTTATTCTAAAGAATCTAAGTCCACCGAAAGCTCTTGTTGCACACCAGGTACTTACTTGAAGTTACTGCATGTTTAGTGTTTGCTGACACTAGCAAAAAAAAAAAAAAAAAGAAAAAATCCTATAATTTTATAGTTATTTTCAGTTTTTAAAGCAAGGTGCACAGATTTCCCAAGTACTAACAAGAACAGGGAAAGACTAACTGGATGTTTTATCACAAGCACTCTAACGCCCTAGGGATGGAAACTATAACTCAGCAAAAAAAAAACAAACCCTGAAGGTTAATTTTATCACGTGACTAGTAATTCACACTTCTCCTCACCAAACTCTATCAAAAAAGCTACCACTCCACAGAATAACTAGATGCTCAAATAAGACTACTAATTGTACCATATGTGGGTGGGAGATACCATCTCTGAGATTTTGTTCAGGTTGCATTCATTTTCTCCTGTTAGAAATGCGTTCCTCCACTTCTTCCACTTCACTTCTAGATCTGCATCTAATGGTGCTACTAAGGACCAAAAAAAAACCAAATCCAAAAACCCACTCTACCAAAGAAAAAGCAACACAACCCCCCCTCCCCAAACCAACAACCAACCAGCTTGATCTCATGGATTGCTTCAGCTTCCCTGGGTGCAACCCTGGTGATGGGCTACTGAACAAATGCTTACTCTGATTTGGTTTCACCTCAGCCACCATCTTCTGACTGGAGAAGTGAAAGGACTATTTGTTCAATCAGACAATGAGCCTGGAGAGTCTTTGCAGGACAAGACGAATCTCAGACATCACAAATTATATTCCAGTCATACAATTCCAAGGAGCTAAAAGAAATCATTTAAACACATCCAAACAGGAAGGAGCAACATGATTCTGGCAACGATCCTTACAAGTCTCAGACAGTCAAAGATGCAAAGCTACATCATCAGGTGATGAAAGATAAATTATAAGAAAAGACAGCCAAGAGAAACTACATACTTGTAAAGAGCTGCCAGGGTAAAAAAAATAAAAAAAATAATAATAATAAAACAACAAAAAAAATTATAAAGAATAACCTGTGCATATTTGTGAGGCGGGGAGAAGTGGTAGAAGCCGTTTGTGATAATGTCACTTTGAAGGAAGCCTTTTCTAGGCAGATCTCTGATTTTAAAATCTTGGTTCTGAAGCTGTAAAATTTTAAAAGTTCAGCCCACCTACTGGGCTTTAAAAGCACAAAAAGCATTTGTTGCCACAAATCCAGTTTGCAAGAGCACAAGCTCTTACAACTGTGGAAGTATCAGCAAGTATATGACAAAACAAATGCACTCTCCTGTCCGACCTGAATCGCAAGCTATAGCTATCATCTTTTTGCTCTCCATTTGTAGACTGCCCAGCCCAACAAAGTGTTAACTGTGACTTCAGTCCCAATAAATTACAATAATAAGTAGTAAGAGCTTTCCCTTTGTTTTATAGTATGTAAGGCTATTTTTTTTTTACATCAATTCAGTCTTAGCTAATGAAAATCCGAAACAATATTAATAATTAAGAAAAATATTCCTAAATAAACAAACTATTAGAGCTTTCTCTTACAGAAAGACACAGATTGCTCTGAAGTTCAGCGACTGCCGCATAGAGAAAAATATAAGAAGAAGATGCAAATTTGCTTCCACCAAGTTAAGCTCTATCATGAAAAACCACAATAAAGTTGCATTCACACAGTTCTCAGACTAAGTAACTCAAACATGCAGAGATTTCCTATACGGGAAATCTTGTTTCAGTATGTTCTTTTACATGAAGTGGGCATACATGACACAACAGTGAAGAAGCTTTCAAAGTCCATTTTTCAATAGAGAGGGGTTGTTGGGGTTTTTTTAGTAAGCTTAACCTCCCTCATACTTTCGATAACATTTTTCTGTTCTGTCTTTATCCCAATGAAATATGAAGGAAGAAAGAGAAAGCAGACACCCACCTTTGCTGAAAAAAAATAGTGGCTACCAGTGTAAGTCTTTCCACACTCAATATACTTAATCCTCCAGGAAAGGTGCTCTAGGGCTCACAGGCTGTGATGTGCCTGAGCAGGTATGTTTTGTTATTGACAATGAAGAAGTGTTAATATATTTATTATCCCTGAAAGTGCTAACATTATTCAAGGTCTGCACACTCCAGTATTTCCTACAGTAAAAATATCACCTTTCTATTACTGGTAAAAGTTGAAGTCGACCTGGTAGTTTTAGTCTGTCTTTTTTGAGAAGAGAAGGTTTTCAGTATTCTCAAAGACACACAGGTTTGATGATTACCTGACCAGCCATGACCAAGGAGACGGGTTTTTTTACGTGAACAGCAAGTTCTGAAATGCAGAGGCACTGCAAATGGAGGCACTGCAAAGAAGGGAGGAGGAAGGAAAAAAAAGTAGCTGTGGGCAGGTTTTGACCCTGTGGTTCAAAGAGCTAATCACCTACAGATTTGGGGAGAACCTGTAAATTCTGTAGATAAACTTCTTACACCTTTAGTAAATCAGAAGGCAGGAAAAAAAGGCTTTCAATTTCCCTCTGATGCAAATAACACTTTCTCAAGTTTTTTATTTAGTTAAAAAGTTTAGAGAAAATACACTTCAGAACAGAGAAAGGACTGTTTTTCTCAACAAAGCATCATGTAGGCAACACAAACTTGAATCATTAGCAACTTTGTGTTATCTCAGGTTAAGCTTCAGGGCTGGTTGCCACTGCTGAAGAAAAACTCCCTTTGTTACCCTGAGGAACACACCCTCAACCTCTACCAAATGATGTATCTACTAGTATTTCCTCAGCTTAGGTAGAAAACTTGCAAGTTACTGTGGACTTCTGAGTGTGAAAGCCAATGGCAGTAACTCAGAAAATCTGTTCTGCTTAACACTGAGGGATTCACTTGATAAAACAATCTGGGTTTTTTGGCAAGCAGCAATGAGTATGTGCTAATTAAGTTAGTCCAGATACTTTTACAGGACATGCTGTTTCTGACTACACCATAATTACAATAATTTTTACAATATCAATAAAAATATAAGTGAAAAAAAAATTAAAACACCCTGCTAATACATGCCAACAAAAGCAACCTTACACTGAGTATGTCTCATAGCTAAAGAGAAGCCAGAAGATCAGGTCAACTGTTGCCGGGTTCCAACAACACTGTACCATTATTCACTGCAGCTTCTTAATATAGGTTATCTCCTGTTTGCAGTAATGACTTCAAATAACTTGGCTGTGAATTCCTATCATTAGCTTTTCCATGATGAAATCAGTTAGCCTAACAGCAGTAATTAGTCCCACCTTCAGACAATCTTGGAAATAACCCTAGACACACCTATCGAATGCAAATACTGAGACACAGCAGTCACTTTATCATTTTAGTTTTGTCAGCACTTTTAGTACACCTTCAAATTACATATGAAAAGACTTGACTGTCTAGAGAACTTTCATTCAACAACTTTGTTTTCCTTAGCAGCTTGCCTCGAGGATACAAATTCCCAAAGCCCTGTCGGTTCATCAAGATGATGTGGTACAATGCAGCAAACAGTCATTTATCATCCACGTCACCAGGCTGCAAAATATTTCTTTCAAATGCAGTATTGACAAATACAGCAAATTACAGCAACTTATCCTGGTTTGTGTTGCTGCTTCTTTACAAACTCTGTCAGCTTCAATTTCTGGCCATAAGTATCAGCCCTTGTTCTGGCAACACATGCTAAAAGAGCAAGTTGAGTTCAGATAGCAGATAAGACAACTGACAACATGACTTACAGCCATGAGATTGAAGAGGCAGCATGTTTGTTTGTGTGGGCCATGGCTTAACCCTCCAATCACTCCAGGAATTTCAGACGTGCTGCTATGCATATGTGGAATGACATATTAGAAGTAAATTCGGAAGAAAAAAAACAACAACAAAAAAAAAAACCACACAAACCAAAAAAAAAAAAAAAAAAAAAGCCCAAATCAGAAGTTCCTGAGCACAAAACCATTAGTCCAGAGAAGAAGCTACAGTGCAACCAGTAAAAACAGTAAATGTGTATGTGGCCTATAGTACTACAAATGAAAAAATGTGCACGCTTATTCGAGTATTATATTTTTGAGCTCACTAACACTTTTAAAAAACACTCACTTTGGATTTTGCACCATTTTGTCACTGTAAGAAACTTCTATAATATTTCGGAGAGAACTGAAAATGGGCAGGAAGTCTGTCATTTAAATTTAGCCTGACATCTGAGTCCAAGTCCTCCACCCCAACTTATGGGGCCATAAGGCTTACTGCCCAAGAGGGCACTGACTTTGGGCTTCTTAAAACCACTTGGCCTGTATCTATGGGGAAATACACAATAGCTGTAAGAAACACTACACCACTGAAATGACATAACCATGAATACTGATGGAAATTAAATACAGCAGATCTAAGTCAGGGGTCTGAGATTTGATTAACTGCATTTTCCTTTGATCTTCAGAGATACAAAACTATGGTGACAAACAGGGCCCCTTGAGGTGGACAGAATCCGACAAGATACAAAAGATGCGAGTGTGTTGCAATTTCTTTCATACAGGCAGAACAAAAATGATACCTTAGGCTCTACCTGCTTCTAAGAATTAAGATAGTCTCATCTGAAAATGTGTGAGTAAAAAAAAAAAAAACCAACTTAAAAACAATGCAAACAAACAAACAAAAAAAAACCACACAAAAACACAACACACACACAAAAAAAACCCCAAAACTAACAAAAAAAAAACCCCACAAAACAAAAAACAAACAAACCAACCAAAAAAAAACCCCAACAACAACCAAAAACCAACAACCAAAACCAAATCCAAACACATGTTTCAGCCAAGCAAGGATCCTGATGAACTCAGACTGCTTAGCTCTTCTGGACTAACAATACTGTTTAAATTGCTCATAACCCTTTTGGACCACAAAATTTTCCCTGCAATAAATGTGTAAAATAAGTTCATAAAAATGAATGACTAATAAAAGTATATTGAAAGCTATCAAAGGTTAATTTATTGCTGTTTTCATAGCATACTTCTACAGTGCTCATAAAAAGAGAAAACTTATTATTATGGTTTCTGGAGTTAAAACCACACAGGATGCTTTTCCGCGAGCTATTTTACAGGACCTATCTATAACTGACTGCCATTATTCTAAAAATACACAGTGTAGGTAAGAGCACTGATGATAAGTGAAGCTCTGGCAGCTGCCACCATGGTGTGCAGATGCTGACCTTGTGGGGGCCCTGCATCTAGGGAAACAGTACATTCAGGAGCAAAGGCCCAGCAAGAAAAAAACAAAATTGAACTGGTGCACACATCTAGCGATCAGGCAGACACACTTCAGCCAAGTGAAGCCTTGCAGCAGACGCAGCATGTGAAGTTGTCTATTTTAAATTTTACATCGGAATTTTAACTTTTAACTTCGATCACTTCTCTCTTTCCTGTAAGAAAAAAAAAAAGGCTAACAAATTTGATATGAAAACTGTAAATATAGTCCAGCTTAAAAGCTGCAACGTAAGAGAATGTGAAAGGATTGTACTGAAGACTCTGCCAGACCAGCAAATTCAGCAGAACTGTCAGTTAAAGCAACTGACATTGCTTTATGGACTCCATATGACGCAGAAATTTTTATGCCCTTGATGTTCTCACTACTAGTAGCTTTTCTTATTAGCAAACTATTGATGGATGAAGGTAAGGTCTCCTTGTGTTGTGTTCTAATTATGACAATGATGGAGATTCTACCATCTCACCCAGTGAGTTTTCTGCAGTAGATAACCTAGCGGTGTCAAGTGATCAAAGGCAAATTTGCCATGTGAGATGAAACAAAAAACAGTAAAAAAGCCAAGAGCAAAACACCATTTTTACTTCAACAAGACTTTACTTTTTCAGAAGATTCACAGAGCACACAATTAAACACATCTTTTGGATTTTAACTGTTGACATATGAACACTTCCTGACCATTACTCAGTGATCAGTATGAAATCCAGGTTAAGAGTACTCCTGACATGGTATAAATCACCTTGAGGAGGATTGCTTTATACTATATTAATTACTTATGCTACATTTGTCAAAACTCTTTACCTCTGAATAGAGAGAGACACACACCTCCCTTGGAGTAATACTGTAGTCTCTGCTTTTTTTCATGTCCTGCCTCTCTGTCCCAGTACAGACTTTCTTCAATCTGTTGGCATCTTTAGCTAATTACTTCTTATCAAGTATGATGTAGTCCACTTCAGTCATCACAAAAGTGCACATTTGCACTCATTAACACAACTTACCTCCATCACCTCTACATACTTGACAGTATAAAGTAACAAATGTCTAAAATGGTAGTGATTAATTTAATATTAAATCTACCCTTGCTTAAGGCTATTTTAACTGATGTTATATAAATTACTACAAATTATAATTTTCCCTGTTCCATCCTGAAGCATTTATACATACATATGGAACAGTATTTTCAGAGTTTGTAGAAGTTGTGTCCAGTCAAAGACTAGTAGTATTGCAGCGCAACTTTCCATACACCAAGAGTACAACACAATACATGGAGACAGATCGTACCTCCATCTCTGCAGAAAGACTTCGGTATCATCGAAACGCTATGACATCATCCAGCCTTTCCTAGCTTAAAGTTACACTTATGACAACTTTCAAAGGTTTTTAGCAAGAAATCAGTTGTATCATATGCAAATACCAGATGTGATGATCTGCTAAACTTGAATGATATAAGGTGAACTTTCAAAATGGCATCCCTTCAGCCATTCCAGAGAGGTGAAACTCACTTGCATCTTTCTTTGTTAACTGCCTGCTCTGTACAGGCCATTTCCTGCTTCCCACTGGCTGCCTAAAACAACAGTCCCGACTAGCTCACATCTGTAAAATCTTTCAGCAAATGGACTGGTGCCAGTCCCTCATATGTCTGAAATATCCAATGACTGTACGAGCCCTCTAACCTTATGAGCTGCAGCCTGCCTTCTGCCATGGGTTGCAAAACACTTTCCCAGTGAGTTTCTGCAAGCACAAGAGTTACTGCTTCTCCCTCTAAAGGATTCAGGCTTCTTTTCAATTTCTTTACACTGGTTACAGCATTTTTTTCCTTCATTTAGCCTGCACATATACAGAGGTCAATGCCATTAATTGCAAAATGACTTTGGATTAAAAAACCCACTATATTTTAATTACAGTAAGATTAACTCTCTCTGAATTAATCATGTTGAAATTACATTTTCAGTGAGCAAAATGCTTGTTACAGAGTTTTCTAAAAAAAAAAAAAAAAAAAGTAAAGTCATAAGACCCTCACTGAACTGGAAATTGCCCTTGATCCTTAAAGATTTCTATTAAATAAAGCAGTAGACATCACTACTTTATTCTTAATCAGCTACTATTTGCATTATCTGTCATCGTGAATTATCTCCACAATGAGGGAAAGAACCAGAACTTCACAAAACATCTACGTTTGAATACTTCAGAAGATACCCAGGCAGAAGCTACAGTGCTGTGACCAAGCCAAGGATGAGAGAGGACAAGATGGACAAGACATGTTCCTGAACCTGCTGTTTCCCAAAGGTTTTCACCAGGGCCCAGACAACTGCTCTGCTAAAGTTAGTACAGGGCTGTTCTGGAGTTACTATGGGGAGCAGCATTATACCACATACAGGACTCAGCACATATGTGGAGGACTCAGCCACATTGCTCAATATATGCTTAAAAACATACCTAGTTGTAGCAGAAAGGATAATCATTTAAGGTTTAAGATGACTGTAGCAAGAGCCTCAAAGCATCTACAAGGCCATTGACTCACATTCACAGGGGAACATAAAGTCATTAAAATTGAGCTAGAAATACTGCAACAGGGAATTAAGCTACAGATTTGGCCCATAATGAAAGGAGCAGTGATGAACAGCGATTAAAGCACAGCACTGAGTTGCAGAAAACCTGAATGCTCAGCTCAGCTGTTTACTTGCCAGATGACGTGACCCAGGTTACACAAAGCCCAACACACACTCTTAATCTGTTCCAAGTACACACAAGTTGAGCAGAGCAGCTCCTGCTTGACTGACCCCATTTCTGCCGTACAGTGCATCATTTTGTCTCCCTCCCCTTGTCCTGACAAGCAAGACTCATGGAGAACAACCAATAGCCCTGAGCAGCTGTAAAGAAATTGCCATTTTGGTTGGGCCTGTGCAACTCAATGGGGATGCTTCCCAGCCACAGCCTGGGGCTGCAGCCCCTCCACGTCTCCAGCTTGAACCAGCAACGCTCCTCAGAAATCTTCCAGGGAAGGATGAAACTTGTGAGTCGGGCATTACTCTTATGAGCAGCACAACAGCTTCATTTCACATTGAAAGAAGAGAGACCCTACATTCCGTTTGCTTGCCTCCAGACTTTGCCAGGAGGAAAAACACCAACCTGAGACCTTTTGTTATTTTGTTCAAGTACAATTAGATTTTCAGAGATTTATTGCTACACTGTTATGAGTAATAATATTTGAGCATTTCAGTAAGATTTGGGAAAAGAATGTTGCAGCAAGTTAGAAAAACTTCTTTGTATGGTCACCACTATCATTGCAAAAGGCTTTAAAGGGAAAAAAAAAAAAAAAAAAGCCATGAGATGAAAACTGGATACAATTATTAGAGTGTTTAAGAAGTTCTTGATTTCTCTAAAATTCATTAAGCTGTTTGTGAGAGCATGAGGAGGAAGGTAGGCAGTAGAGTTAGCACTAAGCAATGGACAATAACAGGGGTCGGGGAGGAAACTCAGGAAACAGGGGACTAGTTAAAGATAAAGTAACCTGAAAGGTCACAAAGGCCATGAGAAGCAACAGAGATTTCCATGTAGGATATCCTTCTAAAATATCCCAGCAGTATTAGACCGAAGGGCGCCTGTCGGTCTCCTTGACCTCAGTCTGATGGGGAAGCAGGCTGACACCATGAATGGCTCTCATTCACGCCACCGCTGCTACCCATACCCACCTGCATGAAGGAGTTTATTAATCCCCCTTTAGGCTGCTCCTGCACACAGACAAATGTAACTGAAAATGCCGGGGGGGGGATAAATTTTTTTTTAAAAAGAGATAACTTTACCAAGGTGACATACTGTACACCAAGAGAGTCTTTCCTTTGCTTTGTCCTCTTCTAACAACAAAATCGACATACTTTGCCTAAAGCAATTGGCATTAGTTGGGCATCTTCATGTTCAAAAAGCCCTTACACAACAAACTACTAAAAAGCAGAAAACCCCAACAAGTGTCTGGAATAAAGGCTTGTCCCAATTCCCACAAACAGAAGTGAGAAGGAAAAACATGTTCAGGTATTTTTGTGCCAGAATGAGGGTACCATGAGCTAGGATCACCTGCTGGGTTCTGCCAGCACACACAGTCAAACTGCAGACCTTAAAGAGAGCAAGACAGTGAAACCATTCCCACAGAACCATGAAATCTGTTTTCTTTGTCCAGATTTTGGGGTACTCTTTCATCACTCCCACACAATGGTCAGTAAAAGTTTAGCTGTTCAGTTACTGGGTGTTGAAAAACTGCCAGGAGGAGCTTGTAAGAATATATAAAGAAAAAGGTCCCTTGCCGATGAACTGGCAAAACCACTGCTTTATGCACCTGGTTGTGGAATCTCCATCATGCTGGAGGTGTTGCTGCGTATCACAGCAGAAACTGAAACAAAATCAACACAAAAGCATTGCATGGACTACAGATGCTCTACAAATTTTCAAACGTTAACTTCCAATGTAAAAGTAGCAATTGTTCTTTTTAAAAAGCCAAAATATAACTATGCTACTAGCAACATGAATAATAAGGACTTATGGCAGGCTGTTCAAATAGGGAGTAATGGGAAAGAAGCCAAGAAGCCATCACCTTTATAAGTGGTCAACAATAAGACAAAGGAGTCCAGAGGGAGTGTAAAGCAGCAGGGTTTAGAAATATCCTCAGTTGCAGTGAGTTAGCAGCTGTCAGGGCATAACAATAACTAGCAGATTAATAGATTTTTCCAGTGTGAGGTCAGAAAACTACACAAAATAACATTGCAGTGCTGGCATTTTAGAAGAAAGAGTGAAGTAATGGGCATTAAATGAAACCACAGCAATGGTGGGTGGGTGCAAAGCGTGGTAGAAGTCCTGATGGACACTCTGCTAAAGCTCCTACTGCAGCAGACTGTTCAAGCACCCACCACTATCTCTTGATTTTCGAAAGTAATGGCAAGTTGGGGATACCAGCTTTTGTCCCAAGTTGGAAAGCACTTTCTGTGGCTGTAGAGGCACAACATGCTGCTGTCTTCACCTGAAAGTCTTTCCAGTAGAGAAAAATTCACAGCAAGAATGAAAATTGAGCAGGCTGCATTACACATGTAGCAAATGTCATGAGTTAGAAATTAAATTTCTTTGTATACAAATGACAGTCCTCTGCACTGTGGTACTTTAAAAATGAGCTGTAAGCAATTTAGACCACAGCACAGAAACTCTTCACTTTTGACTGCTACACTTCATGTCCAAAATTTTGACCTTCACCTCCATTTTGATCAGCAATACAGCTAGGAACTTTGTTCAAACGCACACACAAAATCAGCAAAAAGTAAGAATGAAAAAATACGAGTTTCTCATTTTTAATAATGGCAAAAATATTTTTCAACTCATTACTTCAAGAGCTGATAATAAACTGATAGATTCATGACTGTGTAATACTGATAGATAGGAACATGGATGAATTTCATGTTGCACCTCATGTTGTATTATTGGTCACAGTGGAGATACAGATGTGCAAGTTCCTTCTCCTTTCCTGATACAGAAATCTATTTTTTGCCTCTCATCTTATTTGTGGAGGAATCCAGTCCATACAGGAATAACAGCACAGGAGGCTGTAGAGAACAGTAATGCTAAATCTCTACAAAACTACAATAAATACTGGTACATTAAATTTTTTATGTTTACCATACTACAGAAATCACTCATATTTCTAAATAGGTTTGGGTGATAACTATGTTACTGTATTATCTATGTCTGTGTCTTTTTGCAGCTTGTACAGTATTTAGGCAGAATATGCACCCCTAGAGTGCTGCAATAAGGTGGAGAAGCAGAGTGCGTATTAGCAGGAATTAATTGCTAGGATGCTTCTGACTTTTTCATGACTAATAAAGATAGGCATACTAGATGTTGCAAGTAAAGAGCATAGGGTGTTATTAGGAATTGGCACAAGGAGTGCCTACAACATCCTCTGGCAACTCATTAAAGAACCAGATTAGTCCTAAGGAGAAAAAAAAAGGGTCAGCAATCAACTGCAAAAGATATAAACTCAGCTTTTTCTATGGGTGTATCCAGAAACTGATTACCCATACAAGCACGGCTAAAGAGGAATTAGCCACTGAGCTATGAAAAAGATGCAGAAGTAGCAAAATACGTTGAAAACATCCAAATACAAAGCAAATTTATGAAAAGAGCCAAGACATACCAGGACATCTCACGCTCCCTTATGGCAAAGGGCACACAAATACAATCAGCAATGAGACAACAAGAAAATGCACCTCACTTTCAGGCTAAGATCCCAGGATCCTTCAATTATTGCCACAGGCATGAATTTTCTAGTAGAAAGAGGGGGTAGAGCCTATGGAGATTTTAGCACCTCATTAGCACATTGCTTCTATGTCAAATAACCCATACTCATGCCCTCTCCCTCCCCCTGAAACCAGAAATGCATTCTCCCCAGCTCTTACTCCCGCACCCAATTTATCAGTGGTGTATTTATGTAATGTTGTGCATGCCACAGCGGTATCCAAGGGATTTGCCTGTTGGTTGCAATTGCAGTTTCTATGCACTGCCCGGATTAAAGGAAACTCTATGAAGGTGTCTTCTACAGCACGTTGCACCTAAGAGAAGCTGTTCTCATTTCCTGGGCACTCGCTACTCAGCATGACTACAACTGTATTAGATTCAAAAGGTTTCTGATTCAGTTACCCACCCCCCAAAAAAGAAGGCTCTATAAAGTAAAAAAAGTCTGTCAGCCAAGTTGTTCTTACATGTTTCTGAGAAATGAGAATGACAAATCTCTACAATACACCTAAGACAAAAGAGGACTTAATTTCACCTTCAAGCTGCTCACAGCTCAGCACTGAGTTACAGATCTATGAATGTAATACCCAACATTCTCTGACAGAGTAATCTTTATTACAATGGCAGAGCTTCAGAAGAAGTAGTAGTGTTTCAGAAAATTAAATTCTCCTGACTTTTTTGTGCCGCTAAAGCTATTGAACCTTTATAAATCCAGGACGCTTTTTTCCTCCCCTCACAGTTACCAAATGTGAAATAAATACATATTAGTAGGGACTACAACACTACAATGTCTGAACATTCAGCAAAGCACCTTCAGACACTGAGGCTCCCTCCTCTTTGAGGGCAGATTCACAGCATTAATCCCCAATGGGCTCTCAAAGGAGATCTCTTCCAACACTGGAAAAAAATAATTCAAACGCAGTCTTGTGGGACCAAAATACACATTGATTTATAGAAATACACAGAAAAAACATTGATGTTTTTACCTGCATCTCAGAGTATCTCCATTTGAGATCCCCTATTTAACAACAAAAGTCAGGCCTTCAAGATCATCACAGAAGAGGACTGTAGAAGATGCAAGTAAGGGGGAGGGGGAAGAAAAGCAAAAGATTGCTGTTACAATAGGCAATTAAACCTGCCAGGTAATAGTAATAAGCCTGCACTGTCCACATAAAACTAAAGGGCTCTAACAGTAAGCTAAAGGGCTCTAAAAGTCACTCATCACTTACACTGGATTTATTCATGTCCTCCCCTGGTACAGTCAGGTAATTGCAAACTATTGCTGCGGAGTGGCTGGTCTCCCCAGCTGAGAAGCAAAAACTGTCTGTTGGGCTGAAACATGAAGCAGAATTAGTTAATTTGGGCCATTTTTAGTCTTACTTTACAATATTTTGGCTGGGTAGAGGCTGTATCCAGTTCAAGTGGTGGGAAATGTTTAGAGTTCAAATACCATCTATACCCTAAAACCTAAACATGTCTTTGCATGCTTGGCTCCTATGAGTGTATCTCTGAGGGAGTTACTAGTTCTATAAATTCAAAAGGTATGGTCTTACCTGATCCTTAAAAGCCAGATATCATATCTCATTTTCATAAAACCTGCAGGGTTTTTGGTTTTTTTTTTTTTTTTTGTTTGTTTGTTTTTTTTTTTTGTAGCGGTTAGTTGTGATAAAAACCATTTGTGATAAAAACCATTTAACAGAGATGATCTTTAACAGAGAAATGATCTGGAAAGGGACAACAGTTAAACATATACCAGACAGTAGTGATTGACTTCAAGGTTACATCTCCTTTACAAGCACTTAAAGGTTTTTAAGGAGTTCAACACAGCTATGGGTTGATTGGTCTTAAAATCATGTTCACTTTCCTGACATTTTGATCCTTCAAGAGATGCATGAAATGGAAACTGAATAATGAAATAGGATAAACAGATGCTACTTATTTTTCAGTGTTAAAAAACTCTTATTTGAAAGTGAAATAAAATTGGTGCGGGGAATAAATTCTGCAGTTACATCGAGCATCAAAAAGAAAGAAGTGCTTTATGGTATGGTAAGGATAAAGGAAAAGTAATAAAAAGAGTCGAGTAGTGCTACTGCTGTCACACATAAATGCATGTTGTTAGCTTAAACATTACTTTGATGGATTTTTAGCCTTTTGCAAACTGTTACTGTGGGTATAAAATCAACAACTTTGCACAGAATTGAAAAGACACACTAGATATTTCTTAATAAATCTTCTCATTCAAATGGTAATGAATTCAATAGCCAGGTCCTCACTTCACTGCTTTTCCGGCAGTCAAACCCTTTCACTTAATTAGTTTGTTTGGGGCTTTTTGTTTGTTTGTTTTTATATACCTCTGATGATTCATGAAAGAGTACACGGCAATAAATCTTTCTGTGAAATAACTATATTCATACAGACATGCAGAGAAAACAAGAAAAAGTTTATATTCCCGTTTAGTTCCCTCACTCAAAATAGTGTAATATATGGCAACTGGTCCTGTATTCTGAGCATTGTTTTCAAATACATTTTTCTTCTGCCAAAAAAATGGCAGACTATCTTTTCAAGCACAAGTAATGAATAGTTAATTGCTTTTAGCTTTGTTTTGAACTTCCAGAATTGACCTGGGGCACTCAGTTTCTTCGACAAAAAGAGGAAGATAGATAATAGGCATTTCTTTAGGTCTCTCACATCTATCACTGTTATCAGGACAGGAATGGAGATCTTTCATACTGCTATGCTGATAATTCAAGAAGCTCACAATGTGAAGTGGCCTCGAGTTCAGTATGTTTGTTTAGTACAGGAGATTTCAAGTTCTACAAGAAAAATAACATATTTTTTCAGGCTAACTTTAAAGGTTCAAGACAGACAGTTGAAAAGAGAAATAAAACCCTCAAACCCTGCCTTAAGGAATACTATTTTCTCAGCTCATCAAAAGCAAAGCTATCTGTATGAAAGCCATACAAGCCATACATTCAGCCAAGCCTTCTAGCTGATTTTTTTTTTCCTCTTTCATTACCTAGCTCTTGAATCAGTAATCAATTTTAATTAATATGGAAGCTATGATTTTAGGCAATGTTCAAGTGCTAAGTGAGATACCGTTAGCAGCAAACACGTGCAAATGGGCAGCTCAAATCCAGCTGCAAGACCTAGGGCCTGCCTGTCTGCTGAGCCCATTAGCTCCTCTAGCCCTCAAACCCAGAGGGCAGAGGCCTTGGAATGGATCCATTTTCCTAAACGCACACTTAAAATGTGAGGGACAGAGGATGTGGCCAGGGACAGCATAAGCCACTTTTTTATCGTGCTGGGACAGGGAGGGAAAAACACTTTTCCTTCACACGTACTTCCAGGTAGCCAAACCTCCCACCTGATGCCAAAATCTTTTTCCTCCTTTACCAGACTTCTTTAGGCAACTTGCCTATTCCTTCTGCTCAAACATACCCATTTCTTTACACAGCTCTTGTACGCAAAGGCAGGCAAGTCAGCTAACTTGCCATAGAAGAAAACATGCAGCCAACTCTAAAGCATGGCTTGGGGAAGCTGGCCAACACCTGCTGACACCACATCTTCAATGCTACACCTGTGACTAGCATCCTCCAGATCCCCTGTGCTCTCCAAAGCTATACAGAACCAATTCTCCAACAACCTGAAGATTATGCTTGGAAGCAGAAAAAATAATTAGATACTGGAAAGCCACACAAGGATGCAATCCATCAAATACTGGCTTTGGTAATTTGATTAAGTAATGTCAGCTACCCTCTTATGCTTCTTATGTTTCTCAAGATCTATTTTATGCCATCTCAAGATGTGGTACAAACTTACAAGCATAAACTTAGAACTGCCCAAAGAAAAAAATAAAATAAAATAAAATAAAAGGCACTAACTCAGTAGTCCTCCAATATAAAAGGAAAATAAAATCTAGCATATTCTGCCCCACTCTGCAAACCACTGCCATTTGAGTAGAGAGAAAAAAGAAGACAACCTCTTTCCTGCAAAATCCCACAGCTGTAGTCCTATAACTAAAGGCCCAATTATGCTGTATGTTCATGTACAAAACTTGAAAGTTTGACATTTGCTTAACTCCTGGCCCCTTGCGTTTTCAACTTCTCCTCCCCCTCGTTTTTCTCAGTATAATCAATGAAAAAAAATTCCTATACTAAAAGCTGAAAAAGAAACTGAAGCCCACACTACTCCAAATTCCACTATCTGGTATCATGTATTTCAACAGTGATTTTTAGATTTCTTGCACTAAGTCTAACAGAACAATTGTTGAGCTCCACAGAATAAGCAGGAAGAAAAGAGAAACACACTCTACCAGGAGGTTTCCTGGATAGTTACTGACGTCCATGTAATGGAAACACCATCTTCTGTCCATTCCAAGCAGAAGAAAGGAAGGAGGTTGAGTAAATGATACAAGAGCCTTTACTAAATACTCACAAGATAGTTCCCAGAACAACTCATTCAGCTTGTTCTAGTTCCTGCTCTAATATCACTATGCTTTATCTTACACTAATTTCCTTGCCTAGACAGATGCAGATTCTGTTCTTAATTTTGCAAGGAAAAAAAAAAAAAGCTTGCCTTTTTTGATGTACCTTACAAAACAAAAGCTCTGAGGGTTAAAAAACATTTTGCAGTAACAAACTCTATAAAGACAGTAGTCCTGTAAGCTAGAGGTTAATGTTGACAATAACAGTTATAAGATCACTTACTTTGGAAACCAGTAGACCACCTATGACTACCACACAAACAAGGTTCTGGCATAGCTTTATAATGGAAGTATTACAGACTAGGCAATTAGTTTTAAACTTCATCTCCAATAGTTAAAAGGATATTATAATCTGACAGCCTGAATCCAGTCCATTGCTGTCTTAACTGCCTCATGTTTCCAATAATGAGTAACATTCGCCATTTCAAACACTCAGAATTTAATGATATATTTAATCAAGACTCTGGGTTTTTTTCTAACCAGCTGACTGTACTTAAAAACAGAAGCCAGAGGCAACGCTCAAAGTAGATCAGTAACTCCAGCTCACAACCAAGGTCAAGCTGGAAAATACCTCCAGAAGTAAAGACACATTCAGATCATCTAGTTCATCCTCTGCAAGAAGCACATCTGTCCTGTCATCATGAAAAACGCTCTGGGTAAGTGTCCCTGAAAGGTTTATATAAAGCTGTGCGTTTATATAACCCTCCAACCTCTTTCAGCTTAGGCTGGAGAGGTCACTTACACAGTCCAGTAGCTGGCTTCAAAGATGATAGCTGAAAAAAAAGTGACAGCAATGTATCCTTCCTTACCCTCTCAGCATGACCACACCGATTACTCTTACATTTACTGACTTCTGTGCTCACTCACATTTCATTTTTTCTCTCTTTGATGATACAGACATCCTGGCTCCATCTGTCATAGGGTTAAATAACCATCTCTGATTTCAGTAGATTCTATGAACTGCAAATTTGAGCCCTAAACCAATAGAGATTTTCAAGAGGTATTTTTTTTGTTTTGCTGTGTTTTTAAGAAAACAAAAACAAATACAAACAAACAAATAAACCCAGTAACAACAACAAAAAAGTCCTTTCTGAGATGAAAACTAGTAGAGTTTAGTCTGAGTTTAAACGGAGGTAGAAGCAAACATTGATTTTTTACAACAGTTCCGTATGGTAAGTGTTCTCTTCTGTTCTTTATAAACGTATCATCGTAAAATGATATTTTAGGAAAAAAAAAGGCAAAGAACATTTTAACTTATGTAACCTATTATTCATTATTATTTAGAATACAGCAATATGTTGTTTTCTAACTTCAGGAAACACCATAAATCTGATAATGTCTTTGGCTACTGAGCCATTCTGGAAGACTACAGAAGGCAATGCTCTCTAATAATGTTCACCATAACAGTCTGGTGAGCTAGGATATACACCCCTAAAACCATTCCCTTGCCTGTCTCCATTATATTTTTACTGGTTCTGGTCACTATGCACATTTCCCATCAGTCCAACTTCTCATACATTAATCGACATGACCTTACAGTTCATATATCCTAGCACAGACACTAATGATCTTAGTTCTGTAATAAACTAAGTCATCCATCCAGATCTTGATACCCAAATTTCACTAAAGCACATACATACTATTTTTAACGATGAACTGGCAGAAAAATACATCATAAACACTTAGGGCTTTTAGAACAGAAAAATATGACATTTTCAATTAATCTGAGAGCATAATTTATAAACTGCTTCCCACGACTTTTCTATTTCAAGATAAATTATACTCCTGCCCAAGACACTAAGTAACAGCTTCATCGATAATCGGTGCCATTACTCTTTTGTTATCACTCCCTATAACTAAGTCAACACAGGATGCTGGCTACACAAGCAAAATAACTGGTTTGTACAGATACTGGGCGTTCACAGGCTCCCAATGCATCCTTCACAATGGCTAGTGCTGAAGGATGACAGTCCCTTTGGCTTTTCTCCTTCCCCTATAATTTTTGTCAATGGTATCCGTGAAAAAACAGCCCTAATGAGAATGCTGAAGTCAGCAAATATGTAACAAAACCATTAGCATTCTTTCAAAGTTTGCTTCAAAACTCAAGAAGCGTTATATGTAATGAAATCCTTGTCACTGTTTATTGTTCTCCAGTTATCATCAGGCAAAATTCCCTTTCACATTGACCAAAGTCTACTTCATTATCAGTATCTGCAGTCAAGTTTTTTAAGTAAGTTAAAGACCAATTACATTTTTAAATGTAGTGTATGGTTACATTTGGCTCACCAGAATGTATAGTATAATTCATGTGTAGTCTTCCCAACTGAAGGAAGGCACTGCACCTGCTTTATCTAAGATAGGCTTTGGACACTACTAAACACAAAACAGAACCCACAAAAACAGGAACCTCATCCAGAAAAACAACCCAACAAAATCCTCAGAAAAGGATGGTATCTTGATCAGCAAGTCTTAAAAAGCAGTCTTTATCAAATGTGACAGTTAAGGAAAGAACACAAAAACTTTTTTTTTTTTTTAAATACTTTCAGTAATACTTCAGTAGAGAAAATAGGGTTTATTTTTTACACAACTTAGAACAAAAAAATTACCCGCCTAGATATCCTGTGAGGTTAACTAGGAAAATGTAATTCTTTGGTGCTGGAAACAGTGGCCTTCAGAAAAAAAAAAAAAAACAAAAACATTTGTTTCAAGGTTATCGTAGGGTTACTAAAAGAAAACAGACATTTGGGTTTGAATATAGTCAGCCAGCCAAGGCAGAGCTGAAGCAGGAAGCCAGGCTGTTGCAGTTGGATGTCAGTCTCCTGTGCAGATACAGCCCAGGCAGCAGTGGGACTCTGCTACTGAGTGTGATTTGACCAAAACCCCACCAAACACAAAATGTTCCCATAAGAACTACCCTGACTGAAGCCAAAGGTCCATCAAGCGCAAGGTCCTTTCTGCAGCTGATGGCTATTGATAGCCAAGGGAAAAAGGTCAGAATACCACAAACACATACCTTCCCCAGTATGGTCTCCCAGCTTCTACTGGGAAAATAGTCACAGCATGGTTTACAGCCTTTGAGGGTGTTTTGCTCCAATAATCTCTTGATTTTTCTTCATTTACATAAAGTGAAAATAAATGTACTAAGTAATTTACGGTGTTGGTTTTGAAAAATGCTGCCATGAAGTTTTGGCTATGTTCTAGTCAAAGCCTTTGGCATCTGCCTGTTGAAGTTTTCCAGTTCAGCGTAGAATTGGAAAAACTTAACTGGACAACAGATGAAATGGCTCAACACGGTGATACAGCGTGGAGAAACAGGGAAGAATTCAGCATCTGAGGGAAAAAAGCAGATTAAAAAAACCCGGGTTTGGACTATATGGTGCTGTCCAAACTAGAATTTGGATCCACCTGTGTTTAATCCTTGTATTTATGAGTTCTGTAGGTTTCAAGCTATAAAGTGTGATCTCCAAGACAACGCTTCCCCCACCCTAGAAGCACTAGTTAAATATGGAATTTAAAGAAAATTAATCTTTCTAGGATACCAAAAAAAAGTTCCCCTATACCCACTGATCAAAGGCAAAGTCAAGGAAGAGGGGCAATACTGCTACCATCTCCAACACAGGCAGACTCTGACAGACAGATACATCGTTTGACTTTCAGACAGAAAATTGTAAAACACTTTCCGTCCATTCACGATGAAGTTGTCTTTAGGACATACAGGAGTGTTCACAGCAGCTCCCTTTCTCCAGAAACACTGTAGGTGAAAAATAGGAAATAGTGACAGGGAGAGAAGCGGAGATTCAGATTTGCAACTTCAGCCCCAGAAAATGCCTGCTGTAATTTCCCAGGTAATGTCTGACACTGCATAGCCAGCAAAGGAAAACCCAAACTCTCCACAGACTTCACTTACAAAACCTAGTCATCCTACTTCGTTTAACAGCAGGATCACTGTGAAATGTTTCATATTATTTACTACTGGGATGAAATGTTTTTTTTTCAAAATACAAATGTGCACCACAGACCAAATTTTGCATTTCAAAATATGAATTCAAACACCACCTGACATAAACAGGAGTAACCCACACTCTCCTTTCTAACTCGATACAATCACTTCTGTAAATTTAAACATAATGGCCTGCAAATTTCTGGAAGTCATTTTTTCAAGAAAATAAATTTTCAAATAATATTTCTGATGTATCTTTAGATCCTATGTCCACTCCAAAATAATAAAATAAACTCTGCGATATCACCACTAGTAGCAACTATTTCAATTAATTCAATTCCTGAATAGGTCACTAACTACTCCAGAGGGTCACTGGCTGAAGAGTGAAAGAGTATTTTGTTTGAAGGACTTGAGGCTAAGGAACACTTTAAAAGAAGCAAAGTTTTTAGGCTTCCCTGCTGACAAGAAGAGCTTAGCCTTACCAAAAAACATCATGGAATGGAAACTTGAATGTACCAGATAAAGGCATCCCGCACACATACTTGGATGAAAGCAAAGATATTTCAGAAGGAAGAACAAATAACTTCATTTTCGTGTTAATTAGGAACTTAACTCAAACCACATTCTTACATGCAGGCATCTACAAGACGTCATTCCAGCATATACCCTTTGTTGCATTATCAAAAAAAGTATCAAACCATTCAGATAATGATATTCTGATTTTTTTTTTGTGTGTTATCTTAGGTTTTCAAAATGTTTATAAAAAAGCATGCAGTCCGTCAAACTTTTGACCCAGAAATCTGGCACAGCTAACAAAAGTTAATAAAACACAGTTAATAGAAGTTAACCCAAAAGTAAAAGCATCAAACTACGAATTTCCTGCAAGATCATTACTGTGACAAGTAAATGGTGAGATTCTGATGAATGGCTGCCACTGTTCAATAGTCTGAAGAGAACTTAAAAATGCCTTATCTGTGCTCTCTGGTACAGGAAGAGTAAGGAAAGGGTGGATAATAACCTTTCATACTACCCTCAAACACAGGATTCAGTCTGTCTGGCTCCATGCTGTATTATTGCTTTGGTCCAGGCTATTGTCTATTCTCACAAAATTGATTTAAAAACAAAATATATTTCAGGCATATGATTTTTGGCTCATTTCACAAGACAAAAGTGCCATTAATAGCCTTCTGAATGGTTCACAACAGTATAAATGATTTAAATAAGTTGCAATTATAAAAGCAAACATATTATGAATGACATCTACACGTAATAGGTTGATAACTTGTTTTTCAACTATTTTAATAAAAATAATTTCTCTCACTATAATGGCTAATAGAGGCAGAGCATAAGCACAATAGATAGAAGCTTATCAAAATTAATCATGATTGATATTTTCAAAAAACACATTAAAAATAAAGAATTGCATCTGGTTTTCCTTCTTTCTGATCTGAGGATCTGAAGAGATTTTTCTATGTACTGTATTTTCTAGGTTTATTTACCTTAAATATACCAGCTCCTTTCTGACCTGTTTTGCTCAAGGACTTTTAGAAACAACTTTGAAGATATAAAGTATTCAGATTCAATTACTGAAGAGGTGTTTTGGTTTGTTCATTTGTCGGTCTTTTGGAACTTCCAGAAATCTCTACTATTTTTATTAATATCCACTGACTTCAAATACTGAATAAGCTGACCAAGAAGAAAAGGTAGGGGTTATAAATACATATACTTCAAGTGAAAACTGAGGAAAGTCTACAACACTTCCAGTCTTCCAACACACAGGAGAAAGGATTAGATATTGCTGTTTCCAAATGGAAAGAACAGACATGGACACCTACCTGTGAAGGGAAGGTTTTACTTCACTTTAAATCTATTAAAAGCAGTAAAAAGATCAAGCCAATGTTTTTCTTTCTTCTTAATATTCATCTTTCTGCCTTTAAGGTAGTAGTACATCATTACAAGACCATTTGTAATGATGCTTGGGGCACCAAAAAGCCCTTATGGAAATATTTAACCTGAGATTTGTCATGTCCTAATACTGTAATTACACTTACTGGGTTTTAAAAGCTATGCATCTGTATGTACAAGATTAGAGGTATCCCAACATGTAGAATTCTAAGCACAGAGTGAAGTCTCAGAGCAGCTACAGTCAGTGTGAAAACACTTGTTCTCATTTACAGGCCAGAATTTCACCAATAAACTATTTCAAGTTTTACGTTGCATGGTCTTCACAGTGGTTTTAGAGAGATCCATGAATGTGAATATATTTACAAACATTTTATTATATACCGTATGTACATATGGACACCCTAATAGATCCATAATGGGACCAGTACTGTTTAATATCTTCATCAATGACACAGAGAGAGGGTTCGAGTGCACCCTCAGCGAGTTTGCAGATGACACCAAGGTGAGTGGTGCAGTCCACATGCCTGAAGGACGGAAAGCCACCCAGAGGGACCAGCACAAGCTTGCGAAGCGGGCCCATGTGAACCTCATGAGTTCAACGAGGCCAAGAGCAGAGTCCTGCCCCTGGGTTGGGGCAATCCCCCATGCATAATCCCCCAGGCTGGGAGATGATGGGATTGAGAGCAGCCCTATGGAGAAGGACTTGGGGATACACTGATGGATGAAAAGCTGGACATGAGCCAGCGACATGCGCTCACAGTCTAGAAGGCCAATCGTATCCTAAGCTGCATCAAAAGAAGTGTGACCAGCAAGTTGAGGGAGGTGATTGTGCCCCTCTACTCTGTTGTCGTGAGACCTCACATGTAGCACTACATCCAGCTCTGGAGTCCTCAGCACAAGAAAGACGTGAACCTATTGGAGCTGGTCCAGAGAAGGGCCACAAAAAAGATCAGAGGGATGGAGCACTTCTCCTATGAGGACAGACTAGAAAGTTGGTTTTGTACAGACTGGAGAAGAGAAGGCTCTGGGAAGATCTTATTGCAACCTTTCAGTACTTAATGGGAGCCTACAAGATAGATGAGGACAGACTTTTTAGTAGGGCCTGTTGCAACAGAACAAGGGATAATGGTTTTAAAGTTAAGGAGGGGAGATTCAGACTAGATAAAAGGAAGTAATTTTTTTACAGTGAGGGTGGTGAGGCACTGGAATAGGACGCCCAGAGAAGTTGTGGATGCCCCACCCCTGTAAACATTCAAGGTCAGGTTGGACAGAACTCTGAGCAACCTGATTTAGTTGAAGATTTCCCTGTTCATTGCAGGGGAGTTTGACTAGATGACCTTTGAAAGTCCCTTCCAATGCAAACTATTCTATAATTCTCTATAATATACCCATGCATGTACCCCATACATATACTGTATATTGCATATATATATATATATAAAAATATATGTGTATGTGTGTATTTTTCTACAGAACTAAAGACTGGAACAGAAGTTTTGTCAGCATTGGCTGGTGAATCAGCAAATAATTACCCAAGGTTAAATAGGTTTTCTGCATGCAAAAGATGTGAAAATTGGGAAGGACATCTGTTAAGGCTACCTAAGTTTTACAGTTGGTATAAACATAAATATGATAGCCATACTGCAAAGCATACAGACAACATACCCGTACCCATTACACCTAGAACAAGCAAGTCAGTCTGGGTGCCACCTACAGCAGTCTTACTGTATTTTGCATCACAAGTACTGACAATACTGATGGACTCTGGGAATTTTTTGGTTTTCTTTGTAAACATGAAGAAAAAACCAAAAATAATTCAAGACATCTTCTGTTTGTGGCTAAGCACTGATGTGGATGCTGCTAATTGCTACAGCATTTGTCCAAGTCCAAAACCTCTATGTGCCTCTACCACAGGCAAGGGTAAGGGCAACAGCCAGCAACTAACCACACAGTTTTGGAGATGGGCACTCCAAGGCCGCCTCTGAAAAACAACATCTATTTAAAGGTGACATAAATTGCATAGTCCCAACAACTGACAGCCCTTTCCAGAACCAACAGATCCACCTGACAGCCAGTGGGACTCTTCTAAGTTGCACTACAACCTGTAATTGTACGAAAGCCATGTAGGTTAGATGCTGCAGATACTACCCCAGGAAACCCCACAAAGGGTTCAGACATGGCAAGGCTGATGGCATAGCAAAGGAAGTAGCTGAGGTCGACAGGGAATTGATCGTGCCTTATCAGCATTAGTTCTCCCACCTTGCTCTTCAAAAAGTTCTTTTTGTTAAAATACATTCATCAACTCATTTCTTACCAATGGGTAAATCTGATTCACTGACTAAATAGCACTGCTTTGCCTCCCAGATTTTTGGATGACCACACCCAGAGAAGTCAATTGTTTCACAATTTTCAAAGGACCCCTAGGATCTGAAACTAACCCTTGTCATTGCCAATCAGGGCTGGCCTACATTAGCTTTTCAGGTAATACATGTAAATGAAAATACTCAGCTTGATTAAGCATTAAAACTGTTATTAACTGTTATTATCTGTATTTCCCCTGCTCTTACAATATTTTCAAAATTATAATCAGCCATGAGCCAATATTAAACAGCTGGAGTAGAAATGACTGCACCAGCCCAAGGAAACTTCCTGACAGGATCAACAAAGAGTAATTAAGCATCATTAAACATCACCGGCAGCTAGCATTATTGAATAAAGCAAATTGAAAAAGAGGAGTTAAGGGAGGTGTGTTTGCATTACAGGCAAGTCATGATCTTGATGAATTAGAGTAGTGCGCCACAGCCTGTAGATCTTGCTGCTGAAAACTGTTTGCATTCTTTAAGTACATGGAGTGAAAGCTCTGATCTAACACAAAGATCAGCAATATTTCATCAGTATCACAGCAAGTGTTATGGCACTGCCTCCTAGGCAGGTTCAAGTATTCCGGTATTTACCAGGTGAGCTGTACTCCATGCTTGGGCATGGCAGGCCAGAGGAAAAGAGCTGTCACCCTTTGGTTCTCACAGCTGCCACACAGCACATGAAATCAGAAGACGCTATTCATGAGGTCACTAAAATTGAAACAGCATTTCATTGTGCATTAACCGAATTTCTCTGTTTTTACATAATATTATCAGTCTCACATCTGCTTTCATAGTAGTTCCATCATGCTGCTCCTCACCCTTCCTTTTATTGTTATAGTTACATAGGTAAAACCATGGTTCTATACATGTTGATTTTCTCTCTCCATACTCGTGAGTCCCTTGGGAGCAACCACAGATTGAGTCTAACGGCAGCAGTGCTGATGGTGCTGGGTGCAGTTGCAGAACACAATGGCAGCTGTTCCTGGAAGCTTTTCACACCACCACAACCACTACACAGGGTATTTCACACCTACAGGCAAATCCTAAAGGTCAGCCACATGCAACACCCAGCATCTAATGTGAAACAACACAGACCTCAGCAGACTTCATGAAATTCAGGTATGAAAGTCCAATGTACGCGATACATCTTTCATGTCAGTATAAATACATGCATTCAATAATTATACACACTATTTTTCTGAAGAAGAAAGTAATTGTATATTTTTTCCACATTTGTCACTTTCAAAAAAAAGTCTGAGTTCAACGGAGCTTCTATAATTAAAATATATATATATATACACTTAAAACTCATATTTAAAATTTATAGAAAAATAAAAGCCAATAGCAATATGTGCAGAAATATTTTCCTGAGAACTTTCTAACAGCAATAAAAATATTCATAGTGTAAATACCTTCTACTGAAAGGCCAAATTCATCATTAATAAAGTATTTAATCACTCAGAGTGAGGAAACAGATTGAATAAAATGTACTATTATGGCCATTTAGTATTTTATCACAAGTCAACTAATGCATCATGTAATAATAACTCTAGATGTAAGCAACTTCTTTATTAGAATGAAAGGACAGTATTTTGTATTTGTAAGGTCTTTCACAAGTTTTCTAGCATAGCAAAAAGTTTATATAAATATCTTTACTCACTGTACAAGGTCACAGTGTGAAGGCACTAAACTGCAAAAATTATTCAGAAGCACTCTTACCCTCTAAAAAATGCATCACCTCCATATTTAAAATTTACCACCCCTGGATTTTCAGTTATGCATTACTAGTTCCAGACTGTGTTCTTCCAGCTCTTGCTGTGAGACCCATTATAACCTCCACACAGCAGACTGGTTTCTCAGTCATCAGAACTACAGGGGAGAGGACAAAAAAATACACACTAGCCTTGTATTTCTTGGTCAGAATCAGTCCCACCCAACACACTCTCAAGCCTGTCCCAGAAAGAGGCATTACTGGGAGCTCAATTTTTGAAGTCTCCAACCAGTCAAGAACAATTTTTACAGACTCATCTATCTCCACCACTATTGTATCTCTAGAAGTATAAGCAGTAGCCTCTGAGCATACAATATACTGTTGCTTTAAGCAGCAGTGCGTAACACAGCATCAAGAAAAAATGAAGGAGAGCTTACACCCAGCCAACAGCCCTCATCTTGTTGATGTCATCTGTGTCTTAATTCGTCTCTTTGGGTACAGCAAGGTAGTTGTGTGACTATTTTGAACAACTAGCATTCTCTGGACCAAATCAGTAATAAAAGAACCAGGGAATATCCATGGCTCTTCTCTGCTTCTAAGTGTTCTTTTTCATCTGTTGATCCAGTCTAGTAAGAAAACCAAGGGAAGTCTTGGAAGGCAAGGCTCCTACTCAGGGAGCCAGAGCAAACTACATCGCTGTGGTTTGAGTGGCCTCTCAATCCTGGGATAGTTTTTCCTGGCTAACAGACAAAACTAGACAGAGTAGAAAACCTTCTGCCCTTGTGCTAGAGCCTCCACAGTACCTGAATTTAAACTAACAGACCTCCCCATAGCTGACAGAGACAGTATGAAAACCTCTACCTGGGTCTGACATCCCACAAACCCCAAGGATGGCAGGGTGTTCAGTCTCACACACAAGAAGGCAGACCTCAAAATCATGTAAGAAATATGTCCTAAAGTAAGATTTCAGATGAAAGTATGAAATTAGAAGGAGAAAAGTTCTGCTCAGAGTTTTGGCCTATTCACTTAAGTTCTCTTTGACTTCATCAGTTTATTGGCTTTGACAACCATTGTCCCAAGATACTCAGATTCTGACAAGACCTGCAGAACCGAAGTGAATACAATCAGTGGTCTCTTTTCAGTACAACTGTAGGCAATGAACTGAGTTCTTCACACACGTTCATTTAAAAGCTGCATTTCACAGAAACTACTCCTTATGCAATACACTATCAGTGTGCCTTTAATTCAAGTATTCACTAACATGCAGGTGGAAGATGGAAATTCACAGAAAAGCATCAAAACATATTTGAAAGTGAACCTCAAAAATATGGTTAATATATGTGGATGCTGAAAAGCTGTTAGCAGAGGGATTTTCTCAGGTTCTCACAATATAAGGTGAGAATCCTGCATTTGTCACCAGTGTTATGAAAAACAGTAGGAGGTTTTTTGTAAGCTAGACCAACACCTGGTGTTTTGCTAAGTTCTGTTTATGGTACATTGGAAAAATATTTTGAAATGGGGGTTGTAGGACTTTAGCCAATCACCCTAGGAGATGGGTGATCACTGACCAATCGCCCTATGGGGCTAGGGTATATAAAATGGGGTTATAAATTAATAAAGTGCTTTCTTCTTCTTCCTCTCCTGGCTCTCTTTACTGATTTTGTGTTGCTGCATCTCTTTGCTCCCGGTATAAACAGCGACAAATATATTAGAAAAAAAAAAAAGTTTGCCCACAGCCATTTTGATTCCTCATGTTCTTTTGCCCCCTCCAACATACTCCCAGTTCTCCCATTTCAAAACCCTACTTCTCCCATCACTTCTCCTCTATTGCAGGCTCTCCATACCTACAAAAGTATTTCAGCCTCTCAAGTTCATCCTGTTGCCACCTCCTCTCCCCTCTTCTCCCAGGCCATGTGCCTCTCCACCACCTTCCCACTGGCTGCTGATGCCAGTGGGATGTCTCTCTCATCAGAACTTAGGCCAGGTCTCTGCTGGAGCAGGTGGCAGAAAAAGAGCCAGATATGGCATCTAATGCATAATCACAATTCTGAGGGCAGAAAAAGTTTGTATTCTGAAAAATACAATAGTCTCAAGCTATATCAGGCATGGTAAAGATGCAGCATATTGAAACAACATGATTTTTATCTGGTTTACAAGTGCTATCCCACTGTGTAGAGCAATGATTATTGGCCTGTAAAGGACAGCAATATATATTTGACACTTATCTGTTTGCAACGATTGTTAAATTTGGAAAAAAATGAACTCACCTAAACTGAATTTCTTGGATAAACACCACTAAAATCAGTACAACACACAAGTATTTCTTTTTTACTTAGTTTTCTAATGACACGGCTTTTATTCTCAACTGTTGCAAAATGTATTTCTCAGTTGTGACTCAAGTCGTACATCTGCAGCAATATCTGTCTGATTCGACACGAGCTCATTCTTTGCACATGGTCAAGGCTTTCAAATGGTGCTTAACTGCACAACATCGAGGCAAAAAACCCCCACCAACAGCTCTTTTTAGAAAACAAAGCAAAAAGCCAACCACCAACCAAAACCCACCCACCAACCAAAACCCAACCACCAACCAAAACCCAACCACCAACCAAAACCCAACCACCAACCAAAACCCAACCACAAACATCTCTGACCTATTATGCAAACTGACACCGAAACGTGCTTTTCATAAACTTTAAAAATAAGTCCAAAGATTTATACCAGACTGAACTTCCATCTTTTTAAGGTGATGTGGGATACCTTTAGACACACACACATTGGGTTTATATTCGGAGATCATTATGGATACATCAGATGAAATATTTAATAAAAAAATGTTAAAGGGTGTCTTATTTACCTCGAGATACATACTTGCCTCTACCTTTACTGTAGTTTGACCCTCTATACAAGTCCGAAACACCAGCCAGCAAAGCCCCAGGCAAAGCGGAGAGGCCCGCCCAGACCCAGCATCTCGGGACACCCGTGGGAGATTGAAGCGTGGCGAGACCATAAGCGACACTGATGGAGCGCACACAGCGAGGCAGCAGCTGCCACGGCGGAGCGCCTGCTGGCAGCGAGGGCACGCGGCGGAAGCGGTGGCTCTGCCTGCTGGCGAGGGCAGCCCGAGCTACAGGCAGGTCCCAGCCCTGGCCTCCACGCAGCAGAAGGTCCCGCGCTCAGGGACTGAGCGCCCACAGAAACACGCAGCCATCCGGGTCACAGCCTGGCACTGGCAGCAAGTGACAGTGACGGCAACTGCTGCCTGCGGTGTGAACAGGCAGACGATCTCCTCTGCCGGGTAGCAGTTACAAAAGGGAGGCTGAAAGGCTGAGGAGCAGATAGGAGAGTCTGCTTGAGAAAGACCAGCCAAATGAGGTTGCAGTTGATGGGCAACCTACACCAGATTGCAGGGCTGACTGACAGAGATTCAAACTAGATATGAAGGGGGAGGGGGATGTATCCAGACTTTCTAGACAGGGCCATGGGTGTCATAGCCCAGAACTTGTGGGGCAGCATGCTCTCATTTTTGAGAACCAGAAGGTCTTCCACCCCCCAAAAGCTAAAACTATACGCTCAACCCCCTCTCTGAAATGCTTATACACCAATGCATGCAGCATGGGGAATAAGCAGAAGGAATTGGAGATCTACAATCGGTCACAGGGCCATGATCTCATTGCAATTACTGAGACATGGTGGGATAGCTCACGACAGGAATGTTGTCATGGATGGTTATGTACTTTTTAGAAAAGACAGACCAGCAAGGTGAGGCAGTGGAGTTGCTCTTCATGGGTGTGAGCAACTGGAATGCATTGAGCTCTTCCCAGGGCAGGGTGAAGAACATGTTGAAAGCTTAGGGGTGGGAATTAAGAGGCACGCAAATATAGGTGAAACTGTTGTGGGTGTCTACTATAGACCACTAAACCAGGAAAAGCATGTTGATGAGACCTTTTACAGGCAGCTGGAAGTAGCCTCAAGATCACTTGCCCTGGTGATCATGGGTGACTTCAATCACCCTGATACTTGTTGGAAAGGCTACACAGCAAGGCATACTCAGTCCAGAAGGCAATGAATCGGTGATAACTTCCTGATGCAGGTGTTGAAGGTGTCTGTGGAATAATGACTGGAAGCGAATAAAAATTAAAATCATACTAAAGGTGCAGCATTGTTCACAGATTAAGGAAAGGTATAACGTTGGAGAAACTTTCAGGCATAGTGCGCACCTGGTATGCAAGGAATCCACTTCACAACAGTTCCCTAAGCAACACTGCTTGCAGGAAGCACAAGGGATGGACTGGAGTGAAGATTCCACGGTGAGGCCCTGTGAAATCACAGGAGAGATGGGAACTTGATGGTACTACAGGACTGATAAGCTACCTGCTTGAGACCCTGTGCCAAAATCTGTCAGTTTTTGACAAAGTACTGTCCTTGTGCGAACTTTGCTCATTATGTCATTATAATTACCAAAACACACCTCTGTCCCAAAGGCTACCTGCCTCCGAAGCGCAATCACCTCTCAACTGAGCCTGCACTGTGAATTTTCATCAGCTATATCTTTAAAAGCGAAGCGAGAGAAAATTACACCAACCATAACAAAGTTATTTATGACTAGAGTCACTCAAGCTCCACCTTGAAGGTAAAAATTATTATAAAAATGGTTTAAGTAAGGGGGGATGTTGAGGAAGACATCAACGTGGACAAGTCAGGGTGGATAGTATTTCCAACCATCTCTGACTCCAGGGATCAGCTGATGGGCTGAATCTCGCTTCCCCCCCTTTGGGTAAGATCCAGACTCTTAAACATAGAAATCTTCTCGAGTTGCTCTTTGATTTAACGCATTTGGTATACCTTTGTATATATGCTTTGCAGACAGTGTATTTCTCACTGGAAATCTGTAAGAACTTGTATTTCTGTCGCTCTCAATAAACTGCACTTTTCATGCTGCTAGTCACAGAAGTTCTCCCATTGGGCACGGTCAGCTCCTAGTAAGGAGCTGGCTGCATGCTACCATGGAACGTGATTAGGTGGGGAGTGGAGAGGGCTAGCAGTGAATCTGGAACTGGGAGAATTCAGATGCTCTGAACACGATCAGACTAGAACCCGAGCCGTGACAGTTCAGATGCACTGAACACGACTGGACTCGGATACGAGCCATGACAGTTCAGATGCACTGAACACAACTGGACTAATAGTGCCAAATCAACAGTGCCCTATTAGTGAATCCGAGCCGTAATAGTTCAGCCAGACTGAACGCAACCAGGCTAATAGTGCTATCACTATAGTGACATATATATATATGATATAGTGAGATGTAATAGTGACATCACTCAGAATCAAAACCTAGCCGCCCCCAGCCCCTCTGATATCTGAGGACCAGCTGGAATGCAAAGGAGTTTGTTTTCTGCCAAATTACTTCACCCTTTCACGCAACAGAAAAAACTGGCATCACAGACAGGATTGCCATGAATAAACTGCTGCAAAAATATGACTGTGTCCCTTCCCCAGCTGGGAAGGAGTGGGCCCAAAACTTTTGGAAGGATGAAGAGAAAGCAGTAGAACATATTGAACAATGTCAGGCTACACAGAAAAAACTTAGAGGCAAAGGTAAATATGTTGTGTGCTGTTTTAGATGCCTGTTTATCTTGTGAACAACAAGAAGCTAAAAATGCTCCTGCTCTCAGTCAGATTTCTGCCATAGAATATGTAACCCTGAAATCCAAGAATGAGGTGCTGAAATCTTTAGCCTTTGAAAGGGAGACTAGCTGGAATGCAAGGGCGTTTATTTTCTGACAAATTACTTTACCCTTTCACGAGACAGTGCCAACGAGGAAGGGTGTGCTGCCGGACCTTGTATTAACAAACAAAGAAGGTCTGGTCGGGGATGTGAAGGTTGGGGGCAGCCTTGGCTGTAGTGATCATGACACAGTAGAGTTTAGTATCATATAAGGAAGAAGCAAGGCAATAAGTAAGTTTGCAACCCTGGACTTCAGGAGGGCTAACTTTGCCCTCTTCAAATACCTACGTGGAGGAATCCCTTGGACTTAGACTCTAGAAGGTAAGGGGGCCCAAGAGAGCTGGTTGATACTCAAACATCACTTCCTCCAAGCTCAAGACAGGTGCATTCCTTTGAGTAAAAATTCAAGTAGAGGAGTCAGGAGACCAGCATGGATGAGCAAGGAGCTGCAGAAAAAATTCAACTGGAAGAAAGAAGTTCATACCATGTGGAAAAAGGGAGTGGTCTCTTGTGAGCTTTTTTGTGTGCAACTCCCAGTTAGTTGAGTCTTGAACACAGATTTTCAGGGATTCCCTTCTTTCTTCCCACAAGGCATATTAAGAACAGATTTGGTATAGACTGCTCAAGCATAATCTTATGGTTTGTCTATACTATTAGTGACCCTAATCAATAGCAGCTTCTTCACAGAAACCATTTACAAATACAGAACACATCACACAGACCCGCATACCACCTGAGTGTGCTGACAGGCACAGTATTTACACAATTAATATCAGATTTGTCTGCCCAGCTAATAAATTCTGAAGGACAGAGGTCTTTTTGTTTCAATACAGACATAAAACCACACTGTGATTTACCTAGTCACAGACAGCAGTGTAACATAAGATGCTGGTGCTGTGATCTACCACACTGGCATCATGGATGCTATTCTTGGTAGGACATACGAGAGAAGAAGGAACGGTGGGGAACCAGGGCAGAAAAAAGACACCATTTGCTTCTGGAAGATCTTCCAGGAGCTGGCAAAATAGCTATGGCAACATATCTATTTTTTTTGTATTTTGTCACACTGAGTCCTAAGTGACACAGCACACCCCAGCATTAACAAAAGCAGACAACAACCTCAGAACCTAGGTACAAAGCTAATATTGCTATCACGCCTCATCAATTTAATGCCATCAGCCTTTACTGTTAGCGTATCTTGTAGATTCTGGCTCAATCAGCTGCAAAAATATTAAAATAAAGAACAAAAAAGAAACCCCGTGTGTTCACTGTTCAATCTCAATGTGGACAGTAATGATGGCCCTTTCAGAACCAGTCCCTTGGTTATCCACAAAAGGAAAAGAATCAACCGTCTCACTAATATCTCAGTTTTAAGCAATAAAATTTTGATTTTCCAGAATTCTATAAAACAGTGTAAAAAGCTCACAACTTCTTGAAACACTGCTGCAGAAGGGAACAAGTATGTGCACACAAGTCTGTCTTTCCTTTTCCCCACCACCACTTCTAATAGCATTGCTATGAACTGCATGACATAGAAGGGAGAGAAAAGCAGTCATCATTCATGTTCTTCAACTGGACGAATGTTCTTTCTTACTGCAAGCATACTTTACAGTGTCTTGTATTGTAGCATTCATAGAAACAATTTGCATTTGAAAAAAAAAAAAGAATTCCTTCTGAAGTGATTATAGTTTTAGACCATGAGAAAAGAAACTCTAGTTTGTTACTCTCAGCAGCTTTTATAGCTTAATCACTTCCAAATCCTCACATGTAAAGCAGTAGTTTGAGAAACTATGGTAGTTGCCTTCTGAACACAGGAAAACATAGCTCAAAAACTATAAAAAGAAATTTTAAATCTCATCCCAAAAACACAGCTTTATGATCATATAATAGCTGAAGTTGGAAAACTGTTGCAAGGAAAAGTTAAATGATATCCAGAATGCACAGTTCAAACACCATGTTTAATAATAAAAAAAAATAAAAAAGACTGGAAAAATCTGTTTAATAGATAAAACTTCAAATGTAAAACTTCAAATGTTCTTTTTATACTAACCCATTGTGTCTGAGCTCCTAGACCATTAATATCTTCACTGTATCAAATAAAACGTTATAAACTTTTCCACTAAAGAGTATTTTAGGAAATCTGGGATTTAAAAGGGCTTTTGAAAACCACCATGCTGAACATTAAATGTTCGTCACTTTCTTTTGGTCCAATGAATTTATATAGATCATTAATTCACAAGGCAAGGGTTATACTTTACACTGGTATTTGCGCGTCTGTTGCAATAGCATCTCCTGTTTCCTCTGTAGCCTCTCAAAGACAGTTCACTATTACTAGCAAAAGTAACTGATTCACTACAGTCCTACACAGCAGTAATTCAGGACCATTCTATTTTCCTTTTTTAGAATTCTATATTTATATTTTTATATAGAATATATGTATAAAACACAGTATACTTGGTGAGGAGTGAGGTTTTTCAGTCAGGGTGGGGTTTGTTTGGATTTTCTTTTGACAGAAGCACTTTTCCATGATCAGCTGATGTAGGAAAAAATACAAGAGCCTTCTAAGAGCTACCTACACAAAACTTCAAAAAAGTCTCCCTGTTACAATTGAAACAACATCCCTTCTCCCAAATTTCACTAAACTCAGAATCAGACACAAGTGTACCACAGGCAAATAAATACCAAATTGAGAATGAAAAAAAACAAAACAAAACCTAAACTTTCAAGGTATTTCTACAGCCAAGATATTCTCCCAACTGTAGCTTTTAATGCCTCCCCACAGAGGCATCCTCAGAATCAATGCATCTCACATGTGTGCATCCTGATATGCTCACCCACTGCCAAATATGCTTGTTGAAATTGAGTGGGAATACCCAACCATGAAACACTAGAATAAACTCATGGACATACCAATAAAGATGACTAAGAATAGGGGAAAAAACAAAACAAAGCAAAACATTTTTCAGGAAACAACCCCCATATCTCAATTTTTCAGTCTCAGTTTAAAAAAAACCAAACCAAACCAAAAAATAAACCCCAATATAATAAATCCTTCTATGCCAGATTCAATGAAAGCACCTTTTATACAAAAGCTTGCCCATCTTTTACAACCGCCTTAGTGTGATAAAATACACTGCCTTTCTTTCCTTGTGTATCTTAGATCTCCATACAAAATACTAAACCCAAAAGTAACAAAACTGCAGATTAAAATTTCTTACTTTGAGCAATGAGATAATTTGTATTGTTCTCCTGCCAAAAGAATATCACCAGTCTCTCAATCTTTGTATGGTCTGTTTCTCTGAACAAACTCCATCTCTCTGAAGAATGCCGAAAACCAAAGCATCGCTCTGCTGCTTGGATGGCTGGCTCTCTGTACCATTTCAAACACACATCTGCATCTTCACTCGCTAAAACCCATCACACCAAGGTTCCGCAAACAGCTACTCAGATTCCTCCCAATACTGACAAAAGCAGAGTTCACTGACTTCAAAAAAGGCTCAGAGAACAGTCAAAGCTGAGATCTAGGAAGTGCTCTCAGCTGACACAGCTGTTCATATCATTTCTTCCACTACAGCAGACTCGGCTAAACCAGTGGTACACTGACCATCCTCTTAGGGGATACAGATTGCCTTCCAACACTTGGGTTTTCTTTATTCCAGTCCCAAAGATATAGAGATTAATGAGACTGGATATGACATGAAACCATATGTTAAATGATTTCAAAGCTAGTCTGTAAATAGGCAGGGCTTACTGGAGCATTTCAAGTTCATCTTTTACCATGCTAATTCCTGCCAGATTTTGAGTAACAAAGTTCAAAATTTAGCAATAAAAATATCTGGAACATGGAATAAGCCTTGATCTTCTTGTTGTATGCATATTTTGGTCTGTTTGCGCAATGAAAAATGTAACATTGAGACAATCATTAAGACCGTGGAGTTGGAGCAGGCCATCTCAAATAGAAGTATCACAGCACAGTCAGTGGATTCCAAGCCCAGTTTTGCACCTGAATTTCTCTTTTCATTCTTAACCTGACAATTTTCATATTACAAATGTGGAAACTGACTCCTTTTATACTCAAGTTCCCATTAAATTAGTGAAATACATAATTCCAGAAGAACGGAATCTCAGACCTATGTGAAACGTAATGTAAGAAGGTGAATGAAACAAGCTACATTCTTTCCTCTTAAATTTTATTCTTACTTGGATGACAAGATTCAGTAACCATTGTTCTGCCTTTACAGTGAAGAACTCTGTACAAAGAGGCCTTTTATCCCAGCAATCTAACCTCAAAAATACTAAAAAGCAATAAAAATAAGTTGGTTCATGTGAAACTTCCAAAAAGTTTTAAATCTATCACTACCACTTTCTTCTCTGAAGGATCAGATGAATCTCATCCTAACTCAGATGTCACTAAGTATTTCAGGCTGAACTAAGGCACCTATTTTTAACAAAGGTGATAACTATTCTTCAATACATACAGAATGAGACATTTAGCATTAGGCAAGATGACTCTCATGTTAAGAGTCTCAAGTGCTCTAGATTCTCTGACACTATTTTTAGATTGGCATTCCTTTTTTCAGGGCTTTGTACACTGTTGAACACAATCGGTACCCAGAAAAGTAAACATCAGGCAGATGTCTTGGCGCAGTCTGGTTAATACCAGTTGTTACTATTCTCCTACTTAATAACACGGATTCATCATGGTTTGGCCAGTCACTTATTGATAAAACATACAATATATGAGCTTGGGAAAAACTCAGCTCATTTAAAATGAGAAACAGTATCAATGATGGTGCATGCAACTTATGACTGGACTCCACTATTTTGTGGCAGTCTAGCATACATTCCTCTATCCACTCCATTAGCCTCTAAGGTCTCATTTCATCTCTGAGTAGATGAATGAAAGGAAAAACTTAGCAACTGGGTATGGAGTTTCAGCTTCTCCTCCCAGAACAGATTTGTAATAACTGAAGGTAGTACAGCCTGACAGCAAGTACTTTGAGATGACAGAGAAATATGATGCTGGTACCTGTACACTAAGCAGCAATTCTGGTTAAGAAAGTACGAGGGGGTGGGGGTTTTTAATTTTATTTAAATAAAAATGGACAGAAAACTTCAATTGAAAAGGCATCTTGTCCATAGTGTCTAAAACAACTCAAATTACCCTCTGCCTGCGCCTCTGTCCCCACTGATTAAGAGACTAGGGTAAACAGATGAAGCACAGGCATTTAACATTTTTTATTTATCTATGTTTAACAAATAAGGGTTTGAAATAACTATTTTTCTTCTGATAGAAGATTTAAGTTCAAATATACAGACATGTCCAACTAATCTGAAGGCTTACATTTCATCAACATTTATCTTACTGAAAATACTAACATTGTCAATTCAATGATTTTTTTTCCCCACTTCTTTAACTGCAAAAGTAATTGTAAATCTCTACTGCAACAAAACGTTCTGATCACATCACTGGGAAGGACCACAACCCCGCTGCAGAGCCAGTCTGTAGGAAATAGTGACCCAAAAGCTCTAGGTGGAACTGAGGTCATCTGAGCTGAGACAAACCAGTTTTCCCAAAATTTTTATATAAGAAAGGAAACTGATAACTACGGCCAAGCAGATTTGAGAATTCAAAGCAGTGCAGTTAAACTAACCATACTAACAAGTAACATGTTTGCTTTCAAATTAATAACTTTAATGGCTAGTATAAACTGTTTCCTATACAATACATGCTTCAAAGTATACGTGGAGGTAGCTGTTTAACCACAGAACTTAAATCACACCAAGCACAACACAAAAGTGAAAGAAACAATTGCAAAGCAATACACAGAAAGAAGTCACTCATTTATACACACTGTTCTCCATTTGGTACTGGAACTCCCCAAAGTACTTAATGACATCAGCAGAACAGCTGTAATGGACTAAAGGACTCTGGCTAACAAAAGAAACAAGTTTAAGTAATCAGATTAAAACTTTGTTCTTAAGTTTCTCAGTTAAGACATTAACAGCACTTTCTGAACACTTCACTCTCTGGACTGTGTTCTGAAATCTCAATGTGTTCTTTAATCTTTATAATATTGTCCATTGTTTTTGTTAATTAAAAGAAAAAAAGTCTCAAGATCAAGTGATGGATAGCAATTCCTTAGATCTCCACTACCTCATAGCAAGGACAAGGGGAAAAAAATACACACTCTTAGTACAAGGGTACAGTACTTAAGTAACTGAGAAAAAAAAGCTAAGAACAGTGGTCTACAATTATTTAATGAGAAATTCTAGCAGTTATAACCATTCAATTATAAGAGTTATATGAACGATTTTTCTTACAGGTTCTTTTTATGTTAAAAACATAGAAACGTCTTAGTCCCTCACACTCTTCCTACTCTTTAAAAAAAAAAAAAATTGAAAACCAGAAATCATTAAAAATTTAAAATTTGTTTTTGAATAAATGTCTGAGTGTTTTGAGTATTTGAAAACAAGGAAGAATCCCTATATTTTTTAAAATGTCATACTAATTCACATAAGGAGAGGTTCCTGCTTATCATTCAAAAAAACCTAGTAATTAAAAGATACGTTAGCAAGTGCATTGTGACTCAACATCATTCTTTTGGTCACTCAGAAGTAAACTTCTATTAAGAAACTGCTCAAAACAGTCAGTTTTCCATTTAACCACACATCTAGAGTATGCTAAAAACCAGTTGTGCTAAGCACTTGCAGATTTCATGGAGACATTAAGAAAACAAGATGCAAGGGACACTAAATGCAAGTCACAAAATGATGTTACACATCTGGCGTTAGCACAAGGTGTCCAGTTTCCATCAGGGTTCTGAGCACTGCAGGGGAAGTGAAGGATTCAGCTTCTGCTCTAGACCGCTGGATGTTGTACCTCTCAGAAATGCATTTAATCCATTCAAGAAGACGGGCACAACAGAATGAAAACTCCTGGAACGTTCATCGTTCAGGCCACAGCAGCAGCTACCATTCAGAGCAGGCTGGGGATTAAGCAAAGGTATGTGCTGAAAAGGCTTGCTGACAGCATGGCGACCATATGTCTCTGTACTTGCCATGTGCCAAAGACTAGCCCAGCTCAATCAAACTGTAACAGAGAAGTGTAAGGATCCAGATGTTTCAATTCATGCAAGACAGCAAATCCCTTCCGTTTAATGCCTTCTTCCTGCGAGCTGCTGGAAGGACTTCAGATATTAAGCCACTTGATCAGCATGCTTAAAGAAACAAACGCAAGATTGAAAGACTGTAGTTGGAAACAGATGGGCAAGCTTTGAGCCACTGGGTACCTCAAATGCTGGATGCTCCAAATGGTCAGGAAACACAAATGAAGAAAAAAAACCCTCATGTTCTGTATCAACCTATTTTAGACCGTCTCCTACATTAGATGACCACTTTTAGACAAACAAATTCATAATTTATCCAATTTTAAAGAAACTAAACTATCTGACAGGTGAGTGGAATACAGTGATATTTTACTTGTTGAAAAACAAGTAGAAAACAGCAGGATGCCAACAGGCTTTTTTTCTGCAGTTTCTCCCTCCTCCCTATTTCCCAGGTTTGCTACTTGAAAAAACAAACATATTCCTTAAATATTATGTAAATCATGTCCTGTAAATGACATACATAAACTTACTATGTAAATAAACATAGCAGCCATGATTTATTTTGTCAACAATATTTTATAAAGAAAATGCCTTCCAAAATTATTTGAATGAAGAAAGAGTGTTGAGTCATTCTGTGTTCCTTTCCTGCAGCAGCAGTGATTCAATCAAGTTGGGTCTACATACAAAGTTGTAAAATTGCATTAGATTTGCAATTCCAACCAAGACATACATTTATGAAAATATCCATGTACTAGTAATAAATGTAGTTAGCTTAGTATATTTGATTTTATTTAACATAGTCTTTGATGGTGGTTTGAAGAGACCACATCTTCTCTTGCCAATTGTAAAATTTTTTTTTCCATTACAGCATGGTTTTAAAAGCTGCAGAATTTTGCATTTTGGAGAGCAGAAGTTTCCAAACAACAACTGGTTTTTAACATAATCATTTGCATTTTCAAAGCATTTGGAAAGCACAGTGCTGTACATGCTTCTGACTACACCTATTCACAAGTTATAAGGAGGAGCGTTCTCCTGTGAAACAAACTGCTGCATTTCACAGCTTCTTAAAAATTAGGCTATTAATTTTTTAAGTGAAGCCATGAATAATGACTTCATTCTGAGCATTTCTGCACTGGCAGACACTAATGGCTTTTTTCACTCAGCCACCAATTACAAAGAACAGTGATTAGCTACTCCTTACAAATATAATTAGCTGATTAAGAAAAAGGGCAGAAGAGATCAAAGCTCTTGGAGCATATATCCTTGGATTGCAACAATCAATTCAGAGACTTAAGAGGATAAAACACTGCATTCGCACAACATATGTAAGCTGTCATCTCCTCTAACTGTGAAGTTGTCTCAACCACAATAAAGAACGACCTTCATGAAAGGCTGAAGAAGGCTCTTTTCACTTTCTGAAAATGCCAAGAGCTTCTGGGGTGCCAGAAGCATGTGCTGTGGGAGACATGGCTTCCTTGCACTTCCTTCATTTTGAAGAACAAACTCATCATGGTCTTGCACTCAACCAGAGCTTTCCATAGCTGGACTTACCATCAGTTATTCCCACCAGTCTCCATCACATGAGCCTCAAAGGGTTAGGTCCCCCCCCTGATTCATCCTGAAGAGCTCTGAAGCACTACTTAGTTGACAAGGTTCAGGAAAGTCAGCAGGAAATTCCTTCCCCCTCCTCTCAAACCTTCCAGAGATCACCAGGTCAGGGTACTTAGGCTCCAGGCCAACCACCAGGTTCACCATTTCCATAAGACAGTCTTGGTCCAAGACCAAGACAGTGATACACAATCACACCTACAGCCATATCTCCATGTCATAGAGATTCAGCTTGTCAAAGGAAGAGAAAGCACTTTCCTCAGGCCTTACCCAAGATCATACCCAGAGTGAAGACCTAAGAGCAAAGGTTTTCAGCATAAAACTTTGCCACCTTCCATCCGCAACAAATATAAAAATACATTCCTATAACCTTGTCTTCTCTAATATAAACAGACACCAACATGTAAATAGGTGTGCATGTAATTATTTGAAAAACTCCTAAACAAAACACTCCCCCTTTCTTCCTGGGAAGAGGATCAAAGCAGCAGCATTTGACAGATGTTAGTCAAGTTGTTTAATGCATTCCTGAAAGTGCTTATGAACACCTCTAAAACCTCATATAAACAAAAGTTTCCTCCAAACCTACTACCTCTGCTGCATATAAAACTGCTAAAGTTGCTCCTGCTGCTGAGATAACAGTGTGCTAAAGAACCATTATTTTGCAAGGTTTACCTGAAAGCTTAAAAAAAACCCCAAACCAAAACCATGGGAACAAAGAAAAAGATAACATGCAGCAAAGACAAGCTGAAACAAGACATCTAGGAAGATGCTGAGTTTCAACTTGCCAAATTTCTAACACATTATCCCTCAGGGGTGAGATTAGATAGACACTTTATGAAGGAGATGGGTGTGACCAGGCCTTCACACGGTGCCTAGGGATCTGTGGTGCCTGGTAGCAACACCATTTATGGGATCTTGCAGGTTCTTCTGTTAGTCAGCTCTTCCACAGGTTAACCAGAATCCTTCCTACCTAACAGCACCACTGTGTTGCCAATTTGGCTGCTGCCCCACTCTGCTGACACAGTACTGTTATCATAGCTCTGCTCCATTACTATTCCACTTTATTTCCCTGTGAGAGTTCATGGCAGTGCGTATAGATGATCCAGTTTCACAATTCAGTTACCATTATTCCTACACCCCCTCCATTTCTCCCACACCTCCTGTTTACGGGCAAGCACTGGAATGCACTCCTGTGGAAACATAAGGTTGGCATTTTGTTCTCTTTAACTGTAAAGCTTGGTTTCCCCTGTTTCCCTTCTTCCTTGAATACTCTACTTCTCTCTTCTTCACCCTTCTGCGCCTACAATGATCCAGCTGTTGTGGAAATCCAGCACAGTCAGACCAAAACAGAAATATCTCATTGGAGAGAGGGGGTTATGCACACTCATACATGTGCAGGATCCCAAAACCTGTTCTATCATACCTAAACTAAGACACTTAGACAAAGCCCAAACATGGTAGTAGAAAAAGCCATTGTGAAAGGCGATTTTCACCACTTCCACTTAGCTTGCTCTTTTGACTTCTTTTACGCTGGGTAACATTCCAGAAATACTCTGCTTTGCTTACTGGAACCCCCTTGCAGAGAAGCATCCAGGCGCATACAAAGTGCAGTACCCCAGCTAGCTATGTATCAGACAGAAGAGCTACAACTCACAAGCTGAAGAGACTTGCTGAAAAGGACAGATACTGCCTACCTCTTGAACATATCATTTCTGCAAGTAAACTAGTTGGAAAGTTCATCTGGTGGCCATATTCCAACCAAATGTCTGGCGTTTATACATTTTTTTTAACATAAAATCACTGTGAGTGCATATATTTCCACAAAACCAACATAGCATTACACTTGCATATGTGCCTGGTTTGTCTATGAGAACAAGCACAGATGAACACAGCTTCAAAGCTCTCCTACAGGCTTGTGCCTCTTTAGAGCTGGGTACGCAGAAAGTTCTCAGCAGACAGAAACTTCTTAGTCTATACCTCCGATTAAAAAAAAAAAAAAAAAGTAAAATGACTTCTTAAAATCCAAGGCATTTTATATTTTTTTCATGATGATACTTTACATAAGTATCAGAATCATATTTTGTCTTTTTAGGAACATAAGACTCCATTCAATCAACTGATCAAATATGAATTTCTGATCACGTAACCTTAAGTAATTACTCACTATTACCCTACTGACACCAAGCTCTCCACTTCTTAAGTATGATTTTGGTTTATTTCTCCCTTTTCTTTAGGGTAGAAGTATTTTGTGAAGTCTTATTAAGATCTGAAAGAAAACACTATGTAGGAAGTGTAATTATTTCAGTAGTCTATTACCTAACATACTTCACCACAAAAAATACAGAAATTTTAGGTCACATACAAACAAGAGTCTCATGTTCTCTTATTAAAACACAGACAGTAAATTTATGGAATTTTAAGTGCTTTTTAGAAGGAACATAACCTGTTTTCCTAAACACAACATTTGCATTCTAGGTCAGTGAATCAAGGAACACAGGCACCTCTAAAGACCTTTAGCAAGTCCAGTCAAATTTAGGCTACTGATATTTGTGAACTATAAAGTACAAAAATCAGACATTCCACGATGTCCACAGTGAACACCAAGTTCCTCCACATCTGATCCTGCACGCACTGCCTCCCAAGAGTGACCATCAGCAGCAAAAAACACATTTTAGATAACACAGTAGCAGGAGGAGGAAAACCCCAGCTACTGGTGTCTGTTCATTCAGGGAACAACATCTTTCCTATCTAGGAAAGTATCCTAGCTAGAGGATATCCTGGTTAACATTATTTGCTACAACCCCTCTCAATGTCAAAATACTATGAAGTGAGGAATGAAAATATCAGTCAAGAAAATGTCATACAAGACACAAAACTGCAAGAGAGAGGAAAACTCTCAGGTATTGGTACAAGCACTTACCTAGAAAATGGCAGGACCGGTACTCCCAATGGAGCTTCCTGAAACCAGCATCTGTATCACAACAGATCATTAATGTTTGAAGAGGATGGGTGGAGGCTGGTGTCACACAGGATAGCCTCTACACTAGTAACGAGGGCAATTACCTGGAGAGGTAAGCTCAGTCCTCTGCAGGCTGGGCAAAGCCCACATCCCAGAACTCTTCACTTCTTGGAGAAGTGTTCAGAGACCCTCTGTTAAGTAAAAAAGTCACTGGAGGCAGTAGCTCCTACTCAAATGAAGTTATGTACAGACCTGGTCACATACGACTTTTATAGAGTTTCTTCAGACAGATGAAAGAACTGAGGTGTCCAAAATCCTGTATTCCAACAGGTGAAGGAGAGGTGAAAAGAGGCTACAGACATTTCTAAGCCTATGGTATAACTAATGTATTATGACAGGGATCTTTCAGATTAATTAGGAGTCATTTTATGAATGAAGGTGCTAGACCTGGTTACCTGCAACATAAAATTATGATTTTGTTAATGATTTAAGGTAACTTAATATACTTAATGCTATTTTGGGCATATTTAGATCTTACTGGCCACATCACATGCAGCTTTGGTTCAAAGCCATCTCAAATCTTCTAGCTGTGATCCCAGCAAGACAGTCTTTAAGCTCACTGCTTCTGCAGACATAATCTGACAGTGGAGATTCTTAGCCAAATAAACATGACTTGTATCAAAGATTTTGCTTGAGCAACACAGTGAGTGTAATGACAGAAACATGCAGAAGATAAAACATCACAAGGCTGACACACAGCACAGTCAGCAGTCTGGCAATAGTTAAAAAAGTTTCTGTGTAGGCGCTTTGCAGATGTAAGTTACTTCTGCCAGGATAAGCCTCAAGACTTCATCTTTATTGAAACTGGCTTTGCTGACATGCGCTTGAAAGCCGTTGTGTGTGTACTCTCCAAAAAAAGTGAAAAGAACAAAAGGAAACATGGAGTAAGAGATGAAGTCTTATTTATTACATACTTATGGAGCTCAGGCTGCATAAACAAAATACATAAGTCATGGTACATATGCATCCATCTCGTTTTTCAAAACGACTTAAAGATTCCAGACTGAAAATGTGCGTTTTTTCCCTTTTCTCCTTTATGCCTGCTTCTTAGCCATCAAATTAATGAGAATCAACTGACTAAAATGCAAAAGGGCCAATATTCTCATTTCACTTGAGAGTAAAATAACAGAAGCCTTTGCCTTGCAGTGCAATGAACAGAAGAACACTTGAGCCTTCCAAATGATGACGTGCTTACAGTTCCTCATACGATATTTTGCTCTTCAGCCCTTTTTACTTGAACACAAGGGTTTTCACTGCTGTTTCATTATTTGGAAAACCTACTGCAGAAGCTTCAGCCTTGACTATAAGACTTTGTCTCCTAGGCAATGTGAATTAACAGTATCTTGCCTTCCTCTAATTGATGAATATTGTTTGGCTTGGGGTTTTTGTTTTGGTTGGTTGGTTTTTTTTGTTTGTTTTTAATGGATTCAGGAATTCCACCTGGATTGCAAATTCTGTCCTGGTCATGTATTTTATGCACAATGCTGAAGTGAAAAGATAAAATCAGCACATCCTACTGCAGTAACACAATGGTATTTTGCAAGAGATTGTGACACACAGAATTAAAGAGAACTTGATAAAAATCAGTCACTGTTGTTTTCTGAAGTTGGGCTCAAAACCAGAGGAGATGATATACCAGTTTCCATAAATTTTATGTTATACAAAATAAAAACAATCCAAAGCTAGTATAAAGAAGTGCTTCTGAATGCCTTGTTAACTAGGTATTGACCAGCGTACATGGAGTTCTGGCCAATGTGGTGCCATTCCTATGTGAAGCTGAACTGATTGCACACTGAGAGAGAACAAATTTCCTCCACACAGAAAGAGCTACTTCCAGTGTTACTGCTCAGAACTGTAAAAGACAGAAGCAGGTAAAACACTTTTGTGTATGAACAACATTGCCAAGGATCATAGCTACTTTACACTGCCTCGAGGAAGCTATTAGCATTAGCAAAGATGAGCAGTGAACTTACTCAGTAGGAAAGATCTGCATGAAGTGAGGGGGAGATGAAATGATCCATAGCTGTGCAACTGTGATCCGTTCTACGCATAATTTGTATTTTCTCCCAGCAGCCAGCAGAGTTCTTTGAACCAGCACAAACTAATAGACAATCCAGTGCACGGCTTGCTGCTTCTCTCCTCCTCTCAGGATTCACAGGCAGGGTGGCAAGAAGAAGACAGAGATCCAAAACTTAAGAGGTCCGGTGGCCTTATACTGCTGCTCATATACAAGGCTTTCATGTTGAGAGTAACAGGTATCAATGCTGCATCTAGCTTTATGAGATGCTTTTTATAGCATGTGAGCAGTGTTTACTCATGGAACATAATGCTGCACTGTGTTAATTTAGGGAGCTAGATTTTTGGATAAAAACATTTGAAAGCAGCAGAAGACCATGACATCTAAGGAACCTGCTGCACAGAAGTAATCCGAGAGGAAGAGTTTCTCCTTGATGAGCAACTAGTGATCATTTTTTGCTTGTAACAGAACTTCTGGAAGTACACACTGCCAAAACATTGCTTGTGCCCATCACTGTCTGAGGCCAGCTTTACTTATGTTGCATAAACAAGTCTTTTCCCACATAGGTGTTAACCTTGAATAACAAGAGTAAAGCTGTACCTGAAATCTTCTGTTCCTCAGCATAACAGTGTTAAAGATTAGTGAAGGTCCCATGACCATATTCCGTGAAAAGCTGCAGCCACTTGACAGAGGGTATGTGAGGCTGTCTCAGTTCATGTCTTCCCTGTCACCCACACCCACCACCACCCTGACAGTCCACAGGCATCTTCAGGTCTTCAACCACAGAATACACTCACCTGAGGGTAAAGCCCAAATAAATGCCATACTTTTTTGGATCAAAGTGTCAAAGAGGTTCTATGGCCCGTACTCTGGGCACGTTGATCTCAAAACCCTCCAGGAACTCAAGTCATTTGTGTGGCGTTTTTACACTGAGAATAAATACCCTAAGAAAAAAACCTGATTTCTTCTCTTGGCACCCTTTCAAATACTGTAACGATTATTTGGCAAAGTTGCTGCCATAGATAATGACGTATATAAAGTAAAAGTCAGCATTACTTATGTCTGCCAGCCTTGGCTCACAATTCCAGCTGCCAGTGCCACAGGACTGTGAAATCCATTTGCTGCACTAAGTTACCCACAAGATGGTCATCTGAAATGTGCACAACTCACTGTAGTCAACCACGTGCAGTTAACATTTGTTAAACATCTGATAAAGCACTGAAACAAATTACCTTCTTTATTTAGCAACATGCCTTGAGAACAGATTTTCTCCCGATTTAATGGGATAGTTCTGTCCGTTATCCCATTAGCTACGCATTGCTAAAAACACCCCGGGCATCACATTGCCAAACAACTGACTGAAGCTATTAAAGGCTCTTCGAACAACATCAGTTCCTTCTGCTCTTGATTACTGAAAAATGGTCTCATAAAATATCACATTAGTCCAGATCACCAAATGAATGAAAAGCAAGCAATAATAAGCCCCACTTCCTATCAACTTTTCACCACAGCTCATATTCTATGTATCCACCAACATTTTTGACACAGTTACATCATCAGACTTACTTCCTCACAGCAAAAGCTTTCACATTGATCTTTCACTGCAAACCACAGCAGTGGTGGCAGGGGCATCCTGCTGCAAGAAGACATCGATTGCAATGTATTGGCAAGGAAAAATTAAACTCTTTTAACTCCAGCTTCTTCCTAGATCTAGCATGGAGGAATAACCACTTATTTACATTTCATTTAGGAAGTCCTTATATTACCATTTCCCCCTCTATTTCCTCTGTTTTTATTTTAGTCTAACATATTTTTTAATTCTGAAACATTTAGTAGAATATTTGGCCTAACCCTGAACATTTTTAAATGCTTGCCTGAATACAAAAAAATAGATACAAAGCTGTTGTATTTTAGTATGGTAAAAAATGGTGCCCCGTTCAGAGCTGCAGGAATAATTATGCTTGACTGGATCTATAGATTCACACAGAACTGAAATGTCTGTGTTCTCAGTATCAATTTAAATATCAGCATGATTTCATACAGTCAGAATTTTCAACAAATAGATATCAAGCATCAGTTATGGTGACATTTTGAAAAATGACCTCATATTCAATAAATGATGATTTCTTTATTCTTCCTCCAAACCCACTCCACTTCGTCTTAAAAATCAAGGCATTGTAAAAGAACAGGAAAATTAAAGCAGATTGTTGAGCAAATGCATAAAACCATATATCTGGTTAGTCTGTAGAAAATAAAACATGTTAAGTATCAGAAGAAAATAAATTTTTTTCAGCATAGGATTGCTGTTACAAAAAATATGGATGCAAAAGGGGTTTTTTTTTGTATCTTGGGGAGATAAGATTTATGTTGCAAGCTCAGTTCTGCTCAGCCTGCTTGGTTTCTATTAGAGGTGCATGTATGTGCCAGCTAAGAGCGTGGGCCTTCTTTTACAAGAAAATAAAATAATTTGGTTTCAAATGCTGCTTTAGGCTCCCAACATTAAGAGCAATGCCAGCATTCAAACACTCTTGGCTTATGTTCCTAGTCCTCAACAGTGATATAATGCAAGTAGCCAGCAGCAGCACTCCACATTTGTCTTCCAATCCACTTGTTTCATGTGTCTTTGTTCAAAGCCCTGTCCAACTGGCAAGTTCACACCATATAAAGCCTCCCCTAAACCCAAGGCTGGAGTGATGTATCCTAAACAAACCCAGAAGCTATTGGTACATGCTGTCATTCACAGAGTTGTATCTGAGCTGCAATGTGAAATGCCATTTTGACAGCACCCTAAGGAGTCTATTTCAGTGACTGAAGACTATTCTTTTGGGACCTCTTAAATTATGGTTAAACATGTAGACTAGGCATCAACCTATTCTTCAGACTGAGTTATTACTATTTCTTTTTAATTGTAGTTATTTTACAGGAAAAAACCCTGCATACAACACAGGAATAAACCTTAAAAGTTCCACTCTAGTGTGTTAAAGATTGGGAAAGAGCTGTGTTAGTCCCCGTGAGAAAACAGATGATCTACTTCTTGATCATATAGCTGAACATACTTTCTCTAATTGCTCAGGAAGTTTCACATCACTAATTACCAAGCAAAGCTTCTCTGCAGTGTCCCAGTCACAACAGTATACCCCCTAGACAGGGCAAAATGAATTCCACTACACCTGTGAATTTCCATAAATCATTTGCTTTCTTTCTCAAATTAATGAAAACAAATGAAAAATGCCTCTCTTGCATGCTATTTCAGAGTCTAAACTGTTGCTTTGCTTAAATCAGCTTAATTTCCAAACCAATACATTTATTAGTAGTTGGAAATATCCATCACACAACTTCATATCTGAGAAATGCTCCAGCAATTCAGTGCACAAGAATCATGTTCAGACACAGCAAAAGAGGAAAATGACAATGTACTCGGTGTAAAAACCCATCAGATCTTTGATTAATCTGATACTATAACAGACTAATCCACAAGTGTGTTTCTTTTTTTCTTACCTCAATAATCTTGTCATGAATTTGCAGGCCTTCTGCTTTGTCCGCTGGTCCATTTTCCAAAATTTTTGACACATAAATTCCCTCAGCAAATTCCTCCTGATTGTTCTGTACCAGGCAATAGGGAAGTTGCAAAAAGGGACACGTTAGTACAAGAAATGAGACAGTGCTAAAATCGGCAGCAATGAAAAATGCAAATCCACCTTAAATATGCAGCTCACTTCTACCTAAGAATTAAGGTCCTTGGGATTTTTTTTTTTTTAATTTGCTTAACATAAACTAGTCATTAATCAAAAGGACAGAATTAATGAACTATTCCAGCATTTTTAATAAGATTATCAATTTACTTCTGGTTATTTTAGTCCAAGTGAGACAAAGGGTGCAACTGTAATCAGATCCCAGCTAAAATATTTAAAGCAGACCTCAAACTTCATAGCAGACAGTGACTAGTACATAAATTCACAGAGGAAGATGTTCATAAAAATGAATGTACAAGTGTTTCCCTCAGAAGAGAAAGGGGCTCCTGCAGTACTGCTACTTGTAAACTTTTTTTGGATAAAAACATAAAATAAAGCTCTAAGGAACAAAGTGACATTAGTTAGCTGGCACGTAACAGTGATAGGATTTGATTGGAATTGGTTAACCTCATAAACCTCATAAATCCTATTCACATGGGAGATTGAGAATTTGCTCAACTGTGAAATCCATACAGATCAGCTGTGGACAAAAAGAGAACCCGCTTCCAGTTGATCTCTACACATTGCTAAGTACAACTTGCTTGAAGGTCAAATTTAAAGCAGTTATCTACCACAGCTGGAATGATATACCTGATGCTGCACATGTGAAAATGCCTTCATTTCATCACATGATAGCTTAAAATAGTTTTAAATCATTATTAATGAAGAAATAATGCCAAGCAGACACTGCCTACTGAAACTATTTTTGAGTATTCATATAAATAATACACCAGACAGCAATAAATGAAGGAATTTTTTTTCCAGGTGACTTATGCTTTGGATAGAAGTTTATATGATGATTATTCTATGACTGGTGGATCCCTGACAAACAGCACGCTTCACATGTGTACAGGTTTCTAGGTCTATACACTCACGGGAAGAATGTTTTATAAATTTTTCTATTAATAAAATGATACAAGCATAACAAAAAATGTAGCCACTGTTAAACATGCTTTACAGTGACAACTGTACACAGTTGTCAGACTGGAGAATTGGAGACTCAATCCAGGCAGATTTCAGGTTAACAAGTCTTTTTCCAGCACAATGTTAGTCAGCCTATGATTTCATAAACTCCGTTTTTTCCCCCCCTTTTGTCACAGAGGTGTCGGGTAAGAAGCAAAAGGGAAACTTATTAACAGCTCCAGTAGTATTTTGAAATGATGAACAAACAGACCTTCAGTGAATTCCCACCTAAGCAGGGAAAAATTCAAGTCTGATAAAAGAAACATAATAGCCATTAATGAAAATGCAGAAGGGACACTGTTTTTCCCTTAAGATAACAAAAGGCTAAATTACAGCACCTTCACCCACATAAAACTGGGGTTTTTTTTCCATAAGAAATTTCACTGGCTTTTTCAAGATTAATATATGACCCAGTAAGAAAATGGATATTTCAGCTTGGCTTGTGGTCCCCATTGGTAGCAGGTGCTGGTATCCACCAGCCCTGACACAAAAAGGCAGCATGTGGCATACTGAGGTCTGGCACCTTGTCCCAGAGTCTGCAGATCATGCAGCAGGGGCTGGAGGGGAGCTAGGGCATCCTTGGTGTAACAGACCGAGTGTGTGGGTGACAGCAGGCACCTCCCTCCAGCCCAGCTTTGCCGTGGTGTCCCCAGAAGGGACAGTCCCTGCAGTCAGCCAGAGCTGGGGCCCAGGACAAAAGTGGGGATCAAAGCAGCCTGGCCCCATCAGAATAATGAATCACCTTCCAGAAACACACACTTATGCGAAATGAGTCCTTTCCTAACAAAATAGAAGACAAGCTTGTGGTGAGTCATTCCTTTCCTCTCCTCCTCCCTCCAGGTAGAAGGTGAACAGTGGGAAAGCCTATTATGGACTGAAGTAAAACACAACCAATGGAAAGTATGTGTGTATGTTCCCCAAGTCACCAAGAGGCACCTGCTTTCCAATGGGAAAAACTGCACTGTACTCATAAAACACAAATAATGTGATGAAGGAACATATTCCCACTTAGGTGACTAACATGACAAGGCTGTTCTGCTCTTTTGCTGCAAGAGCCAACGCTTCACCCAAGGGCACTTTTTCTCTGAACAACCTGAATGTAAAGATCATTTTCCTCAACTCTTTCTGTCTTGTTACCAAACAATTCCTCTACCAGTATTTAAGTTTTTGAACACAGTTTTTTATTTTTAGTATTTGAGTCAAGTCAATGTTTTTTTCCTGTTACAACCTTTTGCTCCAGATATGTTAAATGAGACCTCATTGGGAACTAGCAATCAAACATCTGTGGTATTAACATTTATCACATGAGAAAAAAAATCAAAACAGAATTTCCAAATTAAACTTCAAAGACTCAAAAATCCCTGATATCCAACTCCACCTCACAGCTCCACCAACTTCTCCATATCCAGCTATCAGTGTTAAAGGAAGACCATGACCATTTCCTTCTCTCCAGTCACCAGCTCTCCCTACAAACAGTGCCATGAATCTTCATATATTTATAATTTACTTCTTATACTTCCAGAATACTCATTCAACAAGTCTAACAGTTTGTAACATAAAAAGCTGTTCCAGTATGCACTGTCAGCATGTAAGTACTTCAGAGAAGCTCAGCTGCCATCCAAAGAAGGCAGAACACCATGCTCCCTCTTCCCTGCACTTTTCCTACAGCTGTAAAAAACAGAAGTCACACTGCAATCCAAACTGAAGATTGTCTACATTTGTTACCGGTGTACTCAAAATATGGATATAATCAAAGCACATGTATTTTGTCTTATAGTCACTGGTTGTCTCATCCTTCCACTAGAAAATCTAAGAATCTCTTGCTTTGGATTTACAGCACCAACATTTGATAACTGATGGTCTTCCTATTTACCCACAGGGAACAGTAATTCTGCAGTACAGACAGTGAACTTCTTAGGCTAATGGGAACAGACTCTTTGGCACCACTAAATATAGCTTTAGAGCAGAAGATTGCCAAACTAATATACAGGGTCCTATTCCCCTCCTCAATAACAGTAGGAGGTTACAATTCTCCCACTTAACAAGAACCTGATCAGTGCATAATTATTACCAAGCCTTTTTAATCAACTATTAATTTTCCAGTTTAGCAGGTTTCTTTACCCTTCATACATAATGACAGTCCTGATTAATGCTTTTGGAAGGATAAAGTAAAAAAAAAACCAAAACAAAAAAAACCCCATGTTCTTATGCATATTCTAGGAGGGGTTTAGTGATCCTTATGCATATTCTATGGTTTCTAATGAACTTTCTACATCTAGACTGATGATACTAGATTAATTTCTAGATACAAGATCACTGTAAACTGTTTCAATTCACAAAGAAAGAAAAATTGAAAGCAGGCATGTGAGAGCAGGACACGTGCTTAAACTATCTGAGCTACAGAAGCAAGTTTTCATCTCTCCTTTAAACAATAAAAAAAGCAAGCTCTTTCCAAAAATTCCAATGGCCTAATCCTGCAACAATGACTCTTGTAAGTAGTCCCAGAGATTTCCATTGAACAGTTTGCCTGAATACATATTACTCACATGGGAACCAAGCGCAGATCAGCCCAAAGCTTTAAAGCAAAAACAATGGGAACACCTTTCCTGAAAATATGAATAAACCAATTCTCACAAGACTGTGGCTTCAAAACAGTTACTCCAATTACACCTGAAAATATACAGTTCTTCTCTCTATGAAGCTGATTCCATACCTACTGTCATCAAAAGTGACTCTTTTATTACTAACAGTGTGTATAGTAACAGAAAGTATGGTCAAAGTAGCCTACATTACTTTTCTCTTTACCTGACTGGGTCGTCCTCCTATAATATTGAATCCCAAAGTATCATTTTCTCGGTGTAGCATGATCGTTAATGGTTTGGGTTCTCCTTCCTAAGAAGCAAGATTTGAAATACTGTTAAAGAATACAGTCTCAAAAAGAAGATCTTAAGTGAAAACAGTAATGTACAAAGGTTTTTCAGCTGGAGAATACATAAGATAAGGCTTAAAGGAAGATTAGTCTGAAAAGATAACTAAAGACTTTGCACTGGGAAAAATAACAACAAAAAAACAAAGGAAAAGTCACATGCCAGTGAAAAGTAACAGGTAACACCTGATTGTTTTCAGTGCTGAACAGAAACAAATGCAGGTTTTTGATGGCAGCAATGCCCAGCACTCCTGAAAAAAAGTCAGAGCTACAAATGTTTGGAATTCTCAAAAAAAAAAAAAAAAAAGAAAAAGGAAAAATCAATCTAGGTCAACTTTTCAGACATTAAACCTGTAAGTTAAAATACACAACACTATAATTTTCAGACCCCAGAGTCTTATCACTACACATTTCATAGCAACTTTCAGGGAAGACAGACACAGAAAATGAAACCAAACTCTGCATGTCAATCTTTCACTTCTCTCCCAAAAAGAAAGAATCCAAAACCATGTCTGTAAAAATTATGGTTTTTTAAACAAGATTTAAAATAGAAAGTAAACATTCAAAAACAGTCATGGAGTTAAAGTAAGGAAAAAAAAAAAAAAAAAAAAAA
>JANVCC010000010.1:30013173-30248219 GCA_025345505.1 Todiramphus chloris collaris | reverse complement strand
GAAAGAAGGAAGAAAGAAGGAAGAAAGAAGGAAGAAAGAAGGAAGAAAGAAGGAAGAAAGAAGGAAGAAAGAAGGAAGAAAGAAGGAAGAAAGAAGGAAGAAAGAAGGAAGAAAGAAGGAAGAAAGAAGGAAGAAAGAAGGAAGAAAGAAGGAAGAAAGAAGGAAGAAAAAAGGAAGAAAGAAGGAAGAAAGAAGGAAGAAAGAAGGAAGAAAGAAGGAAAGAAAGAAGGAAAGAAAGAAGGAAGGAAAGAAAGAAAGAAAGAAAGAAAGAAAGAAAGAAAGAAAGAAAGAAAGAAAGAAAGAAAGAAAGCTTTTCCTTCACTGAAACTTTTTTACAAAAATGAAGAACAAACAAAAAAAAAAAAAAGGAGTGTTTAGCCTAGCAAGTTAGCTGATTTTATCTTGTTCACATATGATAATAGTTACATCTCAGGAGCCACATTCCCTACCAAAAAAAAAATTTGTATTCATTCAGCACTGTTAGGTGTTTGTGTTTGCCAGGCTCTACAATTTAGTTGATTAACATAAATTTGACACCTAAATAAGGTATATCTTTCTAAACGTTTGAAACGTACCATTTAACGCTGAAGCCCATATCTTATTAACTGTGACAGTGAAATGTTTTATTGCCTCATGATACATTTCATTTTAATGAAGTACATTTTTACTTTATTGATCGTTTTTCTTCCAAATGCATGTTTTATTCATTACGTTGGTCTCATCTGTAGAAGAGATTTCCGAGCGGCAGTACGTACAGCAACACCTACTGGCAGTGCTCAGAAACGGCAGATGCTCCGCGGCTGCCCAGGAGGAGCGGTGTCTCCGCGTCTATCCCCACACCTCCTGCCAACTCCTTACTGAAAATCCAGCCCTCCTCCCTTCCACAGCCACTGCTCTTCTCGCACACGGCGAACTCCTTAACAGCCACCGCTGCCCCCATTCATATGACCTTATCCCATCTGCTGAGAGATGAAGCAGCTGTATGAGCACACCTCCCAGAGCCAGCCGTCTACATCTCATGGATTAGCTAACCAAAGGAAATTAAAAAATAAAATTATAAATCAATAAATATTCCAGTCTCCAAACACCAAGATTCTCAATGCCACGAAGACCCATGTTTCTGGGCATGAAGGTGTCCAATGGACGATGACACCTTTCCTGTTTCCCATGCAGCAGTCGGATGCCCACCACACTACGTTGCTTCAGGAGTGGGTTTGGCTGCTCACACCTTTTCCACTTGGGATTTTGCTTCCCAAGGGTCCGTGAAGATTTGGGTAAAAATAAAAATTCTCTGCATTGAAACACTCCTCACCACGGCTGCAAATGGCAGTGCCAGAGCTTGCACAGTGATCTTCCAGTCAGGAGCTAACGCTCAAAAAGAATCAGGTCCCTTACAAGAGAGTAAAGCCAGTTTACCAGTACTCTCAGATGGTTTATTTAGCCTAGACGAAGGGAGTCCCTATCTGAGCAACGTTATCAGATCTCAGAAGAGACCAAAGCACTGCACCGGTCTCTGCTATCAACAGCAAATGTTATTCCATCCTACCAAACGAGAGGGACTCGGATGTCCTTTCACAGCTTGTTTCCAAACTTTACAGTAATTTTATGCTCCATTTTTTTAAGACAACTTCTCGGCCGCTCAAATAAAAGTGAAAAGCCAGCTCCGTGTCCCTGAGCTTCTGCCAGTCGCAGCTGGACCAAACTGAGCAGCGACAGCAACCGTGTCCCTGAGAGGCACGGAGGCCTGATGCGGATACCCCGCTCGGAGCAACGGGACACGTTTGCTGGCCGCCAGCCGAAGAGCGAAACCCTCTCCCTTCCCGCCCGCTTCCCATCCTCTCTGGCCAAGCAACCGAGGAGCCGCGCTCGGCCACCGCCGCCGCCAGGCACCGCTGGTCTCACCACAGCCCGGTGTTCGGACACCGACGGGCGCCGAAACAAGACACCGACAAGAAGCGAGTCTTCGGTCGGGGCCGGTGGCTCCTCTGCCCGGGGGTGGCGAGGGAGAGGCAGAAGCGGCTCGCACCGCTCGTGGAATGCCTGGGGCGGGGAGGGATCGGGCTGTGTCCTGGGGCGGACTTTGGTGGTGACCGCTGGCCTCCCGGGGACACCGCTCGCACCGCCACCTCGGACGGTCACCCACAAGCTGGGCGCAGCGGACGCTGGAGGGAGGGAGTGTGGAGCGTGCTGCCCCACTGGTCTCTGCGTCCGCACTCACCTTGCTGGGCTGACTGCCCTCCAGGTCCCGGGTGATGCTGCTGATGTGGCTCATGTACTGGCCGAACTTCGCTTGGTACCGCCGCGCCGTCAGCTGCACCTCGCTCTGCAGAGCCGAGAGCTGCGCCAGCAGCGACTTCTCCCTCCTGCTCCAGCGCAGGGCCTCCCTCTTCAGCTCGGGACCCGGCTCCGGGCTGCCGCCGCCCCGCAGGCAGCGGTGCCCTCCGTCCGCCCGCGGGGGCTCCCCCGGCGTGGGACGCCGCGGCTGCCCCGCGGAGCCGCCCCCCGAGCGGCCGAGCGGGGGCCCGCCCCGCGGCTCTCGCTTGGCGGGGTCGGGCGGCGGCGGCCCGTAGCGGCACGCCGCGAGGTGGGCGGGCAGCTCTCGCAGCCGCACAGTGCGACCGCAGCCCCGCGGGCTGTAGTCGCACTTGACCTCCAGCTTCAGGACGAGGCTGCGGAGGGGCAGGACGGGGCGCAGCTCGGCGGCCGCCAGTGGCCGGCAGCGCAGCGGGCACCGCCGCCGCCGCGCCGCCCAGGGCAGCAGGCAGCCGGCGCAGAAGACGTGCCCGCACGGCGTGGACAGCGGCTCCTCCAGCACCCGCCCGCACAGCTTGCACTGCAGCTCCGCCGCCACCGGCGCCGCGAAGCGCGACGGGTCGAAGCCCATGGCGCAGCCAGGGACCGCGAAACTTTCGGCGCCGCGGCCCCGACCCGGCCTCGGCTGCGCTGGAGCCGCTCCCGGCGGGCGGGCGGCGGCGAGGGGCGGGCGGAGAAGCGGGGCCGCGCCGGGGGAGGCGGGCGGCAGCGCCGAGCTGGAGTTCCCAGAGGTTTCCCCCCCCACCCCCCCGCATTAACCCCCGCTCTCCGACGCTACCGCCCCACGCCCAGCCCCGTCTGGCCTCCGCCCTCCCGGGGTATCCTCGCTACGCGGCGGGGCGAGGGCGAGACGCGAGGAGCCGCCGCCCGCCCCAGGCTGCGCCCACCGCCCTGCCCAGCGCGGGCACCGTCCCAGCGGCCGAGATGCATCCCCGGCAGGTCACTCGAGGTTGAGTTGTGGTCGCGGGGTAGAAAGCTGACAGCCTGAAAAGCAGCAGGTCGCTTATGCTCTTTTGCTGTTGCATATATGTGCCGGTATATGCACTTGTGTGAGCATGCCTATTTCATTGCTTTCTAAAAGGTTTTGAGGTATCTGTCAGGGCACAGAAAGACGAACTCCCCAGTACTAATGTTCTCTTAGATGAAGAAAAAAAAAAAAAAAAAAATCATACGGTTGAGATAGCCAAATTGATTGGTGAGCTCCCTTAACAACATATGTATAAAACATTTGCATTTTAAGAAAAGTTAAACACAGCAAAATTTGGAAATGCATCGTTAGGATCAATAGCCAGCCTGGATTCTACCCGTTCAGTGCTGCACAACCCACAATATACACTGAAACATGAAACTCCTAACACATTCCCCACATAACTTCACTATTGAAAACACAGGGCCAGATTGCTGCCCCCCAGCCCCGTGGAAAACCTCCCAGAGAACATCTGGGTGGAGCCCTCTGAGGGGTTTCTTCAGTGGGCTCCTCCACATTTGGGTCAGGCACCATCACTTTTGGAAAGGATGGCAGGTTTGGCCTGTCCAGGCTGAGATCACAGGTGTATTTTCTGGACTAAAGACTCCCGAGGCAGAGCCAGCCAAGGTGTGTCCTCCCAAGTTCTGCAATTCCTGCTTCAAACTCTGAATCCCAAGAGCATCTCTCTGGGAAAGCCATCAGGGCTTTTGAGACTCACTAATGAATGGTTCTTTTCCTTGAGGAAGAAGACAACATGGGGACAATGCAGCAGAGGCAAATACTTATCCCTTTTTCCCAAAGCAAGAAGGAAAATTCTGCACATATCTGCCCTTAGAATTGTACCTGAGACCACAGATCTCAGTTACATCTACCCATAATCTGCCTAACAAAAGTTAAGCAAACTTTTGTTTGCTCACAATATCTCCAGACCCAAATATTACTGAGAAGCAGCGATAACCTGCTGTTTCTGACTTGCCACACAGAAACACAGTTTCAGATGCATTACCATGGCCATAAAATAAATAAACAAATGAACTGCACCATCAAATAGTCTCAGCTTAGATAAAATGCACTATAATACATTATACACTATTTCATTGAAGATCAAAATCACACTCTCTTACACAAAACAGGAAATCAGACACCCTGATCATGCTATTCATGCTGGGTTTTGATCATCTGGTATATCCATTGATTCTAGCTGCTTTGCTCATGGGGTAAGAATCAGTGTCATGTCTGAATATTATAGAAAATTATTAAAAAATAGTATTCTCATCATCCACCTTTGAAGTTAACTCTTCATTTGCCCTCATTATTTGTTTATACCATCTCTTCTGTACCAATGCTCCAATGCATCTTCTTCCTTATATATGTCCCAAAATTACAGGTCTGAACACAGGCAGTAACATCTACTGTCATAAATTAAACTGAGCAACGAACAAATCCCAACACTAGCACATGACTGTTAAACTGGTATTGCCTCTTAATCTGTTGGCAAGATGGTTAGAACAATTTTGGCCGAGGCCTGTGAGCAGCCTCCCAAAACACACTTGAGTATAACGCAAGGGTTGTAGAGGTCAGTCCCTGGAGATAGTTTGGGATGGCTGCCATACTTTGGGAGGGACAGCTTAGGGGTGAGGCTGTGAGTCCTTCTGGGGCCCCTGGCAAATTTATTCACCAGTACAAACACAGCTAAAGGGATGATATAGCCAGGTTTGAGCCGCAGAGCCTTTAGACTTCTTTTAAATGAGGTGATTAATTAAATGAAGGTTTAGGAATCCCATGATGGAATACTTTTTAAATAAAGTCCTGTCTTTTCTGTCCTGCCTTGGCCATTGGTGAACTGTCAGTGCCCTGGCAAAATGGTTCAAAGTGATGATGCCCTTTCTCTGTTCATGCTGGAGTTAGAAAGTATCTTTCTTTGCCAAGATGTCGGCACGGATGGCAGCACAGGCAACTGGGTTTATATCAAAAGTAATTTTCTAGTGCAGGAACCTGTAATACAGGCAAATGTATAAAACTCTTCTAAAGGTAACAGCTGTCTGCATACCAGACCTCCATGGAAATGGGAACACAGGGATAAATGCATGCAAACATTACCAATGGGATTATTTCTACAATTAGTCCTATTAGTTCAGATATAATCAGGAAATGAAAAACACAATCCTCAAATTCTCCTAAGTTGTGCTTAAAGAGACAATATAATTATAACTTTGTTTGCTCATCCAAGGTCTCAGTACCTACAGCCCCAGGTTTCATACTCCAGTCGTGGTTTCACTGTGACGGTCAAAGAGAGAAATGCTTATGTAGTGAGATGGCAAGAGGCTGAGGTGCATAGGAGCAGCACTGCCCTTAGGAACATTGCCCATGGCTGCAGTAGCTCTGTACAGCTTCACCACTCACACCCAGGACTGCACCCAGCCATGGATGAAATAACTGTGCAGTGGCTTGTCCATGGGACAGTCTGTATCTTCAACAGCTTCCATCCTTTTGCTCTGCCTGGTAAAGGCAGCAATTAGAAAAACACTTGCTTTCTTAGTTGCATGTAGCTAGACACACACACACACACAGAAGCATGCTTTGAGGAAGGATTTGGTGGGGGTAACTGCTGCTGAGGAAGTTCTTTATCAGCATGGAGAGCCTGCTCCTGGGCATTAGAGACAGGAGGAAGAGCTATTTCAAGCATAAAATCAAGGGTTATTTCTGCCTGTAGCTCTTGCCTCAACCTAAGAGGATCTGCAGTTTAACATGTGAACTATACAGCTTTTTGATGAAAGAATCCTGAGATAAGAATTACTGCTCTGAAATCCTGAAGGTAGCGAGGCTTCCTGGTTCCATTGAAGTTAATGGGGAAAATCCGATAAACTTTCAACTTGCTTGTGTGGGAATTAAACATGTATTTTTGGTTTTCCCCCCTCATTTTCATAATCATTTTGCCCTATTATTAATCTGTAGGATTTCAAAAGAATATTTTTTTCCCAGTCACACTAGTGAAACCCTGTAACTAATTAGAGCCGGGAGGACTCAGCAACATCACTCTGAGAGCAGAACTTAGACCTGAACATTTGCTGTTAAAACCTGTTATCATCAGAGGTCTATCAAGAATGAATGCCATTGCACTTTGCAAAGAAAAGATTATAAGCATAAAGTTAGCCCATATAACTCATGTTTCATTATAGAGAATCCCCTCAGAAGGTTTTTTCCCCCTTTATCTTCGAGTCAGCAATTTTTCTGTACCACAGTTCATCATTGCAGCATGTTAAGGGAGTTTGAGGAAATGTTCCTAAGATGGAGGAGTAAAAAAAGCCTGAAAGCTCATGTTATTTCCCAAAACCTGAACAAGTATTTGCATTCATCAGTTAAGGAAAGAAACTTCCAAAAAACAACAGACATTCAGTGATGCAGTTTATGTACAGAAAACATCTATGATCTATATTGTTCATCTGTGCAAAGACACCATATGGTCTCTGTTTAATTATGCTTGACATCAAAGGTGTCAATGATCAACTCTGACCACTAGAAAAAGGAGAATGAGTCTTAAAAAGCAGAGAAGTCTGGATTTTGGACCTGTCTCTTTCATCCACCTAATGTCCTTAAGGAAGTTCTATAATAACTTCTTTTCACTTTTCACTTCACTTACTGCTAATGCTACCCAGGAGAATTCACAGCACTCGACTGAAGTCCGTATACAATGGCTGTCACTAGCAAAGCTACTGTGTTAAGTAACTGGTCCTTAGGGCAGTCAAAAGAGAAATCTGCACCTTCCGACACAAGAGGTGTGTCAAAGCACCTCCCAGCATGTGCTGTGAAGCCTGACCTGGGAGGTGTGCTCTAAAATCACTCCCTGTGGACTGAGCCTTGCAGAGAGAGAAGGAAAAGGAGAGGTGAGATTGTGTGTGATCTAAGAGTTGAGCTGCCCAGTGCTATAAAATCCATATGCTCTTGACCATGCCTGTTAAGTCTTTAGGGAAATTAAATGTTGGAAATCATGGGTGCCATCAACTATGAACCAAGAAGTCATGGTCAGGAAAGTCAGTAGTGTGAGCAGGCTGTACCTCAAACAGGGAGAGCAAAACAAAAGCCAAGATCGTAACCTCAGGAGCAGGTGAAGAAAGGGAATCAATGCAGGCACCCAGACTGCAGGAGTGCACAGGGATAAAAGTTTCTTTAAATCTCTAACTGCAAACTGCACTAGGCAAGGCAGGAGGTGACTGCACACTTGACCCATACAACAAAACAGATCGATTCACTTGTTCTGGCATTCAGATAGGGCTTTTTGTTATTATTTTATTTTTACCTCTTATACAGTGTTAAAGGAAAGCTATGCTTGAACACAGCAAGAAAGAAGAAGTGAGAAGAGGTGAGACTCAGGCTAAGTGAAAGCAGGTCTGTCGGTGTGTTAACCTCCCACACTTGTCAGGCCTGTACTGCATTCCCTCAGCCAGCTGGATCATTGCTCAGCTGCCTGGTAACAAGCTCACCTCAGATTTGTGCTGGCTGCCAAGCCCCTGCCCTGTGCTGCCCACACCACCTTTCACACCACAGCCAGAAACATGGGTTCAGCTGCAACCTAAGCACTGGGGGTGAATGTAAAGGAACATGGGATCCTTGCCTCGGTTGTTTATATCGCATTTCCCTTTTCCTAACACAACTGTTGCAAGCCCCAGATGTCCCAGTTTCTAAATTTGTCCTTGCAGAGCTAATCCAGAATGCACTCACCTGCTGCAGACACCTCCTCTGAGCACAGAGCTGCTCCCTAAGGGTATGCAGATACCAAAAGCTTTCTGTCTATTTTAGGATCCATTAGTTCAAGGAAAAACAATTTAAGGGGATGATTTTTCACAGCATGAAACCTCATCAGCTGCTGGCACTACGCAGAGCCACTCAGTGTTGCCAGGCTCATATGAGATGACAGAGCCCAGACTGGTTTGGAAAGGGAGTACCTCATTGCTGGTGACAGTATCTCCAGAGTAGGGTTAAGTCCTCTTGCCCTTGCAGTATTTGATCATCCAGCAAATGCATAGTAGCAGTTCCTAGAGCTTTGTTTTCAGGCAGTAAAATTACTTAGAAAACAAATACGGAAAAAGTCACCATGCCCAATATCACTAAAATTGGGGACACCACAAAATGAGATAGAAGCAGAACCTCAGTTTCTAACCCCAGCGGATCTCAGTGAATGCTTTGATAGCTGCTCAGATTAGTAGAAATGCTTCAGGGTATTACCACCCTTCTGTCTTTTGCATGTCTCTTGCCAATGTCACATCCCATGGCATTTAGAAAACTGCCTTTACATATACGTTTCATAGTACTAGCCTGCACATCTATGGGTAAGGGAAAAAATGTGTTCAATAACACATATGAAAAACTCAGAGTGAAATATGACAAACTAGAAAGAAAAAATGTGGTAGGATTTTTAGAACTCCTATGTAAATCTGTGAATTTAAGTCTTTGAAATTAAATTTAACTATCATTGCCACCAGAATGTGGCTGGCCTTAGTCTAAGCCAGGTGAGCAGCCTGAGAAATGTGTGAAGAGAATTCTGATTACTTTATGTATTTTAACATGACACAGACTGGAAAAAGCTATTAGTAAGTAAAAGAAAACAAGACAAAAATGAAACAAACCATTTTAAAATGGTAGATAAAATATAATTACACTCAGTGCATGGGACTGCAGGAATCCGTGCACTGTTTCGGTATTGTTAGCCTCTTACCAGATGCAGTAAAAAAACCCAACAAACCCAAGATTGGGAATATGGAAGCAATAAACACAAAAAGGAAATTTAAAATTAATATCTTGGTCTTCATATGAGGCTTAAGATGAGCATATAAGAATATGTTTCTGCTTCTTTCATGTCATCTATTTGTTTGCTACACATACTGTCATTTATGAGCTCCTCTTCAATCCCCATGCCTGTCATCTCCATGTGTAGGCCAGGTTAAACAAAAGTGGCCAAGGAATACTTTACTCTGTTGGTGCCCCTCACATATGAAAGATGTGATACTCCAAGACCAGCCTCTTTGAGACCCATCTTACATTAACACAAATAATGCACTGCTAAAAAAGGATGATTTCCTCATATAATGAACTATTTTAGTGCCCTAGCAAACATTACTACTAGATAAACCTCACTTCCTCCATTAGAGACTCATAGCATTAATGTATCATATTTGCATTTGCTACTAGAAATAATATGAAGTAAATATTTACAGTAGTAAATCTTTAAAAATATCTTCATACTATACAAGTAAATATTAGGAGCAGTGAGAAAGTATGGTTTTGGATTTTGTAATTTTTCCAGCTCTTGACCTGTTTAGCGTTATTTTTCTTCTAAGTCCTATCTTCTTAAAGCTACACTTTCTCAAGTTACATATTAACAAGTCTGAATTAAAATACATAGAATTGTTTATTCCACAAGTAAAATGGCTTGTAGTTTATTTTATGTACAACTGGGATTTATTTCACTTGTCTTGTGTGGAAGACATTTAGGGCATTATTCTTTCTACCAGACTCTTGTTCACATGCCTCACTCAAAGAAGACAGAAACCACTCCAGTTTGTATTTTTTTTTTTCCTTGTAGGTGAGTGGGATTCGCTGTTATTTCACCCAGGACCTCCCTGCCTGCTTTCTTCGAGGCTGGCAACTGTGACCTCTGCTGAGCAACAAAGGATTTTTACAGTATTTTGGGTAACACCTGTGAGAGGACAGCAGTAAAGGGACTGCGGGGAGCTAGGATCAATCTCCGTGGGTGATGCCTCCACACTTTCTGCTCCCTTCCCTCACTCAAAACTTGTGTGGAGGGCCACTTGTGAGCATGCAACCATGCTGCCTGTGGACTTTCAGAGGAAAAAGATGTGGTACCTTAGTTGGTGGAGGACATACCCATTTTTGGCTAGAGGACCTTGGCAGAACGAATGAACACAGTTTTGCTGGGTGTTATGGACAGTAGCTGAGGTTTTTGGTGCTCATTAATGGTGGGAGTCATGTTCCAGTGTCCTTTGGTGGGAAGGGGTCTCTTCCCAACACTTTGCCAGGTTTTATTAAGATTCTAGGCTCTGTCTCCTACATATTTGTCAGATTTGGTTGATAGAAACAAGGAGTTCAAACAGCATTAAGGAGAGGACCCAAATAGGCATGTGTACATAGAGAAGGCTGATGCCATGACTCCATGTCTCCTTTTCTCAAGAGACCAAACTAAGAAGTAGGTTTAATACAACTGATGAATCTGTACAGGTAAAGCCACAGTAAGATACTGTGTCTGTTTGTCTTAGTGCTTGAGGGAAATGCAGTTTAGCTGAACACCTCCTGGGAGAATGTTCACAAAAGATGCTGATCTTTTCTGTTTCCGGAAATGTCAAGAGTACTGAATTAGCAATTTTCTACCTCATGGTTTAATAGTTTTCATCCTAATGAGGATAAAATGGAAAAGAGACAATTAACTTGCTGATGCTTTAAAACTTTTTTTTTTTCTTTTTTTTTTTCTCCCATTTTGAATTTGACTAACAATTTCTACACATCTTTTTGTGAGATACTCAGACATGAGGGATCAGAGACGACACTATTAAAGCATATTTGGACAAGTTAAATCTACATTGTTCCTAAGCTGCCTATCATCACTAATTCATGAACATTAATTCTGGTGTACTAATGCAATTTTTTAATGACTAGCTACTCCCGCACTGAAGATTGACATGTACAGCCTGATAGTCTTGTTATGGGGTGTTTTGTCAAAGTGCTAATACAGCTCCTACCTGCTGTATTACCTCATCACCATTTTATTAACCTATATGGTCTTTCAAGAAAGAAACCTGTGTTTTAGAAATGCTGATCAGCCAGATGCTTCAGTGACATCAACAGGAGACAAAAGTGGTCAAAATCAGATGCACTTTTATAAAAGATGCATGCATTTTTTAATTCATACCTGTTATTATTGTCCTGTTCAGCCCACTCAGATGTATTTTATGGCATTGCCACCCTTTACCCTCTAGCTGTGTTATAGCTGAATCAGGTTATGCTTGTATCACAGCAGAATCAGATCAATAACATATAATTTAGTATGAGAGTCTGCTATTAACTTCTAAGGGGCTCTCCCAACCTAAGTAAGATAAGCTAGAGTTGGCCCTTGGTTATGTTTTAAAATGGATGAAGGGACAGCAAAATGTTTTATAACAATTTGATATTTTGCTATCATGGCGTTCTCAGTTAAACAGAAACAGGGGATACATAAGATGAGAACTGGGAGAACTTAGCATTTCAGCTTAAATGGGAAAATCTAGATGGCAAGTGTGTTATCTGGTCTACACAGAGACATGGCTTTAAATTTATTACTGCTCATTTTAAAGCCAGAAAATTTGCCAAAATTAGTAATGATTCAAACTATAATAAAAGCTGAAGTCTCTGCTAGGTCATACATATTAATATACCATCAGCATAAAATGCCAATTTAAATTCACTGTTGCCAGTCTCCATCTCATGAGAATGTGAAGCAGCATTAACAGCTTCTGTCAAAGGCTCTTGTGTTAAAATAAAACAGCATGGTTGTAGGGAAGAGGAGAGACACAGAAAACACCTGTTTTCTGTAGTAATCAAGCTTTAAAGTTTCCAAGTTTTCTTGATCTCTACATCATCAGAATTTGTCCAGCTCTGTGTTTGAGCAAGCAGTCATTCACTGCTGACTACGGCAAGGTCCAAAATTGGCAGTCTGCTCAGAGGCAAAAGTTAGATGAACATGGTCTTCTGGCAGCTGGTATATTAAGAGCCACTCTACTCCCAAATTCTCTGTAGAGGACATCAGTGAGATTAGTAAAATGTCTTTAGATCTAATTTTGTATTGTTTGGGAACTTTGAATTTCGTACATCACTTTTCAGGTGAGTTTTGCCAACATGACGTCCTGAGATTCCTTAACAAACAGTACCAACCCGCTGCAACACCCATTGCCTTCAAGCAGTGTGATTCAGACAAGGAGGAGCTTTTCTTTCCTTTAGTCCCATTTTCAGCTTCTTTTTAGCAATTAAATGATCCCCCCTTCCCTTTCCACATAAATAATCCTCTCCTAAAGAAGCCCAGCTTTTAGTGATTAATAGCATTTTGCAAAGTCTGGATAACGCTTTAGCAAGAACTGTCAAGAGTGTTGAGGCCAGGGAGAGCAGAGCTTGGGGCTGACTGTCGTTATTCCTTATTCTGCCACTGATGTGCTTTGAGATCTTTAATAAGTTAATTAACCTCTGTGACTCAGTGTAAGCACTGGTGTAATGCACATAGCAATGCTTAACAGAGTTCTACAGATGTAAGGCATGATAAAAGGGTAAAGGACTATTATTGTTACTAATGATCACTAGTTTGAAATCATAGTCAGGCAAAACCAAAAATAACAAGGCCATTGCAATTAGTTGAAAGGTAGGGTTGTGATATTTAATTATCATTAAAAGGGTACATGATGAAAAATACATTACGTATTTTCAATGGTACTACTTAGAGAGAGAGGAGAAATAACTTTCTGGCATATCTGAAGTAAAGACTTGGAGTAATCACCTCTGAAAAATGAGGATCACTAAATCTGCTGATTTTTTCTTCCAGCATACAATTTATTTTTCCTACTGTATTGGTCACTGTCTCTATTAGAGTAAGTCTATATTCATATATGTGATAGGCTAGTGCACTGAACGATAACAAGCCACAAGTCTGTAAGTTTATTTCTCTTTTTGTTGTTGCTGTTACTGTTCTTACTATGCTTAATGCTACTTGGATGTATTATGTGGAGAACCCTAAGTTTTGGTCAGACCACTTCTGTCCTGTTTGCTGCACAAGTGCATTAATAGATAGTCATGGTCTCAAAGAGATGATAGCAAAAAAACCCCTGACATCTTTACACAGTGCAACTGGTTATAACTACCTTTCCATTCCTTTTAAATACTGCCCCTGGGATATGATTAGATAAAGAAAAAAAAAAAATTCTTCCATCAGTTAAGGTATTAGTGATCAGAACTGAATATTGGCAGTCTCAAAGAAGACATTCCTTTCTAGCTATCAAGAACTTTCCTTTATTGACTTGTATCTTTCAGCCTATCAAAGAAAAGTTTAATTTGTAGCTGAAGTCCTGATCCTCTGATGAATCATGTTTTCTTTTGAATGCAAAAGGCGTCTGTCTGGCAAAGTTGGCAGCCTGATCTCCATAAATATTGTTCTATTGATAAAAAGAGGAATTGGATATAGGGACTATCCAAAATAAATATTTTGCAAGGATCCTGAATGTCTGAGTACAATAGAGAAAAGGAATGTTATCACGTTTTAAATAATTCAGACATAGCTGAAGTGAGTATTAGTTTTAGCTGAAAATCTGTCAAATGCAGCTTGCACCTTTTGTTTCATTTGGGAAATCAAAATAGACACCTATTTAGGGGGTGCTGTTTTTCCTTTTATCCTCTATAGGGATTTGCCATTGATTTTGTTGGGAGCAAGTCTGGACGACTTAGTTTCTAGGAGATTTAAAACAGGATTTCAATGAGGTATTCAGAAATACCAGCCCGACATGCTCCTGCCTTTTCGGTGGAGGTGGATGGAAAAAGAGCCCTTTGTGCCCTCCCCATCAGAAGCCTTTGCAGGCTCAGGGCAGCTGCCTCCGCATGCTGATGGGGCAGACATACAAGTGGAAAATCAGCTGTGCATTGCAGGCAGCAGGCAGCCCAGGTTCCCCCTTGGATCAAGGGAAACCTGTATGCCCCCCCCTTCACATCAGGGAAACACAGAGGCACGATTTCTCCATGAAGCATAATCCCTCTGGGGGCAATCTTGGCATGGTGCACCTCCCCACTGCCCCCTGACAAGACCGTGTCCCAAAAGATGAAAGACATGCTGCTCTATGCAGACATACCTCCTATTTTCCATCCCTTTTGCTCCTACAAAAGCTACTTACATAAAGCAGAAAAGGTGTGCAGAAGGAGGTGTATGTGGAGGATTGCAGTGTGAGAAGTCTTCAGAAGGGCTTATGAGAGGGGCCTCAGCACTGTCAAGTCACAGCAGAAAATGGTCTGACACAGAGATTTGAGTCAGTTTGTGCTGAAGTCAACAGGACTGTACCTCTGTGTATCCAGTGTCATCTTCCTACTGCTCTTTCCCAAAGAAAGCAACAAAGGAATTTTTCTTATCAGAGACTTATTCTTCTTATCAATTAATTACACTATGTTGCTGCTGCAGTATACAGCCTTCTAAGGATAGTGGAATAATAATAACAAAAGACACATACATTTAGTGTCTCATCTATTTAAGAAAGGAGACCTCGTGTTACCAGTGCTGAACTGTACACTAGAATTCAAGGATAAGTTATGACATAATATTTCTTTGCTCTGTAACTCACAGAACTGCTCTGACTGCCATGCAAGGGAGCATTTGTATAGTGTATGTGACGGACACACTGAGATGGGCTGTTTATCTGCTTCCTCCTCCTATGAATCGTTCTCCTTTCTATACCATTATCTCCTGTAAAGGGTCTCCCATTTCAAATTGATTCAATAATTTTAAATGCATGTTTACAATAAAATCATAATAATGTTTCTGCAATAAAAGTAATGACATCATTTACTTGGAAGTAGATTCCTCTGTACTGGAACCTCAAGCTGAACTTCCCTTTTTTTGTATATTCTAGATCACAGAGAAGTTTTTTGTCTATCATCTTTCCTTGATATAGGCACAGTTCAGCACTTTCACTCACTCAACATCTTGAAACCAGTCTACTGTTTTTAAAAGGTGGTCACGTTAGTTACATCCTCTCTAACATTTGCAGGAAAAAATCAAAGGCTGCCTTGGCACGAGCTGAATCATAAACATATGTATTAGTTGCAAAAAAAACACAAACCAAAAAACAGAGATGGAGATGATATTCTCCCCTGTGTTGCCCCCAAAATTTTCACTTAAAGTTCAAAGGCCATTTAACAAAACACATAGAACACCAAGGATTCAGCCATCCACACAGGCTCTGCTATCAGAGTACACTGAAATACCTGTTTGAAGTCGTGCATGGTAATGCAAGGCTCATCATGAAGGCTGAGGCTTGAGGAGATCCACCTAGGAGCTCAGCCCTGGGCAGCGGTGGCTGTGGCACACACTTTGGCAGTACTTTGTCACAACCTAGTGCCTGTGACCCCAGACACAGCCTGCTCCATCTCTGCCGTGCCAGCAAAGCTAATCTAGTGGTGGTTTCCTGCTGTGCTTCTTGTACAAACAAACAGCACACCTGAGGAAGAATAAAGAACTGCTTGTAAAAGGAGTTAAGCAAAAACCCAGAAAAAGAAAATAAATAGTGGTTCATGAAAATGTCACACGGCCAAAACCAAGGGCTCAGAATTCCTCAGGCAACCTAAGAGAAATACAGTTGTGTTTGTTACAGAGCCACCTACTAGACTGCAAGTCTTGAAATCTGTCAGAGGAAGGCTGCATACCTAATCACAAAACAGCTCCTTCTCTTGGCTCAGTGATTTAACACCATTGCTTTGGGGTACAAAACATTCTCCAAAGTACCACTGTGCTGCAAGTTACAAGAATGCCTTCCTAATGTGTCTGTCAGAGGTCTGATTTCTAAGCACAAGCTGAAGTCACTGGGGGATTTTGCTTTAAGTCACACAGTGTAATATGGATCTCTCCATAACCATTTTTACCTTGTGTGCACTCCTCTTTTTCTGCTTTTTGCTCTAATTCTTACAAGTAGAATTGTTGAATTTGGGATCTGTGGGGAGGCTTTTGGTAAACATCAGAAAAATACTCATTAAACCAGGAGAAAAAATTACTCCATCTACATCTACAACATTAAATTTAAGAGGTATAATAAACCATTTTTTAGTATGGGACTGCTGTGCTTTTCCACTGGGATAAGAATTTTGCACTTGCACGAAGAGTTACACCCTGGGACAAAGTTTTAAGGCTATGCTTACTGTTACACCACAAAGCCACAGCGGGCTCTACATTAGTGGATCAGAAATGCACACAACAATCCATATTAAATGCTTTTGGTCCTATCTTAGAAGCACAGAGCTCAGTGCAGCTCCCTGAATGTAGGCCCCTGGTGCTATTTGCGCATCCTACCACGTACCACCCAGTGCCTCACCTGTCTCTCACATTGGGGAATGCAGGTTTCCAAGGGCTTGCAGCCAAACCTGGTGACCCCTTGCAATTGTCCTGAAAGTATTTTGCCTCTTGGGAGATGTAATCAATCCACTGATGACTGTGCATCTAATTTACCACGAACCTCCTAAATACATAGCAAGATACAAAGATCAGCTTCTTGCCTTCATGTGTTTTTTACCCCTTCCAAGCAGAGAGGCAGTGCTTAGGGAGTTTGCTCAGGAAGAAAAAAATCTCCCACAGCTGTCACAAATGCCTTTGTATCTTTGTTTAGTTTCAGTGAGCTTTGGACAGAGCTCATCAAGTCATTATTTCTCTTAAAATGACAACTAGAGGCCTCAGTTGAGACTGACAAATACTGAATAAGAAGCAGGAACTTCCCAAAGAGCCTGCAGTCCCCATGTTCCAGGTCAGCACTTTAACTACAAAGACAACTTCACCTATCAGTTGTGAGATAGGTAACAGAGATTAGTTTAAAGACCATTATTAAGAGCTCAGGAGTTAGAAAACACATGACCTAATGCCCATACAAATTTTAAACACAGGGCAGTGCATGTGCCCTAGGATGCCATCTTTAATCACATGCTCATGGTCCCTTTTCCTTCCCACGGGTACTTTCTTAGTGCAAAAAGCTGACTGTACTCAATGAGTAGCAACACACGATTTTATTTTCTCTGTGTTGTTCAGTGCACGGCCCTTTCTTCTCCACTGGTGAAGCTGTGCTGTAAAAGTAGGATTATTCACAGCTTCAAGAGCTCTATACAATGCCTTTCACTGCAGTGTGTATGTGCTCCACTGTCATTTGTGACCTACTTTCACAAAGCTCCTCTGAGACAAGGACTTTGTATTTTTCCCATGTTTCAGATCTGGAAAAGCAGTGCAGAATGACTAATGTCAAGTTGAACAGCTAGGGTTGCAAGGTCCTTGGCTGTGCTCTGGCAGCTTGGACAGGGAGAAGTCTCACCTCTGGAGACTTGAATGGGTGAATCCAACCACTTTCTACTGAGAGGTTTTGAACAGTGGTATTTCAAAGGAATGCTACTTGGCCAAAGGTGAACTTTCATAGTGACAGTAAAAGATAAGCTCCTGACATAAGGTTTATCCTTTTGTAAAACTTCATAGCCCAGCTCCAAATGTTAGAAGACACTACAACGTTTATAAAAGGTACTGAGTAGTTTTGAGACAGGTAGAAAGTTATTCTTTATTCCATACCTTATGCTCAAAACCAGCAGTACATCTTTAGCTGAAATATTCTTGGGGGAAAAAAAAAAAAGAAGAAGAAATTGGACGGAAAATTTCATTCCAAATGGAGAAAGTTTGGAAGAGTTTTGGGAAGCTGAAACCAGGGCATTACAACAGGAAATGTGTAACCTCAGGAATACGCTGCTGGCCTGACTGTGGACTCAGAGGGCATCCAAAACAGAGATATAACATTAAAAGGGGTATAGTGTAAGACTGGAAAGAAAGAAAGCCATAGTAAGAACATGTAAGAAAATAATGTCTACCATGAAATAAAGCATGTTTTACAGATAGTAATTCCAGAGAACATTGTAGTGTGCATTTCTCTGATTATTCCTACTCCAGACTTGTGGCACCATGGAAATATCCTTTACTTGTTTTCCACAGCCAGCTTGTACGGAAAAACAGCTTGCTGGTTATATAAAATAGAGGTTATCAGCAATATTGCTAATTAACGGTGTAGTTGCCAACTAAGACAAATATGACCTAATGTTACACAAGTATGCTTCATCAATCACAGTTTAAAAAAATACACAACAGACAGTATTTTCTTTGGACTAGTAATAGAACTTATTGGCAGTTAGTGTAATTAAAGGCTAGTAAGCAGATTAAAATGTTTGGGGGTTTATAGCCTTCTTGTCTACAGAAAAAGGATGAAAGTGTTTTTAAAATGCCACAGCTTTGAACTGGTGGTTGTTTAAAAGAGGAAGAGTTTAGTGGGAGCCCAAGGATCTACAGGCAAATCCAGGTTCAGCATGGGGAGTTCTCAGGTCTTTGGGCACAGTCAGGCTTTTGGTTGTCCTCTGATGGACGCTTGTTGTTGCTGGCACTGACCTTGCTTACAGCAGCCAATGGTACTGTGCTACAGTACTGGCATCTTCCTGGGTATCTTGTCTGGTGTTGTGACATACAGACTTATTCTTTCGTTGCCCACTGTGTCCTGTACACTTTGAAGTTGTTGTGGAATATCAGTAACATGGAGAAAACTGGCAGGCTATTCAGGAGATCAGTTTGTTTGGTTACTTCCCTTCAAACAGAGCAAAGGGAAGTACTGTTCATTTGTTTAATTTATTAAGTGCAGAATTTTTTGAATGATGGCTTGTAACAGATGGGAGCTGAAGAGTGCAAAGATAAATATGGAGCTTCAACAACAACTCAAAATGAGACATTCAGCAGATTATGTTCTTAGGCTTAGATGAAAAGAATAAAGAAGGAAAAAAATTCTTGCATGGCAGAATTCACTTTACTGATACAATGAAGTTAAATCCACACTTTTACCATTCTGTTTCAGAAAAAAAAAAAAAAAAGGATGAACCAAACACTCTTAAATATTTGCTGTGAATGCAAATTTCCCACATGCCATGCACGAGAATGGATTGACCCTTTTTTTAATGCTGTCAGAACAACATTACTCATCTATTTTAGTACAGACTCAGTAAATCAGGGATACATTTCACAGTAATATTTATGTAAGCAGCAAAACATTACTCATTGACATAGAGAACTAAAGTTCCATTTACGCTTAGCAATTTATCATTAGGCTCACTGGATTCACATACCATCCCAGCAATATAAGGAATGTTATTAAAAAAAAAAAAAGTTACTTATGAAAAGGAAAATCAAAATCTGAGCATTAAATAGATTGCACTGCACTGTGATGGAGGTTTTGTTTTACTATTGGCAAAAGTGAGCAGCACTATAAAAGCAGAACATGCTACATGAAAAGAACATGTCTGGAAGTAGTGTCAGTGATAATTGGCTCTGAACCTTTCCTGAACCCATTGACTTCAGTGGCCTTTGGGTGAGGCCCAGAAAAAAAGCCACATTTTTATAAGGCAGGCAAATTTAATAAAGGCACAGTCTGAATCAGAAACAAAGAAGTTGTGGGGAGCTATGCAGAGTAGACCAAGAAGCAGAAATAAATAGTATTCATATAATAAAAGGAACAAGTATAGTAATTGCATTCACTTTTATTAAATCTAGTTGACTGATTTCCATTTAAGGAAGTTTGAGTTAGAAAAAAAAGTGGGAATCAGAATTGAAAAAACAAAGTCTTCAGGATCTGGATTATACATCTAAGATGAGCCCAGCGGGCAGCAATATATCTGTTATGTTTGGCATCTGTCCACACTTTGTATTCAGTTGTGTTTCACTATTGACAAATCCTCAAGGTTTTATAACTTCTCCCTCCTTTCCTGGGATCACCTGGACAGGTTCCTGTTGTGCTTCTAGCACAGCTAGGGCCCATGAAATGCCACATATGAACACTTTGGCTCTTCATGTCTCCTTGTGAACCTGGGTAAGAGCTACTGCTTCCATCAATGTGAGACTGGGTCTCCAGTGAAAGAGGTTTCCCTTGTTGCTGATGAAATGGTAAAAGGCTCCTGCTAACATGGCTGTGCACCAGAAAGAAACACACAAATGTGTAGTGTGAGTTTATAAACGCACATGCAAAGCTGCAATGCCGAAACAATTCCTACCCCCTGTAAGTACTAAAGTTCTGCAGGTGCCCTGGATTTTTAGTTTTTTTCCCAGGACTGTTTGAATAAAAGGCAATTATCTAAGTGAGTGATTTAATCAGCAAAAACTAGAGTGAGTCCATCTTTTTGTTCCTGTAAGGATGTGCTTTGTCTGACCTTGTTTTCAGCTTTGATAGAAGGAGAGATCCTATCTGGATCCAAGAACAGCCAGCAGACAGGGGGCTAGAAAACCCTTTAAGGAACAGAGCCATATAGGTGCAAGTTGGGAGGAGAAAATTGAATGGGTTTCTGGTTTTCCCCATGCACCACAGAGATAACCCAGGCATGTGCAGGATTTTTGATTCTGCATCAAAATCTAGCCAACAAATTTTAAGGTGTTTTAAGTCTTTTTGACAACCTGGCTATTTTTAAGTGGTGAAGATCAAATAACATCCTGTATTTGCATGTGGATGCCAAACAAAGGCCTGATTAATGACAATACATGGCTGCTTGAGACACTGTCATGTTATGGGGTCAAGATTTCTTGGAACAAAGTTGTTCTCTCCAACCTACTGCCTGTGAGCAACTTTTTTCTGAAGAAGAACATGAACAATGACTTATGTGTCTTTATAAATGAATATTGATGGATAAAATAGAACATTATTACTATGTAAAAATGAAATTTTGTCTATAGTCTTTCTTCTTCAAGTTTCTTCTGTTACCTTGCTCTCTAAAAACAGGACATCATTTGTGATGCCAAGCAAGATGCTTTTACAGGCTCAAAGGGAACAGTGACTATGGACATGCAGTAAAAAATTATCAAGCTAGAATGGCCAGCCTGCCATAATATTCTATGTATTATCAATTAACATGTTTGAACTGAGAGGCAAAACACGTGACATTAAACTGGCCTAATTAAGGTTTGAATAGGCACCCTGAAGTAACAGTGACCTGAAACACAAAATGCATGTACCAAACTTTACAGAAGCACCTATGACAGAAGTTATGTTTTCAAACAGAACACATTTGCACAAACTTCTAGAAAGCAAACACTTTTGTAATTATCAAGTGTTATTCAAAGCTTTGCTGTTATTGTAAAGCTTGCAGCTGGGAAGAAAACACACATTGGGGCTTATTACATGCCTAGCTGATTATCTCAGCCCAGGAATACCATATGTTACATTTTAGATAAACTTGTAGTCAACTTCAAGATAAAGTGGTATGAAAAAAAATCTAAATTTAATTGCCACATTAAAAAAAAAAACAAACCAAAAAACACAAAAAACAAAAACAAAAAACCAAAAAACAAAAAACAAAACAACCAAAAAAACCCCAAACCCACATTGGATCAAAGGATTACTTTGACCAGCCACTGATAGGTAGTCTCATCTTTCATATTTGTGTATCTCTGTTTTCAGCCTGTGGTCAACTGAACGCCTGTCCACAATTGTTGCTTCTATCCTTCATAATAACTGCCGTGAGAACCCTCAGGACAAGCTCTGCCTCAGCTGCAGACTAAAAGAAATACTCCGGAGATCCCAGAGGAATTGTTGCACGTTTGTCAGTGCGGTTCACATATGGAAGTATGTATGGAAGGTGGAAAAGAAAATTTTAGTGTTTTTTTACCCTTCAGTATGTGATGTTTAGGGTGGGTTTAGATGCAGACACATTACAACATAGAGCTAGACTACACTTTATCTTTGACAATGTTTATTAGTCCTGAATTAAATCCAGCCTGTTTTCTATGTTGGCCAGTCATGCATCTGACTGGCCAGATGGGTCTGGGTTTCTTGAGAACAGGGTTTGCTTTATTTTGGAAAGAGAAATAAGGCTGTGAAAACCTTTGAGAACAAAGCTTTGCTCTTCAGATTAAAATTACTGGTGGAAATATTTTTACTTTTTAGATAAAGCTAAATTTTAAATGTCCTGATTTGTTATTCCAGACTCTTGCATTCACAACATTTCATTCTTTCATTCTTTTTTTTTTTTTTTACCGGAGAAAGAAAGGACATGTCTACAGCAGCATAATTATTTAGAATGAGGGTTCAAAATTTTACAAGGTCATTCCAACTATTAAATCAGAAATCACTTGACCGAGAATATAAATTTAGAAATCGTTAAATAAATGTTGAGCAAGCAATAAAGTGTTCTTTGTTGCACTTAGCCATTGCATGAAGACATGTCACACACGTAGATAGCAACTTTTCACTCTGCTACCGTGTTGTGCAATGGTTTCCACATGCAGACTGGGGACTAGGAGGGGGATGACAGCCTGCTTTATCTCCATCACTTCAGGAAAACACAAACCAGTTGACAGTGTATTCAAAGACAGAGAGAGAAAGAGAGAGAAATTTGTTTGAAAACCACAAATGTTACTATGAAATGTCAAGTTCTAATTCACATGACTCACACTAACTACTCTCCCCAGGCTGGCCAGATGACAAAGCACATTGTAATTATGTGGCTAAGATTGAAATGCTCTTAAAGCCTACGTAACCAGCCTAGTGGACTCCACTAAAACCCACCAAGGGCAATAGACCTCACAACCAATGACCATAGCTAGATATTACAAATGGCAAGGCTGTAGTCCAGTGAAAACATGGTATGACATGCAAATTGCTTCTCCCTAAAATGATGGCTCTGCTGAATGCTCGAGGAAAGTGACATCAGTTAGTGGTCACCCATGACAGTTTTTTTCCTTCAGCCATTTCCTATTGCCTCAATTGTAATGAGAAAGGTTTTCTTCTCCTTGCATTAATTTCAATTAAAATGAACAAGCAGGGGAAGGCTTGTCTAAATCTAGAGCTGTCACTCCTTGCATAAAGAATTCCTCGAAGGACACATTCAGAGCAGTATTATTGTTCTCAATGTGGGTCTTTCACAGGATGATTTACCTCTGTATAAGAAATAATTTGTCAAAAGGAGAACACAAACTGCTGATTTCACTGTCTGGACTAGATCAGCCTTCCTGATTAGTTTGTCTGTGCTTTTGCTCCCTATTCCATGCTGAAATGAAAATACAGCTCTATGAATTGTGTGTAAAAACATCTTCTCCATAAACAGAATTTGGTTTTGAATAGCCAGTTCTCAATGCACTGCAAGACCACCTAGAGAATCCTCAAAAGGCAAGGTGAAAAAGAAAACAAAACAAAAGGAAATATTTTCAATGTCCAAAAAATTAATCTATTTAAAATGCAGAATAGAAGCACAGGTCCAGAAAAAAGATACCTACAAATTCCTGTTTTCTTTCACTTACTCAAACTTTTTCTGTTCCATCTCCTTGTCCTTACATCTAAGTTTTAATGACTTTATCTACTTTTTTCTATAATAGTTTTGCCTTGCCCTATACCAGTCCCTGACTGTCCTTGTTCCAGTCTTTAGTATGACCCAGTTCTTCCTCTTCCCAGCTCTCTATCCCTCTCCTTTTTCATCTGTGGCTCCTCCATTTTATGTCATATTTTCCATTCCTCCTTTACCAGTGAGGAGCTGTGAGATAAGGTGACCTTGCTATAGAAGAAAGTAGGAACCGGAGCACATACAAAGGCAAAGACTCTTGTGGGAAAGATGGGAAAGTAGGACAAGTCCCACCCAACCATTGCCTTGTGCTGCTTCCACTCAAGAGCTCACTGCTTAGAGACTCTTACTTCATTTTTCTTCCCCTACGTGTATGTGAGGAAAAGGGAGTGAGAGATCCCTCATGGAGCTCCCAGGAAACAAGGACAGCAAGAAAAAGAAACATTCCCTTCTTGCAAAAGAAGAAAAAGTGTGTATGCTTCCCCTTGAACCTTTAGAAATATTACATGGTTACATACACTGAAGAAAACATTTTTTTTTTGTTTATTTTCAAATCACCCTTTTACTTTGATTCTTCAGATTATATCAACTGGCACAGGCAAATACCAGGACCTTTCCTTGCCATCCTCAGTTTCAGGTTTCCCTATGAAGAACTCAGGAAAGTTACAATATCAATCTTAATTTGATTTTCATTTCTTTCATGCTTCCATTAAGTTCTTAGAGAGCTTAGATGTTTCTAGCAACTTAGCTAAAATATCAGGCCTGCAGCATTTATTGCTCTTCCCACTAGCCTACAGCTCTTTGGTCTACTCTGTGAGACCGAGCATACCTAGGACACCTAGGTATCTTAATCAAGTTATGGATTTATTTTTAATAAGGAATAGTGCCAGTATAAAACTGGGCTGTACTGTTTCCCTGAAATCACTGAGACTATATTACCGAAATACAGTTCACACAGATTCATGACTACTGAGTAATTCTGGATAATATTTTCTCCTTTGTTTCTAGTTTTGGGGAGTGTTTGTATTTTTGGTTCACGCTTAAGTGCGGTTCCTAGGGGTTAAAGCCACTGGCAGTTTACCAGGATGTTGTCAGAGGCTGAGGAATAAACCTTGCCTTCAAAACAATGCATCTTTTGGCTGGCTTTTATTGTAATCAACATTGCAATGCCACTCCTTGGTTTTTTCTGAACTCATCAGTACAGAGCTGTTGAAAATAGCTTCTCCTTTGCCTCCTGACATTAATCATGGTTAATTAAGTGACAATAAAGTTTGGGTTAATGCAAACAGGCATTAATTCTTATCATCTCCCCATTCTCAGTAGCATTCAAGTTGGACAAGCAGAGAGAAACAACACTGAAAATAGTATCCTGGAAAAAAGCATTCAATTAAAATCAGCACTGTAAGTCTTGTCAGATATTTATTATAATGTATGCACCATATTTCCCCCAGTAACTGCATGCAGGCAAATCCCAGTGTCTGCTCAGAGTTAGATGTAGAATTGGGGTCTACCTTTACAAGCACTAAGATGAAAGCTGTTGTATCCTTGCTGCTGAATGTATGCCAGTGTCAGGCAGCAAATATGCCAGGTTCGTTTTTATAGAGACTCAGCAGAAACACTGAAGTGTTTCTTCATGCTGCTTCAAATGTAGGAAACTACACCAAATCAGGGACTTAAGAGAAAGGAATATTTCCTGGGTGGCAAAAAAAAATTGATTTAGAAAGAAAGCCTTAATTAACAGCTTGTTTTTATTTTTGTTTTTGTTTTGTGGGAGTTGGGCAGAATAATAATTTTAAAATCATCACAGAAAAATCTGAATAACTGTCACTAGATGAAACTACTGCTGTTCCAACGTGTTGTTGGCAATAGTTCTGAAATGCCTCTTTCAGCTGAGTGAGGCAGTAGCTAGCTAGCTTATTCATTTCTCACAGCTCACTGCCTAGGCTTGGAGGATTAGCAAGTAGATCTCGTTCTTGAAGGATGTTAAATATATGATGTCTGTTACCTCTTTCAGCTAAAGCTGAAAGTTCTGTTCTAGATGGAAAACCCACACAGTAGGTCTGTCTTTCAATATGCTCTCCATGGCTTCAGTTCTGCCCAGCCATTTGCTGCCACCAAACCAATGCTCTGCTCTTGCTTCATCACCTACTGTTCAGCTCTGCAACACTGTGGCCACTGCCACTGCTCTTCTGAAGCTTACTGCTACTACAGCCCCACCACAGCTGTCCATTTCTCCCCATCCCATGGCTTTGTCCTGCAACCTGCAGAACTTCCACCTGATGATTTATGGCCTGCATGACCATCTTCTTCCACAAGGAAAAGGCACTAGAAGTTGGGATTGGAGTTGGGTTTTATTACAGTAAAGAAAGGAAATCTTTCCATGTGGCAGTTTGGAGAGTTGTCTCTTGCTCACAGGTTGTCAGATATCAACCCATACATTACAGTTTTGCGAACATTAAGTGAAAAGATTATCTGTGGTAAAAAGACACACACTCAAGACTTGAACTGTCCCATCATCTCCCCGTGCTCTCCAACTGGTCCATGGAAAAAGTTCCTACCTGTGTCAGTGATCACTTCTAGTGAGAAATTTCAAGTTCTTTTCAGGTTTGACAAGGGAAGCTACAGTTATCACCCCTGCTGGGTCACCTAGGCAGCACTTTCCATCCCCTCAGTTCCCATGGAGGTGGGGGGGAGGGGGGCTTGCAGCAGGGCCCAGGGAGCCACAGGCATCCACCCTGGGCTGCTCTCTAAGTTCACACCAACATTTCAAAAAAGCAACAGGCGACACCTTGCACCTCCACTGCCAAATACCCTTTCCTGGGGTCCTCACCCTAAGGGTGCATTTATTTGCCCTCTGAATAATAGCAGATGAACAGTTCACATCTCTTGTGTAGGCTCATGGATGACTTGTATTGGAAGAAAAGTATCTTAAAAATGAAGTCATGGGAGGTCATTTGCAACAAAGAAATTGTACCCACATTTTAAGTTTCTCATAACAATAATTTTAATAAATCTTTTAATTTGGGCACTCTTTTACATACCATGCTGTACACATAAGTGCTGGCAGGTAGAAAAGCAGGCTTGTGTTGCAGTCACAGGAAGAGAATGTGAATTATTTACGAGGGGAAAATTTTCACTCTGGGAATCAAATGAGGAAAATTAAAAAAATCTCAACTGCTGCACAGTGAAAAGTCTATAAACCTAAGATCTCCCATCTCCATTATTTTAATGTGGCTAAAGAACATCTGTACTCAACAGATCACAAAAACAATTCATAGAGAAGTGGATGCAGGTGAACTTGCTTTTCCCTGTTTTGACTCCTTTAGCATTAATGCATGCTAAATACAGGATTTGACACAGAAACTTAACTTACTCTCTGAATTAGTTATTGTATTATTTTTGGTGCTTACTGACTTTCATGGTTCTGCTGCTTCTATGCAGTATTACAGCATTTTTGGTATCTTCATTTTTGAGTTTGCTGCAGTACAAACCTTCTGGCTTCAATGACTCAGCTGCTTTCCTCTTATTACTGTGTACAGTTCATATATCTAACAGTAATTATGAAGGGTAAAGGAAATGAGGAAAACAGATAGAGAGCATGTTTCTTTATAGGTACATATATGTTACTACTGCATAATATAGATATATAGATACCAATACTCTTAATCTATGCCCACTCAAAAATTTGGTATAAAGATGTATTGGTGTATCATAAGAAAGAAAGAATAATATATAATAATTCTTGTTTCTATATTACAGTGACATTTATGGAAAAGACATTTACATTCACATTCTTTCTATAAAACTTTTTGCCATAAGGACAATTCTCTTCTATATCCCCAGTTTACTGCTGTTCACTGCTCCCGAAAAAGTTTTTACTGGAAAAATAGCTTTGACCCTCACATCCTGCTCCCAAATCTGGGACCTGAGCTATCCTGCATCTTTGTATATAGAAAGAGGTGTAATTGCCCCAGCCTTCAGAGCTGTATTGCACAGAGGACCCTACATCCACACCTAGATTCATGTGCTACAGCTTTTCTTTCTCATGGCAAGCCACTAAAAGAAATGGAATTTGTTTCCCCATTTCTAATATTGTACAGCAGCTATGCACTTACTTTTGGTAATCTTTCCTCTAGAAGATGGATGCACTGAGTTCTTGAAGAAATCAAAAGCTGCCCAACATCAGCTTCTGCACTGAAGTGACGTGAGTGGGAACCACTGTGCAGTGAGAACACCTCTGCAAAAGGAGAAAACACAGCTCATTTCTGTTTCTTTTTTGCCTTCTAGACACTAGACCTGAGGTGGAGATCACAATACTGGCTGCACTCCTTGAAAAACTTGATTAAGAAGTGGCGAAATTATGCCAGAGAGGTCCTCCAAGAATTATTTCCACAAAGGCAACACCATCTCACCTGGTAACAGCTATTTTTCATCTGTTAAAAGTCAAAGAAGAATTCAAGAAAGAATTAAAATTTGCATAATTTCCTTCCTTGTGTTCTCTTATATACACATTCAATAAAGCTCATTAGTGCTTACGAGGTAGCTTTGCTTTAAAAATATTACCAAAAAAGTCAATTATGACTGCTAGCTGTTAAATAAAGAGGTGACACTTCGGAGCAATCTGCATTACATGATAAGATGAGTTCATCTGAACAATATGCACTTGAATACAGTTAATGTAATGTCATTAACCTTGACATCAGGAATGTAAGTTACTGCTATAGAAAGGTGACTGTATTTTGGAAATCAATAACCAAGTCAAGGATTTAAGGGTCATCATTACCAGGCAACTAATCATGCATCCCTAATGTGAGGCTGATCCTGATTATACCACTGCATTTGTGCAGAATGTGAAATTAACTCTTTAGGTTGCCAAGGTCTAAGTAAGTAGAAACTCCAAAACTCCAACCAAAAGGCAGAAATGAGTGAGAATCTTAAGAAAATAATAAATTGCTTTGAACCACCATCATTTTTACAGACATCTGCCATTGCCTGGCCTCCCAGAATCATGTCAGAAATGAAACTTGCATTAAAAGGGAAAAACCCCTCCAACAGATATTGCAGTCTAGTTCTGATTGCTAGGAGAAAAAAAAAAAAAAAAGTTGAAAACATGAACCCTGTTTGTTTTTTTTTAATTAAAACTCATCATGTTTAGACCTGCCAAGCTGCCAATGCATCAAATATAGACAATAGTACCTTTTTCTTTTTAGAAGGTATAACAGGATTAGGAAGCTAAAATTAAGACACTGTCAAATATGAAGTAATATGTACAGTTTTATCCACAGTCTTCAGTCTGAGCTGGAGAAAGGAAGACTGGTGTGGGAAAAGTATGGTGAAGTGGTTTCCCGTATGTATGTAGATGGTCAGTAAACTGGAATAGTCTTAGCGCTAAAATCTATAGTTTTAAAGCTGTCAGTGTTTGATTTCTTGGCTCCAGTCAGTGAGATAACAGAGGTTCATCGTCTGTGTTGGCTGATAATCAATCAGTACTGGAAGTTACCAGCTATAGCTGTGGTTATGTCTCTCTCCCAACTTTTATAATCTGAAAAGTCCTGCAAAGATTCATAACACTTAGTTCTGGCATGGAACAGGACTTAGCCTCTGCGCAATTTACTCCTGCAGTTGCTGAAAGTTGGTTCAGATGCCCTTTCCCAATCTAACTGTAACAGGCATTTTAACTTTATTGATGGGAAATGTATTGCTTCAGCAGTTTTCTTTTTTTTTTCTATGAAAAACTGGGTGACCAGAGGTGGACTTCTCCTCTGCAGCTTTTCTTCCTCTCTAGTTTATGGACTTGTAGCCTGAGATGCACACTGGCTCTTTCTGGACACCACAGCTCCTCTCTTCAAAGTGTCTCCTGGGGGCACCAGGGCACCTTCACAGTTCTCTCCTTAAGTAACAGACAAGGTCTAACCCTGTGATGCTAAAAGAGGAATTCAGGGGGCCCAGCCCTAGGCACACTATACTCCTTTCCCCAAAAGGAAGACCTTTCCTGTACTTCATACCTCCTCTGGTCCTCCAGGAGATCGCCCGGCCAACTCCCAGTATTCTCCAGGTGGATTACTGCAGCCTACTGCTTCCTCATGCCTCCAAAACAATTTGACTTTTTCTTTGGCTTTTTCACCAGAGAAAAGCCTTTGCAGGGCTTACAGTGTTCCTGGCATCCTTCTATTTTGACTGAAAAGCCTTTTTTCCCCTGGCATTCCTTCCCAGCACTCTTCTGCCTTCAACTCTCTGCTTCTGTGCCAGGATAGCTTGCAGGAATGGGGCCTATATGAGGATATAATCGCTTGGGAAAGGAATGTAATTAAAAGCAACATATAAAGCAATTAAAAAAAAAAAAAATCTTCTGAGGACGCTCAGCTGGCACAGTGAGAATCTTGCTGAGAATATTTAATTGTTCAGGTTATTAAGTGCAGACAGGTTGGTTTTAATACAAAACAAACATGACAATTAAATAAAAAAAACTATATCAATGTAACTTTATAACTACAAAGTTAAAAGAATGAAAACATGTAGGAAACATAAACATTTAGGATTTCAAAAAATGTTTAAAGACTTACAGAATTAACCAGATAATGAAAAAAAAAAAGAGTCCTAAAGTTTTATATCAAGTACAATATAAGGAACCAGGTGCAATACTGATGCAGCTGCCTTGATTATTCCTATTTTTTATTCCTGATTTTCCAGTTAAATCTGCAGCAGAACATGTTACGTTTGATGATATCAAATGAAACACTTCACAGCTGAATTTACATGTTACATTATCTTTTCTACACATCCTGTCTGCTTATCATTTCATTTTTGAAGTGTTACCACACTGACATATTAATGTAAGGTTTTAGTGTTTAGTTCTTTTCAGAGAGTCTATGCACTTGTTTTGCTAATTGATGGAAATGTCTGATAGAAATGCTGTCAAACATTAGACAGACTTGTGTGAGGAAATGCCTGAACTGGTCAGAAAAAGTCCAAGATAATTTTTTTTTATAACTAAGAAGAAAATCCAGACTTCTTATGAAAGACAGTACTTAGCTTTATCTAGTACATCTCTTCTATGGATGTTAACCAATTAATCTATTGTCTGAGAAAAGTAAGAAGCATTTAGCCTTGTTTGGGAAATGCAAAACCTAAGTAGGGAGAGTAATGGAGTACCATAAAATCAAAGAACAAAATTCTTTCAGAACTACTAGCAGATATTAGGAGCTTTGGAATTCTCACCACCTGCTCAAACGTATGGACAAAATTACTCTATCCACTGCAAAGAAAATACTTAACATCTCATTCTCTGATCAGGAGTATCATTACAAGGCATGTTTTTCCCAAAGCTGACTAATTCCTCTTTTAGTAGCCATTCCTGAACTCCTGTATTTATTCCCATGATGCCCTTATATATGCCCATGATACCATGCTACTGCCCAAAGCATACATTCTGATACAGCCTAAGCCAAGTCTCAGCACAGATCAATTTTTCTCTTGTGTCAAAACTGTTTTGGGGACGAGGGAATAGAGTGTGCTTGGCTGACAATTTTGACACTTGAGCTACTGTAGAGAATCACAAACATGATGCTCTAATAAATAATCCCTGCTGACAGGTTAGAAATCAAAGCTCATTAGCACAGAGGAGGGAAGATGAGCATTTTAATGCCTCTGGATTCTATCCAGTGCAATTAACACCACATACAGTGTATTGTTCACCTAAAGCCATAAATCACAATAACAAGTGTCATATTATACACAGATCCTGAAACCACAAGAATGAAAATGAGGAATGGCTTAGAAAAAAATAGGGGCTATCATATTTTTTCATACCACCAATTGGAAACTAAGCCTAGCACTGAAAATACTTTAAAATTCTTTCAAGATGGATGGTCCTCATAAATATGTCTGAAGGACTCCATTTAACTGAATAAACTACATTGCTGTAATGCCTGTGGGCCCAACCCTACCAGGGCAAGTAGTTGAGAGTAAGACAATGGTATTCCTGAAGTGAACAGAAAAACTCATGTGCATTGGTCTGTACAGGACTTGCTGTAATTTTTGGTAGGATTCTTACTGAAGTGTTTAAAGAGAAAAATAGTGACTTCCCCAAGTTCAACAGATGTCAGAGCCGAATTTGAAGCTGAACATGCCACCCAAGTACAAATAAAATAAAATAGTGATTATTTCAGAGTATTTCTATCTCCAGGTGTGTTGGACCCTGAGAGATTGCTAATAGATTGCTGCCATTGCTTAGACTCAGTATCATATGCACCGTCTTTCATTTTTATAACTGCTTGATGCACCGCTGGAGGAGGTAGATCTCTTTACAAATCCTGTGCCCTATCTGACATCTTTCTGTGCAGACTGTCATCTTTCACTGGTAAACAAAGCAGAGCTCTAAATAAATTGCATTCATACATTTAAAGAGACCTCTGTTTTTTAAGCTCTCTCTTCCTTCCCACTTAGGACATTAGGCATGCACGCCGACCAGCTGAGAGAGCCCTGAACTGGAGACAGAAACTCCAGCTATTCAAATGTTGGAAAATGCTGTTCTGATAAACTTTGCCGTGTAAATGCCAAACCATGTCTTTTCAGACTGTATCATCAGAAAAGCAGCACGTGGTGCAGTGCCTGTGATAGCATCAGGGAGGCACAGGGCACCCCAAAGGCCAGCACTGTGCTCAAGCATACAAGGGATAGCATTTCACTGCTCAGGAAGCATCATGGTCCTGCAGCCTCTGCCTGCTCAGCCACATCCTGAAGCCCCCGTGCCAGCCCTGCCATGGACAACATTCTGCAAAACATTTCTTCTGTCACCCACACCCATTGCTCCACACCTGCCTCTCCGTTCTGCCCCAACTAGGAGAAAAGCAGGATGGTGTGTGGCCCCACAAATCCCCCATGAGCTACATCACTCTGCCCGCAAGAGATGTTTAACAGTCCATTTGCAAGCAGATATCAGAAACAGTTCAGAGGTCATACCAGGACAGCACAGTTGTTCCTTAGGGACAAAAAGGGACAGCACACCCAGAGCCATTCCTTACGGCCCCCTCTCTTTGTCAGACTCACCTCTGGTGTGGTCTGCCTTCTCTATCAAACCCAATCCAGGTGAATCTGCTTCCCAGGAGGGATCATGCAGCTATGCAGGTGCTCACTGGTTGCATGGAAAAATTCTCAATGATCTGGGCTTGGCTGGGTGTGTAGGAGAGCACAGGTCTCTCTCTGAGAGCTCCTTGATGTAGTAGGAAGTAGGCTTGGCACTGGCCACATGTGAGAAGCAGCTCTTTCCACTCTGTAATTACCATTTCAAGTTGTGGGCCAGGAGAAGTGGGCTCTCATTGCCAGTTCCCTCATGCACAGCTCCTGCAGAAAGGAGCTCTGAAACAGTGTCCACTGCCAGCTGGGTCCCTGCCCACTCCTCAGTGGAAGGAGATTCCTCCAAGAGGAGTGTCACTGCCTCCGTTGACTAGAGGAATGGTGGGTTGCCCCCTGCCAGGGGTCCTAGCTGTGGTCCCCATTTCACTTGCTTTTTTCCTGCCCCATGACTCTTGGGTTTCTGTCATCACAGACTGGGGTTTAGTGGGAGGACAGGGCCATATCCCCTCCCCAGGTCTCCTTGTGGGAATATTTTACTGTTTTGTGTCTAGAGACAGGGATTATAATCCCTTGGGATAGAGATTGTCCAGATGCTCCTTCTGATGGAGGCTGCAGCTCAGATTCAGCTTGCAGAAGAAACTGGTACCACTGGCACGAAGGCAGCCTTGGCATTTCTGCCCCCTTAGGAGACCATTGCCCCTGTCACAAACTTGAAGGTCTTCATGTTCTGTGGACAGAGAAGGTGAAAGTAGTCCTGGAGTAGGTGCTCTAGGGCCAAAGGGTGGCAGAGATGCAGGTGTACCTTTATGCCTACCATGTCCTAATGGTTTACTCTGTCCTGATCCCTGCTTGACATGTAAAGCTTTCTGGATCAGTGTTTATAGGCAGATGTTTTTCCTTGACTAGAAAAATCTAAGGGCTTTACTTAGGTGGCCTAGATTTTCCTGACAGCTACCTCTTTCTTTACTCGCTGCCTGTTTTAGCTCTCTGCTTTGTGTGTTGCAATCTCAGACTTGCCCTTAGGCACCAGTAAAAGTAAAATAATAACAAAGTCTTATGTCAACAACTGGTTGGAAACAAACATATTCCTAACACATCATCATTTCTTGACAGGTGAGGAAGAAAGACCTATAGCAGGGCAGTGAGAGTGAGCCTCACACATACCTCCCCTTTTTTTTATGTTCCACAGGTATGCATCCAGTCAGGTATGGGAAAGTCATAGTCAAGTAACAGGTGGCAGAAACCTTATCTTTGTGCATGTTCTGAAGGGCTTTTCCTCACTTCTCTTGTATTTCAACATATTACCCAAAACATTCAATTACACGTCTATGTTTCCTCAACTTGTCAACAGAATTTTAAGAAATTGGCTCCTTTCCTAGAAGAATATGACTTTAGCTAGAGCAGAGCAAGATTCTTGCCATAGTTTTCTAATCAAGTGTTTTCTGTGGGCCTGTATTCCCAGTCCTACCTTAAATGTCTCTGATAAAAGACATATTGCCACCCGACTCTCCAGAGTCATCAATTATCCAAACCCTACAAACAACATTATTAAGATAGAGGAGACCAGTTTCCCACAGATATTCTTCTCATTTGATTCTCATGCAAAAATAGTGAAGCAGGTGTATATACCACAGGGAAGACATGAAGGCTTCTCTGATTATTCTGCATACACAGACGGGGCTTAGAGGTGGTGCTGTCAGTTGGGGCATCAGAGTCCAAGTCCAGTCCAGCCTTCACATCACTGTCATTAATGAGGCATTTTCTGAAGACAACGGCGTGCTGTATGGCATGGATAACTTTCAGCCACTTCTCCTACTTTCCAGCCCAGGTAACCACAACATGTACAGCTGCAGCTCCAATGATCATATAACTGAGTGTGGAGAGCCTGTGGCAAAAGCCCAGCACAAAGATTTGGTTACGCTACATGCCACAGTGTACACCCTTACCACATCTCTTACAACTTAAAAATCACACATATCATACAGAAAGAGATCATACACTTGTCTCGGTATATTTCTGTAAGCTAAATGAACCTGTGGCAGCAGCAGTTAATTCAAATTATTCCTTTGAATTAGGTGGAAGGTTGTGGCCAAAGTCCCTTCATTGACCTCTGCTTCCCTCCCTCCCTTCTGCTCCTTGCCTCGCTCAAAACCTTCAATCAGTCTTTTGTAGTAGCCACCACCGGCAGGGTTTAAGGAATTTTTCCCCTCACATAGCACCCTTTGGGTAAGCAACCTGTTCTCTCTGTCAGTAACACAGCTCTTGGTAGCAGATTGCCCCAGGTTTATGGAAATCCATGTAGAAGCAGCCACAAGATTTCTTAGCTGATCTACATGCCCAAGTCTGCTGTGACACCTCTGTGGGCACTTATACTGCAGCCAAGACAAGAGGTCAGACTGCCTTGACCTGCCTGCTGCCCTCAGGACTTTCTCAGCAACCCTGAAGTTTAGTCTGAAGTAACCCAAACCAGCTTCTCACATTGTCATACTCATTTGTGGGGCTCACAGCACTTATCTTGCAAAACCAAACAAACCGAAGACATTTCCAACAATAAATAAAATAAAACAAGTACCAACAATCAAAGCTGCATGGATTCTGTGGGCAAAACCCATAACAATTTATTGGCCGTTTACATTCCTTTAAAAAACTTACCGCTTATTCTACAGATGTGTTTCGACAGCAGCATTTTGGGCAGCAGCCAAGCAAGGATAAACACAGAGAGCTGATGCTTATAGAGGAAACACAAGAAATGGAGGAAGGAAAAGCAAAACCCGCACATGCACACACAGGAATCCCAAAGGACTTTACAACAAGATCAGGAAATGAGGATGGTATTTCGAAACAAGTGGGTAGCCATTGCGCGTATGGAATGAGTTTTCCAAAGGGACCCAAAAGGCATGCTGACCCAGCAGGGAGGGCACACATCAGCTTTGCTGTCCAAGTTGACCCAGTATGAAGCCACAGGCCAGTGGCCTTAGCATGGCAGTGTGCTCTCACAGCTCTGAGGGGAGCTCTCAGCTCAAATCTGGCTAACCTGGGAAGGGTGTGAAAGCCAGGCTTGTCTGCACCTGTGTATATAGGCCTGGCTAAAATAACTCCTGTGCTCAGCCCATGTAGCTTAAACCATGCCCTCCTCAAGGGCCGCATTGTTTGAGGATGAATCGCTGGATGAATTGGTTAAAGATGGAGATCTCCCAGAATACAATTATTTCATTATCAGCTTGAGAGAAGATGTATTTAGACATTCAAGATCCTGAACAATGTTAAAATTTCTCCAAAAAGGATAACTTTGCCCATGTCCTTCCCTGATGGCCATTTCCCACTTCTCCACAGTCTCAGCTTCCTCCTATCCCACAATATTACTGATGAACCCCTAAAGCAGGACCATAATCTAGTGCTTCTCTCCACCCTGTCTCTCATTAACATCTCATTCCTAAACCCCTCCAACAGGTTGCCCTCCAACAGCTGTGCTGCTCACCTTCCAAAACAGCCCTTTTTCCCTCTACCTTTCCAAAGAACTCAGAAACTTCTCCAACAGTGATGGTGGTGGAGAGGTTGCCTCTGTGCACAAGGCCCTGCAGGTTGCACACTGCCAGCATTGGCTCATCTGGGCATGTCACCTAGGTGCAGGACTTACTGTGCTTGAGAAATGGGGAGAACTTGCTGAAGAAAAAAAAGATTTTTAAGGATGCCTAGCTAGCTAGCACCCAAATGTGTCTAAACAGATACCCAAAACTAAATATATACAGAATGATCATCTGAAAAAAAACACTAGTATCACAGAACAGCTAGAAGATACCTCTGTAAGAGAACCCAAAAGCTAGGATGCTGTATAAGGAGCCTGCATTTCAGAAGGGCCAAGCACCCAGGGAATGCCACTGAAACCAACAGTATTGTTGTTTGGCGGTCACCGTATATAATACAAACTCCAGCAAGAGAGACAGATACAGAAAAGGCAAGATTATACTGGTTTTGAATGGGAAAGTTGATGAAATGCATTTTCCTCAGTCACTATTTGATGTTACTTGTCACTGTTTGCCCATTACTCACTCATTCCTTCTGCATATCATGCTGGTGTTGTCTATGCTAAAGCACATAATGTTATTCAAATAATACAAATGCTGATCCATGAGCCAGTTGCATTTTGCTGGCAAGCAGCAGAAGGAAGAGATACTACATGCTATGTATATATAGGAGGTACCTTCTCATAGCTCATCCTTCTGTAGGAGAGAACAATGAACAATCTCCACCGTTCGGCAATAACTTGCATGATTTTATGCAGTTGCATTTAAGATTTTCAGGCCCTTATCTATGAGGAGTAATACTACTAATTCCTTACATTACTGAATTGTTGTATGGTGAGATATGCTGCATGTGGTGAAGTGCTCCCATGCTGCTGTAAAACAATAATCACCAATACACAGATATGTAACTGGTTACCAAGTTACATAAATTAAAAGACACCAACCTGGCCTACAAAACCTACTTATCTGATTATTATAATCTGATGAAAATACATCTTATCCCCAAGTTATTTTACCCCAGGATATTTTAAGATCAGGACATTACCTAGAGATCACATGTAAATCCTGGTGGCTGGTGGGATGTTCCCCATGCAATTAGGCACAGCTATGGAGCAGATGAGGTGTATGTAACACAGTGGAATGCTGCTGACAGATGTTTACATTCCCTTTAGTCTAAGCTGCAAATTCAGCCCTGGTCCCACCACTCCTGGACTTTGCTCTCCTTAAAACTTTCTGACTCAGCACTACCTCCACTACCACCACCTTTCCCCTGCCCAGTGTAGGGCTGGTATTCAGTTCTCTTGCTGGATGTTGATCAGGAAGGTTCTGGTTAGATGCTACAAAGGCCTTGACCAACCTCCTTTTCTTGACAGCAGAATTGGTAGGTATCTGTGGTTACTCACATTAGCATCATTAGAGATGAGTTTAATCTTGCTGGCTTATCCCCCCTCTAGCTACATATCAGCTTAGAGTAAAACATCTAATAAAAATCCAGTATTTCCATGGTCCTCACCACTGTACCTCAAGCATAAGTGTGAGGTATGCAGGGTGTGAGGAATGTATTCAAAGCACATATATTTAAATGCATAAATGCCTGTGTTTGCCAGCCTTGCCTCCCTTGATAGTCAATGCAGACAGAGCGTCTCCCCCAGCGGGCAAGTCAGAGCGTGTCACTGAGGCTCCTCTCTCAGTCACCCCCAGAGAAGTCACCCTCATCCACAGGAGGAGAGGGAGACTCTCTTCCTAACGTAGACATCCCTGTTCAGTGCCTAAACCTTGGCACTGACGCAGTCTTCCATCTTCCCTGGATATTTTCTTTTTTCATTTCTCAAGGGAAAAAATAATGAAAGAACCACAAGCAATTGAATTAAACCCAGAGTAGTGAACGTATACTGTTGCCACATTGCCTTCATGAAGAAACAAACCCTAGCCAGGAATGTGTGACAACAGTGTCTAAATCTGAAAGATGGACTAGGATGATACATGGTGAAACCAACCTTCTCAACTTCTAATGAATCCTACTGTGTGTATAGGCCCATAAACAAATGTTCCATATATGGGAGAAAACTGGTTGTTTTCCAGTGCATCCTCAACTCTATGTAAACCAGGAGGAGAGCAACTGAAGTAAGATCCAAAATGAGATACCAGATAGTTCTTTCATCCAGTTTTAAACATATGAATACATAAATCATTGTGCATGTTTATGTGTCTGGCTCCAATTAATAAGCACCCATCCTGTGCCTCAGGCTTCCTGACAAGCATCAGAATTAATAATTTAATACATGGAAGAATGATAATCTTGTGGTTAAGTCATTTGAAAGTTGGTTTCAGTTCTTGGCTCTGCCGTAGATTTCCTGTGTGACTGTGGGCAAGTCACTTAATCTCCTTGGCCAAGTACCTCAAAGGTATGTAGGTGCTTGATCCCACCAGTTAGGCGCCACTGATATCTTCAAAAAAACATTGCTCAGCTGTTACTTCAGTTGGTAGGTGTCTAATTTCTGTCAGTAGGCATAAACAGGGGTTACTGACGTCATCCCACAAGCTAATGAACCACTTTGAGGCCTTATTCAAATTCAAACTCCTGAATCTCTACCATGTCATGGTTGGGAAAGCTGGCTTTCAGCTCAGGACACCCTGAGTGGAGGTGCTGAGGATATGCCTGCCTAGCTAGAGAGAAGGAAGCATTCCTAGCTAGAGAGAAGCACTGCCTTTTTGCAAGGACTTTGGCTTCTGGCAGCTCCTTTCTCAGCTGGGAAATTTTTTTCCCATCCACCACTTGTCTGGATCACTTATTCAATCCTGTACATTCCATTAGGTGTCAAGGAATTACAGTATGGGAAAAATTAGAGGAAGGACAGAGGGAAGGGTAAGGACCATGCAGGGATAGTGACACTTTCTTAGCCTGGGCCAGGGCAGCGCATCCTCTGCACCCCATGGGAGAGGAGCAGCCACATCCGGGCAGACCAGCAGTGCCCAAAGGCTGCATCTCTTCACTTGCTGTGAGCACCCATTGACCTTCCTTCCTCTTTCTCAAGGTGCTGCTGACTTTCAGACAAGGAAAGCTGATGTGCACTACTGAAGTCCTCATGACAACATAGTCAGTGTCCTGCTGAGTCTCCTAGGGAGCTAGAGCTGTGATTTGAAACTCCACAGAGCAATTAAAGAAAAGAATTCCAAAACATACTTGCCCCTATGACATGTGGGATCCTTACCTACTGGGTGTTAGGAAAAAGCATATATTTTCTCCATCTCCAATTATTGCGTGAGGGTGGTGTGTGGGGCAGCTCAGCATTCCATGGCCAGAGCTGTTGCTCAGAGCCCCCTCCCATCATGGGGACAGGACCAACCCTGAGTGAATCCTAGAAGGCTGTGCAAAGCAGGTAGCTGTAGGGAGCTACCTCCACATTTTGCTGTTTTTTTCCTGCATTTCTCTGGAGGAAGAGTGATGCAAACTTTGAGGACTGGATTTAAACAAGTCAGTCAAGTTGTTCAGGTCTTTAGCATAAGTGCTCCGCCAGTTGTACTTCATCCAAAGAAAGTCTAAGGGGAGAAATTTTGCAAGGCAGGATAGGAGTAAACAGAAAATTCAGTGTTTTAAGAGAGTCTTCCAACTAAAAACTCACTTTGTTAACAGATTTAAGGCATTGCAAAGCAATCAAAGTGGTAGAATAGATTTCCCATATGTGCTTTAGTGCTTTCCATAACAATGTGTAGCTGCTAAATCTCACCAATCTTAAGAAAAGTGAAGATCTCCGAGCCCAACTGAGGGCCACTGAGCTGCCAAGATAAGGAGATTTTGAGCTGGTGAATGTTGTTCCCTGAGATCAGTGTCCTTGTGGATGTACAGAGCTGTCTCTGGTGCATATGTCTGGGGGGAAGCAGCTTCAGCAGGCCCTAGTGCTTATTTCTCCTCCTGCTCAAAGTACAGAGCTCTCCTTTGGGCAATTTTGCTGGCACAGCCCCATGGAGTGAGCCTGCTCACTGTTACTGCCTGGGAGGAAAAGTCCCCGGCATGGGGGGTGCAGACTGTGCCTGTTCCCAACTGTACAAAGAGATGCCAAACCTACCCTGTTTCTCTGCCAGCAGCAACAGCAGCTCTGTGCTTCAGTCTTGTCTTGTTCCCTGTTGTGCAGTCCTAGCCTTTCCCTTCCTACAAAGCTGTAGCCAGGGAGGCACAGAAAAATTACACAGCAAATCTCAGCTCTGCCTGGGAGGACAAAGGCTTCCCCCAGCCCTGCAGGTCAGGCTCTGTGAGATTTCAGCTGGGTTCACAACTCCCTTGGCTCTTGGCTAGATTTAATCAAGCTGGAATGAAAGCCGGCTCTACCGTGTTCAGTGCAACGTTAAATAGACCAGGATCTGACAAATGAACTCCCCTAACACACATTACTGGGGGGAAGTTAGTTTAGGGTATCTCCTATCCCTCCATGCTGTCGAGGAGGGCAGTGCTGCAAAAATGAAAATTTAGGAACTCCTTTGCAGCTTTTAAAGTTCCCCAGCAACTGCTTGGTGTGCACAGACTTGAACACTACTGTAGTGAACAAAATAAAGCAGGAGACACATAAAACCAGCACAACATTTAGAGAATAAGTATTTTAGAGGGGAAAGAAATTTTTCCATACCTCTGCTGTAGGCATCCTCCAGAAGCGGTCTTCTCAGCTCGAGTCTGAAGTATTATCAGTCATTATAGTCAGCACCTGCCACAAATCCTCCAGGCAGGAACAGGTTTTGTGTTGTCCTTCTGGGGAGGGTTTTTTAATGGATAATATAATAAAAATAATATAAAACAACTGTGTGGTTTAACTCTTTTCCCTTTCAGCCAAATCATTCCAAACGTTCATCTTTTGCCATTTGATGTAGCATATGGGCATTGACTAAGTAAATAGTGGACATAGCCAAGAAATGACTCTACCTGTAGGTGGAACACTGACCAAAAAATGTGGTAGAAGGGCTTCTGTTATAGTTCTTAGACTACTCTGGACTGAAGTGAGGGGGTTTTCCTCTTATTGCCTGGTAGAAAGCAACTGTTTTTTACATCAGACATTATAATTTAAAGAAGAGTATGTAGCCATTCTCTCTGTGCTGTGGTTTACGGGCACATAAGCACAAAACACTTTGTGAGCTTTGTCATTATTCTATGTAATGATAAGCATTTAGGAATAGTTGATCTGTCAGTAAACAGCTTTTAATGAGAGGTAATTTTAGTACATCCATTCAAGAAAATTAATTTTTGATGTTTAATGGACAGAAACATTAGCATACATAATCGAAGGACTCTTTTCAAACATCTTCATTCTACATATATTACTCGGTTTTGTATTTTTATGTGGATTACTTTCAGTTGCTTGTAGAGCACACACTTTATAAAGGAAATTAATGGAAGCTTCCTGTTATGAGCCAAAGGAAGTAAAAAAGCCAAACATATGGGTGCTTTAATGGGTGTCTTCACGAATCTGTATAATGCTTTTTCATGTGCCCTTAATCAACTGTGCATGTGCATTATCCAGGCTGTGCTTGCAGTTATACCACAGAGAAGCCGGGTGATTGCATATTTGATACAGCTGCTGTTTAACCCCTATCTGAGATATGCTCTTCTTTCCCACCTCTTGTTCTTTCAAAGCCTCCTGCTCAGTTAAATCCATAAACAACAATGAAAAAGAAAAAAAACCCAAACCACCCAATTAACTGTCAGTCAGACAGATCTTGTTTTCATTCTGCTGTGCTGTGCCACTGTTTTATGTGAGGGACAATAATGCTATTACCTAATGTACATTCTACTTGATTTCAGAATCTCATGGATTTTTAAGGATCTATACAGCAAATCTGCCAAACTCAGCTGCTTTTCCACATTAGTTGCTTGCATACCTTGAATAATTTCTGGCATATTTCTGGCAAATTTCTGGCAATACAGGACATACCACTGTCAGTGACAGAGCGTGGTGAGGCTGATGACCCACAGGGCATGCAGGGAGCGAGGCAGCTGGGAGAATCAGCAGCAGCCCCAGCCCTGGTCATTGGACAACTGCCTGCGGATATGCTGACGAAGCATATAACTTGTTTTTTTATATTTATTCCAGGAAATCAGCAGACAACACTAGACCAATGAAAAATTACTAATTAGTAGACCAGGAATGTGGAAATCAGAAACTACACTGCCCCATTTTAGAAATAAATATGAAAGGGGAAATGCTTCAAACAGTGATCATATATTTGTGATTTTAGAAAGGATCTTCTAGATGCTAGGTTTTACATTGTAGTTTTACAAGTATTCTTTCTCGTGAGATTTTTTGCATCCTGTATTTACTTGCATTTTTAAAGGTCAGATGTGGAGTTGACTTCCTTTGAATTCTGATTTTGTAAATTAATTCTTGATAGACATCACAGCTTCTGGCATAACATCAATATTATTGTAGTTTACATGCAATTATTCTCACAGTAGGTTCTAGTTCATTAATTCCTGAGAAGCTAATACTGTCAACAACACTTTGATTTTAATGATATCATTAGAAATAATCTCTTTACTTCTCTGTTTGTTATTTTTCCAGTGACATATTTCACAGTACTAACTCATTCACTTCAGTTGCCCTGAATTTCATCTGTGCTAGGGTGGTACAAATTCAGTTTCTCTTGACCAGACATCCCACAGGATTTTATCTGTGGCATAATAAGGTTCAAGTATTTCACCAATGATTAAGTTTTCCATCATTTCAAAAATGTATGATGGCAACCTCCCCTAGGGCAGCTAGCCTCCCTCCACTTCCCTTTACACTCCTAGAAGGTAACCAGCTGTCCAGGTGGATCTGACCTAGCTTCAGCAGTGAGAACAGCTCCCCTAGGTGAGCTCTGCTTGCAATGAGCAGAGGTGAGTGTGATCACCCTGTCTCAGGGCTGAAGAGCTCATTGAAGACTGCCTGGCTGGCTTCCCATATGCGGTGTTGGTAAGGGGGGTATCCAGGCTGGGGTGGAGTCAGGTTGTCTGTGGTGAGTAAATCCTTCATTGATGAAAATATGCTGTCTTGAAATGTAAAGTCAAATATATGTATTATTCCCCCTATTCTGCTATGCTGTATGTTGGAATAAATGGTGGCATCCCACGATCTATCAGGTACATTATGAAATTAGATTAAAAACTGTATATTAGTCACCAGGTAATGCACAGTGCATACATTTTTGCTTAACTTTCAGAGTACAGGTCTTCAAATACTTTAAAATATCCACGACTCTGATGCCAAGTCTTTTTAAATCACTGGAATATATCCTTGATCCTCCAAATCTGATTCAGAGCTTTTGGAAGAAACCTGTGCAGGGCTTGACAGAGTAGAGTCATGCTGCTTTTACCTTTTCCTTGTATCAGAACTGTCTGGGAAATTGAGTGCTTGCAAAATGTGTTAAATACATGGTTAGTCCTTAAGGGACTTTTCTCTGATTCACAAGTTGACCAGGGAAGATATGATTTGCTGACAGTTTTATATTACCAGTGCTCAAGTTCCTAGTCTGGTATTTATATTTATTATATATTATTTTATTTATAGAGAAAGAAAAGAAAGAGAATGTAAGTATTTTTGATCATGGAGATACCCAATTTAGTTTATGTTCACTGGAGGGCTGAGCACAGGGAGAACACTGGCCAGAACCCACTATGTTATCACAGTGCAGCAAGGATATTCTGAAAGAAGCGAGGTAGGGAAATAAACCGTGTTAACTAAGTTCATGCTCTACGAGACCTGACATAGTCAAGGCTTCTAGATTGTTCAGTACTGGTTAAAAAAAGACCAACTCAGCAATTTTGCTGTTTCTATATAAAAATTCCTGTTTTCCTACATTCTGGAATCAAAAAACCCCAAAGGAGTGGGTTACTGTGCTGTATACCAACACACCATTACTTGAAGTGAAAATTCATGCTATTTTCTAGGTCATTTCTATTAGCACGTTTGTCTCAGTCTTGAGAGTTTGAATTACTGATTTCTTCCAAGTTTTAACAGAATTATTTTCCTCTCTTTTCCCCCTACGACTGTATGAATTGTCACACCTGCAACATCACAGAAAAGTCAGTGCCGTAGGTTAATGGTAGAAAACTCTGCTGAGCAGAACCCAGTAAAGCCATTCTGTGTGATCTTTCTTGGCTCTGGGAGTATAAAGTTTAAACTGTCTATATAAAAGCTGCCACCAAAACTGCAGAGTTCATCTCTGTTGTTTTGTTGGTTGTTTTTTTTTCTTGCTTAAGGTTTATTTTTTTTTGTCAGATTCTGTTACAATCCCAGTGTGTGCTTTAACCTACTTGTACAAGGCTCACATACGCCTCTCACCTGCCCCTTATAGACCCTTTTGTATTGTTCCATCACACACTTTTTACTGGAGGTCAGATCAGGGTCTGAAGCTGGCTGAAGGGTCTTCAGACAGCAGAAATCATCTTGGACTTGGCACATGTTTTGGAGCCCTTCTGTGGTACTGCAGTGCTTTTGACAGGGCAGGCACAGAGAAGCTTCATGGAGAACTGGTTGATTTTCAGTAGCTGCAGGTTGATCCACAGGGAGCCCGCTATGCATTATTCTGCCAGACTACAGTTAAATTAAGATCAGTAATTAACTACTTCGCAGTGCTGTCATAGAGGAGCTCTGCCTGCTACATATGTCTGAATATCTATAGCTAAAAACCTCCCAGGGAGAGAAAATGGTATATGAATTCATGAGTATTATTAGCTAAACATGGAATCTCAAGACAAATAATAGCAGTTTAATGACAAGGCATTAAGAAGTGGATCAGCAACGGCCTCATCACGCAGAGCCTTGCCCTAAAGCCTTGTGTGTGTCCGTGTCCCACTCTGAATCGCAGATACAGGTAAGTTAGTGGTAAGAACTGAGATTTTGCAGCACCTAGAGTAATCATGGAAGATTTTGAATGGAACATTGAAAAACCCTGTGCAGCTTTTAGTGCTAGCCCTAGGACACAGACACCTTCAGTGTCACATGGTTGCAAGGGGCCCTGGCATGACCCCTTGGAGCCACCACTCCTGCTGACTGTGGCATGTGCCCACTTGGAGCTGTGTGCCCACTTGGACCACCAGCAAGGATCTGAATTTGCCTGGAACTGAGCAGCCAGTGGAGGGCTGGTACTGGACTATCTCAATGCCATAAAAACATTTTGCTGTGCTCTGCTTTTAGCAGGTGTCAGTCACCTCTGAAGGATAGAGGTGTCATGGGTAAGTAGCTGCACTGTGACAGCCATCCAGAGGGGACGATGCCTGATCACTGTCTTTGTATTCTTTGGGACCAGTAAAATTCACTCATTGGTGCTCACTGGGGGTTGCCTGTTGAAGCTATTAGCTAAATCATGAGTTTTCTAGCGTTCAGGGGAATGAAAAATGTCATAATTTCTGGTGCCATCTGTTTTAATCAAGATGATAGACCAGAGTCAGGATCAACTAAAGTGAAGGAAACAATTTTCATGTGTGTTTTCATTACATCCTTTAGAGCAGGCTTGGTTAATTGGCATCCAGGTAAAAGAAAAACATGCTAGCTTGTCAGGAAAAGACAGTGCTATGGCTGTTAGAGAGGTGAACGTTAGTTTTTATTTCCCATTCACGTAGACTTCAGTGCTTTCTGTCCTTTCTTCTGTTTTTGGAAATACAAAGAATGTTAAAATGACAAAGCAAAAGCAACTAGTGTTAGAAAAGTTAAATGAACATGGATCGTCTCTGGAAGAAATGGAGAGGGGCGATCTTCCTCTGCAAGAGCCCATTGCTCTGTGCAGAAGGCAGGTGGTTCCCATGTATTGCCAATGTCTTAACACAGTGAGAAGATTCCACTGGATGACACGTGCAACAACAGAGCACCCGCAAGTGCTAGAGGCTACAGAAATTCATATTGCTGCCAAAGGAATATCCTTAGCCCATATTGTACTGTTACAACCTGAAAGATAGACATTTCTGTGATGTATTTAAATAAACAAAACCTCCAAACAATGGCATTTGGAACTATTTCAAGATCTGTACTGGAATATATTTGGATATTACCTGATATCTGTTATTTTAATTCCAATGGGAAGTGGAGCTTAATGTAAGGCTGAGGCAGATCAAGACTGGAAGATCTGGTCTTCATCCAGGTATCTAATATTTAAAGGCATATTTTTTTATCATCGTCTGTAGCTAGAGGCTCTGAAACAAAAACAAGTTGTTCTTTGAAGAGTGGAAATAATGAACCTTTTCTTCTATGGGGTTATGGTCTATGCTCCATTCTTCTTCTCCTTGCTTTGTCACTGCCATGATCTTGGATTCCATTTCCTCCAATGCCCTGTGCTCAGGCCTTCCCCCAGCTGATAGTTGTCCCATGCTGTCCAGCCTTTGTGCAAGACAGGAGTGAGGTGAGCTGTACCTGGCTTTGAGGCATTTGCTGGCTAGGCATCCAGCAGGCCAAACAGAATAGGTAAGACCAGTGACCATGCTGCAGCTGCCTGCGATGCAAATTCCTAATTTAAATCTGTAGCTTTTACTCAAGACTATGATTTTCTACAGAATGATAACTGCTGAATTTATCCACCATTGCTCAACAGATGAAAAATCATTAGAACAGAACTGGCAGGCAGAGGCTCAAACCCTTATTTCCCTTGGACACTAAGATAAAAATATAAAACATGCCTAAGCAAAGTAGTGATAATCTCCTCCTCCGATTGACTAGACGGTCTTTTAGGAGCAGGACATGAGGACCAGTCTCCAACTGACTCTTCTCATTTGGTATCTACAATATATGGTATTTGGTATCTGCAGGATGGTTCTACAATGCGTCATCAGCTTCATCAACCTCTCATGTGCCATATTTTGTGCATTTTAGGGCCTGACTCCTCAGAGGCAGGAATTATCTCAGGCAGTTATACTTGATGTCACCTTTTGACCTTGTGATCACAAAACCCATGTAATCACTATGAAGTTTTTCAGACATCTTTCTTCACAATATATTGTGCTAGTTTTGACTGTAATTTTCTTCATAGCAGCTTGTAAGGGGCTCTGTTTTGTATTTGTGACTGAAACTGCGTGGATAACACAGGGATGTTTTAGCTATTGCTGAGCAGTGCTTACACAGTCAGGGCCTTTTCTTACCACACACCACTTGAGTGAATGGGCTGGGGATGGGCAAGAAGTTGGGAGGGGACACAGCTGGGACAGTGGACCCCAACTGACCAAAGGGATATTCCATACCATATGACACCATGCTCAGGATATAAAGCTGGGGGAAGAAGGAAGAGGGGCATTTGGAGTGATGCTGTTTGTCTTCCCAAGTACCACTATGTGTGATGAAGCCCAGCTCCTGGTGATGACTGAACACCTGCCTGCCCATGGGAAGTGGTGAATGAATTCCTTGTTTTGCTGTGCTTGTGGGAGGCAGCTTTTGCTTTACTTATTAAACTATTTTTATCTCAAGCCATGAGTTTTCTCACTTTTCTGATTCTCTTGACTCTCTCCCCTACGTCACTGGGTGGGGGGAGTGAGCGAGCCACTGTCTGGGGCTTAGTTGCCAGCTGGGGTTAAATCATGACGTGTATCTACTGGCGTAGAAAACATAACCTGAAAAAATTCTCTACTAGGTTAACTCTCACTTCCAAAAATGCTGAAAGGCTCTCAGGAGGCTCTCTGTCACTGATGATGTTAGGAAAATCTTTCTATCTGTATCACCTATAATCAAAGCAAAATAGCCATCCTTACCCACAAAAGCTTTTTAACTCCAGCAAGATTCACAAGAAAGCAGGGAGGACCTCATTCCATTCACTCCTTTACTGTCACAGATGACCACAACTGCCGTTATGAAATTAGAAAGCTCCAATTCAAAAGACAGTTATTATATTTTGAGTAACATTAATACATTTATTTAATTGTAATTTACTTTTCATTCATAAAAAGGACAAAGCACGGTCCTGCTCTACTCATCTGAAAAAAAAACCAAAAAGATAAAAAGTAACTAAAAAACCAGTTCAATATTCATCAGTATCAAATAATAGTAATATCAATTTTCCTGAAATATAAAGAAACAACAAATATGTCTATCTATATAAACTTTAATTAAGAACCTTGCGTTTTAAAGCAGATGATACATTAGTTAGTTTTTCTTGACAACAATTTGAAACTGAAGGTCCCAGTCAAATTTACACAATTACGTGGAACAGAAAAACCTGCAACTATCTGATCAGTATGTGAGACCTATCTCATCTGTGTTGCTGATTTTAAAAAAGAAGTGGCTTTCCTACCCAGGTCATTTCCATGCAAAAACTAAACAGTTTTGCTTTTTTACACCATGTATTAGAAAAGTAAAAGGCAATCATGCATTTGGCAAAAGATTTAGTCGAGGTTGTAGATTATATAAAAATGAGTCATACTGCAAAAGAACCAAACCAAATGAAACACAGTAAACCACTTTTTTTTTTTTTTCTTTTGTACAGAAGGCTTACAGCATATTAGTTTCTTAATGAGCTGAAGACAGCTCATTTCTCTTTCAAATAATTATACAATTTATGAAACTCAGTAGTGTTTGACACTTTGACATTCCTCTATAGGGAAGATATCACTTTCACCTATTTAAAAAAATTTCATCTTGTAACAAATAGTTAAACTAAACCAGTATTACTGATATTTCTTAATGAAGACTCTACACTTTTACATGTAAATATATAGTACAAAATTATACAAATAAACGAAGAGGGTGTTAATTATTAATAGACCTATTCTTGCTTCATGTAAATATTATTATTACGGACCTCTACAGTATCAGTTCTAAAAAGATAAAATCTATTTCTAAGTAGCTAGCAAGGTTGTGCTAATAAAATATGATTCAAAGCTTATAATTCTTGAAGCATCAGACATTGCACTATTACTTGAGCCAGCTGATTCAATATCACTGTGTTTCTTTCACATTCACACTCAAACTAATTCCCAGCACACCATGTAAAATGAAAGGAATGTGCCTTTCTTTAACAACTTAAAAAAATCCAAACAAACCAACAAAAAACCCAACACTGAAACACTCTAGACACAGTCAGAACAAAAACATTCTCTATCTCTAACAGAGTTCCCATTTTGCAAAGGCCATAGTAAACATTTAGCTTTGACTAACAGTTGGGATCTGACTTCCATGTACTAACACACAGTTGGATCATTCAGTACTCTTATCAAATAGGGAAACGGTCTCAGAACTTTAAAACTCTTATTTACAATACTATGAACATTAGAACAATATCAAGTTCTTGAAAAAGCATATAATTCTCCCAAATGTTTGCCTTCATTACAGGAAGGTAACACCTGGCATCTGCAGCATAAAAATGTAAATATAATAATTTTTTTTTACTGTGCTACTCTGTTTTTGCCATTTATTGTATATCTTTTTCTCTTTTTTTTCTTATATAATTTAAATCCTTTAACTTTAAAAAATAACATACATTTCCTATCATTTCATGGTCCACTTGGTTGATCTTAACATGGACTCCACCTTCAAACTCCTTAGTGTTATATTGCTACCTTAATAATAATAATACTAAATCAAAACCAACACATTACATTGCTTTCTTGAAAGCTGACATCTGACTCCTAAAATCAGCAACAATGAACAGAACAGAATTTTTCAACAGAACTGTTTTAAGAAAAGAATATGTTAAATCTCATGTCAGCAAAGCACAGATAAATTCCTTTAAGCTGAGCATGCTACGCATGTCTCAGTTGTTCTGAACATATAAAAAAAAAAAAATTCCTTGTCACTGACTTTCACTTCAAATCCTTCAAATTCTATCCAATAGCCTCAAGAAATATAGCTCTAAAAAAAAAATGAAATGTTTTTGCTTTGACTGTCTCTCTAAAAACCAGTAATCCCAATAAATGATGATGGGGCCATTCAAAATTATGCAGTACACAAAACATATAGGATAGTACAGACAGACGTAGTACTCTTACATTTATCACATACAATCAACATTTCAATCTCTATTATATTTCACAATTTGTTATTCAGTTAAAGCACCTACGTATGGTGATTTTACTTTCACTGTACAGCCTATGTTATTGGGTTTTAACACTGTAACTTGCCCCATTGGACCGAATCATGCAACTGTCACAGATCAGCAGAAGTGTTTTATAAGGCATATTGGAACAAGTTAAAAATATTTCTCAGCCTTTCAAAAGTTGCTTTACTTCATGAAGGAGTTCCTGGATGCCTCAGTCCTCTTAGAAGTTCATAGGAAAACGGCAGGGGAATTTCTTTTAAAGTGTAATTTATTTGGCTTAGGATGGTGCCACAGGAATCAAAGAGTCGTGGTCCTCATCTTCAAAGGGAATCCTTTGTGTTAGGCAGAGGACAAGGTAAATCCAGCTACATTCAGAATCCCGAGCAGGCAAGGACACCCAGGAGAGGCACCACCAGGACCAGGAGCAGAGTCGGTACTCCAGCAGCGGCACCTGTTGTCAAACAGATAACAACACGATGTTGGTCTTACTTCAGCATTACTTGTGGTGGAGAGAACAACCCTGGACCTGAGCAAGAACACAGGGTACAATGGCCGGAAAACCATCTGGCCTATCTCAGCACAGCCCCTACCTGTGTGGATAATCCAAGGCGGACAAAGAGACTTTGCTACAGGAAAGCGGGGGACTCACTCTTTTGTTCTGCAAGAGCTGTTCTTGCAGTGTGTTTATACAAGCAGCGAGGCCATTCAGAACACATCAGTGTATTTTGATTTGACCGGTCCAACAAGCCAGGAGGTTATACAGGGAGGTAAGAGGTCAAAATAAATATTTAAACATGTGAAAACAAAATTAACAGAGTCTTTGAAATGTGACAAAGCTAAGAGACACCTTTGGAAATGTTAAGGTTCATATGATCGGCCATAATCTGAGAGATGCCAGGGAGCCCTGGTCCTTTTGTTTACCTGTCAGATTATGAAGTCCAGATGGCTGACTTTCTAGCAGTGTGGCATTTACATCTGTTAAAGTCACAAGGGTCTTTCTTAAACAAATGTTTTAAGACAAAAAATATTAATTGACAGCTTACAAACTTTACATGTCTCGCTCTGGCAAACAGGGATAAGAATTGCTATTATGTTAAACGGCTTACATTGCCACAGTCCAGCTCCCTGTTAAGAAGCGTCTATATGAGAAAATAACCCAGCCAAACTGTGTCTGGCTGTCAAGTCTTGGAGATGGGCCATAGGAGCTGGAGAATGGGCTATTCTTTCATCCCAGAGAGGGCTCATGTATGGATGGTAGCGTGTAGGGGCAGTGTGGGATCCAGCTTACTACTCATCTTGCTGTCGGACACAGCCTAAGGGCAGAAGGGCTTGCAGGGGGTGGTGACAGTCCTGAGGAGCTGCTAGAACCATCCCACTAGACAGCTCTCCAGCAAATATTCTTCTGAATGTATAAAAAACATACTGAAAAGATAATATGCAAACCAAATGGCACAGATTTCACGAGGCAGCCCTGTTTTACCCAACACCAGGCACAGTATGGCCAATTTCAATTATCCGCTCATAGTATTTAAGGTCCCAAAAAAAGCATTCACATTTTCTCATCAGACCTCTTGCAAAGACAAGTACATCACATCATCTGGTCCAGCACCATGGAGGCTCCTAGAAAGACAGATCTGTAGGTTTTACATCTCTCCCTCAGATGTTTCTATATCTTTCAGGATAAATCAAGACGTTAATTCATCATTTTGTGTCTATCTCAAATCGTTTATTAATAAAGTGGTTTATTAATTTTGAGTTAGAAAAACAAGATCCTGAAGGTGAAAAAAATGCTGGTCTGAGGTGAGAATTTGGCCAAATAAATACTGTAATTTACCTTCAATTATTTATTTCTTACAGTATTTCCTACCCACAATAACAAGGAGGAAGTAAGAAAACTAGATGGAAATGAAACTGATTGATAACAAAACCCATTTTTTATAAAGTTTGTGGACTAAGCCCAAATCAGAAAACTCCATCCTTCCTTCCTTGCAACTGGCTTATTACAGTACTTCCCAACTGAATCCTGGGCATTGATATGGTGGGAACAATCCTGTTCCACTGCAGATATAGTACGTGTGTATCACTGGAAAGAGCTGCCTCTAAAGACACCTTTCATCCATGAGCTCTCTCTCTAGAGAGTGTGTTAGAGGAGCATGTGCTCTCCCTGCCCCAGGAACAGAAGTGTGGTAGTATGCTTATGAGGTGATCAGATACCACAGGACAGGATGTGCCTACAGCTATTCATATGCATATAGGTATTGCTTGTCATCTAGCAAATCATTTAACAAAAAAGGCACCATAAGTCAGTAGCACACAGGAGGCCTTCACACCTGGCCTTCAGCAATGAATGTGAGTGCTATTAGAAAGGCAGATCTGAAAGGCAGTGTCTCCTGACCCAATGATGAAGTTTTATGCAGATCCCATCAGGAATAAATTCAGAAGACATCCTCCAAGATGAAGATAATTATTTCCCCTCCTATTTCTACCACAGAAGGTGGAAACAAGTATTTATATATGATCCTGGTTTCCCCACTGTCCCGTCAGGGAGAAACTCCAAAACATTTACCCCGAAGCCAGAATTTGAGATCTTTCCCCACTTAACTTATTTTCAATTTCAGCCATATTCCTCTCATTGTCCCTCTTCTTTCTAGGTCCACCATTCTATTCCTCCTGACCCTGGTCCTCATTCAAATAAATTTTTTTTTCTGCTCCACTCTCTTACCTGCCCCTGATACTAAGCTCCACCCTTTTTCTCTTGCTTCTGACACCTCCAAACTCTTCTCTGCTCCCATTCCCACCCTTTCCCCTACTGCTGTAGGGATGCTTTCTGAAGTCAAGATTTCTTCCTAAGCCCTTGCTGATATCCAAGCACTTGGAAAAGAGACCTACCAATCCTTCTTCATCATCTCAATTAATCTGTAAAAAGTACATCTCTATGAATAGTATATTTTTCCATAGGAAGCAGTATATCCACCTCAGTGAAAGGCAAAAATGAAAAAAGATATTAGAAGATTGCTTCTGAAAGTATCCATAAGCAGAGGAATTTTATGCTTAAGATGAACGTGAATGTATGTTCAAATATATTCTCATACATAACAACTGCACATTTTGGCAGCTGTTAAAGTACAAGGGTATATTTATCTGTAGTTTTTAGTGATTTATGAGACACATTAATCTCTTCTGTAGTCCTTATCCCTAAATATCAAAGTGGTGGTTCTTAATGAATGAGTAATAGCCATGGAAGAAAAATAATCCAGACTTCATATTTAAGAATATCTACAGAAAATGTTTTCTGCCTTTGTCAGATCAGGATAATGCTGTGGAAAGACTTGTATTTTGAATGATTCTAATGAAGGAAAACATGAAAAAAAGTGTCAAATGAAGTTGAATGATGAGCAAGCATAAGGAAATTTCTGTTTCAATCTAACTATTCTACAAAGACAAAGGAATAATAAATCTTCCCCCAAGATGTGCTCACTGGCTCCAGAATTAATAGTTACCAATCCACCCCATTACGGCAGTTCCTTGCAAGGTTTAGGCACTGCTGCAGAGATGTGTTTAACAGCTTTCTGCAGTGAAGCAAATCCTACCCTTAGACAGCGCATTAACAGAACATTAGGAGGACAAATGCACATTAAACAGATCACCACTTCTTTTTTCTTGTTAGATTACTGACCCTCATGTCAGGAATCATACTTTATTGGAAACACCATTCACCAGTGCATGACAGCCAGTACACTCCTGCAGCTCATGAATGGCAATTAATTTAAGCTTTGCCTGAGCACAGACTACAAGATTTAATTCCATGCAGTAATGTAAATGTGATCTGTCAGTTTTAACAATCTTTAAAAACTAGAGAAATGCCAGATAAAGAGTTAATGAATGTGTACAAATAAACACGTGGAAGTAAATTAAAACAGAAGGATTATTAAGCTCCTTCTGAAGTCTGGCCAGGTATGAGCTGGATACATTCAGCACCCAAAGATTCATTCTCTCACTGTTACAATGTGTGATCTCTTCTCTCAATCAGCATTTTGCCTATCCAGTTGTCCTGGTTTGAGTGAGAACAGAACTAATTCTGTTCAGTGATTTCACTTTTCAGCTCAGTTCATCTAACTGAATGCACTGTCTGAAGTTAGCAGCCTGTTTTCACAGACAGTGTCTGCTTCTCACACTGACAACACCCCATGTTTAGAGTTAGTACCAAGGATTGGTGTGCAGACCAAGGCCACTGCTGGGTCTTGTGTGCCACACTGGGGGGTGCAGAAAGTGAAAGGCTGCACCTGCAGGGAGGAGCGGGCAGGACGGGTGACCCTAAATTGACCAACAAGGTGTTCCATCCCATATACATCATATTTGGTGTAAAGCTGAGGGATTTGGAGGGTGTCTCTCTTCTCCTTCTCTTTGCCCTCTTGGCCTGCTGTGCCAGCTTTGCTCAACTTGGCTCGGGTCCCCTTTCCGTTCCTGGATCAGAGCACCTGAGGAGGCCTCTGTCTGTTCAGCCTTCGATCCCTATCAGTGTGTTCCTGAATCCAGCTCCTGAACACAACTCCCATCTACTGTGGGGCCCAGTCTGGGACTCTCCTGGTTCCTGCTCCACAGCATCAGTGGTGACGGTGAGGTAATTACCATCGGGGGGGTTCGATGCAGTTTTGTGTATATTTGCATATATTCCATTTGTATTAGTATTATTTTGATTAAAGCTGTTCTAGTTTCCTTTTCTAATCGCTAAGTCTCTCTCCCTTATTCCCTTTTCTCTTCCCCTCGGGGGAGGGGGGGGTTGTTAACAGAGAGCATCTATTATAGGTCTAATGGGCTGCCCTGACCCTAAACTGTTACACCAGTGTTCATGAAATTGCAAACTGCAGTCATCAAACACAAGGCCAAAACCAAATCAGTCAAACACACCATGTGTGGACATCATGTCAAGAGTCCTCGTTTCTTTGAAATAAACAATGAAACGCACACCAGTGAAACAGAGCCCCAAGCAGCTGTGAAATCTTGCAGTATATGCATGGAGGCCTTACTACTGTCTGCTAGAGAGTTTCTGTAGCTGATAGTTTAAAGGCTAGGACTAAACTATCTACAGAAACATACTCAGAATGTAGCTTAACACCAAATATAATTTATTTGGGATGTGTGCTGTTAACCTGACTTTTTTCCTGTGTTCTGCAGCCTTTGTCACAAGTGGTTGTTTATCTGAGTAAGTGAACAACTGCTGGATGGGTTTTCCTTCAGCAAGTTCTTCACACATCACAGGAACTCCAGGTAAAGTCCCACTAATTCACGGCTTTCTATTTGTATTTTATATTCTGTGTTGCCATCTCAATTACATGAAGTCTGAGATGAAATCTTTTACATTTCTGAATGGAGATCCTAGATTTTGCTGACATCTTGAACAGTATGCAACAGTCTTCCGATGACACTCAAAAGAAATGAAATCAATTTAATGCCTAAATGAAACAGACTTTAAATCAGTTCAGACTTCGATGCACTTCCCACATCATTGTAACAATTTGTACTGTTTTCTTTAAATGTTACTTATCGTTAAGATATGATATTTTTGGCCCTTTTCCCAACACCAGTATCTTTTTATACTAGATTGTAAAAAAAGATCTAGAGACTTATTTAGAAATCTTACTTTCATCAGATCTGTGAACCAGAAAATTAGTCACTGGTCATCTGTGAAGCTGTCATATGTGAGTAACTTCTCTTTCTCAGTGGGAAAGTGTTTGCCCTGCCAACATATACAAAATACAAGATATCCCTTGGCTAATCATGAGCTGATCCTGTTGTGGCAAAACTCTTTCTTTGCTTTCGTTGTCAGGAAAGATTGTTCAAAAATTACTTTGTATTAAATAACAGTTTTGTTAGTTTCCACGTACTGAACATCAAGGGGGATGTCTAACATGACTGTTACAGTTTAGAGGGAGACTGTTTTTAAAGTGAGTATCTCAGCTGTCCCCTTTACTGGGCTTTATTTTGCACTGTGGAGCTGTCTTAGATACCCTGTGCAGGACCAGATTAGAGGTACCACAATGTAAAACCTAACATGAACATACACTGTGGAGCTGGATCCTCAATGCTGTTGTTTATCTCTACAGATGCACTCCTCTTGCACTGCACAAATTGTCTATCTGAATGATACAGTCACTACAAAACATTTTTCATGATACAAGTTATCATACATCTAGTAAGGGTAAGGCAAAGAGAAATGTTTCCTACCAGGACTGATATTTTATATGATTCATAAAGTTTGTAATGTGAATTTTGTAGGTGAATTTGTTAAGAAATTAGTCTGCCTTCATGACTGTTTTGCAAAACAGGTTTCTTTTCCTGAAAAAATGGTCAAACTGAAACCTACTTTCTTGTAAATAATAGTCTTCTTTTGGTCTAGGATCCAAAAACTGGTCTTCCATCAGGACTGCCTGCTTTTATATCTCTCCTTTTTACTGTAAGAAGGGTAAATGCAAAGCCTTCTCACATTCTGTTTCTCCTTCCTTCTAACTAAGCTTGCCCACTTCTCTGGGAAAAAAATTAGGCTACCCTAAAAAAAATTAAAAAAAACAACAACAAAAAAAAGGATTTTTGCCTGCTCTGTTTGTTAAGTTTCTTTAGCATCTCTGAGGCTTAATTCATATATTTTTTGAGTGTTTTCATTTACCCGTGTAGGACAGAAAACCAGGAAGGGAGGAAAAGTAATTTCTCCAGGTTAAACTAAACTGAATAAAATGAGTAGGTTTGCAGTTTTGTCAGCTGGCTTCTGAAAAGAAAGTCCACTTGTCCCAGCTGAAAATACTGCCTTCATGGAAGACTACTGCAAAATAAATATGTAGCATCAGCTGACATGATTTGAATTCTGCTATTCATAGTAAATGGAAAATAACTGAACTAATTAGAATATGGTTATCTTGCATCACTGGCATCACTGCGAAGCCATGGGTCCAACTTTCCCTTGTCTAGGAATACCTTTGGGCATGATGAAATTTTCCTCTTGCCTGTGCCATAAACCTTTCAAGAATGGTGCTATGGAGTAATTCACAACCCTGGGAATTACTGTTTTGCAGCAGAGTAGATATACAGGATGGAAATAATGCTGGCAGTGCATCTCCCCATGCTTTGTGATGTGTTAAGGTTTGCTGCGCAACTGTGGAAGACCTTTAAAATTATTGCAAGAAAAAGAGAGAACAGTAAAAACATATCTGAAGTCCTGCTGATGGTCTGGGTGGTTTGCCCAGCCCATGGTGTTAGTCCATCTTCTACTTGAAATCCATATACAGGAGCCAGGTAAACATTTTGTTCTGGCAGTGGCATCTGGTGTGTTGTCAGCGGTGGCAAGCAGAGAAGGGGCTTCTTTTCCAGTGATTCTATGTCCTGGTTTCAGCTGGGTTTCAATCTCAACACTTTGACCCTGCTACAGACCTAGGCTGCCAAAATGAAAAGATGCCTTGGACTCTGAGGAAAATGAGAAAATTTTCAGTTGGTGGGCTATTACTTAACTGCCAAGAAATGTAGATTGTTTCTCCGATACCTCTTTCCCTTTACATATATTAATGTTCATAACAAATTCTTTGCATGGAGAATTAAGTAGAAGACCACAGGTAATATTTTTTAAATGTACTTTTTAAAAGCATTATACTCAATAAATAACAGCAAGAACAACTGTGAAGGTCCTCCTGTGACCCAGGCTTGAAGTTGTATTTCACGTGAATTTTGTGAGTTTCAGGAACACTTATATGACTTACAGGCTTGTCATACCTCTCAGCATCTGCCCTGATTCTCCAGTTGTGAAAAGTTACTCCAGACAAACTGGCTCGCCAGCAGCACCAGGAGTACTGCCAGGCCAAGTAAGGCTGAATCATGTGCTCAGGTAGGATGAGGTGTTCACTGCTGGAAACTGCCCTGCTGAAGCAGCAGGAGGAGCTTGGAACAAGTTTCGGCAGCTTGCCCATACAGAAAAGCTTATCTGTGAATACGCTGATTGTCTGCTGTGGCAAAACACTTGGCTGTGAACATTCCCACATAAATGTGTTCTGCATTGCCTCAGAAATTATGGCTGATAGTCATTCAGAGGAATTCAATCAACCCCTGAGAGAGTCATTGACTGTTTTTTTCATCAAAAAGGGCTCATTTTTTCAGGGAAAAAATGGGAGGCCAAAAGAGAAAGTTTCATTGTAATCCTGAAAAGAAGGAAAAGGACAGATCATCTTTGGCCAGCTGGCATGTCTGGGGATTTCTGAGTGAGGAACCTACTCCTCCTGCAACTAGTGGACTGAGAAGCAGCAAATAAAGTAAGTTAGTTTAACAGGCCACCTCAGCAAGGTGGGAAAAATCTAAAATTTGGCATGAAGTTACTGCACAAAGGAAGAAAGCAAACAGCTGGCCTAGCATGTGCCTCCCCAGAGCAAAATAATGTAATTTTTACTGATAAGGATATACTTTGAAGAATTAGGTACTATTAAACTGGAAATGTCAATACAATTTTCCAAGGTAGCTGGGTAGCAGTATCTCTGGCAAAGAATACAGAGAGGAATAGGCAGGAATAGGCATCTTACAGGGCTGCATACCAGAAAAAAAGGTACACTGGTTAATACAAAAACTTTTTTGGGAATGCTCAAATTTACCCAGTTCCAAACAAAGGTAAAATAAAAGGAGAAAGAGATGAGGGCAGAAACTACCAAGAACACATGAAAAAAACCAAGAGTGGTGGGTTAGCATAGAAATGGTTCCTAGATTGTTACATTTGTTGGCAATTCCACTGGCTTTCTACAAAGTAATTTTAGGATTGTGACAACTTTGTAGGAACATGCAGAAAAGGCTGTGATTAGTACCACGTTCCCCTCCAGCTGAGCACATCATTTTACATTTTAGTGTCCTGATACAGAAGCACTAACAGCCATTTTAACTGAGTGCAAGCACCTCCTTTAAAGCAAGTAAAGCTTTTTACCTCCATCCTCTGTAAAGCCAGAAAAAGATGTGAAACAAGCTATGACTGTGTTTTGTTATTAGAGAAAATAATAACTTCGAAATTCATGAAATATTTGATTTAGGGAGAGACAAAATTTTCTCGTGTGGAAATAAAGGAGGGAAAGTTTTCTTTTTAACAGATAATGTCCTAAAAGAGGTACCAGTGACTTACACTGCTACATTTAATTCTGCGTTTCACTTATTTCTGCTCAGCAGTATTAGAAAATAATGCTGAACTACAGAGCTTAACCACAGAACAAATCGTTATGTCTCTTAATGTATATCCTGTATCATCTAAGTATTGCCTCACATTCAACACAGTTTAAGTAGCCTTTTACTTAGTTTCTCCTGTAGTGAGCTCAGGAAGATGGATTTTTCTAAATCACACCTTCTATAAAAAATCTTTTGGCCCTGATCTAGAAACACTGGGATTTGAAAGGCAAAAAGTCAAGCAGATTTTTCATGCTCTGGAGAAGAAATTTTCAAACTGATCTGATAGAATTTTTCTCCTGATATAGTTCTTACTTCAGCCACAAGCACCAAATTTGATACTCGCAAACATTCACGTTAACTTAGATGAGGGATCCTTCTTACATTTCCTACTCTGACAGAAGTAATATTCCTCCTTCCCTTCCTACTGGCTTCATATAATTGTGCTGAACAGACACAGAAGACAGGCCAGGTAGCACTCTTCCAGTGCCTGCTTCTGAGAACTTTATTACTGTCAATCTCTTCCTTCTATGAACAGGCTTTGGAATACAGTGAAAGTAAAATATATGGCACTAATCTTTAAAGGCAAGAACGTTTTGACATTTAAGTCCTTCAAGTAGTCTGAAAAGGGCATGGAGCATTTCTTGACGTAATAAGATACACTATTTAATATATCTAAATCTATCTATATCTATAAAGAGGGCAAAAATAAAAGTATTTGGTATGGTCACTGACACTTAGAAGTTCAAGTTAGTAAATGTGTGATTTTTATCTACATTTTCTACTTGTAGCAACAAATAAATCTGCTAATACGTGTCTACAAGCCTGCCAAATAATTACACTACAAAATAGACTTCCAATGAAACAGTTATAATTTAATGTGCTGTCAGTAGATCTTAAGTCTGAAAGTGATACAGTTTGCAAGAGCACAAAACGCCTGGTTGTACCTGGCTGTACCTCCGGGGCTGTCTAGTCTGACCTCCCACTCGTTTCAGGACTGTCGCCAACTCTGGATGTCGTCAGCTGCAGCTTTGCCTAGCTCAGTCACACAAATCTCCAGAGATAAAAACTGCACAGCCTCTCTGGGTAACCTGCTCCAGCACTGCCCTACCCTCTGGGTGAAGTTTTTCCTGATGTTCAGCCTGAACCTCCCAATTTACAATTTCTGGCCACTGCCCTATGTTGTAACATCTGCCATTACTAAGACTTGGGATTCATCATCTTTGTAACTGCTCTGTGTGCAGTTAGGTGCTTCTGTTAGAACACCCCTCTCCACCATGTGAAGCCGTGGTGTTTATTAAAGGCACTAGACTCTGTGGTGTTTCCTTAATACTACACTGAAGAGCTGTGCACCTTCCTTACTACCAAAGAGTGCTCCTGAACTCCCTTGGACTTTGCCACTGAAGTAACTGGAAAACTATCACTGCTGCCTTTGTCAAGAGAACCACTGGGTTTTGTTCTCTTGAGAGAGAGGTTTCATCAAAAGGTGTGTAACAGCAGATGTTTCACCTAGGTTTTCTGAACCACTCTTCTTGCTAAGAAGAGGAGGAGTCTGGCTAGGTTAAGCACATGAAACGGAGAGGTGTGAGTATGCCACTACTCCAAGGGGCCCATAAAAAGTAAGACAGATTGTTAGCTATTGAACTGAAAACCACAAGGATCTGAATAAGGCAGTTTGATGTCTTGCTACTGAAAATTAAAACATGTATGAATTGTCATGACTAGAAAGTATTCCCTTCTTGATTCCTTCACCCCTGTGATCACGTCTGAAATCCTGCCTAGATTATTAAGGGGAAAAAAAAATAATGAGATGAGTCGTCCAAAGATTACTTTAAATCACTCTAACCACTACTTAGCTAGCTTTGATTTCTCAAAGCAATTAAAAATATTGCAAAAAGTTCAATAGTGAGATGTCCTACCAAGAGGTGAAAGCAGAATATGCATTTGTATTAAATGAAATCACTATGCATCAAAGGGATTACACTATTAAAGCAAAGTACTAATCTTGGCATTCACTCTATGAGCTATGTGATTTTTTTCTGCGATACTCTTTTTTTGCTCTGTTGCTACATTTAAGCATGAGAGTTAAATAATAATCTTTTGGATTTTTTTAATCTTCTAATGGTAGAGTACAATGAATATAAAATACAAAGCATTTTGTTTCATAACAGAGAAGGAGTATAGTGTTCCTGTGTTGGTGTAATAGAAAAACCTGGAAGTACCTGTGGAATGTATTTCAGCAACTGGATACATTAGTGCAGAAGTATAGTTCAGCCAAACTGAATCTAAATGTCAGATGAATCATTGACGAATTGATGGTCCTAATGCAACAGTGTCAATTAAAAGCTTACTGATTAAAAAAAAAATTAAAATTCTGACTGCACAGAGAATCAAAATTCCTTCTTAAACATTTTAGAAGTCAGTCATTGTTGGGTGGGTAATATGCAAACTGCTGAGAACAGTAGAGAAAGCATTCAAGGGTTTCAGAAGAAGGTCTAATCCTTTGTCCATCAACTAAGTATTATTCAGGCATTTTATAGTACACTTTCCTGAAGCTGGGACTATAGGGTCAGCTTTAGTGAGTCTGACCAAAGCCCTTATCTAGCTCAGGACACTGACTCCAACAGTGGAGTCCACCTGTAACAGATGCAGTGGAAAGGAAAAAAAAGGCATGCAGAATATGACTTTTCCTCTTGCATTCTTTCCCACTTGTGTCAAAGTAGCTGAGCTACTTTGCAGCTTCTGTTCAGCAGCTCCTGAGTCAGAGGCTGAATATAGGATACAGTTTTAAATAAGGGGTGACAGACCAAACCCCTATTTATAGCTTTGCCCTGCACAACACCCTGTAGCAGGAAGTTCCACAGTTTAATTCTGTACCATGCAAAAGAGCATTACTTTGTAGTTTTCTCTCTGCTGCTGCTAATTTTACTGAGTACCATCATTCTCATAATGCAAAAAGTGAACAGCTTTTCCTACTTACCTGTCTTCCCATTGTTCATGACAACCTTGCTAGTCATCCTTACTCTAGCTGAAGACTCCTTTCCTCTCTTGCACACTGCACCCAGAATTCACTTCATAGCTGCCTTACCTTCACTCATGTTCTCTATACTTTTATAGTATCTATCTTTAGTATCTTGAGTATCTTAACTTTCTGAGATCCAACAAGAATATGTTTTCTGGGACAGTCACACCTTCCTATAGCATTCTTGCAAGCTTGAGGATAGTCAGCAAAGTCTCCAAAATGTAACAAGTTAAAACATGAAACGCGGTGTGTGAAGTTGCTGTAGATGCATTTTTTGCTTAAGTTTAAAGGCACTGTGGAGTTCTCATGACTTCATGTGACAGTGCAATAGCTGTCAGTGGGGAATTTGCAGGCAGTTCCCAGACATGGCATGTGGCATCTCAGACTGAAGATGAAATCATGAAGAAGTTACATGGTCCTTCTCAAGGCAGTGGTCACTTTTTCTGTTTTCTGATGTATAGCAACTATGGATTCCTGTCTTTTCAGTAACCTCTGATAATGAATAACCTATCTTGCTCTTGTTTTGTGTGCTATTGTTCTCTTAAACCTCTGTTGTATTCTAAATTCCTGTACACACACATCCAATTTCTAGCAATAAAGCCTGTTAACCACCACGACACAGCTTAGTTACAAGCCTCATGGCTAAAAATGAAATTTCATTGTATTCGCACTTTGTATGTATTGAGGCTTTCCCATATAGATAGACATAAATGCCAAAATAAACAGCATTGGGATTATCATAGGATAATGCAGACTAAGAAAACCTAACTGGTTATGAAAACATTTCTGTAGTCTGTCTTACTGTTGAGTTGTATACAAGAAAAAGAGAAGAAATTCAAATTAAGAACAATATGGCTTTTCAAGAAAATGCTTGTTCTAGTGCTAAATAGGTTGCCATGCATGGAATTGTCAAATCTTACATGTCAAAGTAAAGTTTGGAAGGAGGCAGTACCAATAAATTAGATCAAAAGATTGCGATTACACCTCATGAAATGTGAATGACCACCTGATTTAGTTGATAGTAGTGTTTGCAAGAAAGATTTATGTCCCCTTTAAATATTATTAATAATAATAATCATTAAAAGAAAAGATAAAATAATGAAAATGTTTGTATGAGTTACTATGGGCACATTTTTTGCATTTTCCTTTGAAAAAGCTGTGCTTCAAAGTAAGTAATTTTTCAGGATCCTGAATCATGCCTCTGGCAAATGGAGTTCATATATGTATGTAGATGTGTGCAGTGAACACAGAGAAGCTGTAATTTTATTCTCTTGCTGTAAGCATATACAATACATAAACTATTCTTACTCTGCATCACTATTTAAACTGAGACTTTGACCCAATTTAATATTTGAAGGTGAAGATTCATCGTATCTTCCTTTTTTCCCAGTATTTTCCCAAATCAGAAGTTGCTTTCCCCCCCTCCCCCAGGATGAAATTTTAAAATTTAAGAACTTGATTCTATTTTTCTTTACTCTAGAATAAATTAATTGCACTGAGGTCAGTGCAGTTACACGAGTGAAATGACAAAAGAACCGAGTACCATATGGTTTTAGTTCCTACTGATTGCTTGATTGCTTTGATTACATTAATATTAACATTATGTCAAAGCACTGCAATCCAAAACGCATGCAAGTGACAAAAAAAAATAATCCCAGCCTTTAATATATTTCAAAGAAAACAGATAAACCTATTATTAGCCATTGAAACCTATTCCTTCAGTTAAACAAGTAATTCCAACCTTCAGCTGGTTGTGGTATCCAAGAATGAATTTTAAGTTGTGTAGCTAATTAACTTACTATAATGGGCTTGAAAAATATTTCCAACCCCTAACTGTACAACAGGCACTAGCCAATAAAATACAACAGTTCATGACTGTATTTTACACCCATGATAGCTGTATGTTGAAATGCAGCTCAGTGTATGTATAGTGAGTGATAAGTACTGACATTTCAATATGTTCACTAAAAAGAAATGTATGAGAAATGGCTGTGTTTGGTAAACTTCTTTTATATTCTTCTCAACTAAAACACTGTATCATGTAGTAAGCTGACTGGTTATATGAGAGCAAAGTTGCTGCAGACCATTTGCCTCCTTTTTCAGCACGTGACTGGGTTTTCTGTGAGAAGGATGAGGATGTGGATAATAAAATGTTTGTCCCTTAAATAAGGGGTTGAGCTAGAAATAACATAGATTTCTAATTTCTTTTACATTTGCCTTCCAAATGTAATTTTGTTACTTAAAATGTGCTGTATTTTTAATAACCAAGTTAAGACCTCAGGGCCAGTTAGGGTTCCTGGACTAGATGTTCTTGTACTTAAACCTAATTCAGACTTAATTCAGCAAGAATTGCTTAGAGTGCATCTACAGCAGGCTGACAACATGGCAGACTAGCATAGCAACAGCAGCCACATAACTCAAGTAAATGACTTTGGTTTGCAAAAGGGTGCAATTCGTATGCCTGAAATGCAAGCCAAATGATGTCTTCTGGTGTTCTGACTGGCCTCCAGCTGCTGATCCAGAAGACCTCAGATCCCCTGTAGATCATATAATGCCTGTCCAGATTCTGTGGATGTCCCTCGTAATCTGAGGCATAGCAAATGCTACAGGCTTTGTCTAAGCTTCTGAATTACACTCTAGATGACAACTGATTATAATGGGAGCTTAGACACCTAACTCAAATGTATTATGTAGATTACGTTGGATTTGATATCCAATGAACAGCAGGAAAACACTTATCTGGAAGACACAGAGGTTTTCTAGACATTCCTCTCTTTGGTGCAGCCTTCCAGTTCGCTAAAGATCTTGTCATTCCTGGTCAGCATCCAGGATATTTTGAACCTTTCCCTAGCTGCTTAGTTCTCCTCATTCACTTATGCAGGAAATTATTTTGGTTTGCACACTCCGGGATCCGATGCCTAAAGGTCAAGTAAGACAATGGTACATTGGAACAATGCCTTATGTTTTGCTTTCGCTATTGTTTACATCTCTGTAAATATCTAAGTTCCATTTTGGCTAAATGACCACCAGAACGCACATTCCTATCAAACTACATCTTCTCTTCTTTGCATGACTCTCAGAAAAATCATCATAACTTAAAAGCTTCTCACTGCTCTATTACACTTTCTGGGCAATTATTCTAAACCCTGTCACACTACTGGGAAATTTCCTTAAGAATAAAAATTAGCAGACATAATTTGTCATGTGTAGGTGTTAAAACTACACTTCATTCTGCTCTTTGGAGGAGCGCGGAGACAGCTTGAAATGCATACCCAATTCTCTGTATACTGTGTGTTCCGAAGAGATTACCCTGCTTCTTGTCTCCTTTTCTATCTCCATTCCTAAACTGAGTCCAAGGAATGCTGCCTTTTCTGTCTAGCTGGGGTGACAACATCACATTTATACAGAAATCCAGAAAACATGGGAACTTAAGCCATTCAAACCAAGTATGCTTTGTCATAGTCACAGGCAAAATTATACACCAAGGAAAAAAGAGATGCCACACAGATCAGGATGGGACACCGTATCCTGGAAAGCAAGTTTTCCAGGAAGGATTTAGAGTTGGTGTTGGACAAAAAAGATGAAAACCATTTTATAGCCCAGTGCAAGAAAATAAATGGATAATGAAAGCCTTTCATGAATAATGCTGGGAGTAGTTAAGTGTAAGGTGGTGAGACTATCTCTGCAGACAGCAGAGTTGAAATAGTGCATACAGTCATAGTGTCTACGGTCCTAAAGGAATTCTCAAAAGTTGGAGGTAAAGAGAAGAGCTGCTAAGATTATTTAAGACCTGAAGAAAATGTTATCACGGAGAAATTCAAGGCACTCAGTCTGTTTAGCATTTTGTCTGTCACTTGACTGATATATATACATTTCTTAATGGGGAGAATATAGTGGGCACAAAAAGACTTCAATCTAGACAAAAGCTATAAAAGGAAACAATGTCCAGACACCCAAACCAAATACAGACTAAAAATTAGTCAAAAAAATGTCAAAATATCTAAATTGCAGATGATTAATCATGAGAACACAGTATCTGGCAAATGACGGATTCTCTACCTCTAGATTGTACTTGATCAAGATCATACAAACAACAATGAAGTTATCCTTGAGTTCACACTAGGCAATATAAACTGTACATATAATTGAAAACCAGCAGATAGGAAGTCCACACCTTTTGGATAGGGCAGGCAGCTTCTCACACAGTACACAGATAATACAGCACAGGCATTACATTTTTTAAGACACAATAATGGTTGTTCTGACTCTGTGACGAGAATAGTGTTGAGGTTTAATCCTCACTAATCCTCAAGTTCATTTTTTAATTAAAAAGCCAAGGACACAATGCAAGCGTTTAAATCATAGCCTTGCAAAGACACTATCCAAATCCTTGATGTTTATTCATATGTTCTACTTCATACAGTGTGCTAAGGCACTACTTAAATTATAAAACTAACAGGAAAGGGATGTGCAGATCATGTCTGAGCTCGTAGTTAGAGCCAACAATGAGCACAACTTGAATCAGTCTGAGCCATGCTCCCTTCCCCTCCTTACCAATCATCCAGACCACTCAAAAGTTGAGCATGTTGCATTTCTTATTGCTTACTTATTTCTTTGTGTCACATCTCTTCTCTTCCCTGAAAAGTGGAACTTCCCTAGCAATTGGTCTGTGGATCCCTGTGGGCTGCTTACTTTTCTCAGTTACTTTCCTCTTAGTGGCAGCTGACAAAGGAATGAGATACTGGGGACATGAGTAGAACCAGTGTGATATTTGGAAGGCTGGCAGTGCTTTCATGATTGATCTGCACTCCTGCTGGAGTGTCCTGTGTGCATTATGAGTCTTCAGAAATATTTTAAGATAAACTAATTCTCAGTGCAGTCACTGAGCTAATTCTCAAATTTTGTACAGGAATGCTGTATCCATCTCTGGATAGTGTGCAAGAGGAAAAAATTCAGTCCTAGATTTCCAAGGAGTGTGGGAAAGAAGGGAAGTTATCTGCTCACCTGAAATTTTTATTTGAGCTACTTCTCCATCTCCTCCTTCACTGTGTGCTCGGACCTCCACAACATATTCACCATCACTGGGGACAGGGACCTCTATTGTGTGCTTTCCAGTTGAAAATAACTTGCCTTCATGTTGTCCATCTGGTCTATAAAGCACCTAAGAAAGTCACAGCAAGTGCAGTTACTGAAATGCCACATTTCCGTGAAAACATAGCTACATATGTACAACATGTCAATGAAAATGTATTAGGTTTTTATTTATATATGAAGCCTAAATATATCACAACTTAGTGGCTGATACTACTTTTTCCATTTTTACGTAGGGTGAACCTAGACAGGATGTTTCCTCATAGTTTTCTCTGTTATAAAATTATGCCACCTTTTGAAAACTAATTTCAGTCCTTCCATTCGAAGTAAGTAATTAAATGGTAGAGGACAACAATGCAGGGTGGCAAAGAGAATCAAATAAAAATATGAGAACTCAGCTGGGTTTTCTGACATAAAATTAATTACCATTTTCATGAATGAAACAATTATTAATTTTATTATTCTTTCTCAGTAACGTGCAACTACTGCAAATGTGATGGTATATGTCTTGTAGGACCTTTAGAAAAGATCCCCATCCCTTCTGGAATAAGCTCTGAAATACTGTCAGCAATTCTCAGGAAGCAGTTCAACTCCTCAAGCAAAATTTGTACATGTAGAGCATGATACTAATTTTCTTACTACCAAGCAAGCAGTAAAGTTAAACAGGAATTAATTTTTGAAGCTTTCTGTACACCCTATAGTTAGAACATACACTTGCTCTATTTACACAGTAATTGCACCTGATGAGGTTAAATGTCCCTTTCCTTCCTCTACCTTCCCAGACTTTAAAGAACTTGTGTTCCAGGAACTGTAACACCCATGGAGAAGGGAAAAGAAAACTAGAGCAACACGTACTTGTATAAGAAAGAACTATTAAAGTGTAAAAATTTTTTAAGCATTATTTTTAGCCAATAGAGAATAAATACAATCCTATGGGAAATTGCAGGTTGCTGCAGTCACTGATCTAAACTTTTCCATAATATGGCTTACCATACAAATGAATTTCAGCATCTCAGTGTTTTCTCATCATATTGACTAAGCCCATTGGCTTTGCCCTAAGCCTACTGGATGCCTATGATCTCTGAGCACGATACCTTAATTTTTAGCACGTAACTAAGTTTAAGTCTGATTATGTACAAACATTCAACACTGTAAAACACAGCATACACAAAGATAAAATATATTTTCACAGATCATACTTTGTATCCTTCAACTGCAGACTCATTTGACATTGCCTTCACATGATCCCAGGTGATGATGTATCTTGATCCAGATCTTACAGAACTGATAATTCTTGGACGTTGGCTTGGAGCTGAAAAGCAACATAGTTATGATGTGCACATAAATGAGATTTCATAAATTCTCAGTGAGATTATAGAGACATGTAAAAATGTAAAAAGGGGAATGAGTCTGATCTTTGTATGATTAAGGGCTAGTCTGCTTCCTGGAATTAACTGCTCCAGCTCTAGCCAGGCAATTTTGGATGGCTTGTCCAGTGGCTGCATGTTGGTTTGCCTTTCTGTGTTGACAGAATGGAAGTAGCCAACATTACCCTTCACTATATTGCTGACCATGTGCGTTTGCTGGCAGGCAATTATGTTCAGAACCTCCCAGAAATGTGGCTCAAGTCATATTTATTCATTGAGACTAAATATTTAATTAGCCATGTAAAGGCATGCACCTACAACATTTAACTCAGTAGAATCTGGAGTACCCAACTGCAGAAATCATTAACTATATTTCACACAATAAGCTTATAAAATGGTCTTATTCAACACAGATGAACCCTGCAGGTGCAAGCTGCACAATACAATATTTACTGACAGAAATCCTCAAATTAGCTATACATATTTTTAGCCCATGTAAGTGTGTTCTAAATACACAAGATGTATTTCTTAATTGAACATTGCTCAGCATATGTTCATGCTAGGCATCATTATTAAGTCAGAAGCTACATTCAGAGATGTATTATGGCATGTAAATTCAAGGGTGTGATTCAGATCATCCACTTTCCAAGGCTGTCTGGTCCTGGCTCCCTCTACTGTTAATGAAATGGCAACTGGTCACAATTTAATTGTCAGACTACAATCCTTCTCACTATTAACTAAATAAAAAGACAGTGTATAGCTGCCTCAGTAATAGCTGGTCTGAACTGTTCATCATTTAGAATGTCATGTCCAGCTTTGGGCTCCACAGTACCAGAAAGACACTGGTAATCTGGAGTGAATGCAGCAGAGGGCCATCGACCTGGTGGGGAGCTGGAGCACTTGTCCTGTGAAGGGAAGGTGAGACAGCTGGGATTGTTCACCCTGGAGAAGAGACTGCTTTGGAGGGGACCTAAGAGCCCTATGTCTGTTCTTACAGGGAGGTTATCAAGAAGGATCCAGGCTCTTTAAAGTGGTATGGCAGGAGGACAAATGAGAAAGGGCACAAATTTGATTAAGAGGCTGAGACTAGATGCCCAGAAAAATTCATACAGTGGAACAGGTTTCCCAGAGAGGTTGTGCAGTCTCTATCCCTGGAGGTTTTCAAGATCCAACTGGATAAAGCTCTGAGCAACCTGATCTGAACTTGCAGCTGACTCTCCTATGAGCCTATAATCTTAGTTTCTTTACCACCTTCTGAATAACATCCACATTGTACATGGCAACAGAAGACAGGAAGGAAAGCCTTAGAAATTTTAAGACAAAGAAGCAATACCACATAAGGGGAGAAGACTGGGTATATGAATAAGTCATCATGTTTGAAAACATGACGGACGTGCTGAAACGTGCAATGATGAAGTACATGACATTATCCTTAACACAATGCTCCATTTACTTACGTGCTTTCCTGGTAATAATATCAATGGTTCTGCTGGGAGGTCCATAGCCTGCACTATTGAAGGCAGAAACATCTACATGGTAGCGAGTATTAGGCTTCAGGTTCTCCAGTTTGGTTGAATATTCTTGATTGCTCACTTGTACCCGCTGTGCAGCTGCTTCTTTATCATGAGCAGCCCAGTAACGAATCTGTAAGCAAACAAATTTAAGGATTAAATTTAACTTATTTAGTCATAAAGTTTATTCAAAATTATGTATGCTGGCTATTTCTATAGTACATACCCTAAGTAATAAGTGAGCTAAAAGAAATCTAACAGCAATACCATGGAATTCATTCTACAGGGTGTGATTTTAACCGAGTTGTACACAGACATAAAGAAATGGAAACAAATTCAGATTTTATTCTGAAACTTTTCCTCACAGTGGACTAACTTGTTCTCAGCTAAGTCATTAAAAGTCTGGGAGATGGATAATATCTTCAGAGAACAGAACTATTTTCTTCATGCTGTTTTGTTTTGAGCATTTTACTCTGAACTTCACCACTGTTTTCCTATACTACAGTGTAGACTAATCTCTTCTAATATTTTCACAATATTTTGTTCAAAATGTCGTACCAGTTTAATCCTTTGTGCTTTTATCTAGGGTCTGAGAAGTATTCAGTCTTGTTACTTGTATGTGCAGGTCTAGATATATGTCCATAATTTTCTAAAGTTCCTTTGCTAAATTCAATCAGATTTCATGTTACAATACAACATTTGTCGAAGTAGGTGAGAAAGAACCTGAAAATGCTTAAACCAGGGGAAAAGCATCAATGTAAGCTTGTAACATCTCAAAATCCAAAGTCAATTAACTGTACATGGAAATTCTGTGATGTTTTTTTTCCCAAGAAACTGTTCCATTCTGTTTTATTTCATTATGCATTACAAAACACCCATTTAAAAGAGAGTTAATTCCTATGGAGTGATGCCATTCCACAGTGTCCGTCACATACAGAGTCCTATTCTACATGGCCTTGTGAGATGCAAATGAGAGTAAAATAATGTCAGTCTCTGGGTTTTGCTTGGATTATAACCATTTGCATAAGACTTAACTACTGCACTAACCTGAAAGAATGTAAAGCCATTCCCATTACATTTTGGTTTTGAGTGGTTTTACTCTCACTGTTTCTGCTTGGCTTCTGCCTGTCTTCATAATGATTTTTGGGTATGCTACATGAGGACCATTTAAAAATTTTTTAAGAAGTTAATGTTTTTGGTAATTTCAGGCTCCAGGAAAAAATCTTTCTTTTTGAGATTTGACTAGTGGCATCAGGTATCCTGTTATTTTATCTCTTAAACAGAATACACTAACCTTCTGTTCTCCTGACATTATTTTTCCTTGGAACCTTCATTTAAGGAATAGGTTCGAAGTGCAGGTAGTTTGTCAGGGTGTTAATATTTCTCTTCAGAAATTACGGCTATAACACTTGTTTGGTTAGGCTTTAATTTTTCTGGTTCACATCTAAATTAAAACGTTTAATAAACGTTATTCTTTTACATCAGAGCACATACTGTGGCTGAATGAGGAGAGGTGCATTGAAGGGTTTCTCTTCACCTACTTCAAACGTCTTTGCACACAGTAAGAACCAGTATCACTGCACAGAGGTTACTCTCATTTAAATACCAAAGTCAGTGTTTCAGTAGTTGTTGTCTCAGTCTTGCCCACCAGTGTTAGAGATTACTCATACTCTGATTATTATAAATGTGACAATATGGCTTTTCTTGCTCTTTACTGACCTAGGGAGAATCACATTGCATCTACAGGACAAACTGACTTCCATTTTTTAAGCATAGCATGCATACTGGCCTTTCAGGGGCACAAACAGGTAATTTAGTTATATAAATGTATGTCCTGCACAGTGTTCTGGGATTTTAATCCATTAGCATCCCAAACATCAGTTTACTGTAATTTAGGCACTCACGCTCATGAAATTCCTACTTATCAAGGTGGCTATTTTACTAAGTCAACAGCCTTCACTGCAAAACGAGTGAGGAATGTGCACCCAATCCATCCTGCAGGCTTCTCCAGCAAGGTGGTAACCTCCACTTGATGAATCGCTTCAAACTGGTATGGATCTGAAACTATCAGTCAGTTCAGCTAAAGATCTATGATCTTCAAGGTAGATTTTTTTTTTTTTTTTAATGTGATTATAATTAACAAATTGTTGTAGATAAAAGTGCTGTTGTTGAAGGCAACTGGCTGTATACCATAAGCTGTTAACTGTAAGTGGCTGACTCAAGTGTGAGAGGGTGTGTACATCAGGAGCTGGAGGATGTCTTGTCTATCTTTGTCCCTAGGTTCAAACAAGCTTCTAGTCTGCAGCAAAGGGATGTCTGTGAAGTTCTAGGTGGCCAAAAGTTTATTAGCTATGACAGGACCAATGGTAGTTTTGTTGTTGATATTAACTGGCCACTGAAGACTAATTAATTCACTTTCAGTATATTCTATGATATTAATTAAGTACCTTCTTTACCTAAAGATGGCAAACACACTTTATGTGAAGCTTTTGTTAATCATGGGGCATATGCTGGAAGCTTTTGAATACCTCTGACTCGCAAAACTTTCTACAATTCAGTTCATTTGCACTACAGTGATGCTAAGGGCATAACACAACAAGTAATATACAGCATCAAACAAGACAAGCGAGAACAGTGAATGAAAATGTAAATTGCTTCACTGAGAGCATATTACATTTCAGACAGAATATTATTTAAAAATTAAATTAAATTCCCAAATATTATTGTTCTTGGCTGCAATGTTGTGGATTTAACTACTCCTGTAGTGTGTGAGCTGTGTATCACACACTCGGAATGTTCTTCTTTACCTCTTCATTTAATATACAGTGATATCTACATATTTGGGTCATTGTTACTACTCTTGGAAAGTAAGATGACTCCCTTATGAGCTACGAAATCTACTGTCTTCTTTACACTATTCCTGCATTTCTCTTCTCACTTGTTATTTAAATAGTTTAAAATTCACTTGAAATAACTTGGAAACGTCTTTTACTTTCTTGCCTCTGTGCGAGTGCTATATAGAATTAAATGCCCCATTGCTTCAAGAACTCAAATATCCCCACTTTGCTCAGTAGTCCCTCTTTTTCTTAAAGAGCTTGGATAATAATCCTGGATAGTCTGCATTTTCCTGGTGCTCTGCATTTACCTTGTTAGAGTAATCCACATGTAATGAATCCCCAGGGGACAAAGAGGGTATTTCACCCCAGCTCTAGAGTTTGCTGTAGGAGATAGGTCAACTGTGGGAAGGAATGCCTTAGCCATCATGAATTAGTGCAGCCTCTGTGCTGAAAACAGGGAAAATACACTTTCCTTCATGGTGCTCTCCTCTATTCAAATTTTATATATACTGAAATACATCAGACGATGTTTCTGTAAGTATCATGAAACAGCAGCTCTCATATTCATGAAAGTTTTACATAGGAGAATCATAAAAGAGATAGTTTATTCACATTAAGAAAGAATGCTAATAGCATATTTCAGTAAACAAGGGACAGTAGTGGTGAACAGCGATAAATTTGTTTAATAAAATAAACATATCTATTGCATAGAAGCAGCAGGAAATAGGGATAGGGTCTTTGGTACTGCATGCACTGAGCAGCAGTGGCTTTTAGCAGGCTATTGTAAGAACTCATAGATCTTAAATTTTCTATATGGATGGAGATAGTTTTCATACTTTATCTCATCTTTAAGTGTGAGCTGAGGATACTCCTCTGTAATGGCAAAATGTATCAGCTCACACTCATCACCGCGAGCACAGTCAGGCTGACAGTATGCATTAGTGTCAAGAAAATCTGATGACTCCTGGTGTGAAAAGCGTTGTGTCACAGGTGAAATACCTTCAGGTACTTTGCTCAGGGTACTCCCACCTCTTAACCTCTAGCATTTCAAAGGTCAGTTATGAAATCTTCAGGTAATAACAAAGACCAAAATGAAACTGAGAAGGTATTCTGGTAAATGAGGGATTTTTGCTAGCCTGTGTTAGAGCTGAGCGGTTAATAATGGAATATTTCTTGATGCAAACAGAGACAGAGCCTTCCAGAAATATTCACTGGAATTTTATAATGTTGTTTGAGTGCTCCTTGCTCCATAACTTGTAACTTCACAAAAGCTATCTGAGGCCTTGATGTTCCAGAAGAACCGCCCTCTATTTTTGCCCTGTCTTATGGCACCTTCAGGGCTGATGGGAGGTCTGATCTTCAGGAGCACAAGACTTTCTCTTTGCTCTCAGTGCAGAAACATAGGCTTGCCCTTTGCCGCTTTCCCCGTTATTAGAATGAAGCCAGTGATTGCTCTAGAGAAAAGGATCTGAATTAACACCATACTGATCTCCATGGGGCAGTAATTCATGCCTATTAAGTCTGTTTATTGTATAGCCAGCTGGGAACTTTCTTCCACAGTCCTGATAACTAGATTACTTTAGAAAAAGAGAAAAAAAATCATAATAAATTCACATTTTAATGCCACTGCTCACTGTACATATTCAAGCCACTCAGTTCTCACTGGATTTGTGGAAGAGTAGTGCTTCTCTAGGAATAAGAGGATGAAGTTACACTCCAACTGTCAAAATAAGACCACACCTTGCACATCTATATTCTGTGTAACAGAGCTCTCCAATGATTCCCAGGGTATCCCACCATTCTTCAGAACAGCAGTTAATCTCTTTGCAGACCAAAGATCCTCCATGAATTTTTCTGTCTTTTTTCTTTTTTTTTCCTATGGACTCCTCACTGCATCATGTTCTTTCCTGTTAAATCCTTTCCCATCCCTTCTTCCCCCGATGTCCCCTGACAGCAACTCAGATAGCTTTAAGTAAAATGAAGTAAAATTAAAGAACTGGCCAAGCGTGGGTTGCCTATGGGAATGTTACCCCACCATGTTCTTTCCCTGTTTATCTTTACCCCTCCAGCCTTCCTATCCCCATTCCCTATTACAGCTCTCAACATCCATATGTCATGCTCTATCGCTCCTGCAATCCCAGCCTCTCCCAGCACTCCTTGTTGCTGCTCTCTCCACAGCCCACCAAGTCACCCCATGTGTGCCTGCTGAGTGTCTCTTCTGGTTATTCAGGGTGTGCAAGCTTTGTGCCCAGTTTCTGCACAGACTGTCCAGCTCAGGAGTGTGACACTGCTACAGAGCTGGCCAGCTTGAGCTTGCAAATCTGGGCACTCCACCCAGATCTAATTTATAGCCATGATTTTGCCTATCCTATTCTAGTTGCACAATCTCTATGAAACACCAAACCAGTGGGCTGCTTTAGGAAATGACGAGTTATTGCTGATGTCAACGTCTTAATTTCAAACCCCAGTGTCCTCTGTATGTAATTTTAAAACTTTATGTGTGTACTGCATAGAATCGAGCTTTATTTGGGACACTCCTCTAGTTCCTATTGAGATCTATCAGTGTTACATTAATAATGTTACAGTATCTCAAAAGTATTATATAAATCTCATGGAGACAGAAACAGAGATCAGGAAATATAGGAACAAGTACTACTAATTAAAAAATAATTATTGATAGAGTTCAGTTATAAAAACACATTCTATGAGGTTACCCCACATTTGTATGTGCTCATTTTGGAACACAGAGGCTATCATCAAGCAGCTGACAGTTTAAAACACAAAGCAAGTCACTAACAAATTAAGGTCCAAATCCCTTTTTTGGAGTGCAGCCAAAGCAAGCTGGCTGTACACTGCAGAGTTTGTCAGCATCCACTGTGAGGAGATGATGTTAAGACTTCCCTGCTGGAGTACTACATGGCCCTTTCTGGATGCACCCACCCTGTGGCCATTGTCATCTTTGTACAAAGACAAGAACAATTTTTACTGGTAGTACCACTTAGCCTTGGACCAGAACATACCTTGAAGCTCTTTATGTGGAGAATAGAAATCATGAAAAAAAACACTGTGGTCTTGCACAACATCACTGTCTCTGTTATACTATATTCTGGGTGTTTATCTCATAGTCCCACTTACTACAGGATTTGCAGGTGAGCTATATTAATAACTGCTCATCATTTAAACAGGCCAAAAGTTAATTACAATTTCACGTCTGTGTTGATAGTTACACCTAAAACCTAATTTCAGTGTGTTTTGTGAAGGTAGAGATAGTAATTTGACTACATAACACAGGCAAGATTCTTTTATGAAATAATGGTGCTTTTTTTCAGCTAAACAGTGAGCACACACATTTGTTAATACGTTTTAGTACTGAAGTACATAGTACCAAAAATAATCTGTTTCTCAGGATTTGAAATCTGTACAGCAAATGACAACTACAGAGAAGGAAACCCTAAAGTATATGCTAGTGTAGGAATCACTCTTGCATTTAACTATTAGAATTGAGTAAGAAGGTATATCGTGTCACCTCTAAACTCACCTGATATCCTTCCACAGATTTATCGGAAACATGGTGCCAAGAAACAGACATTTCAGAAGATGACAAAACTTTTACACTCACATCTGTAGGTATTTCAGTTGGAGCTGGAAGATGAAACACATGTTAAACATCCAGTCTCATCCAGTAATAGTGTCATACTTGTTTACAGCAGCTCTTCTCATTTCAATATTTCGTATTATTTTCTGGGTATCTGGGAGCCAAGTGTGTTACTCTTTAATCTGGCTTTACTTGAGTAAACTTTAAATTCAGTGATGATCTGTATGAGAAATGACTCTATAAAAACACAGCAATGATCCTATTACTTGGCTCAGACCATGTATTCTTACGCTTCAACAGATTCATGCTGAAATGTGCACAAATTAAAAAGAGGCTTTGATAAATAGAATGAAGGACCCAGTGATCTTTTACTAAATTGGACAGCAGCTCACAGATTATATGCATCAGATTTTTAAAACTAGTTACACATTAATATTCATGTGTATGACACTTAGCTGTGATGACAAAAAGTTTTTCTGAGACCAGATATTAACACAGAGCTGGCCAGTGGCAATATAAACTCGAACAAAGGTGTGAAACAATCAAAGAGCATGCTTTTATCAGGCACACATCACACAGTTGATTTTGTTTGTGTTGTTAGTTCTGGACAGCAGCCAATGCAGAACATAGACCATTATAATGTGATATGCTTTTACTCAGGGCTTAGAATACTAAGTCCTAGTTTCATGATAAGAAGCTGTTAATCTCACTGCTGCTTCTGTTTTAACTGAGGTAAGAAATTTAAAAAGGCATAAACCTAGCAATACCTATGAAATATAAAATTTTCCAAGCTAAGAACAGTTCTCTGTTGCAAATCTTTTGAAACAAGTTGCAGCAGACAGGCATGGCAGCCCGAGCTGAGGAAAGCTTTCATATACTTAATCTTCCAACTGGGCATCCAGTCAACTATGCAGCAAAACAGCCGCTGTTAAGAAAAAAATCAGTTACATCTCTCATGAAAAGTATCCTAGGAAACAAAATAATTTTATATGCAAAGTTAGCTTTTGTAATTGTCTTTCAATGACTGTTAATAATGCAAATGTATAATTAAAAAATTATACATGATTGCAAAACTGTTTTCACAATGACAGGAATTTAGATAAGCAAGAGGCCTGTGCACTCATTACTCACTACTAGCAATGGCAGGTATGACTTGTAGTTGTCAGACATGGAACCTGGCTTAAAACATGTGGGAACACAGAAATTCCCCAGTCACTAAAGTGAATAAAGATGCCCACAGTCATAACTAGATGTATATAGATATATTACAAAATACACAACTTAGTGGGAAAGCTGTCATTAGATTTATGTACGTACGTGTATTTATACATACATATCCATATGGAATGTTGTATGACCACATTGCTTTAAAATCTCACTAACACCTTTGAAAAGTTGTGTGGTACAATGGTAGCACTATCACTTGCTGACTCAGAGGTACTGAAGTACAGGTGGAATAGATGTGAGCATCTAATCTATTCCCAAATCACTTCAAGACTCTTCTCCATTGTATCAATTACATAACTTGCCAAAATGTTTCACATTGAAAAGTTACAACTGCGGAGGGTTTTGCTGAAACAACACTCTGAACAATATTTCATCTGCTTACGTTTGTTTGTGAGCTCCAAGTAATTTATATCCCTATTTGGCACTTATGTTCTAAAAACATTTTGCAGTCTTTCCTGGGCCAGAAAGATGACATCAGATGCTTTTCTCCAGCCTTCTAATTCACTAATTCTATCCATAAAAGATGCAATCATGTGGGTCTCACAATATGTTCTGTTCACTGAAAATATAGTGATCATCACACAATTACCTTCTAACTGAAATTCTATGAAGTTAAGGCTGGGAGACAGTAAATATGCTACAAGGTTTGGAGGTGACTTGGTACAAGTTCTAATGCCAGCAGAAAACTCTGCAGAATGCTCTTTAGAATAATTTCCATTATGCCTATTAGAAAAATTCCTTCTAACCCACCCTGCAGCTCCTGGATTCAGTATGGTCAGTAGTCAGAATCATAGCTCTGCACAGGAGCTGTGAATACTACAGGTAAGGTTTGTAGCCCCATGAATCTGACTGTTTTGGTGACTCTTGATCTTGAAATCAAAGAAAAAAGTAGGTTCGCTGAGGTTCTATTCCTCTTGCTGCCTGCATCTGGCATCACAACCACAAGTGTTTCTATCGAGTGCCTGGGCTTTGCTAAAGTCTACATCAGAACATCAGCAGCCACTGAAGTGATTTCTTTATCTTGCATCTGGCACTACTGCACTTTTGCTTTTCCTCTGCCTTTTGGAGCTACTAGGCTCTGCCATGTCTCTGAGGTATACAAACACACTGCCATCCTAACATGGTTAGTATAATCCTAACATAAACACATGGGAGCCTATCAGTCAGCTGGCGATAATGTCTCTGAGAAAGGATGGGTACTGAAATGTTATTTGGCATATGCAGCTTTTATTACACCATAGCTACTTAACAACTCATTTACACAATCGCAAAGACAACCGTTCTATTGCAGCAGCAGCTGTTGAAGAGGATATCCTAAGATGTGCTCTTCTGAGAAAAAGAGTTTGTATTAAGCTCTTCAGATAGCTACATTTTGATAGCTTGAATCCTGCATTATTGTAAGAAACAAAAGGACTTATTTTATCTTTTCTCTTTGTGTGGGCGATTTGGGTGCCAAGATCCCATTAGTGCTAACAGAAATCATGAACATAAATCTCCCATAAAGTACACAAAGTAAAGAACAGACTCGGAAGTGTGATAATGTGGCCTTCTTATCATATTCCTCTTTTTGGCTCTTTGGTATGGATTTGTTGATTTTTGTGAAGGAGATTCTGCTCTATGGAAAGAAAAATATGAGCAATTCTTTGGGATTCTAGTAGAAATTAATAAACTGCATTTTCTTTTTTTTAAGACACGCTTGAGTGATTATGTTACCATTAGGATGTTGTATACATTTCTTCTGATTTAAGATAAACTTTCTTCTAGGACTTTCTGTCTCCTGCTAAGTTTGTAAATGTCATTTAAACTTCAACCCTAAAGATCACAGCATGTGAAATAATTCCAGTGAGGCTGAAGAGAAAGCTTTTACTGAAATTTCAAAGAGGTTTTCATTAAATTATTCACTTGATAGCTCTAACTTCCAAACTGGAATAAAGAATGTGGCAGGATAATTTATTTTAGACTCTAAACATGCTGGAAATATAACTACATACAACTGAACTATCATTCCTTCACAATTTTGAGCTAAATTCTGACAATGATCTACTAGAATAGGCTTTAGTGTGGTCTGTTTAGAAGAAAAAAAATACGTGTATGTCAAATGCATATATTAAGATCATAGAAACATTACTGGGTACTTGTCATGGTTTAGGGTCAGGGCAGCCCCTTAGACCTATAACAGACGCTCTCTGTTAACCCCCCTCCCTCCCCAGAGGGGAAAGAGAAAAGGGAATAAGGGAGAGAGACTTAGCGATTAGAAAAGGAAACTAGAACAGCTTTAATGAAAAGGAAATTAATAATTATAAAAATGAAATATATACCAATATATACAAAACCAGTATCGAACCCAACCCCCCGATGGTAATTACATCACTGTCACCACTGATGCTGTGGAGGCACTGGGGCAGTCCCAGACTGGGCCCCGCAGCAGCGGGGAGCTGTGTTGAGGAGCTGGATTCTGGTACTGGGTTCAGGAACATGCAGATCAGGATCGAAGGCAGAACGGACAGAGTCCTCCTTGGGTGCTCCGAGGAAGGAACCGAAAGAGGACCCGAGCCAAGCCAAGCAAAAGCTGGCAAAGCAGTCCAAGAGGGGAGAGAAGAGCCCAGAGACCCTTCGGGTCCCTCAGCTCTAGACCAAATATGGCGTATATGGGCTGGAATACCTCGCTGGTCAGTTTAGGGTCACCCGTCCTGCCCGCTCCTCCCTGCAGGTGCAGCCTTTCACTTTCTGCACCCCCCAGTGTGGTACACAGGACCCAGCAGTGGCCTTGGTCTGCACACCAATCCTTGGTAGTAACTCTAAACATGGGGTGCTGTCACTGCTAGAAGCAGACACTGTCTGTGAGAACAGGCTGCTAACTTCAGAAAGTGCAGTTAATTAGAAGAACTGAGCTGAAAAGTAAAATTACTGAACAGAATTAGTTCTTTTTTCACTCAAACCAGGACAGTACTGATGTAAATGTTTTAGGCAACCAATATGAAGCTCAGATTTTTATTTTTAAAATTCTTAAATCTGTTAACAACCTGCATGAAGAATCTTGAATGCTTTTGTGTATTGCACGTTGACAACAAGTACAACCAAGTGCCCTACATCACACAGAAAGCAGTCTGAAGTTGTTTTTTCAGAACAACTGCAAGTGTTTTGTGTGAGCAATATACACCCTCCTTGCTGAACGTGTATGTTACTATGTAAATCAATGTCAAGAACCAGGTTATCCCTACTGATGTTAGTAGTGCTGGTCTGGACCCTCAGTGTAAAAGTCATCTGGAACCTTTACTCACCATCTTGTGCTGAATAAATGACAGCAGTGAGACTGAATGGTCCGTCCCCTTTGTTGTTAAAAGCTTTCACTTTCACTTGATACTGGGTTGAGGGTGGCATTGACTCATCCTTGTGGACGTACCGGCCAATTTCAGGATTAGTAACTGTAACTCTTCTCCATTCTTTTTCACCAAATGGCTTGAAAGCCACTATATAACCGAAGTTATTGCCATAGTGGTATTCCCTTGACAAAGGCTAAAGAGGCAAAAGAGAAAACATTGATTTTTGTGCCCAACTAAACAAACTGATCTCTAATGAAAAAAAAAAAATACAGAAAGCATCGATATGCACTCTGTGAAACCACTGAAGTTCCATTTTCTCCTGGTTTGCTTCTACACCCTTTAAGAATATGCCATCTGCCTTTAAAAATATGGCATCTTCATTATGCAGATCTGCAGTAGTAGCATGTCTGTTACTGAAACATTTTAAGATCTTGTTTCTTGGCCAAACTCAGTGCAAGACACATCATGTTATCTCCTACAGAAGGAAACCAAGAATGATTGTATACTAAAACTGTTGTCAGCTCTAGCTAGCAAAAAAAAGGCTTTCCTAAGGAGTAAGTGATAGTGGATATGTAACACAGACACATGGAAATATATGGGTCCATATGAATGTGTGGAGATAGATATTCTTGTGAAACAGAGAGAAGAGAAAATACACGTGGCTGGCCCAAATGATATCAATCTACCTAAAGTTGTTCACCTAGGCAACTGGCACAACTGATGAAGAGAATGGACACATATAAAAATGATTATTACTACTACCTTTCACTCATGATGAAGGGAGCACAGTGGCTGGTTTAGAGTATCTACCTAGCTTCTAACCAGTGGAAGTTTAAGTGAAATGACTCCTATTTTCAGCATGAGCTTTAAAGGTACATAGCCAAAATATTTCTTAAAACTGTAGCTGATTTCCTGTGTCTAGGAATACTGGAAAATATAAAATTACAGAACAATCTGCTATAATACTTCTGCTTCATTTACCAAAGCTCTACATTCAGTGATCCCTCCTCAATCCACAGAGACTTTATCACTACTAGACAGTTCACCCAATAGGCCGAAATCATGTCATTCATCAGAGCACCCGAAGGCTGACCAGAAGCATCCTCTGAAAATACGCTTTCTGCATTACCTTTTCCCATCCTGTAAACCTCATGGAGATGAAATAGCTTAGCTTGAGGTAAAGGTCATGGAGCCATGTAACAGAGTAATTATTCTCCTTAGGTGTTTGCCCACTACGGTAGCACTTCAGCCACCATATGTGGAGATATTCTGAGAAAGGATTTATGAAACTTAGATATTAATAGTGGAACAAGCCCCCTAGATCAGAAATTTTGATGTGTGTATTTGTGTCAAGCTAGAACGAAACTCCAAAGATTCTCAGAAAAAGAAAATACTGGTGAAAACTCACTGAATTTTGGGGACAATAGAAACATTTAAGTTTTTACTTCAGAAACATAACACATGGATTAACACTTGTGTACATAATATAACAAGTAAAAAAATAAGGCAAATACAGATGTTGGAACTCAGAATTTGAAAAACATGTTATAAGGACATCAGAACAATGATTAGAACTTATTTTCTTCATGACAAAGCTTCTGAGAGAAATGTACAGAATCAAACCAAAGGCTGAGACTTTACTCATCTTAAGGTTAAATGACCTGGGTCCCAGGTATACCAGCTATCAGATCCCATTGCACCCTGTTTCCTCTGTTGCTGCTCTAAAGAGTCACCCTCTGCAACCTCAGTGCTAAAGTCACAAGAATAACAATACAACAATATTAAAAGCAGGCAGCCTTCAGCTGTTTGAGAACAAAAAGCTGTGTCCAGATGAAGCTTCCCAGACATCAGTGCTTTACCATGGGATCATTACAAGCAAAAATGAGCTGTGGGAGTAAGTCCCAGAATCCAACAGGCTTTACTATCTGCAGTGTTCAGTAACCAGTAGGTGTCCTCCTGCTTGCTGTTCTTTTTCCCCCTGTACTTAACTCCATCTCTAGCAGAACAGTGTCTCAGTTCAATCTAAAACTGGGAAGTGTCCTCAGCACACCCCGACTAGTACTGGGGGTCCCTTCCAGAACATGGGATCTGTATGGACAATCTTATAGACTGAGTACCTCTTGCTTCCTAGGTGGGTAATCTAACCATGACTTCACATTGCAGAAAACAGCTGACTGATGCAGCTGACTACAGGTTTCTACATACATAACTTCTTTGGCTTTTCTGCAGAAGACAGGTGAAATGTTGATATATGCCAAATCTGGATCGTAATCATGGGGCTTTAGATGGTCGAAAGATACCCACCTACCTACAACATGACTTCTGAGAACACATGAATAACTTACGTATAATTGGCAATTAAGATAATTGCCAACAGGTAAAGCTTGAGAAACCCCTCATGCCAAAAAGAAGATGGATATTTGGTCTCTAGTTGTGACACTAACCAGAAGCCACCAGGCTAAGACTCTTAACAACAAATCAGCTATAAAAAAAACCCCCAAAACTAGATAATCTATTTTACGTGCTTAATATTTTGTGTTGGGCATATTCTGAGTGTACTTGGATGAGATATAACTCATGTCTTAGCTTGTTTTCTGCCTTGGGTCTGACTGGACATGAGGTGAAAACTGAATACCTAGTTTCCCAGAAGAGTTAATGTACCTTCATGTATCTAGGTTTAGATTCATAGGGCAACCTTGCAATTCAAAAAGTAGAAGATTTAATGGATTGAGTCACCTTCAATAGCTCATTTTCTGAATTCATCATTGTATGTAGCTGCTTAAAATAAAAAGAGAATCGTATCTCACACACCAAAGTCAGCAGCCTCATGCGGCCCTAGACTCAGAATGATTTTCAGACAGAGCAAACTTCAGAAAGCCAGGACTGCCAATTGAAAATTACATCCTGGAAGGTCTAAAATAAAATGTTGAAAGCAGCTTGGCTTCCAATGGGTGCATAGAATAAGTAGGCATAAGTAGCTGAGTAGCGTGTAGTATTCACTAAAACCTTTGAAAAACAAAATGGAAGAGGGAAAGACAAATGGGGAAAAATAAGGAAGAAAGGGCATGCCACTCCTAGCTCTCCTTCTCAGTTCTTTCAAAACAAGACTCAGAAGAGGTCTGATTGCATCTCTGGCTGTCTCATTCAACCTGGGCTGATGAATCATAGCAAGAGCTGAAAAGGGGTTGGCAGCAGCATGTGTTCCTGCCATACATTTTGTTATTCTCTTCTTAATTAAGGACTATTTTGAGTAGCATATGCAAATGTCAGCACATTTGAGTCAATCAATATACAACTTTATCTTAGCCTTACAGTTAGATATATTGCTGTCTGTCAGACAGGCTCCGTAAATCTAACGCCTCTATTCAAAAACACTTGCTAGACGTAGTAGTGGAATATTCTTGGGAAGTAAATATTTGAACCCATGACTAATTTGTCTGACTAAATGAGCTACTCATTACAGAACAGATGTAAAAAACATGACATTAGGTAAGGGAAATAATTGGAATATAAATCTACTTGGGCATATAGGAAAGACTGAAATGATCTTATACTTCAGAGCCTGCATTAGTCACTATTCTCTTGGTTATACTTTTCTTTAAGTTTTCATTTCATCAGAGCCAAGCTTTCACTGTATTGAAAATGCCACAAGCATGAACATTTACATGCAATGCAAGTAGTAGCTCTGTAGTCTTAAAGTTTTTATATAACAGCACTTGTGAAGAAATAAGTCTTGTGCAACTATCCATTGCATGTGTTCTTATTTGACTTCTGCTCTTCAACAATTAATAGAGATCAGAATCAAACCAATTAGGATATATCTACTTTCTAAACTATTGTTAGCGGGACTAAGAAATAACCATTTCAATGTACATCAACAGAAATGCAGAACTTCCTTTTAAAGAAACTTAGAAATTCTTTGTTTTGGTAAAGTCATAGCTAAAATACTTTGCATGAGTGAATAAATATTTTGAACTGAATTAAAAACCAACCAACCAAACAACAAAACAAAAGAGGAAAGCCCAAATGTGTTAGCCCAAACACATGGCTATTTCTGTATCATATTTGAGAACTTTTCCAAAGAAGTATGCTCAATCTTAACTATAAAAAGAAGGAAATATGCATATGGATTAACATTTGTACATTCATAAGGAGGATCCCTATATAACAGTGACAAAGTTGCTGTTGGAATTCTGTCATCTTTATATTACTTCCCACAAGAAAAAGTACTCTTCATGGGGGTAAATAAGCTGCTACACCTGAAAAAAACCTATTCTCCAAACCCACAAATGGCATAATGGGCCTCATGTGCCTTACAGACGTATGAAGTTGAACGAAGAGGTCATTAGCAAGATAAACCTGGTAATTTTTTCAGGTGTAACATTTAATTGTCTTTCTTTGCCAGAGGTAACGCTTCTGTAACTCTGTTTTTGCTGGATACTGATAGGCTCTGACATGAAACAGACAGGCTTTTTTAAAAAATTTTATTTCTTCTCCCTAAATTTCCCAAATACCATTCAGAAGACTTCAATTCTTTCTTCCATGCAACTGCTGCCTACAGAATAACTTTGCTTATAAATTCTTATCCTCTCTTGTTCTGGGTTTTGCCTTCTTCCTATCTTGTCTCTGTTCCCTTCCCTGTTTTCAGAAGTGGGTTTTTTCCCCTCACAGTATAGGTAAATTTAAAAACCATTGCTTATATATATATAGTACTTAGATATAGATTATATATAAGTACTTATATATATAGCTGTTTATGCAAGATTTTTTAAAGACAAAATATCATGAACTGAATACCTACAGAACATGAGAGAGATAAATTTTTTGAAAGACTTTGCTTACTGAAAAACTTTTTTGATAACAATGTAATTTTTTGAACTTGTCACTCCATTATTTTTGTGGTTAACATTTTATCTCTGTCCCTTACCATGTTACATGTTACCAGTCATGTTAGCATAAAATAAAACTTATAAAATGTCAATGCACAATTTCCTTAAAACTCCAGTTAGTAATTATGACAGGCTAGTTTACAGAATGGTGATGCATTTTATTAGGGTTTGGGGTTTTTTTTAAATAAAGTCTGTAAATTTGTGCACAGCACGTTGAAGTCATAATTAAGACATTATACTTTTAGTTGGAGCAATCAAATCTGCACACTATTCAGATTGTAACTTAAAAAAAGGCTCATAGGAAGATTCAGCATACAGAATTTTCAAATGCAATTATATAAATGTATTGTTGTACTCAGTATGTTTCAATCTCTTTGAAACATACCCAAAGAATATTTTATATCTTATTTTAGAAACATCTAAAATATTGACTTCCTCATTCCTTTTCATGTATTTTTATGAGAAATGTGAAAACATATATATCTATTGTGTTGAAATCCTGCTCTCACAGGAGACAATGACAAACCATCCATGGGTTTCAGAAGGAGCAAGATCAGAAAAAAGAAAGTATAGGCTTTGTGCTATCTCAGTGCAATACCTACCATCCATGTAATTGTTAGCTCTCGATTGCTTCCCCCTCCTCCTCCAACATCAGAAGGAGCCACATTAGGAGCTAGAAAAATAGAATAGACAAGAAAAATCACTACAAAGCACGCAGTCAGTAAAAATATTACCATTTACTTTTCTTTTTTACCAGGAGGGCCAATGAGCACATGCGGCACACATTATTAAAATAATGATAGTCTGTAATAGCTGTGAGAGTCTGTGGTCTTGCCAAGACTAATGTATAGCTACTGCTGCAGGAAACATGCCAGTTCTAACCATAGCTAGCAATCATTCTTCTTTTCAATGATATTCTCTACAAGTTAAATGTTCAGAAACAACACTTCTCATAAGTCTTAATGGAGGCACTGTGTCAAGCACCCAGAACTTGAACATCTGTTTACCTTAACAGACTGTGATCAGTTCCATGTACTCCAATATATTTCACTCATAATATGTAATGTTAAAACCCATGGATGTATCTTTGAAGCACTGGCATCCTAATCCTGTTCTAGATTAGCCTTCTTGATTGGCATGTTCAGAATGGGAAGATGTTCAGAGGAGAAGCTGGCACAGCACTTAGCAATTTACTAATTGCATTTTACACTGATATTCTGTGTAATAAAATCTGTTGTCTATCATTAGTGCACAGCTGAGTGGTAAAGCAGGATACTCTCAAGGGCTCTGTTGCAAATCAGTTCTCTGTTCTCATTTCTGTAAGACTTCTTTGCACTAAATGTGATTATTCTGTTGCTATCCTCCATGGTGTTTGTGAATTTATTTGCTGTCACTCAATACTGAGGACACAGAATTTATCATTGAAATGATGGCCTACCACCATACGCCCCAGGTAACCATGCATTAGCTAAATGCCCTATCTACATGAAGCAGTGCTTTGTGTTAAAATTTCTTTTATGACTAGTTATTTTCTTCACTAATCAGTGACTGTCACAAGATACTAAGTTCCTAAGTGCTCTCCCACTATTTAAGTAAAATGTTTGCCGAGGCATTCTCTCAGGGTCATCTGAGGAGAAACACAAAGCAAAGAAGATTTAATGCTTTCAGAAAGGCTAAAAATACGTAACAATACATTTGAAATGGAAATCAACATTCAGTGCATGGCTTGCATTATTTATTTGTGGCCTTCCGAAGAAATAATTAGTGGAGAATGAGACTAAACATACATATCTTGACAACTCAAGATGAATCCTGAATCTATTATTTGACCTTATTATCACTGAAATACACAGTAGCCACACAAACTATTATAAGCACAAAACTTCAGTGCTGTTAGAAGCAGAGTTTTGATAAAATGCTTAAGTAGTCAAAGAAGATACACAGGCTGCCAAAGAGAAAAAAAAGACTAATATCTTACAAATAACCTTTTTCAAGAGATTCTCCTTCACGCTCTCAAGCATTTAACTCAGGGTTCTCTCTCCTTTAAGACCGTGATACTAATTCAGACAGCCATACTTAGACAATTACGCTAATGCATCCAGAAGCTAAAATACATAAAAGCAGACTTTGATCCACTGGATTTCAAGAAATCACTGTGAAATGCGTTACTGATGAAGCAAGCAGATTTCATTAAAAAGAAAAATCATGGCACGCATTTTTAGCACGCTGATAAAAATTACTGAAATTAGTTATCTCTAAAGACAGATTTTGTAACTGAAAAAGACACTGGTAACATTTCACAGACATTCTTTGTCACCCATACAATACAACAAAGGCACACCACTGTTTTTTGCTTTTTAACACAGAACGAATGTTAAAAATAACTACAATGGGTGGATATGGGTTGTCATTTGTGGAAGAAAATATTTACCTTCTTCAGATTTACACAGAACTGCACAATCAGTACTAGTTCTGTAATAACTTGGAGGTTGACAATGCAATCTAAATCCTGTTGTAGCCACTCATAACACATTCCAGCTCCTGGCAGAAAATGTACTTGGGCACAGAAGTTCATCTGCAAACCATCACTGATTTATACCCTATTTTGGCATGGCAAGAAGTGCTGATGTTGAGGAAGGCTAAATTAACATTTTGCTTTGTTTCACCAAAAACGTCTCTCAGTCTGCCAGAGATAACAACGGTGCTGTGCATGGGGAATCAGACAACAGACTAAACAGACTACCTCTTGCAAAAGCACTGCATCCTGCTACAGATCTGGGAGGAACAAATACTGTAAGCACGGCACACTGCAAACTGGAGGACACTACCACTATTCCACCTGTGAGCATTATTTCCCCTCCCTTTCTGTCTAACATTTCAAAAATGTCTATTGTGCACCAGGCACCTCAAGAAGCATGTGTAGATTTCTAATTTAGATTCCTGGGCCTTCAATACAGCTGCTGAATCATAAAACATATGATGCTAATAGTCAATTTTATAGGCAGTAATTTCCTTTTGCTTTAGTATTCAAGTTCTGCGACTTTTTCTTCCCTGTCCAGATTAATTTAACCAATCTGTTTTTCCTTCCTCCTTAAGCAACAAAACTTTTAATGGACCATATGCGGTTCTTTTTTAATAAATGTTCTGAAATTTGGAATGCAAATACATTTTAATTTAAAAAGTACTATCTAAACAAAACAATGATCTAGCACGTGTCCTTGCAGAAATTAATTTTTGCATTTTGGCTTTGCCTTTTTAGTTTCAAATCTCAAGCTATGGGACAGAAAATTAAAGATATATAGGTTGTGCACGGGAACTAATATGTGTTAAGGAGGATATAATGGTATACAGGCTTTGTTGGATAGTCTTTTTGTAGTGAAACATTACCTCCTAGAGCACTACTGTTATCTCCTTTGTACAGTCAAACCGGAATGCGTTATCTTTAATAATAAAACCTAATTCCTCATCTTGGAGAATTCATTTTAAAAAGGATGTGGCTAAGCCTAAAGGGTATCCTTAAATATGCTCTGAGATTTTAACACTGAACAATTAGACTGATAAGGACATATGTTGTGTTGGATAACGTCACATCTTTGACATGGAATAAGAAGACACAAGACCAAACCTTCAATCACAGAAAACTGGTTTTATCCAGTATAACACACATCCTGTAATGTATTCTTTAATTAGAACACAAACCAAAACAGCAAATGGAAATTTTCCTTGTTCAATACATCTATTTTTTCCTGAAGTACTGCACACTGGTCCCAAGCGTGTGCATGCATTCATACATACACAACATACAGGGAGAGTTCTCTGAAAGATACAGCATGATCCTGTTTCAGGAATGGAGGCAAAATTACCATTTGTATCACAGCGTTTCTTTCCTGTCTACTTTGATACTATCACATCTGGACAGTCTGGTATTTGCTTACTAAAATCTACAGTAGTCTGTGTGGCTGAAGAGTTGCATCTTATAAAGTGCTTTTTTTCAAATAAAACCCAAAATTATGAAATTGATTAATAAAAAATGTGACAATTAAGAAGTACATTAAAAAGCTTGACATGTTCTGTTTACGTACGAGCGCCTTCAGTTCTAATCCTCTGTGACGGCATACTAGGTTCTCCTGTCCCCAAAGTGTTTGTTGCTATTATTCGGAACTCATATTCCATCCATGGAATTAAATCAATCACTGTAGCAGATTCCATATTTCCTTCAATATCTGATGGCTCTTAAAAAAAAATAAGAATTTGCTTTAGAAAACAGCATTTTTACAGTAATATCAGCCATTAATGTGGTTGATTTTGGCAAAACAACCACCATTCTGCAACCACACATAGCCAGCTGAAGGAACCTTTGTGTTCTACATCAGGAATAACACATTTTACAAGGAGTACTCATGGCAGTGACTGTGAATTTGGAAACTATGACATTATCTTGGATAAACCCTTATAGACTCGTAAGATTAAACTGTGTGCGAACTAGCTAAAACACATGCAATTATGAGGTATCCTCCCTAATTACGTATTTTAGTTGTAGAATTTGATTTTACCTACAGACAAATGCAATGACAAATCTGGAATGCAAAATACAGTAAAAAAAAAATCATGATATAGACAAGGGCTAGACATGTGTAGGGTTCAATCAATTGATAAAGAGTGCTTTATAAAATGTGCTCATATTCTGGTGCATCTTATTAGTGAGCATGTTACAACTTGCTATCTAGTTCTGATCCAACAAGGCTACGTGTTCTTCTAATTCCTGCAAAAGGACTTCTTAATGTCATAAGGATGAGCTTCTTTACTATAAAGAAAATGTGTAAGTCATGTGACTATCTACAATTTATAGACAATATAATTTTTCTATATCTGTCTGCAGTTATAGAGAAAGAAGTTTTGCACTAATTGCATGGGCTAAGAGTTGTTTATCAAATTAGAGTCTTGGGTTCAGCAGGGAATGAGAAGTGAGATATTCTGCACTGGAAAGGCAGCTGATTTGGAATTAAAACATGAATGCAATGGCTGCAAAAAATCCCAAACAGGCATGACAGTGTAAGCACTGGATAGTGACACAACTTTCCTCTACATAATGATCATTAAATTTTTCATTCCAAAGTGAGGCTCTGAAAGAGAAAGAAAAACATTTTCCATTTTCTTTCCACCTGGTCAGCACCTTCAACTTCCTCCCTACTCAAATTATTTTTCTGTCCAGTCAGTACATCCATTGCAAACCTCCTATGGCATCCAAGCCATGGTGTAAATTTGGCATTCCTTTTCCTAGGCGACTTTTAGTCTCTTCTTTAATCTCACTGTGCCACAAATTCCCAGAATAATTATGAATACTCAAGACAATGAGAATGGGATCCTCTTAACTGGAAAGAGCAACATAAGTGTAAACAACTTATTACATAACCCATTCATACATATTTCCATACTGTGAAGCAGAATGACACCTCTTTCATAAAGCACACTGGATATTATGCAAGCGGAGATGAATGATTTGTTTGGGGAATTATGGCAATAGCAATAACAACAATATTTCCAATGTGCAATGCCAAAGTATATTTTTATTGTTTCACACATTGCAAATTAGCAGCAGTAAATGATAGCCTAAACGCTGATGAGAGATCAGTTTGGACTGTTCATCACGCTTCTTTCATATGAAAGTGAATACTGAGCCAAACTGGGAAGAGTCCAGAAATTAAGTAAAAGCTTGTAGTGGTGACAGTGATGGTTACTATGGTGATTTTACCTATTTTTTGAGGGAATCAAAATTACTCAGTGTGGTTCAAATGAAAAAGCAATGATTTTGAGAACACTGGAGTATTTAATTTTAACTTTTCAGTAATGAGTAATTTTCATGTTTCCTGCTAACTTCTGCTAGGAATTCAAAAACCTAGATTCCTCCCTGTCCCACTCAAGATGGGAAACAGACTCCACATGCTACAGGATGAGACTCAAAGTCTGAATGCTTGTCGCAACTCATTAATTCTGTGAAGCAGAACTTCAGAAATTCAAAGAAGTGCATCCCATCATGCTTATAACACTGCAAATAGGGAATCTTCCTGAGAAGTGAGAGAGATGGGTTTGACTGTCTATTCTGAACCAGACAGAGCAAAGATCTGAATCCAAAACTTCTATGTTCTACACACATTTCTAGTTCCCAGTAACATGCAGCACAAAAGGAAGCAGTATCAGATCTGTCCTCCCCTTGATTATAAATTATTTCCGTATCTTCGTATTACCTTGTTTCTTCCCAATTCCTTATTTTTGAAATTAAAAACAACAAGAACAACAAAAAGAATAATAGAAAATAAAATACAACTTATGCTGAAAAATGCAGAGGCTAGTCTAAAAGGATCCTCCTTCCTGTGTATATTGTTACTGAAACAAATCATCAGTTCTTTAACAGCTCTAATTTCTACATCAATTATTTTTTTTAAAGGCCAAATAAGTCTATGCTACAAAAGCTATTAAACAAGATATGAGGTAGAAAGGTACTGGGGAACTTTCTAGTTTTATTTTTCAATCTACTTTAACCTAAGTCATATACTAATGCTGGCTGTTGGAGGTATTTATACATAACAGAGCTACATATACATGTATTCTAGAAGAGAAATATGATTTAAGACAGTAGGCACGGTATTTTTAACATTTTAGTCTAAAAATGTAACAGAGATTTTCAGGTCAATATATCAAAGTCTATTTCTTAGGCACCTTTCTCTGTAATTTCAAAAGGACAACTTAAATGAAAGACAATAGCTGAAACTATTAATATTCTTAGCATTTAGAAATGCTGAGTATGCCCTTGCCCTAATTCCACAGAAAAACACTTCAGGTAAAATTTTTTATGCCAGCATAATGAATGATATTGATAGGACAATTCTGTATAGCTTGTGGCAATGCTTTCCTTCATAAAATATTAAAAGATACTAGCAGTTTAAATATATTTTCATAATTTATGCATTTATGTTAAATCTTGCAAAGAAATATACATTAGCATGCTCTGAGTTCAGGTGGGTGCCTCCTCAACTGCAATTATGTGGCACAATGATGACATCCAGTGGTTAGAAGGATAATCTCAGCTATGTTTTCTCTAGGGGTGCCAGTTTTAACACAAATGGAACTTAGTCTGCACCCAGGAAAAAGCAATTTTAACCAACTTTCTGCATAACAAATATAGAAATTAAGATGCTCATTTGTCATCCATGTTAACCTATAAATAAATGTTTACAATTCAAGTAGTTAATGTGGAATATTTCAAGCAACAAGAGGAAAAAAACCAGGTAAAAATGCTGGCCTGTTCTTGATTGTGTTTCTTCATACTCAGTTCAGGTCCTCCAAATGCTGAGAGCAAACCTGCTGACAACACACTGACAGGACAGTACCTGCTCCCAAACCCTGTAGCAGACATCAACAGCATCACTGGTTTCCTTTCATCGTGACTGTCTTCTGATTAGCCAAGCATTCTAATAATCCAATACTTTACAACCTATTGACCTTATTACTTCTGGCATTACTCTTACCTGTTTTAGCATCTTTCCATTCTTCTGATAGAAAGGTTTTTGACTGGATAGTGTATTTAGAAATAGGGCTATGATTGTCTGTTCCACGACTCCAGGTAAGTGCTACGGCAGTGTCTCTAATTTCTTCTACTCTTATACCTCCGGGAGGGCCTGGAGGGCCTAAGAGAAAAACATTGGTAGTTCAATTCACAAATGAAATATTCTGAGAATGAAAGTTCACTAACTGTCCTATTTGTATTTATCAGATTCAAGGTTTTTGCCTACCACTTTCTACTTAAGAACAGACTGAATATGTATGTGTATATTTTTATTACTCTACAGTGTGATTCAGGAGGTAAATACTCTTGCATTTGAAAACTACTGAATGAAACTTCCATGACTCCTGCCTAAGTAGCAATATTGAGATTTTCTTAAGTGAAAGAAATGATACTTTGGAACTGTTGCTGCTCTGTTTTTCAAAAAACAGTGAACTCAGACTCAGAAAAAATACACAAATCTTCCTAAATTCCACCTAATGATGATCTTACTGGTCGCCCACCTTTAATATACACTTCTGCTTGTGCCATACTGGCCCTGACTGCAATTTAGATGGAAAATCAGGTAACTTATACTGGAGAAAAATCATACCTTGAAAGACATTTCTACAGACCTCTTCACATATCTCTTGGTCTTCATATTACCAATGTGGTAATCAAACTTCCTACAGACTAATATAACAAGGGAAAGCAGAACTAGAGAATATTCCGCTACAGTTCAACAAAAGCCTTCCCACAAGAATTTAAAAATCCATGTCAAAATGTGGAATCCACTACACTGACTGAACTAAAAGCAGTCTTGTGAACTACACTGATGAAATTTAACAACCTCTGTGCACCAGAATAACCCCACCAAGACTACCACCAAAGAACAGAAGTACTAAGCTGTCAAAGGGAAAATATTTTTCACAAAACAGCCATTTCACATCTGCCCTTTCAGTCTTGATCACCAAGAAGGACCTACAATATAATTTCTAAAGATTGTTTTTCTTCAAAAGACAAATACTTGCAAAGATTAATTTCAAACTTCATAGATCTAGTAAATATAAATAGTTATGCACTAATACAGACATTGGCTTGATGCCACATTACTCTGCTCCCAACACTCAGCTAAATCAGTACAGGTAGAAGTTGGTGGTCCTAAACTAGTTCACAGTCTCATGTCATGTGTTTTTCAAGGATTAAATACCATTTCTGCTCAAGCCAAATACTTAAAATAGCTATGCTAAAATAAGAACAATCATTCTCAGTCCGTATTGGGCTTTAAGTTTGTTAGTTATACTTCAGATCTTAAGAGATAGGCCTCTGTTCCCAAAACTTCCATGTTTTTTTTCCAGGTATATCACTTAAAACTAATAAATGATATTACATCTCTAACAAATCTCATCTGGTTTATTTCTGAACAATAGTAACAGATGAAAACTGCTGAAATGAATGCTTCCATTTTTCTAAATGCATTTTTTACTTGAAAGATTTTTTCTCCTTACTACTACTTCCACATCTCTACTTTGTGTGGGTAACTTTTATTGTTACTGTGCTGGGCCTTGGTCCCCAGAAGAGAAGCTAAAATGTGTAGATCAACAGGCAGAGGTGATTTTTTCACAGACTAGAAAGCTAAGAAGAGAGTGATGCAAGTGTGTATGTATGTGAGTATAGGAATCTTGATCTGTAAAAGACACCATAATGTTCAGTAAGCTGTGCTAAAAACCCTCAAACTTAGAGTAATTCTGTAGCTCTGAGGTTAGTATCTACTTACAAACTTGGCCTATCGATATTTTCAGATCATTCTTTTCATACTGACTGTTCTGGTTTTGTTATTATGCTTCTGAAACACAGTAATGTGATATACAGTAACTGTTGTGTAAAAACAGAGACAATGAATTAGAACTATTGAGAAGTTATTTTCTGATTCCACATTCAGAGATAATAAGATGCCAACATGGTTCAGGTAATTATCCAATCTGATTGAACATGTCCTAGAGCGTATTAAAAAAACCAAACAAGAAATAACAGGATATATTTCTCTGCAGTATTTACAGAGAAACCACACAGAACCAAAGCAAAACCAACTCAACAAAAAGAATGGAATGAATTTTCTACATCAGATCTAAACACAGTGTGCTAAATGTAATTCTTCAGATCTTGAGCTCTTTATTTTCTCCACAAATCTGAGCAAAAGAAATCAAATTAAATGAACTGAATCAAATAAATAAGCTACCATATATTGTTCCTTGGTTTCAGTGAATTTATCCTTCTAATGAGATAGTCCATTCCCAACTCCAAATTCAGACCGGTTCCTTAAAGAATATATATATGCCATTGTTTAAAAAGAAGTAAGCGTGACTACTCTACACAATCTGTTGGTCTACAGCCTATGACTATGACAATCAAATTTCTCATTGTTTCTTCTCCTAAGATCCAAGAATAGTTCCCATTTAGTATCCTTGGAAAAATGTACATCAGTTGACTACTGGATTGCTCATAACCAACTTCTATTCAAATTCAAATCTCTTCATTGGAAACTAAACTACTAATTAGCTGTCCTCAGACCTCCCTTTCAAAGCAAGGACTAAATATATCACTGCATGTGGAAACAACTTCTTACTTTTCACAAAGGATGCACAAAGTAGAAGTTACTGCTAAGAGCTGATTTTTAAGATGAGGGTTGTTAGTCAACTCACCACCTGGTAAGACGCATAATAACTAGCTCAGCTCTAAGGACTTGGGTCAGTAAGGTCTGAGAGACCCATTTTCCTGTATGACTCTTCACTCCAAAAGCCCTCAAGCTGGAAAGATTCTTCAGTTCCATGATCTTTCTTCCCTTCTTTCTTCAGGAGATATCTCTTATAGATTCTCACCTTACTATCAAAGCTTCTGAAAATGACGTGTCAGTAAACACCAGGGAAAACACATGCTCCATTAGACCTCTAAATGTCTGGAATAGAACCAATAGCCTGAGTAGACTCTAAGGACTTCACATTTTCATGCACTTCTCATTTCAATTTCTGTCAATTCTTGATGAGAAATAACATATTATAGCAATCAGAAACACTTTGCTTGTCTAGGTGAGAACCAGCCACACGTCTGTTTTACTTGGAGGACCTTACCTCTTACCACAAGGTCAGCTGAAGCCGAGGAGTTGTCCACAATTGTCTGAGCGGTGCACGTGTACCTTCCTGCATGCCGTAGCTGAACATTTTTAATTAGCAGCTCACCGTTGGATTTAATCTGTCAGAAAAATAGCACTTAGTGAAGCTGGTAAAGCTATGAAGCTGTGAGATTCCTGTCTACACATCCCTCCCAACTGATACACAGTGGCTGCTATTTCTAAAAAGCGAGTGCTTACTTTGAGAACAGATCACCCTCAAACATACATCTGATTTATATGACAGCTGTTGAAAGTGTCCTGCGTTTCTTCCGGAGCTGCTGCTCTTTACCAGACATGAAAAAAACAGATATCTTAGTAAACACATTTTCACAACTCAACATCTCCCTTTTACTTTTTGAAGTCCATATCTGAATATTAAATTTAGTCAAAAACTTTTTCCATAAACAACAGTCAGATTATTTTTCTGCACCATTACCTGCTTTTTAATGCATGATGGCATGGCAACATGTCATGGAGTACTACTAACAGAGCAGGACACTGTTTGGCTCTTCCTTCACAAACCTAAAGCAGTACAAGCACCTTTATCACAGAGAGACTAAAATCACAGCCTAAATAAACATGCACCAAAGAGGTATTAAAATGCAGTGTCTGTGAAGAAACAATAATGTTCACCACATGTCACAGCTCCTCAAAGGAAAGACCACCTCTGTTCTGCGCAGTGGTGTTGGTGATAGACAGGACAACGACAGTAACTGTAACCCCCACAGTGGGAGGCTGGGCTGCCAGGGCTCTGGGCTGGCTCCGAGACATCACAGTCCAGGGTGGCCCCTTCCTTTAGTGACCCAGGACAGGGTGCACACAGACAGCCCCTGCCCTGCTGGCCATGCTATCCCTCCAGCTTAGCTTTTGCTGCTCCCTGGTAAATGGCAGCAGGACATCCAGGGAAGCAATTTACTGTTCAGCAAGACTCACATCCTCATCATCATCACCACAGACCCTAATCCTCCCTCAACAATCTTCACCAATGCTAGACTACTGGGAAAATACAGAGCTATGTTTTCAGATGGCTATAAGGTCCACTATATGCTGTCTCCTGTGGTTGTAGACGGGCAAACTGAATAAAGTATTTTTGTTCTATGACATTGCTGTGAACCCACTGAGTATCCAGATGTGCACCTGTAAAACAAGGAGTACGAGAGACTACTATACACACCACAGCTATTCTTAATTAAGAACACATATTATGTTGAGAAAGATATTTATATAAATGTTTAAAAATAACACACTTGAAATATTTTGCTTATATATCCTGCAGTTCATTCCCGAAAAATATTATGAGGTTAAATCACAGACTTATAAATGTGTTAGTCTTAAAGGTATTTCAGAACAAGCCCAGACATTCTCTCCAAAATGTATCTGACTGATTTCATGAAAGTCAAAATGTTACAAAATATTATCAGATGGATTTATACCACACTATACCGAAAGGGGCAACATTCAGATTTCCTAACTCACTGCAGATTGTTCAGAAATACAATTCTTTTAAAAAACCCACAAACTCACTGCAATCCTGAAACCATCACATGCAGAAAGAAAGGAATTCATACGCAAAATGGTACATAAAAGAGAAATTACAAAGTATTTATGTGTAAGAACTAATGCTATCATCATGGAAGGTTCCAGGGAACAACAAAGACCTTCAATATAGCTTCAAACATTAGGAACCATCATCAGTGTCTCTGCATTTTGACATTTTAAAGAAATGAAATAAAGCTATGTCACCCAGTTTATGTTTCCCAATTGGGAAGGGAGGGGGGAAAAAAAGTAAGCTTAAATCTCTTCCAAATGTTCTGAAACTAGAATGCCAGTTTAAAGTCTATATTTAGGGGAGATTAAAATAGCCAGATAAAGCTATCCTTTTCCTTTCCAAACTCCAGTGAGGATTTTGGATGTCAGCTTCAAATTCTGCTGGCATAAAATTTCAGCACCAACTGAAACTAACAAAAGAATTCACATCTTTAAGAAATTACTGAGGTAAACCATTGATTGGGTAAAAGGAGAATCAAGCACACATGAAAGAAACTGCTTCATTTTTCAGCAATACTTCAGCTGATGCCTCATAAGGTCAGAGAGAAAGGCAGGTTACAGGCTACTTTTTCAATTTTTGAGTGACACAAGTGGTGTTAGCAATGATCAAACAGATTAGTTGGGTCAGTGAACAATTTAATATTCTTGATATACATCTCTTGTAGTTACTGTTAAAATATGTCCATGTATGTATTGATATATATATTTTCATGCTTTTCACTCAATGACAGGGCTTTTAATGTCATTTGCCAAAGTGCATGCAGGATACAGAGATAAGGTGAGTCTGAGAGAGTGGCATTCCTGTGCAGGTGCACCCCCAAACCCCCTCCTTCAGTTTATTCATCAGAACTCTGGAGGGATTTCTTTCAAGGACAGCATCCTTTGAAAATCTGTGGGGCTGCCTGTCTGGCTGCCTGACTAACCACATCTAAGGCATTTTTGTCTCCAGTGGGCTAGGCAATGCTGTCAATGGCTTTCAAGAAGAAAAATCAGTGTGAGTCTCAGCATTTCTATAGGAACAGAGACAGCAGCTACCTGCTCTTCTGCCCTCCAAAAACTTACAACAAAGAAGCTGTAGAAGTTCAAACTTCTTGTTTTTCATTTGTGGGTGTGGGGCTTTTTGTGCATCTATGGTTTTTGTTTTGGTATTTTTTTGTTTGGTGTTTTTTATTTATTCATGTATTTATTTTTATTGTAATTTTAAAAAATTATTTTATTCTTATTAGATTTGGTTTTAATAAAAGAGACAAATAGTTCTCTTTTTGAGTGTTCTGTGTAAACCTTTAATTTATTAACACTAAATGTCAGCCCAGAAAGAACGGCACTGCCTGTGAATGTCTGATCATTGCTTGCACTTTGATCTCCAAATAAACATAAGGAAAGGCTGGGCAAAGCAATAAGGTTTAGGAAAACTGCATAAACTTAGGACTCTCATAATCATATTATTACTTCAATAAAAAATTATTACAAATTCCTAATAGTCTTAGTACTTATTAAATCCTACGTTAGCACTTTAATTAAAATACTTTATTATATTTATTAACAATTTGCCCATATACTTGCTTTAATATTAATTGCCCAAATGGGAACTTGGTCTTAAAATCTAAATGATGAAAAACAGATGGGAAAATGTAACGTAATTTAAAAAGCAACCCATAGATATGGTATTGTATCTTGTTGGTATAGAAGCTCTCCTGGAGCAAGTTGGTGCAGTTTTATGCAGTTGGTGATGAATCTTTACATACCTCAGAAGCACCCTAAGTTCTTGGTGGTAAAAGAAGAGCTTACAAAGCAAATAAAGAGCACGGGCATCAGCAAATTCTGTCCACAAATTAGAGACGAATGTACTGTATGTTTTCATTCAAAAACCTCAGCTTGGATAAGTTTTAAAAATGCCTTCCCTAACTCAAGAGAAAACTGAATCATGAGCTGGAAATAGTGATAGCAGTACTCAGGGATGTTCCAAGGATATCTGTGGTTCACCACTCAGTTATTTACCAAGTTTCAAGCAAAGACTTTCATCATATGAGCCCTGTATTTATGCTTTAATAGTGATGTCAAAAATAGCATTTTATGACCTATTTCTGAGATTCGCTGTTCTCTTTTGACTATCACCTTTGCCAGTGCACTAAATTAATGAAAGCCATCAGAACATGCCCCTGGTGTGATCAAAAATCATTTATAGGAATCTAGTTTTTTTGACTAAAAGCAGCATCCACTTCTGTCTGGACCTCAGAGACAATAAAGGAACTTATATTAGTATGAAGCTAGCAAGTCCTTTGTGATAATAAAACCAACATGGCAGAAATAGAAGAACCTAGTGAGCAAAGACAGAGTCTTTTTGGTTTTAATTCAGGTTCAAAAACTAGACATCTGAGTCTCAGAAGTTTTTAATATACAGTGGAGGCAAGATGATAAGAGAATTGATAAGAAGTAACATGGAAGAGATGGGCTTCTTGGTGATGAGATCAGCTTTTCCAAAGCTAGCAAAAATTTAAAACTTTTTTTTTTTTTTTTTTTAATTACCTGTACCTAAATTTATTAACTCCGAGTTCACATGAGTTGTTTTGTTCCTGACAGTAAAGGGTCTTCTATGTGGTAGACACATGTAGAACAGACAATCCAACAGCTCTTGATGGATGTTCATATAGATGTGATTATGGCTGTTTTCCTGATATTGAGATCAGAGATGACATGGGGACAACACCACCAGAGCAGGTCTATTGTCTCAATCCTATTCACAAGAGAGAGTTTATCTCACTTTGTTTCATAAGACATGGCTGACATGAAAAGCTATGGGTAAATAAAAAACCCAGCAGGATAATGATGACAGTCATTGCCACTAAAGAATCTCTTCCTTCAGATAACTATATTTATATGTAAAGGAAGTACAGTGCTAATTCTACCCCTGAAATGTGGACTGGGCAATATTTCCAACAGATAAATTACTCTTCCCCATTCGGCATACCACTGAGAATGCCTGAGGATACTGTGCTATGTACCAGGACCCTGTGGTTAATATACATGTTACTTCATTTCCAACAGCAGAAAAAGGCTACTGTACTTGTTCACTTATACTCATGGGTCACAACTTCATGCCTGATAAAGAAAATTCACAATACACTGCTAACTACATTTCTCTGAGTAGTGCTCAGACCTGGCTCTCCCAGCTCCTTCTGGGGATGGTACATGGATTTTGGTTGTACGTGATGTCTCACAAGTACATAAGTTACAGTCAACTGATTTAGCAGTGTATTTTTTAAATTCTGTCGTATTTTGATCCTCTAAACAGACTACATTTCTTTATGCTGGAAATAGCACTGTGGATTAATAATAGGTTTCTTCAAAGGCTTCTGTCAGAGCTAACTGCTCATTGGCCTCACCCTCAGCACTATATCTTCTGCTTTCCTTCCCCTCCTTGCTCTTAACCACTGACTCCATCCATCTCATTCCACACTCACTACATTACTATTAGGCCCTAGCCTCTGAATTTTACGCCAAACCTAGCCAAAATATGTGACTTCCATCTCACTCACATCTAAAGCATCTCCCTGATACATCAAGGCACGGAAAGCAATGCACTGAGACAGTGCCTTTGAACAGTCCTGCAATTCTTCTTCATAAAAAGCAGTAGCTCAGCTTATTTGGTTGGCCATGCTTCATGAACAATCATCTGTACCCTCAATGTATTCAACAAACTGTACTGAATGAGCTCACTATGATGCTGTCTCCTGGTGTTTATCGCAATACATAGACAGCCTCCTCTTCCTGAGCCATACACAGCCTCTTCCTCCTCATCAGTGGGTAACTGAGCTCTCTTATCTAAACATTTCTCTCTAATTCTTCAGTTATCTTCCTGAAGTTCCTATTGATTTCCTATCATATAGCTGTAGATAGACTCCATGCTCTGCAAGGAGGATTACCAGGGGAAACAATGAAGAAAAACGAAAATTAGAATCTTTTTATCTTTACTGCTGCACAAAATTGTTTAATGTGCAAGGAGAGATTTATACAATAAAACCAAGTGTCTACTAAGTAGTATGTTGAAGTAAGAGAGTTCAGTAAAACACCTTTGTCTACCATGTCCTTCCAAGGAAATGGAAATTATAATAATTTACAGAAAAACCAAGCAGGTATTAAGCTGTACTCTGATAGTATTTTTATAGTCCAGCTATAGTTCCAGCTTATTCACCTCACCTATTTTAGACATCTGTAGTGTGGATTTTGGTATCTGAACTTTTACAGTCAACGTGACAAAACAGGCCCTTCCATGTGCAGTTTAATTTAATGTAAAGTAACAGTCTGGTCACGCATCTCCAGAATATGATGAATATGGTCCTAGAAGACTGCAAAGCTTTCTGTACTTTGGAGAGGGATAAAGTAAGATGAATAATATTTGCATAAGGAAAAAAAAAACCTTTTGAGAATTCAAAGTACATACTATTGAAAGTTAACTGTATAAATGCTGCAGAGACATCAGAACAAGTACACAGAAACAGCTTGGATTCAGAAGCCACTTCAAAGATGAATAGAGAGCCTGAACTACAAGCCCCACAAGTTCTGTGCTGACCATGTTTGGTTGCCTTTGTGTCACATCCCTGAACCTATGAACGCTGAAAAGCACGCTATGGATTCAGACATTTTAATTTGTGCTCAGTAGCACCCATGACACTAAGGTGTGTCAGCACCATCTTGAACAATGCTCCTCATTCTGTGAGAACTTTTTAGTTGCGTGTGATGCTATGCAACATCCAGCATCAATAATCTCTGTCCTGTGAACTCCCCAGGAAAGATTCCCTACTAATTCTGTACAAAAATTCCATCATTAAAGTTGCTGGTAATGTAAACAATTCCTAAATATTAAAATGAAGTATTTACCAATTCTCACTGTTGAAATGTTTTTATGGAAATTAGAAAGAACAAAGCATAAAATTCCATGATACACTTTCTAGAATAACCTCATTCTTGCTGGTACCAAATTTGGTCCAGTACCTTAAATCTGTATTTCAAATACCGGAGCTTCTCCTTGCAGTGGAAGGTGCCAAAATACTGCTGCCACCTGCTCTCCACACTCAATACTATCTTTGACACACTTCATTTAACTGTATTTTTTTTTTACACAACTATATGAAACCATCACAGAATCACACAATAGTTGAACTCAGAAGGGATGTCTGGATGTATCTTGTCCAACCTCCCTGCTCAAAGAAGAACCAACAGGCTGCTCAGGGCCTTCTTCAGTTCAAATATTTTGAAGAACTTGATGGATAGAGAGTCCATAGCCTCGCCGGACAACCTGTTCCAATGTCTGACCACCTTCATAATGAAAAGGTTTTCCTTATGTTTAACTGGAATTTCCTGTTTTTCAGTTGCTGCCCACCACCTCTTGTCCACTCACGGGGTGCTAAAGACAAGAGTCTGGATCAGTTTTCTTTAGTTCCCTCTTAACAGGTATTTATACATGTTGACAAGATCATCCTGAGCTCCCTTGGGCTCTCCTCACATGCCAAATTCTTCAAACCATTAATCATCTTAATTCGGCAGAGGGTTTGAGGGCATGCATCTTTGATTCTTCCCCTTTTAAAGTAGGAACACAATGACTGCTTCCTACTTTTCAGTATTTTTTTAAATGCAAGACGTAAATTTCATAACAAAACTCAAATGCCATATAATAGAAACGAAGAATCTTTGCCATGCAAAAAATTTTAAGAGAATTCTAAATTTCTCACAATTGATAAAGAAATTCTTTATCTTAAAATGCAAATCAACAAGCTGCAAGTTTCTCTAACAAATAGGCACGGTCACTCCAATTTTGCACCTGCCACTTTGGAATTCCGACTTTTGCTGGCTTTATTTTGTTTTTGCAGAGGACAAGGGAACTCAGCATCTCAAGTGAGGCTCCATGGAATGCTTTTTTAGATAAATTATGATCACATGGCAGTGTGAAGTCTTTAAGCTATCTGATGTAAAAATAACAATCACACCTTCTGTGGGATGTAAAAAACACACTAGATGCCAAGAAGATAACTTACAAACTACTTCAGTAAAGTACTTTAAATGACCCAGGTATAACATGATAGCGTGATACAGGCCTGTGTTTTGGTAGGTGTGAAAGGGTCTCAGGTACCCAAATAGAGTACTTCCTTATATTCTTTTGATAATCTCACTGTTAATATGAGAAGACATGAGCAAACAACAAGTCAGTTGTCTCTATGACAAAACTTACTGTCTGGACTTACTGTATTTTTTCCATCACTACTTCCTCTTTTAATACTTATAAAAGAAAGATATTTGTAAGCAGATCAAGGTCCTGAACATTTGTACAGCAATTTCATGTAACTTACTGAAGATAAAATGATGAGAAAAATATCAATTTCAGGTTCACTGATGTTGTTTAAGATAACTAATAAACAATGTAGCAAACAGCAGAATACTGACTGTATAGAAAGTATTTTAAAATTTATGCATGCTTATATGTGACTAAGACTATTACAGCCTACATTTGGGTTCTTCCTAAATGCATGTACAAGTTACTGACTTGAACCAGTTAAATTATGGAATTCCTCTTCTTGACTATCCATGCAAATGGACTAGTGTAGCTCCAAAAGTTTAAAAAAAGTTACACAACTTTGCATATTAAAGATATTTTTTTTTGTAATAAAATAATACACTTATTTGGATAGTGTATATTTTTAAAGAATGTATATTAAAAGTAAGCTTTTCACTTTTCAGCCTTTAAATATACACGACAAAAAGCTGATCTATGAAAAACAAATGACCCAACATTAGTTTTTCAGATTACTTGAAGTGCTCTATCTCTACAGGACTTGAAAGGACTAAACTTAATGTTTAGTTCCTTAGGAACAACAACATACAAAGTCAAATGCAATCAATTTAATAGTAAGATTCTGAAGACACCATATGACTCTTTGAAAGCTAGCCAATTAATACTTATATTTCATTTTAAATATCATTGTAACAGGAAATCAAAACAACACTGACAAATGTTCTTTTGATAAATGAGTTTTAGTACTAACGTAATGCAAATTAGTGTTGTCTTCAGCAAATGACAGATACCAATGTTCCACTGAAGAAAGAAGACTTATGCAGGTATTTACATAAATTTCATTAGCATTCCATTATGTGTATGTGACAACAATATTAGTATTATTTTGAGAAACAAAATACCGTGGCTGTATCAAGTTTCAGCATGTTGATCTGCTTTGTCACATAAATTAATAGTAATCTCACCAGGAAGACAAATGAGGATTCTTCATTAACAGGAAATTATAGCACTATGTATCCAGTAATTTTAATAATCATGATGGAATATTTTTTTCTTTTACGTTGGTGAAGGGTTGGGTGGCAGTGTGGGACTCCACTGCTTCAAGCCCAGCAGTTGGGGGGCTGCTGCTGTCAAATGTACAACAGCTCCTCGCTTTGCATTTGAGAAAGTCTGAGCAAAACTGCCACCCAGTGCCTTCTGCTCAGAACTGCCAGAGAGATGGAAGTGGTAGGTAGGAGAAAATCCTGTTGCTCGCACAGGAAGGAGATAAACCCTTCATGTAAGAATTCGATAACGAATGAATCAGAAATACTGAAAGTGCATATTCCTCCTAATTACCTCCTATACAAACGTTTGTATTGAACTTGTTAAAAATGCTGCATTTGGTTTTTATTTTTTGAACTAGTTAAAAATGCTGCATTTGTTTTTTGGTTTTTTTGCATTACTCAAGCGCTGAATTGCTGAATAACTGCAAAGTGCAATTCCAGACTTCAAATGCAATTCTACTGTCCCCTCTGGCCTAAGTGAGGAAGACTGAGCTGCATGTGGAAGCCAGACAGAGATTATCTGCACTTGCTTTGCCTTTGAAAGCCCAGGAATAAGGCTCAGGAATGCAAAACAAGAAGCTGCCTCTGCTTCAATCTTTTCTGCCGGTATTGATCAAGTGCAAAAGGAATGCAACAAACCAAGAAATAACCCTCAAGAACATGGAATTACACACAGACAAATAAATTAATTGATGTTTGGATCTAACCTACTTTAACTAAGTCAATTAAGAGTTAGTCACTCCAGCTAATTCTGCATCCTATGCAGTATCCATTTTTATAGATAGAAGAAATCTGCTGGCACAAGATTCAACGCCCACATGAAGTGAACCACCTCTTTCTTTCTGTCTGTAGACCACAGAAGGTCTGTGGAGACCAAGCTAGTCTAGCAAAGTTAGGCTAATTTGGTTTTAAAATCAAGCACTTCAGTAAAGAGTCTAAAATATTTTAGACTCAGAATTTGGGGTCAGAAGATCCAGGACCGCTGACTATTTGAAAGATGAAACAGGTGGCTGGGAACCTAAATATTAAGTCGATCTTTCAAGAGAACTATACCTTACGCACTTACTGAGGCCCTTATTCAGCTCCAGATTTGTTTACTTGAAGTGCTTAGATACAAAGTGCCCTAAAATTGGAATTATATTTCAGAATTAATTTCCCCTAAAAGAAAAGAATCCAGTTTTATTCAATTTTCATTATTAAGAGAAAATCTAAATGCATATGTCAATGATATAAAAACTTTTGTTCAATGTCTGACCAACAGGAGAGAAGTTCAGGTTCCCTTCTCTCGAACTACATGGTCTCTTTATACAAAGTCCTCTAATATAGACATTTTTGGCTTCTTTCCACACCAAAATAATTGATTCAGTCAACACTTTAAGTCTGACTTTCTGTTTCATGGGACACAATTTCTTTTTATGACTTCTTTCAGGTAGCTAAAAGCAATCAATTAAATAACATTTGACAAATACAGAGTGGTTTTAGTCGCTGTTTTACAAGAATACTCTTCATGGGGCTTTACTCTTTAAGCTCTTATTTTGACTGACACTCAGACTCATTCCAGTCTTTATCCAATGACAAATTAATGCCGTTACGATGCGATTCAAGCTTCTTCAAGGTACTCCTGTGCACCAATCAGTACCAAAGCGTAAATATAAACCTTAATAGCCACATGCAGGAAATATTTGGAACGATGCTAGTGTACTAGTGTAGATCTACATTCCTTGTAATTCCTGAGGCAACAAAAAATACACTGATACTAATTTTGGACATAGATTTTTGAGAAGTGTATTGCAGAAAGGGTTTTATGTCTGTGTTTCAATGCTTTTCAGCTGATCTCAGCATGCTTCTACTAGCTTGTTGGACAAGGACTTGTTCTCTCACTGGAAGAGAACAGCGTGACTTCGTAGGGACATTTACAACTTGGCAAATGAGCAGGCTGAGGAAACTCAGACTCCTCAAAGGACTATTTTGTTCCAATCAGACTGGAATAGTTATGCTTGAAACACCTTCCCACATGGAGATAAATCAATATTGAAAGAGAGAAAAAGAATCTCTTGGTCCATTGGCCGGCCTAGGAAAGACTCTGCAGGAGGCACTGTTACATAGTAGATCATTTTGAAGACATAGCTGAAACCAAATAAGGCCCCTGGTGTTCCCACACACTACAACCTTTTCTCTCCACATTTGCAGCTCCTCTTTGGAGCACAAAATAAAGGTATCTAAATTTGAGGATTTTTGTGTGATTTAAACCAAGAACAACAGTATAAATATATACACCTTTGGGCAACCACCCTGATGTTGTTGTTGAATATTAGGTAAATCAGTGTGTGATTAGACATAATGAGAAGGGATTTCTACTTGTGGTATTAATTTCAAATAAGCCTGATAGAAGACTATAAAAAGATAATCATACATGCAAACATGAAAGATCTGTGTTTCCTCTTTCTATGTGCCAAAACAAGTGTCTTTGTATTAACTTGTTTAGCCTTCACACAAACTCTTCTTGCTCAGTGTTTACAGACTGTTTGACTCCTACCCAGCATCTGGCTGGGTCTTGTGCCAAATTCCAGAAATGTTGATGAGAAAAACATGGGTAAGTAAAAGTGAATGAACATCACACTTTTTCAAGATAATCTGCACCCTGTTTATGATCAGGCTACCTACTTAGCAGTTATATTCATTATTAATCAAGTGGGATTTAATTGGAGTACCAAAATACTTGTGTCAATTTAGATACCCAATTTCAGATATCTACCTGCAAGTGTCTACATGTCTGTAATGTCTAAATTTCTATTTTATGTTCTTAGCCTACTGCATCTCTCTGGACCTGAACCAACACAACAGAAAAAGTAAAACAGGAAAGACAGGTAGTCACAATAAAGAAAAGTAATCTTTCACGTATTAAATAAGGATCTATAGCATCTTACCATAACATTCCTTTCATAATGTTCATGCTCTTTCTCAAAATCTATTACAAAGCCATTTAGTGACCAAATAAATGTCAGGTCTAAGGTGGGATCATGGGATGCAATGCATTGCATAGTAGCATTCTCTCCAACGGTGACATCAACGTTCAACGGAGCTAATGTAATCCTTGTAGCTTCTGTGAAGTTAATAGCAAACATAGAAAATACCAATAAATAAATATTTATCCAAATGTAAGCTCAGCTCCATAACTGTTTAATTATACATTAAGCCACTCCCTCTAACTCTAGTTTACATGTTATTCATGTAGGTACATTTCAAAGGACCAAACTAAAGAGAACAAAGGAAAACTTTTACAATGGAAATGACTAACTACTATTTAGCTGTCCTTTGAAACTGGATGGATTTCAGTCTCTGAATCACTTACTGACTATTTAAAGCTATTTTTATTCATTGACTATATCTCAGGTAGAAAGAAGACAGATGATGAATCTTATGTGACTTGTGTTGTATTTCTTGTTTCAATTATATGTTGTTTTAAAACCTGTCTCTTCAACAAATGGAAAGTTTTACTCAGTTGTCAGACTGAGACAGATTTCCATTGGAGCACTGCAGGGACTGAGATTCATGTGGAAAGGGAGAGAAAATAATACATGAAAAGGAAGAAAGTTGCAATGTCTCTTATTATCACAGAAACAAAAGAAGACAGATCTCATGACACTTGCTAGAGATCTCGGTACACAAATCAAAGTCATATGGCAAATTAGCAACACTGCTCTGGAAGGGACTCACTGGATCACTGAGACCTATTCCTTTTCTTTCAAATATTATCATAAAACAAAAAAACCACAGAATATCTTCCTTACTCCATGACATATATTTCCTACCAATATGAGAATGGGAGTAGGGTACCAAAACGTGTAAGATAATAGCCATAAGTAAAGAGCTATTGCTACTAGTTAAGACCTACATTTGAGCATGCTCCAAGGAGCATGCTACACCTCACAAAACACAGAACAGTAAAAAATCCTCAACAATGTCAACATTTCTTGTGCATCTACCTTGGAAAGGAACCTTTCAAAGCATTTCAAAGCACTTTTCATCAACCCCCATCATTCTTCACTATGTAAAAATAATTTTGAAATATGTCATCTGACGCTTCTGTTCCTGCTGTGATGCAAAGAAATGATTTTTTTTATTTTTCTTTTTAGATGAATCAGAGCAGAATTCTCCAAAACTTTAAAATTCTTTATACCTAGTTTGTAAGGTTTATAAACAAATGGTTTAAGTATTTCACTGCACAGACTGAGCATGTAAATATTCTTCCTGATTTTAGAAGGTACAATATGACTATTAAGGGACTGGATATTTATTTCTATAACCTTTCAAAATAATTAAGTTCCTGAGGATAGTATTAAGACACATAAAGCTGCAGAAGATGATAAAAAGTAACTGCAAACATTAAACAAATCTGATTAAAAAAATAAAGTCTTACAATTCATTTGTTAAAATAAACTTGGTATAAATCAGCCAGAAAAATGCTTTCATATAATCTGATTAAACAATTAAAATCTTATATTGGTACACCAATATTGTGGCATCGAGCTGTCACATCCAGCATAATTTCTGGAACCGACATTAAAAAATGTATTTGATAAATGACTCTTCTACTATCAGTGTTACTTGACAGACATATGAACAGATCTTCATGAATGTCATCTCCCCTGTCTCTATCCTACAGCTATTTATTTATTTGACTTCAGATTTAAAATGCACAGTTAAGGATATCAGTATTAAAAGAGTAAATACTAATACCCATAGAGGAAGAGAATTTAGTAGTGCCATATATGGCTATATGCCTCTACCTCAGAATTTTAAAGCATGTTTCTTTAACTGCAATGATCTCTCAGATTTGTCTACCCTATACAAAAAAAAAAAAAAAAGAAAGAAAGAAAAGAAGAATAAAATAAAAACTAAGGGAGGTCACTAAAAATCCCATTTATCTATTTTAGCACGGCCCCAGGACTACACCTTAGCCTGAGCACTAAGCTATCAAATTGAATGAATGCATCAGAATGTGTCAATGTCATGAATCAGATTTAATAAACTCTTACAGAAAAATGAACCCTGAAAATTAAGATACAGGCTCAGAATAAGTGAAGACATACACAATTTCAACTGAAAAATATGTTTTCAAAGCATCAATTCATTGTTTAACGAGCAATTAAATTAGAATGAAAAGATACAAAATGTCTTGCAGAAGTAGCGCAACGTTGGAACAAAAAATCAGTGCTTTTGAACTGAGAGATTCTACCTGAAAGACACTATTGCAATTTGGAGGTTTACCTGTCATTTCTAGAACACCAGTGCTATTAGCTTTTCCTCGGTTATTTTCTGCAAAACAGGTGTAGCGACCTTCATCCAGCTTTGTGACATTGATAATTTCCAGGCTCCCGTCATCCCAGATACGTATGCTATTGAAAGTGCAAAAAATACGTCAAAATAAATTACTTTTTTTGTATTAGAAAGCAATACCTTCAGTAGATTTGTAGTAAGTGAAAAGAAGAAACCAAAAACATCTCTTGGAAGCTCACATTTACCTACGGCATTTATAAACACTCCTATAGTAAAAAAAATATTCAAATAGACTGTGGCATGATCAGATGCCTCACATTGCTGGAGCAAGAAAGCGTACTTTTATTTGTTGGTAGTCAATCATTTTTCTTACAGTTTTGTGATCCAATTCAACTCTGACATGTGAACAGAATCAAACAGACTCGTTATAAGTCAGATACCCTCCTAGCTACTTGGAGCCACGCTGCTAGTAACATCTTGTCATATAATTTTCCTGAAATTACACTTTGTCCTGCCCCTGAAATCTACAAAAGAACTAGCCTAAAGGATAAATAACAACATAAGGCAGAATTTTTATGGTTCACAGTGTGCCCTAACAGTCAATACTAACCGGCTCCCATTTACAAGCAATTCAGTTCCTTTGCTCCATGAGAATTTTGGCTTAGGAGCAGCTTTAGGCTTGCATTCAATGATTACACGGCCCCCTTTAGCTGCTAGGATTTTCTTCTTCATAGGGTTCAGTTCAAAGGTAGGAGGTGATGCTGAAAGCAAAAATTAACACAAGTACTGCTGTTAGTGATTTTTCTGCAGAACAGCATTTGTTTGCAACATGAAGGTAAATTACAGAACTATTGAACTGTATGTAAGTGTCCATTATTCAGACCAGTGAGAATAATATTAATGATACAGAAATGCAGTGAGAAGTAGATGGTGACCTAAAAGAAAAAAATAATGATGTAGTTCTCTGCGGTGTTACACCAGAGGTTTCTTTCTGTTGATTTCTGAACCTCCATCTAAGTTTAATCTAACAAGATCAAAGTCCACGGAAATCAATAGAAAGTTTCTTCCTTTCAAAGGCTTTTTGATCAGTCCAAATAAAATTTAAATTCCTGGAGACCAATTTCTGTAAAAAGTTTTTCACTCAATCATATGTTCAAAGAATAGTTGCTTACTTTTCAGTGTTTTTAACCTCCCTCCAGCAACTTTAAGGTTGTGCCTTTCTTCCCCTTTGTAGTTTTTCTGTCTGGCTGACAGACCTTAGGTGTACTATCTGATGTACAAGAGTAACAAGTCACGACTTCAGGAAGCATCACACTTATGTATCTGAGATCAGACCTTTGGTTACTAATTTTCTCTTTATTTGTAACCAAATAAAAGAAAAAAATGCTTTTAATTGTTTCGCATCTTGGCATACTATGATTGTTAATCATGCCAGCAAGTGTGGGCACAGCTTGAGGAATTAAGGCTATTAGTTAATTATAGCAGTACAGAGAAAATCTCTTGATAAACATCCACATCTTACAACACAGAATTTTGAAAATGTGCATGAAAAAAGTTCTTTTTTTTTTTTTTTTTCTGGGTAATCCAGTCTGGTACTGAGCACATAGTAATGGAATACCAGTGAATGATGAAGTGTTGTTGTGTGATGGTTTGGGGAAGTCAAGAATAATTTAGCTCTTGGGAAACTCTGGAGGCACGCATGAAACGGAAAGAACCCAAGGTAAATACTGCAGGGAGATCTCCTAGGAAAGCCACACCATACAGCCAGTACACCTGCTCTAATGGCATCAGTAAAATTGTCAGAAATTATTGTAAGCCTAAGCACTCTGGATATAAAAAAATCAACCTTTCAACAGGTTGCTCCTAAGGAAAACACAATGGATTAATAACTACACTCAGCCATCAAATGGAACAGCTATATTGCACACAAACACTGCAGCTGGTCTGAATGCGTTGAAGGCAAAAGCAAAAGGAGAGAAAAGAGGAAGAGCTTCTAAAGCCTGGGGACTGACAACACGGTTTCTAAAAAAAAGCAGATTTTGCCCCACTGGGGAGTAAGCATAGGTAAGCAAAAAAGAAAACATTTCTCAATCAGTTTTGCAGCTCTACGTGCTTCGACGAATTCTGCACTACCTTATCCTCCAAGGGTAGGAGCACCAAGTAAACATCAGAAATAATATGGCAAACATTGGCCATAAATTAGCAATTTGATTCCTCAAGCTGTTGCCAAAACCCAGCTGGGGAGCTCAGATGAACTATACCTCACCTACACTGAGTGAGGGTTCCTAGATTTATCGTCACAGGAATCTCTTACCAAACCAATGCTTGTGAATACAACTGCTATCTTACTCCAACCTGAAATAGTAAATAGAGTAAAGAATCCCACTGACCCACAATCTTCAGTTCAGCGTTTGCATAAATAGTTCCATGTGTGTTTTCTGCTATACATTGGTACATGCCAGCATCATCAAAGGTCAGGCTTTGCATTCTCAGTTCACCCTTCCGGAACTGAAACACAGAATCAATAAAACAAGATATTCATATAGACTATGTATGCTGGAGAATTCACACCTATCCACATCTCTTTTTCTTTTTTTTGGACAGTGTTCAGAATAGAATCCCTCACAACATTCAGGCACTAGTAAGGTTCTATTTTATCCATGTAATATTTCAGTATTTGTGACAATATGTTCACCTTTTTTTAAAGAAAGATCCAGTCACAATTGGTATCTCTCTGGAAAAGTCATAGCTGAGTGGCACCAGACACATCTACTCTTCAGTTCACTGTTACCACACCAATGCAAACACTACTAATTCAGAAATAAGAAACAAAATTGATTTTATGCACATAAGCTTCTTGTTTCACCATGCTCACTGTTCAGTAGGTTCTATTGTATGCATGTATTTTTTACAACAGTTAAAGGTCAAAGCAAGCCCCAGTAAAGTAGGAGTTTTTCAGAAGATTCCTCTGGGAGGAAAACTATTATATAAACTATTTTCTAGTACTTTGTTTTAATATAAAAGGAAAATATCTTATATTTATCTTATAAATCAAAATAAAGTACTTTAATCTATTTCTACAGAACTGTGTATAAAAATTCATGAAGTGCAGTGGGTTGTTTTTTAAATTATAAATAGGTATCAGTCCATTTTTGAAAGATCATGCTAATACATTCTGTTTTATTGTGAAAATCAAGCTGAAAAGCTTTAAACCTTGTATATAAGTCAATTGGAGTGCATGGAGCAGAGAAGATTAAAAGAATGTTATTCAACTGAAAAAAAGAACAGATTAAAAGAATCATTTCCTGTACTGTTTTATTGAAAAACATTTAAACCAGATATTCTACAAGAAACCTTTGTTTTGTGCTAAATGAAATATCTAATTAAAAATCATCTGATTTAGAAACAGGCTATATTCTCAAGGCAATTTAAATATGTTTGCTGTTTTCCATTTGGAAATCATCTCTCAATATTAACAGACAGCATAATCTTCTGGTATACTACTGAAGAATTACACAGTGCTTTCTGCAATCCAGTATGCAGATTTTGTCAGCGAAAGCCAAGTTCAGGGGAGACTGTCAGTGCAATTTGCTTGCTAAATTACTTGTTTCTAATAACTACCAAAGCTAGAAAACAGAATTGTTTTGTTCTAGTTTAAGCCATCTCCATATGGCAGATGGTGATATCCCTGTTCTCCCTCCAACCCCCCCACATTTTTCTTAAGATACGCAGCCAAAACAATGCTGCCACATTGTCTTTTTTTTGTTTGCTTGCCAAGATCAGAGTCACCACAGCTCAATAGATGCAGAATTACATTGTGCCCTCTTCTATTCTCTTTGTTCTTTAATGGCTCATCACACAGTATAAGCAATGGATATTAAATACATTGTTGAAATGCCTGGACAGAAAATCTGCTTTGTTTAAACAAAATAGCCAAAGCAATAAACCCAAATTATCAAATGGTGCTCATTTAAACTTCAAATAAACTTCACCTAAAATAATGGCATTTTGCAATATTCTGTGGCTAGAAATAATATGAAAAAGTGTATGATATAGGAACACTACTAATCATTTAAAAAATATTCTTCTCTTGTCTCTACTGACTCCATTTTTTCTTGTATTTTTAGACACACTCATGCTTAATGTGGTAAAAAGGATTATTTTTAGGGAGAAGCCGATAGACATTTTTATCCATGAAGAAGAAAATAGCATTTACTTATAAAGACCTGAAGAAAAAGGGACATCCATCTCCTAAACATGTGGCAAAAAGGCAAGTTCATAAATCAGACTGAATATTAAAAAGCTTGAAAAAATGCATTTCAAAACTGAAGACTGAGATAAAACTTAAAAAATATGATGGAACCATAGAATGCTTTGGATTGTAAGAGATCTTTAAAGGTCACCTAGTCCAACTCCCCTGCAGTGAGCAGGGTCATCTTCAACTAGGTCAGGTTGCTCAGAGCCCCGTCCAACCTAACATTGAATGTTTCCAGGGATGGGGCATCTACTATCCCTCTGGACAACCTGTTGCAGTGTTTTATCACCCTCACTGTAAAAAATTTCTTCCTTATATCTAGTCTAGATCTACCCTCTTTTAGTTTAAAACCGTTCCCCTTTACCCTTTTGCAACATGCATTGCTAAAAGGACTTATAGGTGCCCTTTAAGTCTTTAAAGGTTGCAATAAGGCCTCCCTGGAGCCCTCTCTTCCCCAGGTTTTAGTAAAAACAGATTTTAATCTCAAATGCCAGTGGAATCAGAAAATATTTGTATAATTGAAATTAATTTTCTTTTAACCTTTTAGTAATGCATGCCTCAAAAAATCATTTCCATTGGCCAACCAATCCTGTGTTGACTATGGCTATATACTTACCGAAACACCATTTTTCAACCATCTAATTGTTGGAATGGGCTTGCCTGTAGCTACGCAAGGCCAGTACAGGTCGCTGCCTATATCCTTCTCTGTGTCATTGATATGTTCTACCCACTCGGGAGCAGCTGAAGAAGAAAAAACATGGTATCTTGTAAACATAGCGGATACGTATTTAATGACCATTACAACCTAGTAATGCTTTTTCCATGATACTTCATGATATTTCAGAGATGGCACAAAGTAATGATGGTAACTCAGCAATGCACAAGCACAAGGAAGAATGAAGAAGTCTGTGCCATCCCACATAGACTCAAAATAAATTCAACCTGTTTTTTATGAGAAGAAAATATGGAACTGAAAGAATGCTTCATGAATGTCTAAAGATCTAAGATGTTACTGCTTACACTGACCTATGGAAGTTATTAAGTAACGCCATACAAATTATAGTTAAATTACATTAAATTGGCAAAATCATCTATGTACTGAAAGAAAAATATTCTCTTGGTCCAGAGAATATATATAAGGAATTAATATTGAAAATGTCCCAGCTTTTACAATGCAAAATCCAAATTGATTAATCTTTAACAACCACTATCAACCTTCCCACACAATTTTGATTTATCCCACTGAAGTTCAAGCACTTAACTGAGGATCTTAACCCAGAAAACATTCTCTACAGTCAATGAAAAGGGAAAGAAATATTTTGAAGGTAATTCAGGTATTATGTACAAGCTTTTCATGCCACAGTTTTGTGGCACAAGGCTCACTCAAGAAGTCAGGTTCTTTGGAACGATACAACTACGAGCAGTAAGGTTACAATTTTTTGGTTCCTTCATTTAACCAAATGCATGAAGGGAAGGCACAGAGGCCTGAGTAATGAAGAATTGAGTGTGGCTAATGTAAGAGAGAGCTAAGACAGTTAGAAAAGACAAACAAAATAAGGAAACAAGAAAGCATAACAAACCTAATGGTCTCTTTTTCTTCCTGTATGTTCTTCCACTTCAAGTACTCTAAATTTAATTAATTTCTGTTATGCATAATTACACTACTTCTAACATACATTAATTTCAAGGTGTATATACAGCTATCATAACCAGACAAATCTGAGTAGCTGCTCAATTAATACACAAATGTTGACTGGCACTCAATGCCTGAGTTTTGATATTGCTCTGTTAACTAGAACAGCAGTGTGTCAGGATGATGCTATAACTCAGCACTGACACAAAACGTGAGAACAGAGATACTTTCAACATAAGTAAAAGCAATGTACATACATAATGAAGAATAAAACTGTTCTACCTACCTTGCACATAAACTCTTGCTTGATGTTTATCTTTTCCTTTATAGTTTATAGCTTCACACTCATAAAGTCCTTCATCTTCATACTGAATATTGAAGATCTTAAGAACTGCACCAGACATGCTTATCTCAGCAGTGGCTGGCATGGGTTCAAGGTATTTACTCCATCTGAGTTCAGGAACCGGACTTGAAAATGTACAGGAAAGGACAAATTAGCATGTTCCAGAACTGGCTGTAAAATTTCAGACTATAAAAAAGTGTTTGATGATGAAACATGTATTTTCATTCTCTGAAATATGAAAGCAAACAGTGCTTGACAATAGCTTTAAAACACACTTACTTCCCAAGAGCGAAACACTCCAGTGTCACATTTTGCCCGAGGAGAGCGTACGTGTCCTTGAACTTCACCTTGATATCAGCAGGATATACTTTTGCACCTAACATGAAAAACAAGATTCTCAGAGAAGACACAGTAGAAGGGAATACGGATATTAAAACCTTCACAGTTCAATAAAACTGTTCTTAAAATTACAGGCAAAATTCTTCCTTACAATGAATAAATAGCCTGGTCATCCATGAAGTCTGATTTAGCACTAAAATTTTAATAATAAGACAAAATTGTTTTACTCAACAACTAGTTAACCTTCTCTGAATAGTAATGCTAAGTATTTTTTTAACAATACAATATCTTAACATAAATGGATTTACTTATATTTGAAGTGTGATGATGTATTGGGGGGTATAAAAAAGCATGAGTCTTTGTTATCCACAGATTCTTTTACTGGATGGAATATTTTGAATTACTGTGAATTTAAGCTCAGTGTTATCTTAGTAAGAGTATGAAGGAGCTAGTTAACAAATCTACAGCTTAATGAGGGCACAGGGATGCCAATGTACGCAAATCTACGTAACGGTGATCCCTGTAGGACTCCTCATACAGTTCTTGTAGATGAAGATCTAAGCACAAGTATTGGTCACAGAAAATTTGGACAAAGATTACTTATTTGTAATTACCCAATTCAATCACAGTTCTTCACTGTAATCTGGGAAATTTAACAGAAAAAAGGGTCACTAAAATCTTGATGGTCAGTTTATGAAACTCCAGTGACTGACAGTCTGAAGTGGCAAACCGGAACTTGGTTACCATTTGGAAAACATGTAGTTTTCATGAAGAAGTGGTGGAGAATTATGTAGTAACACAAAGTGTCTTAGGGGACTGGTCATGAGACACAAAGCCCTTAGGCCAATGTTGAATAGCATATTTCAGCAGGGGAAAAGAATTTTCTATTTTCATGGGGGACTTCCTGGGGAAAAAAATGAATTCCTGAAGCTGTTTATCAACTTTTACATAAAGTTTCTGCTTTATGTCACACCTCTTTGAACCAATGCCAAGACTAGAAAAGATTTTGTGATGAGTACAGGGGCTTATCACGTAAGAGAGATGGGGACTCTGGGGATGAGAACTCTGATGTCAGTGTAATGAAAGGAAAATTGTGAATGATTCTGGGGAGATTTCCCTCAGAGTTTTCATTGTGGATGTGAATGATTTGGACCTCTGTATTTAGGAAACTAAGTAACATTGTGCAGCATCCATTATAACCTGTCATATAACTCTCCTCACAGAGCTGAAAGTAGTTAGGAACGAGCAAAATTAAAATACAAACAGAAGGAACACTACACATACATAGTATTTTCAATAAATACTTACGATCAGACTGTGGAATAAGTGGAATAAATTTACTGAATACACTCTTTGTTATTGAAGGGCTGGACACAAAACACGAATAATTGCCCTTATCTGATGCTTCTACATTTGCAATGTAGAGATTGCCATTTGTCTGTGACACAAACCGTCGTTTATCCAAAGCAATGAATACAGGGAACTCATTTAGAAGCCAGCGATAACTGAGATCATCTAGAGAAAAAAAAACCTGAGTCAATAATAAAACCCAATAATATAAGCTACTTAAGCCATAGAATGCTGTCCGCATACAAATTACTTCACTCTGATTTTTAGCTTGTATATGTTTTCTTCAAGAAAGGTAGCTATGGTTTGAGAGAGTATTCATATCTCAGCAACCAGCTAATTCCTGTTTACACTGAACATCAGGGTACTAGTGCAGATTACTGGGGACCAAGCTACAATGCGCACGGCTCCCCTCAGGCACAGCCTTCCCACAGGAACCAGAGCTGTGTGGGAAGAGGTGGGCAGCTGGATCTTGACCTCATGTAACTGAGAAGATGGGAAGACCTCATCAGTCTTGCGATTTAGACAAAACCTTAGAATATTTTAAGTAGCAGTATGTTTCAGTTCTTCAGTTCCTTGCAATACTTAAGAGCATCAAAACTAAAATATTATCCCATTTTACAGGGTAAACTAGATGTTAATGGCCAAATTCAACCCTCATGGAAGAACTGCAGACACTTAAAATGATGGGCATAATCCCTGCAGAGGTCTTCAGCAACTAATGATGAGGAAAAGGCACTTCTAGAGCATATCACCTCTGGGAGGTGCCTACTGCTGTTCCATGATTTTAACAGAAGCCCACGATCATTTCTGTTGAGGTGACTTCATTAGATGGAATCAAGCTGGGCCCTGTCCAGGGCCAGCAGAAAGTCTGGGGTTACATGGTGAGACAGTGACAGGTACTCATATCTTTTGAATGGTAGGCCATGTCTCATCTCCATTATTCAGATGAGTCCATGGTAGTCTTAAAACCTATTTGCAAATTCAATGTACATCCTTTACATATAGTCAACTACAATCATATATTTAAAATGGAAACCTAACCTAAACAGGGATTCTCAAGCTGTATAAAAGTTACTTTAAGTAAACTCAACAGAAACTTAAAAAACTAAATATTAATTTGTCTTCTACTCTTAAGCAACTGAAAATGAAGCACTTTGAGATGAATTACCTGGATAGTGGTAAGGGGGCTCACAAAGAAGCACTGCTCCAACACCTTCTCGCACTTTAACTTCATAGCGTTCCTCAGGTGGAAAGGGATCCAGATCTAGTTTAAAAAAAAGCACGAGGATGAAAATTCGAGTTTTCACTGCAGTAATTTATTATTATTATTATTTTTAGCCCTGTAGAGATAAATATAGAAATAAAACAACATATGCAGATAGATACCTGTGGGCCTATAATGCCAGTTTTGCTCATTTTAACTTTGTCTTTAACAAATGCAATGACTTATTTTACAGTATTTTAGTCATCATAATTGAAAATGCCAGGGGGAAAAAAAAAAAGTGGTGTAAATTGTATCCCTAAAAGTAGCCAGGTGAGTTACATTTGAAGACAGAATCCCAGGAAGATCAGGTTATTTTTCATTTGGTTTCTCCAAAATGCAAGTTTAATTCTTTAATGCAACTTAAAGTGGCTTCTCTAAAACGACCTGATTGCCTTCCCTGAGAAGTCCAGCAGCCAAAGACTGGTAAGCAGTTATCTCGGAGACATCTTTTGTGCCAGAGGTTTGGGACAGAGTGACTTGGAGAGAGAAGCCTTAGCTGACCATGAGAAACCTTAGCTGATCCTCTTTAAACCAACTCCATGCAGCAGGGTAAAGGAACTGTTGTAAAAGGATAGAGAAAAAAGGCCTTTGTGGAGCTACATATCATCCCACAGACTGTGGGAAAACAGCAATGGTATCTGCAGGAACACAACAGTGACATGAGTAACTTCAACCAGGTGAATAATTGTACTTTGCTGCTTTTTTTCACTCTCGTTCTGTGTATCCAGTCTGGAATTAAAGTATAAATATCTTGAGGCAGGGAACATCTCTTGTGAAGCTTCTCCAGGTCACCAAGTGCAATGAGATTGTAAAGGTCCTGACTGGAGTCCTGCGCTAAATGCTACTGTGGTGGAAACAGTACATCAGTAATAGAGAAGTGCACAGCCTCTATGGGTTGGAGTGTCCTACCACAGAAATCATCTAAACTAACTTCATTCAGATTACTTCAGCTTTCTTCAATGGCAGGCAGCTATCCAGTTCTGATAACTTCCCAAGGCTGGCTCCGAGATCTAACTGCAACTTAAGTGCAAGAGAAGCCAGCCAGAAACAATAAATTAAAAATCAGGACAGAGCTACACACAAAAAGAGATTAAGTAGAAAGCAGAGACTATTAACTACTGCAAAATGCAATGTGTAGATACTCTGAGTAGATACAGTAGTAGTAGTAGTACAGTAGTAGTACAGAGTAGATACTCTGTATCATCTAAAAATAATTAATTCCTTGACTTTGTAACAACTGCTACATTTATTAGATATGATATAGGTAAAGGATTCCTCCAAGGCCAATCACAGCTGTCAGACCTGAATGACTATGAGAACATAAGAAGCAAATGTCACTAAGTTCTGCCAAATACGTGAAAAAACCAGGAGAGTTACATCAGTGTGCAGGGAAAGATGCTTCTCCCTGCTTCTGAAATACTAATGTTTATTCTGCTCTAACAGACCAGAAGTTAATACAGATCTTTCCCGTGATTGAGTAGATCTTTATTGGATCAATGCTAAATGGCAGGCACTGTAACAGGTCACTTCTAAGGGCTTCTGATTATTATTATACATAATTTTTACCCTGTGCCTTACTGCAGTGAATGTATTCAGTTCTCCATAACTAGGTCCAATTTTAGCTATTTTGAGTTTACATTTTAAGTGTAGACATACTGTTTATAGCATTCTTGAATAACTTCTGAAATTTTGGGACAGCCACAACAAATTCATAGACGTGGAAAAGAGCAGGCAATAAGTATATGTAAAACTCTACAGAAGTCCCAAAACAGAATGGTCTATGCCAGGTGCATGAAAAGTCATACAATTATTGAGATATAATTGTATACCTTCCTCCCACTTATGAAATGCTCTGTGCTCTGCTGGGTCTTGCTATCTTCTTTGCATGAGCACTACTTCATTATTACTCAATAATTATAATAACTGTGATCTGTTAACTCTTAACTTGAAGACAGTCATTTTTAGCTAGAATGAAAGAATTACTAAAAACACTGCACTCCTGTAAGCATACAGCTAATAAGGAGTATGGAATGTCTCTGGCCATTCTTGCAGCCTCTCTGCTATGAGGTTGCTGTTCTACTATCCTGCATCTGTTTCCTAGCAAATAGAACAGTGAGGCACCTCTGATTTTGCTCAGCACACATCAAATAGTCAATAAATACTCCTGCAGGATAAAATTCTTTCCTTCAGGAGTATGTGTGTAACAGCTAAAATAGATTTTAATGGGTTTTAAAGCACTGTTTTACTAAAGACAGTGTTCTCAGATGGATTAATTGACATGAGGTTTATGAGGAATGTAGGTTTTGTTTTATAATTTCAAGTAATTAGACATTAAGACAAAATAAAATGTCTTATTCATGTACAGCTAATCAAGACATTTTTAAACTCTTATAAATGGTTGTTGCCATTTTTCAATAAGGTCATGCACAAGCAAAGGAACTTCTACTAAAGATCAGACATTTTCTCTATTCATTTTAGCAACTCTGTATTCAACTGTTTCGAAACGGTGATTGCGGAGGGAAATGTTTTTTTATAAGTGGTAGTAAAAAGGAGAAGAGATGCAATACACAGTGTAAAGAAAAATAAGAGTATCATTTTGAACAGGTATTAATCAGTTTTCAGCTATATTTTCACATCTATTCCTTGCCTTTTTGCCCTATAATCATTTAAATATGATATATTAGAGTTCTGTTCAACATGCGCATGCAATCAATGAGCTGGTAGGCAGGAAAACATGCCTCAGACTGTTTTAATTCTACTTTTTTTCATCTACTGTGTATACTGATTTCATTTTAAGTAGCTAAAGCTATTGTAGCTTTTATCCTACTGGTCATTCAGGATTGGCACCGATGCCTTCTTTAGGTATAAATAAAAATCCTGTAAACTGAATTTTGATGTAATCTCCATCAGAAGGAAATAAAAACCTGGCCTTCTATTCATTCTAGAAAATATACTGGGTAAAATACAGAGTAAGACTAGATCAACTATGATGTGATCCATCTGCTCACTACAGCTTCTGAGTTTCCTTGATTATGTGGTCCCACAGTCTTATAATTACTAGCAGGAAGCAGAACGTTTCACTTTGTCTCTGATCCTATACAGTAAGGAGTGAATTCTACTCACAGAGACTGATGAAACACAAGATGGGAACTAAGCACTTAATGCCAGGATTAAAGGACACACAGTGCTTTGTGGAGAGTCACCAGTAAGAAAGGATTCTTTTTTTATGTAGATTCCTTTTTTTGTCCTCTGATGAAAAAAATATATGTCCGTGGGAAAAAATTAATTATAAGGCAAAATAAAATAAAAATCCCAAACTCTGTCTTCAGTCAGTAAAATTTTACATGACTCTTCATGAAGTACATCAGTTTTTTACAATGCACATATTTGTCGACAGCGCGGGTCTGTGCATCTGCATGCATTCACAAAACCAGTTCCTGATTGTCAGAAGCTGACAGAAATGTCCCCCAGCAGGGTGTTCATCGTAGCCTAGGAGTCAGGGAGCATGCTTTACTAGTGAGTGCTGTGCCTTCCTCCTGCAGGCATCCCACTTGTGTTCGCATGGCAGCAGTGCCTCAGCACCATATGCCCCCACTTATGTCTTTCTGCTATGACTATTTCCCCTCAGGTCCTGCCATGATTTAAAAAGACTCTGGATATTACTATCTCACGATCTGGCTTCACAAGTCTCTTCAATTAATTGTTTAACAATAACTCATTGAGAAGGGTGTCATGTCAGCTGAATGCTAAAATCTATAAAATGCTTACAAAACTTATTTTGTGTTGATCTCTGCAGACTAAAGCACTCCAGATACTGTTTTTACAGAGCAATACAGCTAGAGCACATGTTAGCAGAAGATACTGCAGTGTAAAACATTGGGTATTTCAAGCTAACCGTAATATTTCTACGTTTTGATGTAAACATCAGCGGCTTACATCCAAAACTCAGAGTAGCTTCACTGCTTCTGACGGTTCCAAAGATATTCGACACTACACAGACATATTTTCCAGCATCCCTTGATTTCTCTGGATTATTGATAACAAGTCTGCCTCCCACCATACTGTAGCGATCCTTCGTTAAATCAATATCCCAGTTGTTGAGTTTCCACCTATTAAAAAAGAAAAGCCAGATGTAAGATTTGTCCCACCAAAAAAATGGTAAGAAATTCAATTTGAGAAATAACTCTTAAATTGTGCCGAACTATACAGGAAATTATTAATATACTTCTATATATGTTTTAAGCTTTTCTTTAGTGAGAGACACAAACTTGAATTCCATAGGTCTTACACAACAGCCTCAGTCTCCTTAAGCCTTCTCAGAGATGAGACATAGGTTAAAACCTGATGGCTGTCCATGCAGTAAAGGATGCTTGAGCTGGCCCTGAACGAGCTAGCTAGTGATTGTGCACTGGGGCTTATAAACATACCTACAAGCAGTTATCTAAGGCCAAAATGGTGAGGAAAATACTCCCTCTGCACCTTTAAAGTATGGACTAATGAAGTTTGTAAGGGCTTTTTGCAAACTTGCTTTAGGTGATGAAAATGTTTCGTAAAGACGAAATGTGACAGTGAAGTCAATGCAAAATCAGCAGCACATCTGATTTAAGACCTACTCACCAAATTCAGAAAAGTGCTAGATACTCTCACCTTAATTACTGTAAAACCCCAGAGCCAGTTCATTATGTCACTGTAACTTTCATGTCAAGGACTACGAGAGGAGCTGAACTCAGGCCCTTACTGATTTCTACTGACTTAAAAAAAGTTAAAATACATGGTAGTGGGAATCAGTATTCATGATTATTATGTGTATCTATTACGGTATCCACATGAGGGAGCCCATAACCTTCTTTCAAAGGAACTGCATCTCTGCTAAACACAAATGGGAAAGATGCACCTTAAATACATCTAAAGATGGTAACATTTTTTCAGTGTAATTAATTTTTTGTCACAAGTTAAAGACAAGCATTAGTGTTTGAAAATAAGAGCACATACTCTATGTGTTCCTTATTGAAGATGTACTGAAACATACAGAATACTCATTTGGAAGCTGGAATTGCAACTGTCATAGAAAGAAAAAATAATAAAAGTGGTATTAAAAATACAAAAAAATAAATAACGAAATGGAACGATTTTCAAGATGCATAAATAACATTTACATTTTATAGGCTTTTCAGTCCTCTGAGACATTCTATGTCTGTATTACAAATAACAAATCCTCCGTTCAGAAATACGTAGTGAAGAGGACAGCCTGTGCTGCAATGAAGAAGTGTCAGGAAGGACTTACCTACCTCTGAGACAGGAAAATTTTGACTCATGAACTGTTGGGTTTTGCAGATAAATAAGAATGATTAAATATTATATAGAGCCTGTAATCATTCTATAGATGGTAGGTTTGCATAGGTCTTGCAGACAGGAACTGATGGGCAAGCACGACAGAAGAGTACCAAATCCTCAGACTGTATCCTTTGTATCTGATCCTTCGTATCTGTTCTCTCTACACTGCCAGTCCTTTCCAAGCATAGGGAGAGCAAACAAGTGCAACAGCAAAATGCCATGTAGAAAAATTTGTGAAGATATTATAGCCAAGGATGTTTTCAAAAGGTTTTCCCCTCAAATCCCTCAATCATAGGTGGTTCTATATGCATAGACAACCTGTAAGTGCATTTTTAAAAAAAGTAGCGAAGACTAAATAAGCTCTTTTGATGGAAGAATACCAGCGTTGATCACAATACTGTAACAGATTTAAAAGAATGGTCTGCTGACTTAACTGCTTTTGCTGTCCTAGAAGCCAGAGCCAAGGAACACACCTACATGAGTATTGGGGGTAGGTCATAAAACAATCCAACAAAATGAACCTCTTTTGCTAGAAAGAAATTGAGTCCATCTCTTAGTATGATGACAGCAGTTTTCTGCCCATGACTAGGTTATAAATTAGTCACAGTCTTAATAGTGACAGTCTTAAGTACACTTCTCTGTATGTAATGAGCAGATAATGGCTGACAAACTCATATGGATGCCTCAAGATGTCACAATGAAGCAAAACTGCCCTGCTAATAACAACGCAATTATTGTGAAAGAGGTCATGTGTGAATCTCTACTAAAGCTAGTTGAAACAGTTAAGTTTTTTATGTCCTCAGTAGTATAGCTGACACTGTCTTGAGCATCTCTCTACAATATGTACAATATGGTGCATGAAAAAGCAACGCAGGATGTAGAATATCCGGGATTAACAGCAAGTCCTTCTTTCAGTGTAAAATAGGATAAAAAAGCTGTTCTGAATCAAGAAGAACAAAGACTTGAAGCTCAGTAATTCTTAACCTAAGCTAGAAAGGCAGCCTCTTGATTATTTTTTAAAGATCACTTTTTTTCATTCTGCATCTGGATTAGGATTCCTTTCAAAAGCTGAAAACATTTAACACAACAGGAATATACCATTTCCCACACTGTCAAGACATTTTGGCACACTGAAACAAGGTTGATTCTTACTCAAAAATTGCAAATATCCTCATATTTTTCCTGCCTTGAAGACTTTCTATCAAGCTGTTATGAGAATCAACCATTTAACACAACAACCTGACACACTCACACACATAAGACCTGAAAACCAAAACACGAGAGGTTACCTGTAAGTAGGAAAAGGAATTGCTCGAGCTCTGCAGTTCATTGAAACTTGTCCATCTGAAGATTCTTCTGGATAGATGGTATCAATGGGTTGCTCCTCAAAAACAGGTCCATAGCCTTTGTTTCCTTCCTCTGAAAAAAATGGTAGAGTTCTAAATTAATCACTTAATTAGTAGTGAAACCGAGGATCAATTTACATCGCACTTTAGAGATATATAAAGGCTACATAATGAGTCTCCCGAAATCAAGTTCTATATGCATCAACAAAACCAGAGCAGTATGGATAATAGAAATCATAGCCTTCCTTCACTAACTCCTGCATCATTCCTGCCTTCAGAGAACTAAAGTAACTCAAACTGTATTCCTGTAAAGACACATTCTCTGCCAGCATCATTAATTATTTGTCACAGTTTATGCCAAATGTGATGGAGAGATTTAGGAACTGAAGATATGCCCTTTAGTAACGCAGTGAGACCGATTTATTTCACAGAGGCCAATAAATTCTCTTCAAACAGGTCCAGATCCAGAACAGTTAGGTAAATATTAGGTGTTCCTTAACTGTGCTGCCTACAAAAATCTGCTATATGTCTTGCAATGTTACATTTTAAAAAATGCTTCACAGATCCAGAGATAAACTGGTAATATAAAAGATGAATATCCTTAAATCAAGATTTGAACTCATCCTTTTAAAGGTCCTGCCTTTGGTTATAAAAAGATTTTAGACCATACTAGACAGTTTTTACTAAATCTAAAAGATAGAACCTATCTATGTAACTAAAGAACGTAAATTTTGTAGGCTGTTGGGCAGTGATAGGCCTAGAGGAAATGGATTAAAACTAGAGATAGATCGATTCAGGTTAGACATTAGGAAGAATTTCTTCCCCATGAGGGTGGTGAGACACTGGAACAGGTTGCCCAGAGAGGTGGTGGAAGCCCCATCCCTGTAAGTTTTTAAGACCAGGCTGGATGGGGCTCTGAGCAACCTGCTCTAGTGGGAGGTGTCCCTGCCCATGGCAGGGGATAGGAACTAGATGATCTTTAAGATCCCTTCAACCCTGACAATTCTGTGATTATGTCAGTAGTAAAATATCATATATACACATAAAACAATCTTTCCACAAATATCTTTTTTTATTGCTCCTAAATTCCATATTCATAGATAGACACTGGATTACAGCACTAGCAGAGTACTGTTTACAGATAAAAAGTAAGTTTCCTTTCCAGTTCAGGTTTTGGGAAAAAAATAGCATTTCCCTTGAGGATAGAAGCAGGTCCAGAAGGCACTGTTATGCTGTGACATGTATGGTCAGGAAACTTCATTTTTTAAAAATAGTTTATGTAATGAGAAGTCTTTCAAGGAAGCGAAGAAGAGCAACTGGAAAGAAAGGCAGAGCTTTTCAAAAATGTTCTGCTTTCTTTGATATTTTAGAGCACAACAGTATGTAAAAATCTATATGTTACTAGATCAAAAGAAGTAATTTCAGAGTGAAAAAGCAAGAATGACGTATTTGTTCCAAGCCTGGAAGGACAGAGCCACAAACCTGATGTGCAGTTCTTAAATATGAATACAGAATAACAACTGCCTCTATCCAGCAAACAGCTGTATCATATACAGCTGACTCTTTCCACTTTAGGACTCAAATGATGTTACAGACCACTTAGGCATTTCATGGCATGAATTTTTAATGCTGCCAGCACTATTAATTATACTGGGGGAAGATCAGTTTCTCACACCTATTGAATATGCTTTATAATGGCATTTCAGCTCCAATCTATTATGAATCTGATTTCAGATGTCTTGCCTGAGCAGAAGAAGATGCACAGACTGAATGTCAAGTGTGGCAACCAATAAACCTCTCATTCTCAGACGTAAGCTGATTGTAGACCAGTGATACGAAACAGAATGAGGGAGAAAAGAGAAATGGTTTCTGAAAGGATCAGCAAGAAATGTTTGCATTTTAAATGAAGTACTATGCCTGTGTGAAATCTGGGAAGTGAGGAAGGGCATATCAAGAGTACAAAGAAAAAGATAAGCTCATTGAAGATGGGTCTATAAGAAGTGGAGAAGTAAAAGCAGGGAAAGAACAAAAAAATGGATGCATTAGGTAAACTGAGGATGAGAAGAAAAGCCCATTTCATCTTTTCTGGTTCTGCTTTAGACAAGAGAATGGACTACTTGGCCTCTCAAACACCATTACTTCCCTATTTTATGAGTACATTTCTTGTGATTTATGTTTTAAATTGGAGCAAAAGTTATGATCTAGCTGATTATTCAAGCCATTCTTCAGTGAATTCTGCAAACAAGATTCAAATTTTTCTACAATGCTAAAATGTATTAGTAAGTCTTAGCAAAAGTCAAGAAAACCTCTACACAGTTCATAAGATCATGGATCCTGTAAAAGAATCTACACTGCTGGAAGGTGGCCCTGTCATCCCTTCTCCAAGAGATAACTTTTCAGCTGGGCAGTGTCATTTTCCCTATAGGCATTCCTGAAACACATCTCATGCTTCTCTGACTTCTTAAGTAGTTGATAAAGCTAAAGAGAATGGAAATTATTAAATTCTAGATTTCTGGGTTAGTTTTCTGCCAATTCAGGGAGGTGAATTTATTCCCTGATGAAGACCTGTGTCAGTGTAAAGGGAGAAACATTTGAGTGGAAAAAAAGTTGTCTAATATTTAGGGCAACATGTCTTCCATTCCACACCCCCCCCCCCCCCCCCCCGCAAATACATGAATTTTAATCCTTTTAAATACAGCAAATGATCTGCTATTTTTTTTAAGTCATTAAAATCACTACAAATGGGTGACTGATTACCTGATATTTCTGCCTATCTGATCTTGGTAGATCCTACCAGATCTGTATCATCATCCCAGAAAGTCTCTGACATTCTAAAAACCCCCCAATAAGTAAGACTTCATAATTTATTTTAGCAGATCTATTCCAATGTCTAACAATGCTTACAATCAGAAGATTTGTCTTTATAACATCTAAATTTTATTATTTAAAGATCTTCAACTTTTGGACCTTTTACTGAATTTCCTAATTTTACTACAAGTTCTCATATTAGATCTGAGTTTCATCTTCTGGTATTTCATTGGCCTCTTGGGTCTTTCCTCTCATTAGAAAGAAATAGTGAAGAAAAAGTTCCACTGAGAGTATCTGTACACAACCACTCATCTTGTTCTTCATGTGCAATGGAAGTCTTTAAACATAAATATAATACTTACATCCTGCACAGTATTAAGCAACCATGCAAACATGTAGCTACCATAGACGATATAAAATATTGAAGTCAAAACATCAATTTCAGTGTTAGAGTACTGAGCAAAAATTCCTCTGTCGAGAGAGAGACAGATTAGTTTGCTTCTTTCAACACCAGTCATCCAAATCACTTTTAGACAAGTTAATTTATTTTATTATCGACTAATTCAGTCCTTACATGCATCTAATTAATTTTGAAAATCGATTTTACTTGTAGATTAAAGATAATGCCATGAAGTAAAGCTGCTTATAATTATGGGAACTGCTTCGTGTATGAGTACAACCAGAAAGGGAAGTTAAAAATACGTAGTCCATTAAAGACTATTACGAATTTTTTTTTAGTTCATAGAAGAAAACAGCAATTCTTGGGCTTATTTTTACCAATACAGAAAATTAAATTAGACTTAACTTTCCTTTTGTCTTTCTCATTCTCAGCTATAGATTGCACATATCGCCTGTGCTTAGGGGTTGTTTTATGTGTGGCAAATCATGGAACAAAAAATGCTTTTAAAGAAGTTTCTTCTAGATAATCTGGGTTTGCAACACTCCAGTATGTCAAACCTTAAGAAGATGACACAAAGGAGATAAAGTTCAATAGATGAAGTTATGACAAGAATACAAACTCCTTTGTTCTTTCTTTCCGCTATGTCTATTTTCTTGTGTACTGTAGTAAACTTAAAGTAAGACTCTTAAGTGTAGGATTTACCTCACATAATTTTAAAACTTAGGGATTTTGCCCAAACAAGTCATGTGGGCTGTCTTTAGAGGGGTCAGACAAGCATTTCCAGCAAGTAATTCAGATATCCCATCCACTCTTCATTAACCACAGAGAAAGCCAAAACCGCTATCACATACGCAACCTTAAGATGGTCAAAATAAAGTGTGATGTATCTTCCCATAAGAGAGTCTGGATTTACCTGCCTGTATCTGCGCAACATGACCTAGAGTCTCTCAGCAAAGCCCACTAGCCAAAGCCTACTCCTGGAACTGAACTCAGTACCAAAGCTTCCTCCTGAGGCTGAGCCTTCTGAGGTAGCTGTAGCACCATCACTAGCAATAACGGGAATGCTAATGGCAATTTATCTCCCATTTCCTCAGGAGTTACGATACTAATGACACACAACCCACCCCTACAACTGATGATAATACAACTGTATTATTATACACTTGGTTTAACTGTTTTGCAGCAGCATCTAGAAACCTCTGTGAAAGATCAGGGAGCATGTGGTCAGGCAGTACTAAGAAAACTCTTTGAAATTATTATTATTATTGTTAAAAAAAATAATATTCCACTCCAGTGCAGCACCTGAAGTGCAACTACGCTTTTGGCTTCTTTCTTGTTCTGCAGGGCTCAGACACCCGAAGAACATGAAGAATATCAAGCATGAAGAGATACTATTGTCCTTATACCCTCACATGTCCAAAGACAACAGTGTACCTGTTCCTTCTTAGACAAATTTGCATATCCTCTAGTGGAAGCCACAGAAATAGACATTTTTGTTCATGAACATTATGCAAAAATTTATTGAAGTAGTTGATTTTATCAATATATATATAGGAACATAATTTCCACCATACCAGAAAACTCATCAGGTCCTTTTCCAAACTTTCAAAACAATTGGGTTTTTTTATGGCATCATTTACTGCCAGACACACTTCTATATAAAAATAATAAATCGCAAAGTACAAATTTTATGTATAAAGTTCCGGGGGGTAAGACTACAGTCTCTCTGCCTTCATGGGTCTATAAAGTCCAGAGAACTTTCCTAAATCCATTTATGAACCAGAATTTTGTGCTCATATTAAATAATACACGAGATATGGTGAACAGGTATGTGTGAAGCTGAAGGTAGCTCATGAGTTCATCAGTTTTCTCTTTTATAACAGAGCCAAGAAAATGATAACCCCAGGCAACTGGCACATCATGGCTGAAGTAAGGCATCTTAATGTTTTTAATGATTCTTTCTGGGTTGTCTTCTCTTCCATCAGCTCTACACTTGCATAGCTTCAGAGAATTAGGAATTTCTTGGATTGGCACCACTGAGGTGAGAGTTGGCAACTGGTGCACTGTTTTCTAGGATTCCAGGCTAAAGGAGCAAATTGCAGCACAGTAAACCCAATGCAGTACATTTCCTCTGACTTTTGCTGCTACTTTTGGCACTAGGAATCATAAGGCTGCTAATGTATCACACAGGCAGGGCTTTTAATCAGGTCTTGTGTATCATACAGCAGAAAATTTAGAAAAAGGAAAAAAAAAAAAAAGACCACTATGTTTACTGGTAGATGCAGATACTAATAATTACACATTATTTCACAGTACACATTTAATAATCATAACATAATTTAAATACATCTATTTAATTCTGCTCATGGACAGTTGCCAGAAGTACACACAGAGTTATTTTTTACCAGATGTTATTTTGTAAGGAACCTGAAATGGATCACTCCTGCAACATATTAGATTTATTTTAACGAAATTATTTGTATGGACTGTTCCCTGTCTTTTCAATATACTTAGTCACATTTAAATTATCAATTCTTTATCTAATATGAATACAGAAGAGAAGAAGAAAACAGAAAATTCCCAAAGGGAATAGTATACTGTAGTTTTACTGTTAGGATTTTATGATTTGCTCAAATGTCTCTCAAAGACATGTCACTAAACCATGTTAGGACACTTGTGAATTACTCTGTCTTAATATAGCTAGCATGAGAATAAGCATTTTTTTTTATTTAGCATTTATTCTCACCTTCTAACTTGATATACTAAGAGCAATTGCAGGTACACCTTCACTTTCTACATTCTTTACAAGATATGTTTTTTCATGTTGGTTTATAGAGTAGTTGTAATCTATATTTCATGCAGGAGCTGTGGAATATTCTTTACACAGGAATAAAAATAATCTTTTAACTTTTTCTTGTATTTGCAAAGTTACTTGTTCTTTTTCTTTCTGGAATGTAGAAAAGTGACCCACATTTGGTTTCAGAACAGAACTGCCATGGCTGATATGCAGTGTTACCAAACAATTTTTTATAAAGTTATATATTTCAAGTAATTCAGCAGACTTGGTGGATATCTCATTATCTGGCAATTCATTGGGAAAGTAGATTAAATGGGAAGTCAAATGTAAGATCAACTCGCTTCACTCAAACCATTCACATATTATGAATCATGCGCAAGGGATTTTTAATGGATATCCATTTGTATATTTGCCTTATTTGTTCTAAAGTGCCTTCAATCTCATTAAAACCTCAAATTCAACCACAAAAAAATAGAGCAGTAATTGAATATGAACATAGGAAACAGCTGATTAAACAAAATGGAGCAAGTGTTCCCTAAAACAGTACTCAGGGCATTCAGGCTTCTGGAAGGGCTCCCAGATCCAGCACCATTTAATACGTGCTTTACTCAGGAAGAACAACTTGCTTGTACATTTTCAAACAGAAAAAAACATTAGTGTGTAAGGTACCATATGTAAAAGAAACTAACAAAGGAAATTATGATGGATATTATTGAAATACAGTGAAGGGCTGGGAGTAAAACATGCACGGCTATATATGCTTACAAAGCCATATGTTCTGAAACTACAGTGAATGTACCCTAAGGTCCTAATCCTGCAAACACTTCTGTACATTCATTTAACTCCACAGTAAAAAAATCCAAAGCTCCAATATCAGAAGACAAACTTCCATGTACTAGAAGGGACTGCTAAAAAATAAAGGGAGAAAGAGTTGAATGCTCTTCAGGGCCTACAGATTGCACACTTTAACAAAGAAATTACCATTTTGCTTTAAAAAAAGACAAAAATGTATGAATTTCGCTCTCAGAATGTCTGCATAAAACAATTCATGTTGAAAGTAATTGTAAGAAAGTTTAGCAGAATGTTTTGATGGATAAATGCCTAATAATACCACCATAAGGAAAATATATTTTCAATGAAAGATGGTAATAGTTTTAGTAAGGGATGGCTAAAAGAGCTTTCTGCTGGTTAAACTTCATATTTAGGGAGGGGAAAATGGTAATCCTGTTTACTTAAAGCAAATATTAATAAGATAGCATTGAAAGTACCTATTTCAAGTCCTTAAAGGTCTCATATTCTTTCAGAAACCTGATCCATCACAAAATTCAATCACATAAATCGATCCAAATCAACAAGCTTATGTATAAGTGCAATGTTAAGCATGTGTTCAAGTACTTTGCTGGGTAAGAATCATCTTAATTCTAAGAACAACACAAATTGTGACATAACTACTGGTAGCAAATCACAGTGAAAAGTTTTCCAAAGGTCACTGTCAGCAAGAATCCACGACAAGTGGAAAACCTAAAGATCCCATCACTCCCACTAGGCGCAGATAAAAAATTATTTTAATTAGCAACTTTATCTTTCTAACGAGCCTTCTCCTTCTGTTCTTGTTCCTGCTTCCTGTACACTTCTCTATTTCCCTGGCATTTAACATTACCAAAAGTGGCTGCTCCAGACAGTCATTTGGTATCACTCTCATCAGTATTGATCTACCTGACAAGTGTTGTATCCTGTTACATATTTTCACATGAGAGAGGGATGAAGATCTGTTGACACAGCACATGGCTAGATTAACCTTGAATGCTAATGGATGCTGAATAGCAGAGCCATGGCTTCATTCATCATCTTAACTAAGTCGCCAGGCTCCATATCAGCACTGCAAGTCTAAAAACCGTTTGATATTTAGAAGCAGATCTTGTACTGTTTTCAATATGTCACAGAAATGAGGACCTACTAGTAGTATCTGAGAAGCTCATACTCAGAAACAAGATGGTCTGGGAATGAGCCAAAATATTTCTACCAGGCTAGCAGGAAAGTAAACAAGGCAACTCCAGGTTTCTGAGCATTACGATCACAAAACATGGTATGATTACTCATTTACAAATGTCAGACACACTGCAGCAGCGTGAAATGGTCTTCTAAGATCCAAGCAGGGACATGGAAGACAGAATAAACAAGTATTATGTATATTCATCCAGTCTGTATTTTAGGAGAAAACACATATATCTCTTAGCAATTGTGAATAATGCATAAGTTGTGGCAAAAGGCTTTAAATAATGTAGATTCCAGTCCTCGGTTCATAATATATATTCTATTTATTTATTTATTTTAACCTACTGTTCTGGAGAAAATCCAAGCTCTACATACTTTAAAGTTTGGGAATTGTAAGGTTTTTTTCTTTACTTCTATCATAATTAAGTGGGAAGAGTTGTACTTGGCATTCATTCACAGGAAGCTTATGTGCTGAAGCAGTAATGTGTTCATGTCCACAAAACTCATGATATAGCATTCTGCGGTCTATAAAGAAGATTCCGTCATCATGATGGAGAAGAGGTAGCAGTGTAAGCCAGCAAGATACTAAAGGGATATCAGTTTCAAAAAAGCAGTCATCAATCAAATAGAAGAAGGACTCACTCCAGCAGTCCCATTTCATAATATATGGAAGTGTTAGATTGTCTTTGGGAAGGCTGCCTCTACTTTTCTGGACCAAAAAAAAGGGAGAAGTACTTATATCTCAAATGTGTCAGTGAAGTCCTTGAAGAGCCGCATAGTTAATTATGTAGTTTCTGCTTTAAACCAAGTTTCAAGTGAAAAGCTCCAACCACTGGCAGAGCGAGTTTCTCCACTTATGCCTCAGAATGACAGGGTACAGTTTGCTTGTTTTCTCAGACTGCCAAGAAGAATGCCAACCAGTACCAATTAAAGTACTTTTAAACATACTTTGTCTTTTAGATACTTAAAAATGTAAATGTTACTTTGAAAGTGACTTAAGAGCCTACCATGTTAATCTTGTGGGAAAGCCAATGCTTACCAAATTAGGGATGAACATAAAGTGCAGCAGTTACTCTGCACCACCTCCCCATGCAAGCCTTCCAGATGTATATGAAATACCAGAACGTACTCAAAAATTCAGCATGCTGTCTAATTGCATCCTCATGTACACATTCAAACAACTGCACTGCACAGAGAGGCCCTGTGCCTTACTAGCTTTTTCACTTCACCACTTTTCACGGAATCTTGCAGTCCTAGTGATTTTTGAAAATAAGGCATTAAGTTCCCTAAAAAGCAGAAGTGCTTTTGACTTTTTTACCTCTGGACTATTGATTCATTTTGCACAACCCAAAAAGGTAAGTAGAGTAACAAGCTGCCTGATCTGACCCAAACTCAGGCACTGCCTGGCTTTGTACTATGAAATCCCACAGTATAAAGTAGAACAGTTTGGTTAGAAATAAAATATCAGGGGAAACACAGTAACATTTTTTTGCTATTGATTCCTCTTACGGACAGATGTTATCAAGTATTCATTAATCACATAAAGCATGGGGCCTTCACAGCTTTTAATTATTCTTTTCGAGGCAGAAATAAAACGAGCCTGTTCTTAAAAAAGACTCTTGATTCTTTTGGTGCAAGGTTATTATCCCAACTGAAGACACTTTGATTCACTGATTTATATGGGATGTGCTAGATGAAAGTTTAAAATTCAGACATAGCAATAGGATATGACTTTAACAGGGAGTCAAAGCCAACTTAGAATTATGTTGGAAAGAGCCCAGATGTCAGCAGCAAGAGGAGAAAAGTAAAATATTACGAGTAATAGGCACGAAATATCTTTTTTTTTGCAGCGGACTGACAATCATCGCAACGTTCCCTGAGGAGTGATTTGCTGCTCTCATTTGCCTTGCACTGCTGAAAGTGCATTCTGAAAAGCAACCCTTACTGCATGTAACTGTCTGTTCTATCAGTAAGTGAAAGAGCAAATTACTTACAGCTTTTTCATCGATTTATATCTGCAAGACTACATTTCAAGCATTAATTTACCTGAAAAATAAATATTGCTCCTGTCCCATTGCAGAAGATGATCTCTGCCTAAACTTCTGATGCACTGATTCATGTAATATTTGCTTCCCTTCCATCAAGTAAGCACACATTCCCTCCTGATGGGAAATGGTCACTCACTGTAACAATTCTCACTTTCTGCCCTTGACTGCCACAGAACAGGACTGGCTACAAGTCAGGGGTTTTAATCCAAGTCAAACACCAAATTTCTAAGAAATATGTGTTTGAGTTTGGGGAAAAAACTCTTTAAAATATTTCCTGCAGCAGGAAAAAGATCAACTTGGAAATAGATAAAAACCCTGTCATAGTGTCAGAGTATCTGTCACCTTTTCAGGCCAAATTTGAAAATCTCAAGTCAGGCTTTGAGCTTCCAATCTCCCTGCTTCCCAGATACTTATAGAAGAAAGCTAGAAGTTGAGTTTGAAAGCTCTTGACACTCAATCAAGTGAATGAATTCTGAATACTTTCAGGTTTTTTGTCCGTTATCTTTGAACTTCGGACAGACCATATGGTGAAACACCTCAAAGACATTGTCCCCGGAAGCTATCAGTTTCCTGGCTCCAAAGCCATTAATATAGTAGGCCTGTTTAGGAGTTATGGGTTGCATAACCTTGACTGGTGGCTCCAGAATGACTGGTGGCTCCAGAATCACAGATCAATTTGCCCAAAGGCAACTAACAGGGTAGAAGCACCTAGAACTGTCGGTCCAGCACCACAGAAGGCAAAGTGAGACAAATATACTTTCAAGGAAACACCATGTTTTGTTAAAAAAGTGCTAAAACATCTTTTTTTAATATCCTGCTTTCAACATCTGCTTCCAGCTCACTTTATCTTCTTACTGAAATGGGAACTCATCATCTTTACTCAAAAACTGTTCTCAATTCCTGTACCCTCATTACTGTTGATGTCAACATTCCACTTGACAGCACTGTGTGTGAAAGAATATCTCCTAGAACTGGACATGATCACTTGTAATTTCACTCTTTTCTCTCTACAGCATCTATCTTTCACTCTTTAACCGTACTGTGAACACTCCCAAGCAACCCCTTATATTTCACCTTGATTACTGCAACTACGTATTTTCTGGATACCATGACATTTTCATTATCAAGAAATGACACTGAAAAGGAGAATTTGATAAGCCTAACGGCCAGGAGCTCTAGTACTCATTTGAAATGAGAAAGTCTCCAGCAAGAATAAAGTGCTGGGCCAGAGATAAGACTGCAACATCAGATTTATCTAATCCATATGGGCACCATAAACTATGCTTCTAGGACTTTATGAATTTTGTGAATTTTAGACGGTGTTTATATTACAGAAATTTTTGTTTAATATCTCTTCTTGTGGGCATATTTCCATTCTTCTAACCATGTTGATCACCTGTGCACAAATAGATGATATGTTTTTAATAATATAGAGAAATAAATAATTTTGTATACTGAATTAGAAGAGAAAACCAAAACAAATTAAGCTCCAGATCTCGTAATTTTTCAAGCTTTGAAATATGGCTTCCATTGTAGTAAGCATGCGTCCTTACAGCTTCATTATTCGGGTTTAGTAATTCATTGTATCTGCAGAAATGAATTAAAGCCATACAAACAGCATAATGCAACTTGAAATGCATAAAACTGAGAACAGTTAGTTAAATGAATTAACATGAGAGGTTATCTTACCTATCAGGCAGAAGACAAAACAGGGTGTAATAAGAAGACAGATGAAGAGCCACATGGTTATCTTCTGTTCAGCGGTTATCTCTAAAGGAATTGTGCCTTGTAACACCACCCGTCAGAGAGCTAAAAATGCCTGATCAGAGAGAAAGAAAAAGGAGCGAATAATTCTGACATAAGGCATTATCTCATATCCCATTTAACTTGCATATTATCTGCCTAAATACTTCAGAGCTAATATAGGATAGACTCTTTTGAATAATAAATGCATTATCAAATTTGCTGGATCAAATTACTGATCTCTTTTATTCAGAGATAATGATGTTGAAGGGCAATCAGATTTTCCACTGATAGTAAGTAATATGGTAAATGTTAATACTGAATATACTCTTTTAGACTCATCTTCCTAAATGCAAACTGTGCTTTGGGTTGGATACATATCCTCTTTCTGAGAACACATTATTAGAAATACTAAAATAATACATAGTTTATAATAAAATAAGGGAAGTCCAGGTTCTATCCTACTTCATCTCAGTAAGTACTATGCTACATTTAATGACTTTAAAATCTTCAGAAAGAAAATCACAGTGATTCTCTTTCAAGAGTCATTTATTTTGGCTAGTATATCATTCCTTTTAAACTTTCAACATAGTAGTCATGATCCTCTGGAAAGGCAGTATTAATTTTTATGAGCTTCCTTTTAAACAATGAATATAATCATTATTGCAATGTCATAATTGAAGTTTTCTCTTTTCCCTGTGGGAGAAACTCCGTCTGCATACATACTAAAACCAAGATAAAGAAGCATGCAGCTTCTCTTGAATATTCTAAGAGTTCAGATACCATTTTTCAGAACAATTTACTTCTCTAACACTTTTTTCTTCTTTCAATCAGAATAGTTTGCTAAATTTTTCTTTCTGGCTGGTGGCTGTTAACTACTTATTTAGGGCAATATGTCATCATGTTTGCTGTGTGCAATTTTCCATTTTGTTTAATGGCTTTCCTGCCATGAACATATAAATGCACCTTTTACATCCATCACATCTTGTTCATATTTCTTCTCTTGATTGGTTCGGCTGTAACACTGGTTAAGTTACAAACTTCATGCAAAGCTCACTGTTGTACCTCAGGCATGTGCTGGTATTATCCATTCTTCTCAGCATATTAATTTTATCACTATTTCATTACAAAACATGCTTATACAGACTTGAGTAGCCTTCAGTAACACTCATCTTAGGTCACGTTTACATGATGATATGGCATTGCCATTTTTGATGGATGTAATCTTGATGCTACTGTTTTCTGGCTTCCCATGCTAAGTACTGATGACTCTTGATAGCAGCTTCTACATTTTACTGAGACTCTTACTCGTTCCAGGTCAAAACTTTTACTAAATTCTTCACTTTTTCCAAAATCCGTATGTGTTAATCTTTTTTTGAAACTGTCCTGCTTGCCACTTCCAACACCAAGAAATGGTCAGTTTTGAATTTCAAAGCACATCTACTAACACACCTGACTCACTAAAGTATGCTTAGGGTAAATGATGCTCAAATTAACAGAGTGTCTCTGGTTTGAGCTCCTGGTGGGCAGGCCTGTCTCAGCATGTGTGTCTCCTGTCTGTCCTTAATGTGGCTAGGAACATGTCTCAGCCATCAGGGCCTTACACTTGCCCCTTCTTCCTCTGAATACTGCTACAAGGGTGTTTTATTCAACTCATAGTGTAGTAAAATGGCAAGTAATATCACAAGAGAATGTTTCTGGATCAGAAATTACAGGAGCTGCTGCACCTCACAGTTTTCCTTTTTTTTTTTTTTTTAATTTAAATAGCAGGTGAACTCTTGAACAGGTCAAAACGGCATCAGTTGCGATGACCCTGAAATGGCTGTCACATGGTCACCAAAACACATGCAAGCGCTAAACAGTGATCCCTAGAACTGAGATTTATTTAGATTCATTTAGATATATTCCCAGGAAAAAGGCTCTTATGTTGGCAACAAATGCATACGCTTACTGTAGCTGGGTCCAAGGGGAAACATCTACTAAACACCTTCACCCTCCCACTTCTGTTGGCACTAAAGTTTCTTCAGACTGTCACACAAAGGATATTGACGCCTCTTTCAGGCACCTTAAATGACCATATAGACCCTGTGTCTATATGATTCCTCCAAAAGACAGTGGTAGGCTACAGCAACAAATGACTTTGTATACTTCTCTGGCGACCATATCCTGGCTACGAAGCAACTTGTGTTATGACAGTACCTCTCCTCGAGCATTTATTTCCAAGTGACATGAGTTAAATTGCATAGTTACACTGAAATAATGCACATAATTAAACAGCTATGAAACAGGAGCTCTGTTGGGAACAATGGTAATTGCACAGTAACTCATGGTGATAATAACTGTGTTCAAATGTATTGATAGATGAAACTGTTAAAACTAAACTTATGTTCTCTCTCTGATATTACAGGCACTGCTACAGGCAGAAGATCCCTCCTCCCTCTTTTACAGAATTCAGGTTTGATTTTGGAGCTACCTTGTCCTGTAGATCTCCAAAAATTCCTTTCTGTTGGCTCAGGAAAAAATGGTTCGAACACTGCTTCAAATTACAGTAATCAAAAACTGTGTCAGTAAATATTATAAATACCTCATTTTATTCAGATACAAAAATATCCACCCTGCCAGCACAAAAATCTTTTCCTTGCTCTTGCTTCTTTCAGCTGAATGGGTTCTGTATACATAGCACATCCATCCCTCACAATTTATCTCAGCTCGAGGACAAGAAGTGAGGCTGTTTCACATCGCCAGCACGCATGGTTTTGTCTGTATGTGTGGAGTGGTGTGGCTGTCCATGATGTTACCAGCCAGATGCCCGAGGAGAAGCCCAGGCGTATCTGAGGAGGCAGCACTCCCGCCGGAGGCAGCGCTGTGGGCTGCAGTGCTCACATGGCATTATCCGCTGCCTCTTTCGCTTTACAGCTCTCAACCTTGGTGAGATATTGCTGCCTAAGTAGAAACCATTCCCGAACAAAAGAACAGTCAGCAGTATGACTCTCTTTTCTCCCCTGTGAAAGCAGAGAGTGACTGCATGCCTGGACATACTCCTTTTAGTCCACACAGTACACTATCCTTCTTTTCTCACAACGAAGCATCATAATTTTAGCAAATGAGTAAGACATTTTGAAAATATGTAATAAAATGGAAGGCATTTAACTGCAACTGTGCCAAATTTAATTAATACCTAATGCTCATTAACACATTGAAGTCCCTTTTGACCATTCAGTTTCCCAAAAGGGCCAGTCACCACTATAGGGCCTTTGCCTTGCTGGATTCAATGAAACTGCTTCTGATGAGCTGTCTGGAGCGCGATCGTCCCAAAGGAGGTACGGAAAACTGGGACATTGGCTGCTGAATAGGAAGCACGTACATTTTTGAACACAGAACACTCCCAGAACGCTTCTGAAAGCTTGCACTCTCTTGTGATGCTTCATTAGGATGAGAGGTGTTCCCAGGACGCAAGGGTAGACCTGCCTCTCTATACTCCCTAATTGTAAGGATTCTTTAATCTCTCAAAATGCACTTTAGAAAAACATCTGTATTTTCTTCCACATTCTGTGTGGCTCTCTTCAGGTCTTCGCTAAACACTTAGGCCCTCATTACAAAGACACTTGTTTTACAAGTGAAAATAGCCAGTGTTTTCCATCACCTTCGTACTTAAACCAAACATGTGGATGACATTGTTATTTTGCAAGGACATAAAGCATTCATAATGTAGACACAAAAGAAATCATGAACAGCAGGCAATGCAAGTCAGCCAAATAAAGATCGTAAGATCACAAATAGGCTACATAGAGTCCTAGAATGGTAGGGGTTGGAAGGGACCTCTGGAGATAGAGTCCAACATATTCTACTAGATTTGAAACTGAGAAGGGGTGAGATGTTCAAGGGGTGAAGAGAAAGCAAAGAAATGTTAACTCAGAATTACAGAGGGGACGGATATCATGTGGGACACATAAGCGATGCGTGGGAGGACAGCACCAATAAAACAATCCAAAAAGGCAGTCAAAAAGAAAGGCAGAGAGGGAAAGCTGGGGAGATGTAGGTAGACGAATGTGCATTAGGACTACCAGTTGCCTCTGTCAGTAAATCGCAGTGTTCACCACAACAAGACCTTCACTGAACCTCCCTTGCCCAGGCTTTCAGTGTGGGAGCAGCACAATCACTACATCAGTCCCTGACATCTGCTCAGGGCTCCTCTCAGGAACCCCAAATGCTGAATGGTCAGAGAGAGGCCAAAGGAAAGCATTTAGGAGCTCTGGCTTGGTACACTCAGCTCGTGGAGGTAAATCAGGATGCTTGTTGCAATTCTCATTTCCTGGTATACTATGATAATTATACACATTCAAGTTTTAGAATTGATAGAGATTCCATCCAGATTAGACTATAAATAGATACAATCATCTAAAAGAAATCTCCGTCTCTCCGTCCTTTTTCAAAACATGAATATATATAATTGCAAGAAACTATCAGTAAATTAACACAGTGGCAAGTTATAATTAAAGCCCTTTAGGAGCCAGACAATACTTCAATGTAATCGGTGTTTTGTATTTGTTTTTACTTCAGGCTCTTTTAGTGATTTTAGTAAGTATCTAATTGGTCATTATCTTGATTTTCTTAAAAGAGCTGACATTTTTTATGACAATAACTAACTCCTCATAAATCTTATTACTTGCTCCGTATTTAAAATTACCAAGAAACTTCTGAATTTAACAAATACAGTGATGTACACTGCATATTATTTATTGTATTACCCTTTGTCCTTTTCTACTATTTTGGTGTTTGAAAACTAATTTTGTGATCAATCAACAAGTTTTAGTATTCTTGGTTCAGAATACTAAACTTGGTTCAGGCTGTACCATTAGGAATGGTGCTACATCTGATTCAAAAGTCTGGCTTCTCAACCATCACCATGACCCCTTTATTTGCTTATGAAACCAATACCTTAGCCACAAGCATTTACTAGTCTTCACTATTACCAGAATAGTGATGACAGTGAAGTTCCTTGCACCTCACAGATTTATCTCATAATGGTGGCCTGGGATTACTGTAAATAAACTTCCAAGCCAGCCCTGCTCTTACATAATCATAGAATGGTAGAGGTTGGAAGGGACCTCTGGAGATCACCAAGTCGAACCCTCCTGCCACTGCAGGAACACCTAGGGCAGGCCACACAGGAACAGATCCAGGTGGGTCTTGAAAGCCTCTAGAGAAGGAGACTCCAAAACCTCCTCAACAACAGGGCAGCCTGTTCCCACGCTCTCGCTCTCACAGTGAAGAAGTTTTTCCTCATGTTGACGTGGAACTTCCTGTGTTCCACTTTGTGACCATTGCCCTTCATCCTATCACAGTGCATCACTGAAAAGAGACTGGCCCCTTCTACTTGACACCCACCCTTCAGATATTTGTAAACATTAATAAGAACCCCTCTCAGTCTTCTCCAGGCTAAACAGCCTCAGTTCTCTCAGCCTTTCCTCATAAGAGATGTTCCAGTCCCTTCATCGTCTTTCTAGCTCTCCATTGGACTCTCTCTAGTGTTTCCCTGTCCCTCTTAAACTAGGGAGACCAGAACTGGACACAATATTCCAGATGTGGTCTCACTGGGCCAGAGTAGAGGGGGAGGATAACTTCCCTTGACCTGCTAGCCACGCTTTTCTTTATGCATCCCAGGATACCATTGGCCTTCCTGGCCACAAGGGCACATTGCTGTTCCATGGATAACTTATTGTCCACTGGGACACCAAGGTCCCTCTCCATAGGGCTGCTTTCCAGCAGGTCAAACCCTAACCTGTACAAGTACATGTGTGTTCCTCCCAGTTGTAGGACTCTACACTTACGCTTGTTGAACTTCATTAGGTTTGCCTTTGCCCAGCTCTCCAGTCTGTCCAGATCTCGCTGGATGGCAGCACAGCCTTCTGGTGTATCAGCCACTCCTCCCAGTTTAGTGCCACCAGCAAACTTACTGAGAGTACAGTCTATGCCTTCATCCAGAGCATTGATGAAGATGTTGAATAAGATTGGACCCAGAACTGAACGTATCAGCCACTCCCACTTTAGTATCATCAGCAAACATACTGAGATATGACCTCCAGAATGAGCTGTTCCATTAGCTTTCCCGTGATGGAGGTGAGGCTGACTGGTCTGTAATTACCAGTGTTTGCCTTCTTGCCCTTTTTGAAGGCTGGAATGACACTGACTTTCCTCCAGTCCTCAGGCACCTTACCTATTCTCCATGATTGTTCACAAATGATAGACAGTGGTAGGGCAACAACATCAGCCAGCTCCCTCAGCACTCATGGGTGCATCCCATCAGGGCCCAAGGATCTGTGTGTTTGTAGTTTACACAAGTGATTTCTAACCCAGTCCTCACTGACCAGTGGAGAGGCTTCCTCCTTCCAGGCTTTTCATTCTTACTTCCAGGGTCAGGGATTCCTGAGGGCTGGTCTTAGCAATGAAGACCGAAGCAAAGAAGGCATTCAGTAACTCTGCCTTCTCTTCATCCTCTGTCACCAGGTCTCCCACCTCATTCAGCTGTGGGCCTATATTTTCCCTATTCTTCCTTTTACCATTGATATGTTTGAAGAAGCCCTTCTTTTTCTGCTTCCTTCACCAGAGTTAATTCCAAGAGGTCTTCCTTGGCCTTCCTTGTTGCATCCCTAGAAACCCTGACAGCATTCCTATAATTCTCACAAGAGACCACTCCCTTTTTCCTCATGCTATGAACTTTATTCTTCCACTTGAGTTTTTTCAGCAGCTCCTTGCTCATCCATGCTGGTCTCCTGACTCCTCTACTTGACTTTTTACTCAAGGGAATGCACCTGTCTTGAGCTTGGAGGAAGTGATGTTTGAGTATCAACCAGCTCTCTTGGGCCCCCTTACCTTCTAGAGTCTAAGCCCAAGGGATTCCTCCAAGTAGGTATTTGAAGAGGGCAAAGTTAGCCCTCCTGAAGTCCAGGGCTGCAAACTTACTTATTGCCTTGCTTCTTCCTTGTATGATACTAAACTCTACTGTGTCATGATCACTACTGCCAAGGCTGCCCCCAACCTTCACATCCCCAACCAGACCTCCTTTGTTTGTTAATACAAGGTCTGGAAGCACACCCTTCCTCGCTGGCACTTCCAACACCTGTGTCAGGAAGTTATCACCGATTCATTGCAAGAGCCTTCTGGACTGAGTATGCCTTGCTGCGTAGCCTTTCCAACAAATATTAAGAGTGAATGAAGTCACCCATGATCACCAGGGCAAGTGATCTTGAGGCTACTTCCAGCTGTCTGTAGAAGGTCTCGTCAACATCCCCTTCCTGGTTTAGTGGTCTATAGTAGACACCCACAACAGCTTCACCTATATTTGCGTGCCACTTAATTCCCACCCTTAAGCTTTCAACATGTTCTTCACCCTGCCCTGGGAAGAGCTCAATGCATTCCAGTTGCTCACGCCCAAGAAGAGCAACTCCACTGCCTCACCTTGCTGGTCTGTCTTTTCTAAAAAGTACATAACCATCCATGACAACATTCCTGTCGTGAGCTATCCCACCATGTCTCAGTAACCGCAAAGAGATCATGGCCCTGCGACCGATTGTAGATCTCCAATTCCTTCTGCTTATTCCCCATGCTGCGTGCATTGGTGTATAAGCATTTCAGAGGGGGTTGAGCATATAGTTTTCACTCTTGGGGGGCAGAAGACCTTCTGGTTCTCAAAAATGAGAGCATGCTGCCCCACAAGTTCTGGGCTATGACACCCATGGCCCTGTCTAGAAAGTCTGGATACATCCCCCTCCCCCTTCATATCTAGTTTAAAGCCCTGTCAGTCAGTCCTGCAATCTCTTGTGCAAAGACTCTCTTCTCCCTTTGAGAAAGGTGTTTCCCCTCAGGTGACATCAAATCTGGTGCTGTATAGGTCATCCCGTTGTCAAAAAAGACAAAATTGTTACAGTGACACCAGCTACAGAGCCATGTATTAATACCCTGAATTTGTCTGTTCACTCCAATGTTGCTGCCTGCCACTGGAAGGAGAGAGGAAAAGATAATTTGTGCCCCAGGATACCTTAGCAGTCGTCTCAAGGCTCTAAATTCTCTTTTGATTGTTCTGACGGAACAGACCATCACCAACAGTTGTGCTTCTACTATTTTCCACTTCATCCTATTTAAAGATTAAAACTACTCTCCCTATTTCACATGAATGAAAGCCATTTAAGAAGCTCATCACTGTGGGTGCCCATAAATAAGAAACTCTTGAACAGATTTACACTTTCAGTAACAACATGAGACAACATAACAAGCAACCACTAAGTTGGAGCAAAGAGCATTCTAATACCTGCCCCCAATTTCTCCAAAAATTTTTTTCTACAGCCTAAAGGTGCTAAATAAATACAGTAAAAACCACACAAACAAACAGGATCAGTTCATTAATACAGTGAGACAGGCAAAATTAATAAGTGATTCTATCACTAGTGAACAATTCAACCAGCTCTGTATTTTTGCTTAATGAACACTGACTTGGAAACATGATGAACCAATGTCTCAGAGGTGATGAGGACTCCAGGGTTGTTACAGGACTTGGTCCAAGTTTCAGTGAGAAATCTTAACTTTGGAGTGCAATACAAAACTTCCATTCTTTTACAAATATTTATAAATTTATTCTTCATGCCTCGTTTTCCACTTATACTCTCATGTCATTAAAAGAACTAATGTCCTGGCACACTGATGATCTGCAATGTGCTCTAGCTCAGTTACCCTTTTTCTCCCCTCCCTGTCCCTTTCTTTGGAAGCTGTGACTTCTCTCCAAGAATCAACCAACAAAAAGACGATTCCTTCTCCTGATGTTTTTTTTTGAGCCACGCATTTTTCGTGTGAAAGAAATAGTGTCTATTCTACAAAGGAAGAAAATATAGCACCAACAGCAAACAAAACCATCAAATATAGTTGCAGAAGGTGGTTACAAGGTACAGAAGGCACCAGGTATCTGAATGGCAGTTGCGTTGTCACAAGATGTCAGTTTTCTGCAGCAATTTTCCAATGCATTATTTTTTCAAGTAGGACAGCACACTGGTAGTTAATCACACTGTGAATTTAACAATCCTGCTTCCTTTATATTTACACATCAAAGAAGTCAGACCTCAAGAATCAGTAACTTCTTCAGCCAGTTGCTCAGTAGGCACTTTTGCTTTTTTCGTTAGGCAATTAAGAAGCCCTATGGGACTTTTCTTCCCTTGCTGCTGCATCATCCTTCCCATTTTAATTTTTTTCACTCTGTTTTGACTTTCTGTTATTTTGCCCTCTCAGATAGTTCATGCAACTAATGAGATATCTTATTTTTCTTATTTGCATCCACAGATTCATTATGAATCAACATTAAATCTTCCCCCTACAAGGATTTTACAGAACTCACACATCTATCTCATCTTGCAGTTAATCAACTACTCTGTAACAAAGGGTCATTTAGTATTCCTCTTATAAGATTAGGCATCTTCTAATTTGTGGTAAGATCAACAACTCAGCTTTACTTTTCATTACAAATACAGTTTGGTTACTTTCTTGAGTCACTGAACTGCAAAAAGGTTTTGTTTTGAAATGCCTTCAGAGAATGAGGTGTTGCTTAGTGGTACTTAAACACTGTCTCGAATCATCATGGCAGCAGCAAAGGGTCAGGCAGCCAGTCCTCCAAGTTCCTGTTCACACTGTTTGCTCTAACAGCAAATGGCTGTTCTTTCTTCTAAGGTAATGAATAAGTAAAAGATCACTTACTGCTGCCGTAATTCACAGGCATTACTCACACTTTACTGAAAGCATACTGCAAGGGCTTTGCTGCTTAAAGAAGACTGCCTGGTAAAATATTTCAGCAAAAATCAATAAACCTCCTGCCAAGCACCAAACATCAGTCAGAACATCAGTCAGAACTGTGTGCTCCTCTGCTCCTATACTTACAAGTAGCTTCCTTTTCCATCTTAAAGACTAATTTAACTTTGACTGTAAGATAACTAAACACACCCAAGGCTCTAAATCTCGCATTAAAAATAAATAAATAATAATAAAAAGTCAGGCATGAATACAAATAAATATTCACTATTAAAACCAGCCTTTCTTTCATACAATAAAAAGGACTTCTTGGTTACTTTGGCCAGCAATTTTCAAGGAGTAAAAAGCATTAACTACTACAGTAAAATTCAATGTATAATTGCCATCATCTTCTGGAGTTTCAATTTTGTTAGAAGTTTAAAAAAGAAAAGAACAAGACTACCCAGGGTGTAAACTTGAAATTAAATCTTGAATAGAGCCATTTCTAAGAAAAAAAATTATTTGCTGTTTCAGAAAAATGAAATAAGATTAAATGAAAATCTTTATCACACTTGATATTTTCTATGTGGTTTTCACATTTTCTTGAATTTAGTAATACCTTGTTATTCATCATGAAATGAAGATATGAGAACAAATCATGTGTACTCAGTAAGTTCATAGCTGATGTATTTATATACACAAAAAATTAACAGTTTATCCATATAATTTCTAACTCAGGATGCCTTACAACATACTTCCTATTGTACAGCCAAAGACAAGCTTAGTGGGAGATTTCATCTTCAAACTACATGTTTCCTAGCAACTCTCTTTAAATCAGAGTAGCTTTTTTTTGAATTTACATCAATCACTCGGAACTGTTGAGAATGCTTAAAAACATCTCTTTCATCCTGTGAATAAACAGTTCAAATCAGACTAGCAGCTGCAAAAAGGAGAAAAAAAGGAAAATCAATTCAATGTTTACTGGAATTTGTCGGTGGATTTTGGAATAATACGTTATTTGTACCTTTTGGGTTTAAGTTTACACATTTCAGAATAGCTATTGGTGAGATCCATGGGCGTTTTTACAGGTTTGAGCTGCCATCTACCATTTCAAAGATCCTCTGTGTTTTAAACGACTGCTTTTCAAGGATACTCACTTATGAGTAAGGTAGACTTAGCTGTATTCTGAAGATTTTAAAAGACAAATGATGGTTATAACTGGTTACATTACAACCAAAGTATAGTTTCCTGTAGGCTTTGGATTTTTTTTAAGAAAAAATCTCTTTTACTGAAAGCACAGTTTACTGCCTGCTAATTATCAGTTGATACTTTTCATGTACATATCCTCTGTCAACCCCACTTAGACTCAGAGGCACATGGAATCTACAGAAATCTCTCTTCATGTGTAGTCAGCAAGGGGACACACATGGATGGGTACCACCAGAACAGCTTTGGGATGAATCCCTGTGTCAAAACTTCTGCACCCAAGGGACACCAGGAATCACATCTTCCCATCTAAACAGAAAGAATACTGATGTCATGATTGCACTTTGATTAAACAAAGGTGGCCTGGGGAGGAACAAAGGTGAGAAAATGGACAGGTAAGGGGACAAGAGGGACCGATTACACATGTACACTTGTCTGGCCTGATTACCAAAGTATGTCTTGTTTTCTTATTAAATTCCATCTCTGACTAATATCCTGGGTGAGGGGGTCCCTAGTCTGTGTTCATATGTGTGTACAGAGGTCTAAGTACCACTACAGGGGTGAGACCATGAGCCCAAGGGGCCCAGGTCCTCATGTTGGCAGCAACTGGAGAGACTGGAGTGCATGAGGCATCTGAGTGGTGTCCACAAATTGCAGGGGCCCATGCATTCAGGGTGCCAGCAACTGAGAAAACTGGGAGAGATACACATGGTGTGGGTGCACGCGCCAGTACGTAATTGCTGGTGTACATCAAGCCAGACTGGCCAGCAATTAGGGCAAAATGCTTGGGAGCAGGTATTGGAGCCACTGCTGGGGACACCTGCGGATCGAAGGCCAAGTTTGGGACTGCCCAAGTGCCTTACCAGAGGGGTCCACATTTATGTATGGACACATGCTTTCCAGTAACAGGCTTTCACCCTGATCAGGCAGACAGGATGAAGCTGTTGGTGTCTGCCTGTTGATCTACGTGGCCAGACACATACAGGTGTATATACGCGCTGTGTGAGCTGCTGAGCATTACTGCTGGCTGGTCCCAGGCACAGGGAGCTGTTGCAGCCTTGCCTCTCTCAGACAACCAGATTTAGCAATCCCCAACAAAAACAAGCAAAAAGTTCAGTGAGATGTATCTGATCCTGAATTTCTACAACATCATGCAGTATTGGTAGGATTTCTACAACTGACATCCATGACTGTGTGCGTGCTTTGTCTTTGCAATGCAATACATTGGAAAATGTCAGTATTTCCCTTTGCAACATCATAATGATAATTCACAGAGTGGTTTAAAGTATGAAAATTATATTATAAAAAATGTTAGTAATTAGTTTAATGACTGAATCCAGAGAACCATTTAAGATCTCTTCTAAGCAATTTATAGGTCTTATAAATAAAGCCAAAAGAGAGATGCACTTGATTTTACACATCCAAATCATTCTGCTTTGCTTTTTATCCTTACATATCAAGGAGAAAAAAAAGTTAAATAAAAAATCAAACAGGTATATGAGAGCCAAAGGCCTGATCTACTGAAGTGTCTGCAAATATTTAAGTACAGGATGAACACATACAGCAAAAATCACAGGAGGCACTCATCAGTTTGCAGGACTGAAGCCTAGAAAACTGCATTACAGAGATCTTGTTCCAAGTTTCATATCATTGTGACAAAAAGTACACTTTGATATGTAGATAAATATAGCTTAGGCAAGTCAGACACAGAAAAAGACATTTCTCCTTAGTTATCAAAGTTGCATTAGCAAGTAATTTCGTTCCAACAGACCAATTTCAAATAATTACAAATGTTTTAATTGATAACTATTCTGTTGAATGTAACATTTGAGTGTATTCTTTCACAGATGCTATTTCCGTATGGCAGTAAGCCATGAAATCAAAATAACCTCATTTAGAAGGTGTTGATTGCAAAGAAGTGCTTTAACATCTTGCAGCAACTCCATGCTCTTCCAGAGTCCCTCAGACTCCATTAAACATTTGCCTACAGGTTCTGCACAGCTATTCTTTATTTACTTCATTTCTGATATGGACCTGGAAGCGTTCACACCAAGGAACGTGTGGTCTCCAGCACAGGGGCTCTTCTTCTTTAGGAGCTGCTGACAAAACAGGTATAATGAAAATTCCAGTAAAGAGTATCTGAAAGAGATAATCCTTTCAAAACACACACCCTACCTGTTTTCATTAGTTCTCTAATTTGAAAGTATGAGCTGCAATATGTAGTAGAGTTGGGGTTCATGTGCTTACTACACCTGTTTTGCAGCACTAGAGTTCAAATGTTACAATGTCTATTGTTGTTGCTTATTACAACTTGAACAGACTTTATGAAAATTTATTAAAATTTTAATATTTTCCCCTATTATGTTCTATACTTTTCATACTTTGGCCAAACAGTAGTAATTTCCTAATTCTTGATGCCTAGTTTTGGGTAAAATAATAGAATTATTATTATATTGTAATTTTTCAATTTATTTAGGTTTATTTGGGGGTTATATGTGACCAAAAGTACTCAACAAATGAGGTTGGTCATTTAAATGGTACTGTTAAGTTTTCACAGAATAGAAACTGTTCTAATTTTTCATTGCCTGGCCCCACAATTGAAGAGTAATATACTCATTATGTAATAAAAAGAGAAAGCACATAATCATTTGCAGACATTAATTTAGCCAGTAAAAGCCAAGTAATCAGCATTTATTCTGATATCTTGGGTGATATGTTAGTGCATCTCCAAATTAGAAACATCCACATATTCACATGTCTAAATAAAATAAATTATAGAGGCTTTAATCTACTAACTTTTATACATACTTTCTATTGTGCTTGCCTTCATCCTTCTTCCCTGACCTCTTCCCCAAAGTGCTCAACTTGTTTTTAATTGCCTCAAATATTCAACTGAACTAATCTAAGTGGAAAGGCTTTTCACATTTAATTTATCGGGGGGTTGGGGGGGGGTGTGGTGTGTGATATAATTACCTCCCTGACGTACAGTTGAAATTACAAGAGAAGAACAGACAAAGTTACTTGCAGTAAAACCAGTATCAGAAACTGAAACAGCAACATTATGTTCACTGGCATTTCTGTGCTTTAATATAGATGGAGATACAACAACAACAACATAGTCTAGCACGCATTAATAGCACATTTAAAAAGGCAATATGAAAGATGCTGTTATCTGTAACTACCAAAACCTGCTGTATATGCCATTCTGTGGTCTGCTAATGCATCTGTCAAATGAATCATAGCAAGACAAATTTGGTCATTTGGTTTTTCTATTTCTCAGAATTTTACATTTAATTATTTTTAAAATGTACAACATTTGTACTGTAATGTTGATTATGTTCTAAAACATTCTGAGAACTTTGTGGGTCTCCTTTTAATAAGAAAATGTTCTAAGTCTCATTATAGTAGCAACAATATGAAAACATCTAACAAAGCAATGCCTGCAAAATCTTTGATACAAATAATTAAACTCACCAGGCATTTTGGAATGCTGTTTTACATATCACCTTCTTATTATTATTAACACAGAGTAGCTCTAGGTCACAGCATAGATAGCTTCTGTGCTGATGGTATGACTGAAGATTCCTTTTCTAACATACTGAAATTTGACAAGAAGTCAGTCTTAACTGAGAGATAGCATCTTACATTACAGTTTGATTTGGTAGCTTATTTTAATGCTGCAATCTAGCTGTTCTTTTCTAGTAATCATAGAAATGCATTGGCAATTTTGAAGGGCTAAAATTTCAGTATTTCTGAGCTGTCACAGGATCCAAAGTCCAAACTTTTGCAGATCATTCTTTGCACTCCTAAGCAGAAATGACAGAGAGAGACAGGAGCATACAGTCCTTTATCAGTACGGTGTATGGGGACTGAAGGATTTAAGTAGAAGCACAGTGGAACAAAGGAAATAATATGATGGTTTCCTCAGTACCAGAAAATCAGGAATAATTTCTGTGTGATCATTTTGACATGTGCATTTCAAAGCAGTTAGTTTTCAAATTTAACCCTGGCTTTACAGTTTCTTATAACAGAAATAGAATTAAGATCAGATAACAGGACATAAAAAATGTTGAAAGCTAAACATTTCAGAGGAATCTTGTGTTAGATTTTCTACGGGAATAAAGTGTTAGGTGATTTTCATGAAAAGATGAGCTTCAGAAGGCACGCAGCAACCCTCACTCCAGCAGTCACCTGCTCCCCTAATAGAGCACATACCAAAGACAGCTTTAAGACCTACCCTAATGATGAAGCTTCCTTCCTGCTTTTTCCTTTGTTGCAGCACCGCAGTGCCTATCTGCTTGGTATGAGCTCAACTGTTTATAAGCTGAACTCTACAGACATATATTGTGAATGGAAAAGAACAAATGATAGTCAAAGCATGAGGAACAAAGTGATAAATAACATACAATAATTGACCTCTTTGTTGTGTATGAGAATTGAATGAACACTGTATTTCTCCTGTTTGACATGGGCAAAACTCCCTTTGCCTGTAACTACTCTAATGTGATCAAGAATGGATTTATCGACACAGACAAAAAGAAAACCTCTCTTCATCCCTGATATCATATTTCAGACTTGAGATTACATCTGAGGAGATTATTTAAGGCACACTGCTATACTCTTCTAGTAAATTACATGGCAAATACACTTCATACTTGCCTACATGTCTCGTCAGAAGAAAAGTCATTAGACTGAGAAGAAAAAATGGAGTAAGCAGATTTTCTTTCCTTGCTTTATCATTGATTTTCCTTTGTCTTGATGCATGCTTTGCAGTATGCAGCTTGAAGAAATGAGTTACTGATGTGCAAGACTACTATTCACAAAATAATATAGTGCTATGTCTATAACATATAATGAGCCAGATGATTTCATTAATTGCTCATACTTTTTTACTGCTACTATTTTATGCTTCTTGGCACATCCAAAGATTATTTTTTCTAACACATCATTAGTGTTTTTAAGAAAAACATTTGCATTTAGCAACCTCTATTTATCCCGCAAAGTTTGAGAACCTACGATGAAGATTGTAAATTTATATTAAATACAGACAGAAATGGTCAGGTGATAGTCTTAAGTGACTAATATGAAGAGGTCTGTCTGGGTCTCCATTACGTTCTGAAAGACATGTGACTCATCCCATGGCTCATAAATTTGATTTAAACCATTTAGCTAAAATAAAATGTAAAAATGTAAAAATTTACAGTTATTAATACTACACTAAAAGCAAAGCAATATATTTGCAAATCAAAGCTACATAAAAAAGCTAGTGTCAAAATTAGACTTCAAATATCAAGTCAGTTATGTCTTCACATTAGCATCACATTACCAAGTAATCAAGTCTTTTAAATTCTAAGAAGGGTTAATCTGGTAAGTGATTATCTGCTGTTGTGAAACAATTTAATGAATTTGACTCAAACCTGTATGGATTTGAAGATATTTTCAGTAACTTGGTAGTCAAAATGGGATCTGTATCTTGAATATGGATCTGAAGGGTTATGCAGTATTTAAACCACAAACTTGTTACTGATTTAGCAGATTTTATTTTCTATGTGGTATATAACCCACTGCTCTTCCTAATTCCCCACAGACACAGGATAGATCTGAAAAGAACACTCATGTAGGTGGAAGAAGTCTGACAGCTCTTGTTAACCTCTTATAGCAGGCACTGTAGAAGTTGCCTTCAATTCAAGAGACACTTTAAATAGTATCTTTTTTTGAGACTGTATTTTAGGGGTTTTTTGATGCAAGAAACTTCCTTTCTGCTGTCTTCCCTTTCAGAACTTTATTACATTCTTGCTACCAGACAAGCACACAACTGCATGCTGCCACCAAGGATCTGACGTCTCGGGTATTTCCCCATCTAATAACACCAAAGGAAGAACACGGAAAAGGAAATTACATTTCACACAAGGTATTTCATCTGTACAGCCTGATAATATTTGTTGTTTGGAAGTAAATTTCAAATCACTCCTGCTATACTTGCAAATTAAAAAAGTCTAGCTTTAAAACAAATGGAAGTAAATTTAAAATCACTCCTGATATACTTGCACATTAGAAAAGTCTAGCTTTAAAACAAACCACAATTAACAATAAGGACAAAATAGCCACACTGTTCTTCAGTGTTTAGAAAATCAAGGCATTCAGTGCAGAAAAGAATAAATTATGGAGGTCATAAACCAGAATGGGTGCACTCTGGACAGAAGCAACTCCGAAAAACATCCAGGGGATAGAGTGGATAAGCAATTTAACTCGGGTTTCCGGGACAATGCTATGGCTAAAAGAACTGCATGACCCTTACAGATTAAATGACTAAAAAAAAACAGTTATCATGTGAATTTGCTTATTAGAAATAAGCAAATTCTTAATATTTCTTATTAGAAATAAGAAATAATTCTAATAATTATTAGAAATAAGCAAATTTGCTTGGAACTATCATGATTCATATTGGAGCACTGTAAATAATTATGATGCTGGATGATTTTTATTAAAAGAGACTGAAGAAAAACAATGTGGAGAGACATAAAATACACATATAAATAAAAGGAGTGGAGAAAATGCCTTATGGCAAGAACTTTCCTTGTTCAACCTGTCTGGCATAGCAAGGAGATGACTGAGGAATATACTGGCTGCAGGATGTAAGTATGGGTTGCAAGTACTAGAGACAAAAGGGTACTTTAATCTATTAGAGAAAGGCATAATAAAAACAAAAAGCTGGAAATTGATTCTGGAATGATTAAGATGGGATGTATGGTGGCATTTTGGCAAAGAATACAGTGGCATTCCCAGTTCTTGATGTCTTCCATAACCACTAAGTACTTCCTTGCAAGGCATAAAATCCTTGAGTAAGCACTGAGGCAGCTGGTTGAAACTTACTGACCTACCTCTGAGCTCTCACAGTCTTTTAAGAACTGGAGGTGCAGAAAAAAAGGCAGATGATCATGTTCTGGCATAGCGTTTCCCCAGAGTGAGATCCTGGGTTTTCACACTGGCAAGCCTTGTTCCTTGCTCACGAAACCAGAACCTCCAGTTCTGCTCCATTTTATAGCACCTCCTTTCATTGCTTTCAGGAAAGGCCGCTGTTAGATCACAAATTAAGGCTTCAGTGAGTTTCAAAGTAGGCAATTTTTTAGTGACTTAGTGTTTGGCTTTTTATAGTGAGTGACATTTTTTATCACTCCTAACAGTCAAGAAACCTCCAACATACTTCATGTTTGAATTCTACAAACAGTTGTGGAAACCAAACAAAGCTGTGGCCAAGAGATCAAAAAAAAAAAAAAAACTGATCGTAAAAAAACCTTCAAGATAATAGCTACATCAGTAACAGAAGATCTTGAGATGATACTGGGTTATGAATTATCTTGAAAGATGCTCCATTCACATCGAAATAAACTACCCGCATGAAAAAGATCTTTATAACCAGCAGCCATTCAGCATTCCATCAGCAGCAAGATTAAAAATAGATCTTGATGTGTTACGGTTAGATGTTTCTATCTTAAAAATGTCATTGTTTCTATCTTAAGGAACAAGCATCATGGTATGTTTTAAGTTTATGCAATAGACTATATGTCAAAGAGCTTATTTTGAGAAATTTTTATCTTGATATTTCAATTGTTAAAGATTTTCACAAATGGCTTTTAGATCTAGTATAAAAACTGTAATTTTCAAATTTTATTTTGGGCTCTCCCCCCTTTCCTTTGTTTTTAAGTATTTTACCCACTCCCACCAATGCATTTAGCACTGACATTTCAAACCCCATTGCTCTAGAGGAAATGCTGCTCACTCTCAGACCTGCTACACTTCCATTCCTTCCCCAAACACAACTCACTTCTTAGGTCTCATTTTTTTTATTTTGGGCCATTTTTGCCTATATTCAAGCACATTCATAAGAACACATGTACACCCATTCCATTTCTTGTCTGAATCCATCTAGCACCAGCAAGCAGTAGCACCAGAAACAGCTCTGTTATATCTTTGTTTATTAAACAAAAGCTTCCTCTTATAGCACTTTAACATTACTTGTAGTTATTTGCTGAATCATTTTAAGTTAAGCACTCCATGGTATGCAGCCCTTACCATAAGGCACACTTTCTGGTACTTTCATTATTCTCATGATTTTTCTGTGAAGCCACGGAGATATTATAATATCTGCCTAAAAGGCATCTGCAGTGTTTTCCTCAACCTTATTTAGTATTTCTTACTTTTTTGTAATCAGAGGAGGCATATTTACACATAGCACTATGATACTGATTATTGCTGAGACTCCCTATGTCTTTTTTACAGCCATTCATCTCACAGAGAAGACAAAACTAATCCACAGAAATTACTAAACTGTGCATCCACAGAAATTACCAAATTTTACAGACACCTAGCTGTGGGCAGGGGGAAGAACTGAACACCCACAGAACTGCTCATCTGAGCATCCTTCCATTGTGCTCTGCATTGTATCTATTCAGTATTAAGGAAGATAATACTCATTCCTTAAACTTGTTTTTAAAAATCGCATGGCATGATTTTGGTTCTGTGAAATGCAGTTAATGAACTGTGCACAATGATTTTCTGTTAGATCTTGGCCTTTCCGATTATTTAATTGCCAATTTGTTCAACATACCACATTGCATGCACTGCTGATGTTACCAGGTTACCAGGACAGAAAGTACTTTTTCTGAAAGCAGTAAAAGCCAAGGAAAAGAGTATATGAAATACCATCACTGGAAAGGGTGCCTGAAAACCCATCACTACCAGCATTTGGCAGAGATTAAAGAAGGCTAACAGATCGCGAAAACTCTGTCTCAATAGGGAGTAGCCTTGCAAAGGTCAGTGTGATGCTGCATAAAAAGAACAGAATAAACAAGGCTTAAAAAAATGACCACAGCATTCTTCAGATTTCTTGGCTGTAATCAACTTCTAAATCTTAGAGCTTTTGTTTTTATTATTTCTCCTTCCTTTTAATGAAAACTGAAATACAACACAACCATTTATATTTGCAGTGTTTCTGGATGCAATATAACAATTGGAGGATAAGGAAAGAAATGACCAACGTGTTGGCTCCTGCTGCTCTTTCTGCATCAATAAGATCATTATGGATTCAGACCATAACCTTAATTCTCAGCCAAGTCAGCCTCAGTGAATCTCAGATTTTGAAAGTGCCTTGAGAAGCTGCCTGGTTTACCACTGTGTTACTACAGCTTCTGGATAAGGTTAAAGAGCTTGAAAATTGAAGCAATGCAGCACTGAACTAGGACTAGATCTTAGCTGTATAATTTTGTTTGTTTTTAAATCATTTTTTTCAAGAAGGTTTTGTGGGACAAGAAAAGTAATTCCAGGAGTTAAAAAAAAAAAAGCAGATGATATTAAGCACTATATGAACTCTTTTTTTTTTTTCCCCCGAAGTAGAGAATTATAAAGTAACATTCTGTCCTAACATCTTAAAGCAGATAGAGAGTAAGTGATGTATATAGCTATTGTGCATCCTTGCCATGATGTAGCTGCTGCTTTTGTGTTGTTAATGGATTCTTCTGTTGGCAGAAAAGGAATCTTCAGTCCTTTTTCAACAGGTGACAGGCAAAAAAAAATTGCAGATCCTTGAGCTGGCCTGACAGGGAGACAATTATCATGTCAGATGACCATCATCACTTAAAAAAAAAAAAAAAAAGCAAAGAGAAGAAACATGACAGAAGATGACAGAAAGACGACAGGAAAAAAAAAAAAAACCCCAAACAAAAACATGGATGAAAAGTAGACTCAATGTTACAAATAAGACAAGCCTCAAAATAAAATTAGGATAGCCTCCTCACAGTTGTGCTTTTATTTTGCATTTGGGAGTAAATGCAAAGACCAGGCCCCTGAGGACTTGGTCTATGGATCTTTTCTAGTATCTTAACAAAACACACTTAGCCCCTGGCAAGTTATTCCAGTTCATTATTTCAGTGATTTGGGTTTTAATGGAGCGCTGCATCTTATTCAGCCCTAAGTACTGGCATGAACTGGTGGGTGGAAGAGGGGAGGGGACAAAAGGAAGGGTTACTGATCCCTCCAATTATAAAACCGTCCACAGCTTGCCAGGAGGAAGGAAGGGTACTGGCCTCAGGGATAAAAGTGTAAAGAAAAAATGGGATAAACATGGTGATTTGGCTTAATAATATGCTGCTTACTAGATCAAACTGGATTAGATACAGTTCATTTCCTGCAAAGGTTCCCCAAGTTTTGCTTTACGCTGCCTAGTGCTAGACGAGAGAGTTGTTTCCTGCTATCCCATAAATGTGATTTTAGTAGGAGGATACAGATTTAGTATGAATCTGACAATTGCACGGTCCTGATGGTGAGCCTCAGTATGTGGTTTCTCCTACTCTGGAGCTTGCTCATTAACTGCCCCCCCTCCCCCCCACCTTCATCAGCTGGGTGAAGAATGATGGGCAGATGACAAAGACCTCTCCCAATGTTGAAATTTTACCATGTGTAACAGCTTTGAGCACAATGAACTTGTAGAGTAGAAGTCCTAACTCAATACCTACTTGTTTCTGTCCTTCAGAGTGTGCAGAAAACATGCCAGTACATATGGTGTTGCTGGCATTGTAATTCATAGCATAAGGCATTTGATTTATCTATATGTAAAAATGCAGTGGAGGGAAACATAATTGAAAATTACTGATTTTCTGTCAGCTACTGATCTTCTGTTGGAATGGGTGTGAAATCTAAACCCTTTGTGAAAGGAAATGAGTGGTGCCACTGGAGGCTAGCCTCTGCAAGGGTGGGATGGTAGGCAGCTCAGACAGTGTACTCATGAGCTCCCCTGCATCCCAGGGAGTTTCCTGACTTTGCAGCTGACAGTAGATAACAGCAGATTTGAGGACTCATAAAACAAGTATTTCTATCAGGAAAGAGTGATTTATATTACCCAGATTAAACAGATCCTCAGGCAACTTAAAATGTTTGCAGCCTCTGACATGTCTGGTTATCCTGCTTCCCACAACACAGAAACCCACCAGCTTTTTTCAAAATATTCCATTAGAAATAAAATAAACTTCTCTCTACATCTCAAAACACTTTTTAAAAGCTTCCCCTAAAACTTAATTTCAGGTAGAAAGAGAAGGTTGCATCACTATTATTCTTTATCACAGGAAACACAGGGCTGGCACTCACTTACTGTCAGAAAACAGGTGAAAATAACAATATCCAAAAGTGTGCTTCTGTCTGCCCTCCAGAACTGGCATACAGAAAATTATTAGAGGAAAACCAGAGCTGGTACTGAACAAGCTCACAAAAATATAAGTAATGGAAGCAAGTGGATCTAATTCCAAGAGCTCACAAGACCTCCTGTCAGAAGAACAAGCCAAAAAAGAAGAAAAGGGGGGAGAGAGAAAAGGTTAGATTGTTAACAGACTTCTGCCTACCAGGTACGATGAAAATGCTTCTCTTACACATGCTTTTCCTTCTTTTTAGACAAGTTTCCTAAGGAAAGTAGCTGTAAGCAAGCAAGCTGCTTGTGTGTCTCTGTCTGCCAGTTTCTTCCCCCTGAGGATCTTATATATGATTATATCTCATATCTGAGAGTAACTTAGACCTTCACCACAGGCATTTCAACCAAATTTTGTCTTTCGACCAAAGTTGACAAGAAGTCTTCAGGACATAAATAAGTTAATTTCCTAAAAGTGTCATGGAAATGTCTACCCAGGTGTAGGAAGCAGACCTGGTAAGCACCACGCCTAAGGGAATGGCAGGAACATCGTACAGCCATGCTAAAAAAGAAACTGCACAAGATAGTGGGCACTCGGGGACCTCTCGGCCACTGGAGAAGCTTGTTGAGGGCTGGCAGTTCACCATGGATCAGATAATGCAAACAGAGCACACAAAGCCACAGCAAGCTACATTTCATAAATTCTGCTGCTCACAGAACTCCTGGTTTTCTAATCTCCATTTTACTCCAAAGGGTAATGAATTTGACAATGAAGTGTTGTCCATCCTACTGTACTGGACCGAGTCCCATAGTAGGCTCACACCTGTGCACTGAAAAATCATGCAAGCAGCGATTTGGGGAAAATCTCATAGCTGAGAACTACCAGGAATAAGAGGCATCTCCAAAAACTAGATGTTTTCTTACTGGACTATGAGTCCAGTAAGACATTCAGGGGAAGAACTCTAATTCCAGGAAATTTATGCAGAAGTATAAGAAATTGTTTTGAATTTATCTCACAAAAAAGCAATTTATTTTATCATTGATATTAATTACATATGCTTGGTGGTTTTTTCCCCTGCATTAACAGATTCTTTTATTTAAGTCCTAACAAACAATGTAGACGTAGCATTGGCCACATGAGTTTTCAGCAGAAAACTCTCAGAATATAGTTATCATCTATACAAAATTATATTTCTTACTGGATTTTATATGTCAAATGAGAATCTGTATCACAGAAGAGGAATAATAAAGATTTTAAGCATGTTACTTTCATGGCCTTTTATATATATTCTGAAGAAAAAACAACCATACTGCATGAAATCCTGTAAGAAACTAAGTCTAGTATAAGCAAACAATAACAAATTATCTAATAAAAGAAAATATCAAAATGGAAAATGGTCTTAAGAGCATTAATTATGTTCTTATCATATGGTTGCAGGTTACTTGGAAAGAAATCAACCATCTATTAGGTTTTTAAAGGGGGTCTATACAGAATATTTGGTACCCTAAAATTCACCTGATTTCAGCTACAATATTAAGATGCAAGATTTTGTTTTATCAGCGTATCTCAAAGTTCAAAAGATCGTATTAATATCAAAGAAAACTAGAACTATACTCACTCGTAAACCTTAAAACAGATTTGACTCCAAAGTTTACATTTATAAAGTACTGGGGGGTTGAGGGCTCAACTGACCTCATGAAATATAGACATTGGTAGATAACTACTGGGCCAAATTTGCCATTAAGCTTAAGACAAATGCTCAGAGATACACAGAGTTGGTCCAATTCCTGTCACACAAAAAATCAACGCTTACCACAGAGAGTGGGAATGACTCTTATAAAAAAGTAACTTTTGCTGTTCTCAACCTCTATCTCTATTTTGCACACATTTGAACACAGTTCATAGGGTTCACATCCCAGTTATGAGAAATGGCTGTGAGAAGCCTCCCTGAGGCCTCCACTCATGCACACACTGGCTGCTCCTTGGCTTGGAGGTTATGTTGAGCTCAGGCTCTTGCCTGAGCAATGTTGCAGGCACCCATGTCCAACCCTGACCTTGCCTTGCTGACTTGACCTTGGACTTGTCTCATCACTGAGAGACTGTCTAGCAATCCAGAGTCTTGACAAAATCCTGGTTTCTATCACTGGACCTTCTCTGCTCTTCTTCAGTAACAGACAGAGAGGCTCATGTCTCTGTAGATGTACATTCGAGCATAAGCATGGTTTAAGTGAGAAGAAACAAAAGGATTTGTATGTTTGCATGTGTATGAAAGATGAGTGGGCCAGGTTGTCATGGCAGGCTGTGCCTGTAAACAGGGGACTGTAATGAGTTGATCTGTGTGTTTACAACCTCGGGAAGTGACCAGAACAAAGGCAGGGGGTGGTGGTCTCATTGAGGATACTGCCCCTGCCTCCCTTTGCAGAGCAGCCTGTTCTTGCAGGCCCATGCAGACTGCATGATATCCTTCTGAAGGCAAACAAAGAGCTGAGGATGTACACAAGGAGAAAAGAGACTCAGAATAGGTAACTTTTACAGACCATAACAATTTGCATCCAATATGAGGTGGTCATGGAGAGCTATTCAGAATTTACTGCATTCAACAGTTTAGTACATTTAGGTTAAGACTGTGTTCTCTGAAGACAACTGGCTAATTTACACATCAAAGACATACCTTCATTCTGTGCACGTCTTCAGAAAATAAAATTAAATTAGAAGTTTAAAACTTTGCTGTGCTCTGTATAAGCATTCAGTCAGAGGATTATTACTGTTCATTGCCAGCCAAACTTGGAAGTTCCAGTTAAAGAGCCAGAGAAGAACTCCAGGGTGATCACTGAGGCATTGTCCATGCTTTTGTAGTCTGGTAGCAAGTTTCCTACGTCATGACAGCAGCTGGGGACTGCTCAGTTCCAAACACCCCAATCAATGCCAAGCTTGTTTGTCCCAGTTTCAGTAAGTTACAGCAAAACAAAGCCAATGTGCACACTATTTCCTAACTTTCTGCAATGGGTTCATCTTCGATAGCTCGTGTTGACCTACCAACCGTTTACAAGAGGAGATGATTTTCATCAGAAAGGTAGCTGTTCAAAGGTTTATTTCAGAGATAGCCATTACTTGATGTTGTCTACTGCTAGTATATAAGATACTCTACAACATTCCCTACTGTTGAACTGTTGAACTGCCTGTAGAAGTATATAGACAAAAGTTTATATACAATAAAACAGATGCAGAAAAAAAGTCTGTTTTCCTTAAAGACAACCTTGCTTGTAAAAATTCCATCATTGTATTTGACAATGGAAGTGTTAAAAACATTCTATCTCTACTCACTTTAACATGCCTTTTTTTTTTTTTAATTTAAAAAAAATAAGGAAAAAAGTTGATCCCCTTTTAGGCAACATTCTGACAATACTTAATTGTCATTATTCTGTACACAGTGAGAGAAAGCATTCCACTACCTACCAATAATCATAGTTTGCCATACTTACAGGAATTTGAATACTTGCATATAATAACCAAATAATATTAAAATGCTTATAAATATTTGTAGTACTTAAAGAAAAACTATGCATCCACAGTAACATCCATTCAGGTGCACTGATTCATTTAGCAGTCCTGCCTCTTCTTGCTGCCAAAGCTAAAGTCTTTTATGAGGCTCAGGCTGACTGAGGATCTTCATACAGCTCTATGCTGTATTTTACTCCAAAATGTTATGTCACATAAAAAAATCCCTCTACAGTCCCTGTCTTTTTAGGAATAAGTAATAATTCATCTGCCATGGTTTTGTATATCAAGGTTCTTTGTATTATCAAACTACATATCACCATCATCATTATGTCCCTTTGACACCAAATCAGGCTGGGTAAGCCTGAAGACCTGGCCAAATACTTTACTAGAAAAGTAACCACATTAACATGAACCTTTGTTTCGTGGTAATAAAAAGAAGAAACTCATTTCTGTATAGGTAATTGGTCCAAGAACTTCTAGTTCCTTCTTGTGCCTGTAGTTTTTCCTTCTCGTTCAGTCTGTAGTGAAGGATTTCCATACATGCTTCCTTTTAAATGTCTCAGAAGAGCAACTGCTTTTACAAAAGCACAATAAAATGGTCTGTCCTTACAGTTTAAAATCAAATAGCATCATGAGATTGAATGAGAACTCTATCCACTTCTTTAAGTGTACAAGGTCATATAATTCCCCACAGATAAATTGCCTTAGGACATCTATAGCTTTCTTCAATGAAGGCAAGATGCACATGAACTCAAAAACTGTCTCACAGAAGTAAGTTTTAATTTTTTGCAGGGACAACTTAACATTCTGTTCATGATTATCATCTGCATTACAAATGCCAAAACAAACCCAAAACAAGTAAGACAAAAAAGACACCAGTGATGGAAGCTAGATCATACAGTCTGTTTTGTTCTGGTTTCTGTCAGTAAAAGAGAAGCAATATTCACAGAATCACAGAATGTTAGGGGTTAGAAAGGATCTTGAAAGATCATCTAGTCCAACCACTCCACCACAGCAGAATCACCTAGATTAGGTCACATAGGAATGCATCCAGGTGGGTTTTGAATGTCTCCAGAGAAGGAGACTCCACAACTTCCCTGGGCAGACAGTTCCAGTGCTCTGTCACCCTCACTGAAAAAGTTTCTCCTTATATTTACATGGAACCTCTTATGTTCCAGCTTTCTCCCATTGCCCCTTGTCCTATCATGATGTCATTGAGAAGAGCCTGGGTCCATCCTCCTAACACTCACCCTTTACATATATATAAATGTTAATGATGTCACCCTCCAGTCTCCTCCACACTACAGAGACCCAGCTCCCTCAGCCTTTCCTCGTAAGAGAGATGTCCCACTCCCTTAAACATCTTTGTGGCTCTGCACTGGACTCCCCCATGCAGTTCCCTGTCCTTCTTGAACTGAGGGGCCCAGAACTGGACACAACATTCCAGATGCAGCCTCACCAGGGCAGAGGGGCAGGAGAACGTCTCTCAACCTACTAACCACAACACTTAATACACCCCAGGATGCCATTGACCTTCCTGGCCACAAGAGCACATTGCTGGCCCATGGTCATCCTGCTGTCCACCAGGACCCCCAGGTCCCTTTCCTTTATGCTGCTTTCCAACAGGTCAGTCCCCAACCTATACTGGTACATGGGGTTGTTCTTGCCCAGGTGCAAGACTCTACGCTTGCCCTTGTTATATTGCACTAAATTTCTCCGCACCCAACTCTCCAGCCGGTCCAGGTCTCGCTGAATGGCAGCACAGCCTTCCAGTGTGTCAGCCACTCCTCCCAATTTTGTGTCTTCAGCAAACTTGCCGACTGTGCACTCTGTTCCCTCATCCAGGGAATAGATTGATAAATAAATTGAATAGTACTGGTCCCAGTACTGACCCTTGAGGGACTCCACTAGATATCGGCCTCCAACTAAACTCTGTCCCATTGACCACAACTGTCTGACTTCTATCCTTCAGCCAGTTCACAACGCACCTCACTGCTCGATCATCCAGAACACGCTTCCTCAGTTTAGCTGCAAGGATGCTGTGGGGGACGGTGTCAAATGCTTTACTGAAATCAAGGTAAACCACATCCACTGCTCTACCATCATCTATCCACCTGGTTATGGCCTCATAAAAGGCTATCAGGTTGGTCAAACACAACTTCCCCTTGGTAAAACTATGGTGACTGTCCCTAATGACTCTCTTATCCTTGTTATGCTTAGAGACAGCACTGAGGGTAAGTTGTTCCATCACCTTTCCTGGGATGGAGGTGAGGCTGACCAGTCTATAGTTACCTGAGTCCTCCTCCTTATCCTTTCTGAAGACTGGAGTGACCCTTGCTTTCCCCTCCAGTCCTCAGGCACCTCTCCTGTTCCCCACAGCTTAGCAAAGATGATGGAGACGGGCCTAGCAATGATCTTTGCCAGCTCTGAGTGCCCACAGGTGCATCCCATCAGGACCCATGGATTAAGGGGTAGTAACATATGTTTATCACCTCCTAAAATCAAGTCCTTTGTCACTGCAAACTATTTAATTGCTTTAAATTTTAACATGTGCATGGCCATAACGTGAGGTTTTGAGTGAAAACACACAGTATTTACACAGTAAATGCTATACTAAATGATACTCGTAAGAAATACATTTAACTGACCTAAGAGTTGAATGCAAAGGCAATTGTAAGGAGACCACCTCTGCTGGTGAGTCTGGGTGCTTTCATTTTTCCTTAGAACTAAAATTTCTGTATACAAATTTTGGGTTTAAGTTTTATATCTCTTTTGTGAGAAAAAAAATCTACCCATTTCCAGAAAGAATAAATAAACTCTTAATTTCCATCATGTGTCCAGAAACCCAGTGCCATTCTTCCCCTACTCTTCTATTTGTAGACAATAACTCTTATCCTGGCAATATTCAGACAACCTTATTTATTGCTAATAAAGTTAAGCCAGCTTGCCTTTGTGCTACAGAGAAGCTGCCCGCATGTAGGGTTTTAAGCTTTATTAATTCTGTTGAAATGGACAGGAGAATGTGGGACTGAAAAGGAGAAGACCTACAGAATTAGAAGTTCTTACACTGAATGTGTAGAAGATTTTTTTGTGCTTGGTGCATAGAATGGCTGTCTTCTCTCAGTGTGCTAATGCTTGCAGTGCATTAACCTATTAGGATTTGGAATATGTTTTAAGTAGAGGAAAACTTGGTAAGATTTCTTAACAAAACCAGTGTTGCTTTTTTTTTTCCCAGTTTCACATCTTTCCCCTTGCATATGTTTCATACATAATGAAATGTTATAGTATGTCATGTAATTGAGATAGAAATACATTACATTAAATCAAATATTGGTTCTTGGGTTTGCACTACAGTCATACATAGAATATAAACAGCTAATAAATGTAAAATAGCACATTTGAAGACAAAGATATTTTTAAAATTGCTCTTTGGGACATTTCTACCAGCTGATGTTCTATGTTTAGTGCTGGGATCTTCTTTTCTGCCATGTTGGAATTGGGAATACAATCAGACTTGAGTGTTGTTACAAATGACCTATATTTCATCAATAAAGACATCTTATAATTTACTTTGTGTTGTTTTTAGGTTTTTTTCCTGTGCCAATGGATTTCTCCGCTAAATTGTTACCATTAAAACTATTCCATCTAACAGAACTAAGAACGCTAACAGTTTGATAAATAATTTAGAAACCTACCTACATTGATACACTGTCCTGATGTGTTTGGTATAGATCTAAAGTTCTCTCAGGGAGTGTTTGTTCCACTTCATATATAGGTCACTGGTTATCACTATAATTGTGCTATAAACAACCAGCACAAATCACAGGTTTTGCTATAGAAGCTGCAGTCCAATAGTTTATAGTAGCTATTTACACGCTCTGTAGACACAGTGGAAAAGAAGTACTATGTTAAACTATCTATTACAAAAAGCATTCATAATTTGGAAACGTAACTGGAAACAGATAATGTTTAATTTTTTTTATTTTTTTTTTTAACAATCTTATCAAGTTAATGGTTGGGAAATCACATTTTAATGGGTCATTTTTCAAATATGAGTTATGGTTCCATAATCTAAAAGCAAAGGCCAGTACTCTGAAGAACATCTCAGAGCCCTGATATGACAAACTTAAGAGCAGAACAATTCAAGACATCGTCTATGGTTGTAGGACAGAGATCTGCGCATTGTGAAAGCATATTAGACTACCTAAGATCTAAACTTCTTAATAGGTAGGTACCTGATTGTATTCTTTCACTTGCCCCCTCCTAGAGGGGCAAAGCAGACTATACACATAGCTCATGTACCTTGCTTAGATGTATAAACTTAGATATGATTTTAACATTTTTCCATATAAAAAATGATAGTATCTGTTTCTTCTACTCCTTTAAGAAGTAAACCTGCAGAGGGTTAAGACAAAGAGCTTATAAAAATCATTGTTCTTAAACTATGATTTTATGACAGGGTTTGGTTTTCAGCTTCATCCTTCTATAGTACTTAGCATGTCTCTACAAAGTCTCAGCTATGGCTCCCTCAGAAAGAAGATGGCATTCACCAAAACAGTGATGCCAAAAAATGGCAATAAAGACATGACACTTTGCAGAAATGGTCTCTTCATTAATATCTTAGAAAGACTGTATCTCTGGGGAAAAGGCAAATAAACCCCCAAAATTTCTGTTTGAGCTGCTACTTCCAGGTTGGTTTTATTTATGAAAAGCTCTACTAAAAAAAAAATTTTCTCAGTTCTGCTGAAAGTACATAGACCCAACAACACTACATTGCTGAGAGAAGAATCTAGCCTTTAACTGAAAGAAATTCTGCTCTCATTTACATCTCCAACAGGAAAAGACCACCTCACAAACCTCTAAAATGATTTCTGAAAATGTATGCATTTAAAAACAAATCAGTCCTTCTAATTGATACAATACACCTAGAGGGCAGCTGAATACCAGACAGGTGTTAGTGCCATGAAATTATTTTCTAATAAGTGTGACAATTAACATTCTAACTGCATTTGTCTTGTGCTAATGCTGAGTAAAAAGACAAAATTGAGCACAGCCCATTACAAACCTGAAGAGAATTTAATACAGGAATAACAGTTTGTAACCAGCTGAGATTTAAGATTTGTATTACACAATGTAGCAGGATATGTGCTTTCAGTTTCTGTTGTCAACAGTACAAATAAACATGAATTCATCCTTAATAAGCACTGCAGGAAGTCAACTATGCAATCTTAATGATCCTAGAGTCTTTTGCTAAAGTATACAGTTCATAATCTCAAGCAGATTCCAGAATACTATGTCAATTAGGGTATCACGCAGAGCAACAAAAAAGGCAATGCCAGCTGGAGGCATTCATTGAACCTCATTGTCAATGCAGCAATAAAAGAAATCCTGTTCTACCCAAATGAAAACAATAAAACAAAGATAAGCTGAATTGGGTCAGGAAGTAAAACAATCCTGAGTTGCCAGCTTCAAATGGCTGAGCATTAAAGATCTTTGGATAATGAACGAGTTGACAGATTGGGGGTTGTTAAAGTGGATGCCACCACTGGATGTCACTGGTGCTTTAAAGAAAAGCCACTGCATGTGCATTTATCAGGCTGCACAGCTTGGAAATGTCAGTACTGGGAGTTCAAAATACTCTCATGCTAACGCTTTTCTTTAGCTTGCTTTTCACTTCTATCATCCCTCCAACTTTTGGAAGTCAAAATTGTTCAGTATGCCTCAATAACACTTAAAGAAGGGAGGAAGGAAGAAAATATAACCTTACAGCGAACAACTACTCCACTGCAATTATCCTAACCCTAACATCATTTTCTTTTGCTTTAAATTAGGTATACCAGGCCTCCAGGAATATCATCGGTTGCATTTAATCTTGTGTTCTCTCAACACAGACTGAAAATTTCCTTACCTTATGCTATCATTTTCGTGTTTTAGCACACCATGAATTTTACTGTCCAAATAAAATGGGATATACACTTACCACAAATCTAAAGAGCAAGTATTTGCAAAAGATGTGTCCTAAAAGCTAAAGCTGGAAACCATCAAAATTCATGCATCTGTGGTTACCTTGCTTCAGAATTCAATCATGAGACAACCCTCCTTCCACCTACATAGGATATAGCTGTAATGAAAATGGTATCTTTATACTCTTCAGATTATTTATTTCAGTCCAGTGGCAAATCTAGAAGGGAAAAAACCAGTCCACTCATACAAGCATTGTAATGAAGCATCCTTCTCTGCTGACTCAGGGTCTGTGAAGAAGCAGAATCCAGAAACTAGCAAAGCAATGGATACTGGAAACCTGCATATGGCCTCTATTCACAGCTCAAATATTGTCAAATATTCTCTCCTCCCATAATCTCTTTTTTTTTTTTGTAGATTAATAATCATTAAAAGAAGAGAAAAAAAGCATAGGCATAATGGGTTAGTTTTGACAATGGAACAAGGCTACCAAAGGGATCCCTCAGATATTTTGCCTTCACATTTTATCATGAGTAAGATCCCTAAAAATATCGGTCTAGTTCTCAGCAGTAGTCAAAAAGGGAACTAGATTTGAGAATACTACTAGACACGCTGCAGCTGTGATGACCTTTAGATAAATGCAATGGCAGCTTTGTAACCAGTGGTATCTCATACAGGTGGAAAAAACTAAAGAGTATTCATACTTTACAACTCTTCTTCAGTTCAAAGTAGTAGCAGCATCCTTCAAAGCTTACTGAAAGCTGAGTACAATAATTTTGAGTTCAACTTAACTGTGTCATGCAGCTACACCATGTTGAGAGGATAAGGGCTGTTAAGTATGCTAACTTTAATGGTCAGCTTTAAATGAGCTTTCCAAATGTCATGTGAGAACTTACTTGGATGAAAAAAGAAGCCTCACACTGTCATAGATCCAGAGATGCCACATACAACCTTCCTAGGGAAGCTATACAAAAAGATCATTTAAGAATAACACACATGGAAAAATAATCCTACCTGTATGTATTTTTTTCCCCAGCACATCTGCTCCTACTGCTGAAGCAATCCCTCTGCTTTGTTAAGCTCCTCACTAGGAGCAGACTCTCCTCACACTGGAACCATCTCGCACCAGGGCAGCAAACACAAGGTTTGGTGGCCGTCTCCACAATCAGCGTAACTGTGCAGCAGAACTGCTTAAACCTGTACTTGTTTCATAAAAGTGGTGACTGATAATGTTAGGAGGTCTATAATCTTTTGAATGAGATGCAAAAAATTAAGAGAGTGATTATTCATCGTATCTTGCAAAATAATCAGTGATATCGTCAGGCATTGGACTTTAGAGAAATAGATAATTAGGGAACTTGTCAATAAATGTTGAGGAAGCCAAAAGTATATCAGAAATTTAGACTTTTGGTGGTTATGGAAAATGATGGTTCAGATGTGACCTCCAGCTCACAATGCCTTCAAACTTCTCTTGCAGAAAGATGCACAGAGAGGATCCATGCTGGGTATGCATCCTGTTTCTGGCTATGTTGCCCTAACTTCCCTTGTTAAACCAGTGGAGCTCAACTAGCATCTGTGCTCTTGCTGGCCTGCAATCTGACAAAGAGATTGTGAAGAGGACATATAGCACCATCTTGCTATTCCCAGAAACTGGGAAGAATGTGCCATATAACAAATGCAGGCATCCTTTCCCTACATCTAGTTCACACACTTCTGGGTGTCCATCTCATGGACAACAGGCTACTACCTGAGGCAAACTCAGTGCACACAGATAGTACTAAGATACACAGATACTACTAAGACTATGGAGACATTCACGTCTGCTTCCTAATTTAGAAAGTGGTGACCCCAATTCCTATAAACTCCACATCCTTTTGGATTTATCCGTTTTTTGCTCCCCCGAGAAGGAAACAGCTATCTTTCATTGCAGCCATGCCAAGGTCACTTGCTGCAGATTGGGAAGGGAAAACTGGCTGCAATCACTGGATGTAAGCACAAGCACTCATTCTCCTCACTTGAGAAACTGAGCTGTTGCTATCAATTACACGTATTTAGCTTTTCCCTGGCAAGCCTAAATGCTTGCATACAGTAATTACAGCTGCTCCAATGTCCCCAGAAGGAACAAGAGGAAGAAAAATAAATGATAATTTGATTTTATTTCTTTTCACTTAAGTTTTATGCTTTTAATTACAATAATGTTACAATTAATAATTTAAAAGATTATTTTTTTTTAAATAGTCTTCTCTAGTATTCCGTAAACTTAGGCCACAAAAGTCAGATTTATAAAAACTCAAAATCTACTGAATTGCTTGTGGGCTCAGAAAAATAACTTGAGACTCATGACTAAGAATACTAATTGATTTGATACACCACAGTTCATTTATATATATTATGCAGAATACATTTACCATAACAAATTAATACAAATGCCTTAAAATATATTCTTCTATACTGTAATATGTTTAGCAGTCAAGACACAGCTGAGACTTGGAGATATTTCTCTGTAACATTTCCTTGTGCACAGACTAAAAATTGCAGCAATTTTTTTACTCCTTATGTATTCTGTATCCTTTTCCAGCCATTGATTGTACATGTTTAGCAAAAGTAAATCAATTATTAGGAATTAAACACAGTATGTAATAGTATCCCTTTTTGTTAGAAATACTAAATAATTAAGGTATTCATGTACATTATGAGAAAAAGCATCAATTATGAAAAGTGATAGGTAAGTGCGAAACGCTACGTGACCTAAAATTATGCAAGGTAAAATAAGGAAAAGCACAGACAGCAGTGTAATTGTTGAGAAGGTAAAAGACAGTAGCTCAGTGAGTTCAAGAGGAAAACAGTGGTTTAACATCATTAGGTTTTAAAGGTTTAGAGCCCCAAGGTTTAAAACCCCAAGAAAAAAACCATCCTGAATCGGGAGATAGCAACTCAGCAACACTGAAGATGATGCAAGGCACACTGGAGGCTCATCATTTCCCTGGGTGGCTGATGCCCACTGTGGAACAGCAGGCTGCACAGAACATCTCTATGAGAGTGGTGGCTAGTAGCTTTTTAGGCTTATCTATTGCATATAATAAGCAATAAATTACACTTACTATTCCTAAGCTGTGTATATTCTGCTTACAGAGTCTCCTGAGGAAAAGGGTGCTCATGTAACGTGTCTCAGAGAGAGGCTTCATTTAAAATAAAGAGGCATGCAGAGCACAAGGTCCACTTTAGTTTCATCAGAAGAAACTCATTTGTGTGCTCCCTGCAGCTTTACAGCGAAACAGAAAAATCTGGCGATCGGTATCAAAAGCTCACTCCATGGTAGCAACATGTGTAATGTGGATCTCACCTCTAATTCTGTAAGGATGTCACATTGTCTTTAATGAATTCAAAAGCAATTGCACAACTGTGCAATACTGAGATCTCTAAAATACGATTAAGACCCACGATGGCAACTGTGATTTCAGAATTCCCAAGTAACAACTTTCTGAGGACAGGCAGAATATTGTACGAGTATATTATGCAATCTTTCCCTCTTTTTATACTCTTTATTCACCGTGTATTATTTGAAACTCCTGGAAAGAGAGTACTAGGCCAGACGGACCGCTTTTTAAACTTTATGCAATTTCTGTTTGCACGCTGATGTTTGCTTATGTGTATTCACACTATTCACAAACCAGTAAATCTCAGACCCATGGCCCTTTGCATACAAAAGAATTGAGCAGCTTTTGCTACTGTCCCCTTTCATCTTCCTATTACAAAATCTGAGCCTTTTTGGAGATGTCTTCTTAGATTTTACTTTGCTTGTGATGTTGCACCGCTGTCTTAGCCAGACTTTGCCCAAGTACTGCATAGGTGCTATCATATATACACTATAAAACTGCTTATACACAGTAAACCATGCAAATGTCAGTATTAGGCAGCCAGGATAACCAAGGCTCTCGGCTTAGCCACAATCACACTGGAACACATTTCTCCTTCCTGTCATCTCAAAGACTGTCTTCCAGGGGCAATTTACTTTCAACGCAATATCTTTATACTCTCTCCCCAGCCACTCTGTCCTAAAATGACAAAAACAACTGAACTCAAGCGACATTTGTGTATTCACCACAGGCTTAAACTTCTAGCAACAGATCCAAACATTGGCTGTGCAGCCGCACACCGTCAGCTCTCAAGAGCTCAGTCCTGTTAAAATGCCTCTGATTACGCAGGCTCTCTGGCAAAGGAACAATCGTAGAATCATAGAATGTTAGGGGCTGGAAGGGCAGCAATGGGGCCACAGCTCCACAAGGGAACTCACAGCCCTTCTGCACTAACCTAAGAATAAGGAAGGTTTCATGCAGTGCCTCAAATAGTGCCCTGTACTGTAAAGCAACAGTAATTATTCTTTGGCACACGAGGTTTATTTGAAGGTGTACATATGCTCTTAATGAGGAGCCTCTCTTTGGTACACATTTTACAGTGAATTGAGCCCTCTATGGACAACATCTTTCTAAGAGATTTTGTCTGTTGGGAGGGGTGGGGAGTCAGAAATACTGCCCATTCAGGTAATTTCAAAGCCATTAAGTAAATCAAATGAAACCTTTTTTACCAGTAAAAAAGGTTTACCATTGAAAGTAATTTCCTCAGCTAAGAGCCTGCTCCTTCAGAATTTCAAATCCTTTCTTCCACCTACAGTCAGTCGTTTTACCACTCATATTTTTGTAAGAAGAAAAAATAGGATTTTTCAGTCTTGTGATTATCAAAGAATGACAAATACACTTCAGCTCTGAATGAAGACCAGAGGTAAAAACATTTGTGTTAAGAAGGAATCATTTAAGAAATTAATTAAGGAAAGGAAGCATTAGGGGCTAGCAAGGCAGGAATGCCTTCAGCGCTGTAATGGGAGAGCTCACAATGATGCAGTATCAGGTATAACTTGTAGCTCATGTTTTTGTAAGCTTGGGCTCTTAAAGATAGGTTTAAAATCCAAATATGATCTTTTAAATTAAAATGGCTTGCATTTAAACATGTCATGCAGCTACATATCCATTTGGAATCGACTGGAATTAGCCTGTCAGCACTTTTGAAAGCTTGATGACTTATTTAACTTTTGGAGTTCAGAGGCTAACTTCAGAAGCCCAGGAAAGTTTCTTCTTTCAGTTGCAAATGGTACAACCACAGTCTCAGGCACACTATTCCAACCTCTAAAGGTGACATTTATCTCAGACACCCATTATTTCAAAGCTTCCATTTTAGATTTAACACTTCCAGCCTGTCAATTTTCTGATTACTAGTCTCATACTTTTTGTTGTGGTTTTTGTCAATGTTGTTAGAGTTGTGTGTAACAGAAAATGAATCTTTACGAACATTTTTTAATTAAAATTTATTTTTAAATAAAACCAATATTTTAAAACTATAAGTTAAATATTCATTAAAGATGATTTATTTAGTTTCTGTAATATTTTTTAATTCCCCAAAGTTTTAGTATGAAGAAGCTGCACAGATTACTTTTAGAGCAATTTATAACCCATCCAGGCTGGAATTTTGTGAGTAATATACCAATGCACTGCATAACTTAAGATCAGATGGGAAAAATGCCTTCTCTGAACATCTCTTTGCATACAATCATTTGAGGCTCTGCAATTTTGGGATGTGGACTCGAGGCTAGGGAACATACAAGGGTTAGCGCATGGAAGATGAGTGAGGGCCTGAAGCACGCTGTGCACTCTAAGACAGGCACAGTCTGTCCACACTGCATCGCCAGCTTACTTGGGTATACTGCTGTGCCATTTTGTGCTGTGTGGTGTACACATGCCCTAAATACTTAATGTCTAAGCACCAACTAATATTCATAAAAAAACAGATGGGTTGGAGGAGGTTCCAAATGCCTCAGGCTCGTTTTTGGCTTCATCCTGCTCCTGCATGGAGTATCTGGCAGCTGTACTCCAATGTTTTCATTTGTTTGGAATCGAATTTCTCTCTGCTCCTACCGTACCCATTCCTTTTTTCATACTCTGCTTGTGACTCTGCACTTCTGTAGTTGTCTGTTGTACTGATGAATCCTCACCAATGAATCCGCTTGAGTCAGGCAACATGCACTTGGCCTATCAAAATATTTACCAATGAGTCCAAGGAGATTTATTTTTTTTTTTAAGCAGCACTTTCAATGCTGGATTAATCTGCTACCTTGTTTTATACTAGGGATTGGTACGAAAATCCTCTTAATGGTCTTTTATTTTTTTTACCCATGATTTAAAAATATAACAAAGGGGTCTTATTTTGTTTGCTTTTAATATGGCTTCTGAGTTTTATCTGATGTAGTTAAAAACACTTCTGTAAACTGCTCCAATCTGTGTAACAAAATAATTCAACCCCTAATTACTGTACTCCTAAATCTCAAGAGGATTTTATAGCTCTCGGAACTTCTTTAAAAAAAGTCTAATCAATCTGAGAACACTTCATTAAAAGGTAAGATACAAAATGAAGGCAAAATCCCTAAATAACTCATGCATGCATGTGTGTATATACGTCTCTCTATACAAATCTAGAAGTCGCACATAAAAATAGCAGTGCCTCACCTATTCTGATTCTGATTCATCGCTTATTCATTATTTGAAGCCTGATAAGTATATTAGCCTGATTCACTCTCATAAATGAATATTTCTATTAATGTTTAGATAGGCATAAATGTTACCGCAAAAAAGCCTTTCTGACCACTGCAATTTAGAGTTGAGGGAGGAGGATTCTGGAAGAATCTTCCAAAGAAGGAGTGGGAGCCCACAACTGTTCTTAAAACCTAAGTTCTTTTTGAAAGCAGCTACAGAAAACAATGGTTTCTGACAGCAGGAGGCATTTCCTTATTCCACAGTCCTCGATTTTTAAATAAACCTGTTACTAATGAAGCACTAGAGAACACCACGTTCAAAAAAACCTGAAATCCAAAGTAAACAAGTAACAATTTGAATACAGCAGCACTTTCTGCTTCTAGGCTTTGATTACCCTAAGCCCTTATACAGGCACCTGCTGTTTTCCAGATCACTGTGTCATACTCCATCCTTACCTGCTATTTGAGTAATTACATAGAGGTGTTCAAGTTTACATGAAGATCAGCTTGTCATGCATGAACAGTTGGAGAGGCCTAAGGAAATTATTCATATCATAATAAAATATAATGGCATCATTCTTGAAATCATCATGATGAAAGATTAGCCATGAGAATATGAGTATGCCTCCCTGCAGTAAAACTGGCAGCTAGGGAACATGGATACTCAGGGAAGGCTGCAAGGTTCAAACCCTGGTTGTTCTGTAAAGAATGACAGTGTCCCAGGATCAACCCAGGAAGCAACCAAACAGCTACAGACATGCTCTTCTAAATTTCAGAGCCATGCATCAATGTGCATTTCCGATTTAAGTCCTTGCTGTACCTGGTCTCATCTCCTGCTTCTCCATCTTGGCTGTACAGCCCACATGCAGCCACAAGACACATTTAGGGAATATGTTCATAAGATGCAGACATAAAGAAATCTTAGTTCAGAAAAAAATTCAGATAAGGTTCAGCATGATCAAGATTACCTGTTGATTAAAGAGTGGTATAAGCAACCTTACTTTCAGATGAATATCTTGTGTTGCTTTCTAAATATACTGGTGCAAGATAAAGTACATGGACAGAGCAATCTGTTGGAACATCTCCTAAGGAACTGATCTATCTTAATTATAGCATGTGTGCAGGACAACTTAACATTTGAAAATTTATCCAGGTGACATACTAAGACACTACAAAGTAGTTAAGTGATGGTTCGAGAGCAGGACTTGCTAATTAATTGAACTACATCTATTCCTCTTCCAGAAAGTACATTTAGAGATGATAAAATAACAGTATTTATAGTTAACCACTTCTCAGACAAAACAACAAATGAAACTTTTCAGTGTTTTTTTTCTGGACTCATAATAATATATAATATTATATATATCATAATATATATCATATATATAAATCATAATATATATTTATTTTTAATCAAAATCAGCTAAATTTACCATCTAAACATAATTTTAGAATTAAGTTCGGGAGAAGATAATGTCTAACCATAGTGCATAAATCCCATCCTTCATGCTTCTTTGGGAGAGAAAGAAGATAATTGCTTGCTGCATATAGAATCAGCTCAAGTTTTATTAACTATACATCAAAAGAAATTAACAGAGCACAAATTATGATTCTCATGGTAAAAAGTCTTAAAAATATTCAGCACTTTATTCTCAGCCTCATGATAAATAACTTATAAAATCATCAGACTAAATTATTTTCAAGCAGACTGATCAACATTGCATGGATGCTGCATTCAGTAAAAATATTTTCAACAGAAATCAGCAGGGAAAACCTATAAAATGTTTAAGAGTAGCTTTAACTGAATTTATGCCCAGTTATTAAAATGTTAATTATTTTTAAATTCACCAATTATCAAACCTTAATAATTTTTGAACTGTCAAAGAAAAAGCATTTGTATATTTCTATTTTTTAGGTTGCTTTTACCAATTACAAACACATCTGAAATAACAAGAAAATCTGGATGGAACACAGGGGAAGGTCTTAACTGAACCAGTTTGCCTCACAGTTTCCTACAGTTTGCCTCCTTTAAAACATGATAGGGACTCTACACCACACCACTCTCAACTCCTAACTATTGAGAATTGCTAGTTACGTTTTTGAGGGAACACATGTCAAACAAACAGAACTTGAAGACAAAGTGTGGTTGTGTACACTCAGGAGTCACACACAAGTGTTATATGGTCTGATAATGAAAGGGACATGAATCTAATTGCCTTTCAGATCCCCTGGCCATTCTGGACCCTGCTGGCATTTCTGGAATCCCTCAATCCAGTGATGAAGGGCACCACTGGGCACAGCTGTCTGCCAGCTGTGACTGCATGGCACATCTAACTGCATCTGCAACCTGCAAAACTGGTCTGTGGATACTGGATGAAAATGATGTGACTCAGAAGAAGTTCTTCCAAGTCAAACTACTCAGTACTCATTTATGAGACAACAGAAATGAGATCAAATCAGCAAAAGTGTCCACACTCTGAAATTTAACCTTTACTTTCAAGCTTTGAATTCAGCTTAGCGATCCCTCATCTCAGTCTACTGCCTCAAAGATATCATCTCTTGCCCTCTTAGTCTACTTACATTTATAAGTCATTATAAATAAGTAAATTACTTACTTATTCCTTGTTCTGCTGGCTTCCATGAACAACAGCACATTAACCTGTGGTTTATATACTTCATCCAGGGACATTCCAGCAAAGACATTACTGCAGAAACGTCTCTGAATAATTAGGTGCACTGAGTGGGTTATATGCAGCCACTGCCAGCTGAGCTTCATGCAGCAAGAAATACTGACAAAGACATACAGAATATTCACAGAAAGACTATGGACATCTTCCAGTGCTGGAGGAAGTCATTAAAATCGAGGATATGGTTATTATCTGTGTTACAGGAAAGTCTTAAGATTCCCAGTGAAGGCTCAAAAGCTACTGTTCTGGGTACAAGAAAAGTATAATTGAGTTCCACAAGCTTTTTTATTCAAAATAAACAAGATGAATAAACACGGGAAGAAGGAAGCATTGCTATTCCCACATTAAACACGACAAATTCAGGTAAAACAAGATGCTTAGCCTTTTTGGTTTGTCCTTCATTACAACCAACAACAGAGGTAATTCCTTGTATTTACTCCCCATGATAAAGCCTTGCTCAAGAAAGAGCTTGTGCAGCCACATGGCACTTGCATCAAATGAGTCACAGCATCCAGCCATTGGGCAAGCAATAGATCTAGTTTCACAACTGATAACCTCTTACAACCTTACTTGTTGCAGTCTCATTTTGACAGTAGTTCGAGGACCGCTGTTGTTAAACAGAAGTTTTGGCTGAAATTTCATTTAATGTAAGTGAAAGGTCTTTGATGCATGCAAAAATCAGGCTAAGGCTAAAAGGGCACTACAAATGGGAACTACTGCATTTAATTTTTTTTAAAAGGCTGCCCAGAGTTGGTGTGGGGTCTCCTTCTCAGGAGACTTTCAAAGCCTGCCTGGATGTGTTCCTGTGCAACCTGATCTAGGTGGCAGGGGGGTTGGACCAGGTATCTCCAGAGGTCCCTTCCAACCCCTACCACTCTCTCAGTCTGTGATTTCACCTTTACCTCTGAAAAAAACCCAATTTTGAGTGATTTTTCTAAGTCTCATCTTTCACAGTTTAAAGAATTTAATAAACAAATAATTAGTGCAAACCAGTTACATTTATATAGGCTTCAATTGTACATACTTCTTTCAGGCCAAGTGAGAAAATAAATATGGCAAATATAGAATTAAAGACCACATTTCTCTTTCTCTTTTTCTCTGGACTCTATTACAAACAGATGTCAGCATAAGGAAGTCTCAAATTCATGACAAGATGCGCAGCAGAATCAGGAAAACAAAGTCACCTGTGAAGCTTCTGCAGGCACAGCAGAGATACAATAAAAGAGAAAAAGTCTTAAAAAAGAGTCACCTTGAAAAGTACCAAGGCACAGCATTCATCTTCACCACAGGGAACAAAGATGATGCATATTACAGCGTCAAAGACACACTGTGGTAGTTAAGAGAATGAAGTTTCTCTGGGAAAGCACATATTTCTGTTCTCAAATTCTTTTATCCTCAGACTTGCCCTGTTTGAGGAAGTTTTGACACGATTGTCTGAACTTCCATAATGCTGAAAACAAGAACATATTGCAAGCAGAGAGAGGAGTGTCATAAAAACATTTTTATGAGCAATTGAAGAGAGGAACCAGTTCAAAAAGAGATTAAACAAATTCCTGGTAGATGGGTTAATCAGTGGCTATTAAACACCCACCAGCTGGATCCAGATCAGGGATTCTCTGAGCAGCTGAAGTCTGCAAGCCAGAGAGGTGGAGCAGAGGAAACATTTGTTGTTCACAACCATTCAAGGCAGGATGCTGGACTATGTCTGGTCCAGTATGGCCTTCCTTATGGCCTTACATTATGTCACTTGACAACCCTGCACTGTATCCATTTTCATCCAAATTATCCTGTATGATGGGACAGTTCTGGGACTCTCATGAAGTCATGGATGCTCCATAGGAAGCACGACAGCAAAGTAACCTAATGTTACCAGTTCTCTAAATACTACTAAGTGTTTACTTGTATCCAGTCACTGGAAAAGTATTTTTACTAGCTGTCCTGGTTTGAGTGAGAACAGGACTAATTCTGTTCAGTAATTTTACTTTTCAGCTTAGTTCTTTTAACTAATTGCACTTCCTGAAGTTAGCAGCCAGTTCTCACAGACAGTGTCTGCTGCTAGCAGTGACAGCACCCCATGTTTAGAGTTAGTACCAAGGATTGGTGTGCAGACCAAGGCCACTGCTGGGTCTTGTGTGCCACATTGGGGGGGTGCAGAAAGTGAAAGGCTGCACCTGCAGGGAGGAGCGGACAGGAGACCCTAAACTATCCAACAAGGTATTCCATCCCATATATGTCATATTTGGCACGGAGATGAGGGATCCAAAGGGTCTCTGGGCTCTTCTCCCCTCTTGGACTGCTTTGCCATCTTGGCTTGGGTCTTCTTTCGGTTCCTTCCTCGGAGCACCCAAGGAGGACTCTGCCCGTTCTGCCTTCGATCCCAGTCTGTGTGTTCCTGAACCCGGTACCAGAATCCAGCTCCTGAACACAGCTCCCGTCTGCTGCGGGGCCCAGTCTGGGACTGCCCCGGTGCCTCCACAGCATCAGTGGTGACAGTGATGTAATTACCATCAGGGGGTCAGGTTTGATACTGGGTTTTTATATATTGGTATATATTTCATTTTAATTAGTATTAGTTTCATTTTCACTAAAGCTGTTCTAGTTTCCTTTTCTAATCGCTAAGTCTCTGTCCCTTATTCCCTTTCTCTTCCCCTTTGGGGAGGGAGGGGGGTTAACAGAGAGAATCTGTTATAGGTCTAAGGGGCCTCCCTGACCCTAAACTGTGACACTAGCCTCTGGAAAATTATGATTCTCTTTTTTCTTGACAAAAGCCCACTAGAAAAAAAAAATGATCAGGCTCTAGATGATTACCAGGCCACCAATGGACTTCTGGTTGCTGCAGCACAGGCACATCTTTCTAAAACAAATACCAGGTAAAAGGGGTTTATATTTTATGCCAGATGGTACTCAACTGTCTGGCATCTCCTTTTTCTAATGTGGTAGCTCATTACTGCTTGTATTTCAGGTGAAAATTAATGTGGTCTGTTTTATTTTTAAATGTGTCCCAAACGGAGTTTCAGAGGAGCAGATGTTAGGGGGGAGGAAAGAAGGGTGTTTCCATTTTCTTACTATGCAATGCTTGATATAGCTTCATTATAGCTTCTCTAGTATACATAAGTATTATAGTTCCATGCACAAGTGTGTGTGTCTGTTCCAATTTGTGCTGGTTTATTTTCCTCTTACTCCATGTGTGAACAACTGTCCATTTATCTTACAAAGCATACGATGTCTACAAGGATTTTTCATTACTGTGTGTATATGATTATAGAAAACTGAGCATTAAAAAAGAAAAAAAACCCAAAAAAAAATCCCCAAAAGGCAAACCCCAAAATGATCAAGATGAACCTGTATTGTAATTCTGCTATTAAGCGACAGAAGGTAGAAATTCTCTGAAGAAACTCTTACCAATGCCAGGTATAGTAACCTCCTGATTTGGGGCTATAGTCTTGGCTCGTGGTATAACCCAGAAAGTCCTGAGGGGTCTGGCTGCTTCCCAGAGGCCTGTGATCACCTGCATATGGACAGCTACACTGCTCAGAGCCTCCAAAGCACCACATAGAGCTGCTTCTTCAGCTGCCAGCCACACCAATGGCACAACCTCCACCATAAAATCAGAGAACTGTGCAGGTTAAGACCATGGTATATCTCACCTGGCAGTCCTGCCTCTGACAGTGCCCCAGAGACTCCATCTGGGATGCTGTAACCCTGCTGCTTCCCCTGAACATCCTGTTCTTCCAGAACTTTGGGATTTGGGGACTTCCCACATTGGAGGTAGTGTCTTTCTTCCTAATAGTTTTTGCTGCATTGGTCTTCCACAAATTTGTCTCATTGTTCAGCCCACATGAGAAAATTTTACATCTATACATGATGCAACAATAATACCCACAGTTTAACCATTCCTTACATGAAAAATACATTCTTGTGCTTATTCTGAACCTTTTCTTAGTAGAAAAAGAGAGATCTGAATGAAATCATTACAAGAAACAGTGACAGTGATTCCTATTCACCTTCTGCACACCCTTCCTAACACTATAGAGTTCTCCTCACCCTGCTCAGACATCTCTTTCTGAGTCTAAATAGACACTTTATTTATCTATGCTATTTCATGTGTATTAAAGAGTCTGGATATTACACTTCACAACCAAATTTATCTTGTTTCTTATTTCCTGTGATGCCACATCAGATTGTCTCTTCTCGGCAACACCAAAGAATGAATCAGACTATGTATGAACAACTGGATTATAGAAAATGATACATGATGAATCAAGTACACATTGCTTTTTGGTGCCTGCTTTAAGTAAGCAGATGGACACTGAAACAGTCTAAAAGCAAGGTGAGAATGATTTGCTCTATATGGGTAAAATTCAGGAGCAAAGTGCTACAGTGCACAAGAACGAGAAACTTTGTCAACCAGAAAACGCACCTACTCAAGTACACCAAAAAATCCACTAAAATTAGGTTTCTTTTTGTAAAATGTATATATACATATGCCCTGCTGCTACACATGCAAGTCCAAGCTGGAAGACAAGCAAATCTGGAGGACTTAACTGATGTACAATTGGAAAAGGCTGAATTAAGTGTCTTACTTCCAGCAGCATGCTGCTATTTTTGAGGTAGGTCCTGCCCCAACGTCTGCAGGTAGAGCTGACACCCTGCTCAAAGAACTAAGGTAAGTCCTGGACATGGAAGGAAAAGTCTTGGCAAGCAGAAATGTCTAGTCATAGAGTATTCTCAGTAGAGAAAACTGTTGTCTTCTCTTGCTTTCCTAGGACCATAAGAGGACATGTGAGCCTCCACAGCAAAACTTTCTTTACATGGATTTCCTTATAAATTAATTGCTCTCCATTTTGAAGCTGTCATGAGTTGCAGCCACTTGTGCCACTGCCATCAGCTTGAAGACATATGCATTTTAGAAGAGTGTGCTCTGAAGTGCTGCAGCCCTGTCTTTAGTGACCATGATACACAACGGTATCTTTTCAGCTCCTTTCCATCAGGATGAGGACCTGTTCTCTTCTCTTGTATCTGGTGAATTAACCAATATGCTACTATTTCATACAGTACATGCGAAACACTTGGGAGGCCAAAAATAGACAGAATGATAAATTTCTATTTCTGGATTTTTCCATGCTTCGTACCACTAAATGATTACAAGAAAATACACAGGAGAGCATCATACATCATTGGTGTCAAATTAATTAGCTAAGTCTAACTTTTCTTATGGGGAAGTTACCAGTAGGTTTCAGAGCAGGTCTGCAGGCTAGGAGGAAGGAAAGAGAGGAGGGGGTAACACTCTTCTCCAGAGTGCAGAAGCTGCCTAATAAGAAGATGAAGTGCTCAAGCTCAAGGATTGAAACTTCCCAGAGAAAGTGGAGATGAAGAGCCCTGACCCCATCACTCATACTTGGGGTGCTTTGAGGTCTAAAGTTAGATAACACTACATGACCCCAGGAAGAGGAGAGCAGAGGATACAGAGCAGGGAGAGCAAGCCAGCTCTAGGACTAGGACTAGAGAGGAAGAAGCAGAGAGAAATTCAGGAGGTACAGACGTGCTGCTGCTTCTTGTCAACTTAGCTCTGCTGGAGCATATAGCCATGCCCACAGCAGGCTGTCCCAGCAGGTGAAACAGAATGGACCCATTCCTGCTGGAATGCACCAAGTGCTTACCTAGTAAAGGTGGTTTAAAATGGGGGGAAAAAACCCAACAGCAGTTCACACGCCTCTTACTTGCATGAACACTTGGTTCCACAAAGTGTTCTGGCAATGCACATATTTAGCCACAAAGATGAGTAGTAACTAGTAAGCGTTTCTCTAACATTAGCAGCACACGTCCTCTTTTCCTTCTTCAGATACTTTTCAACTACAGGCTTCAAATCAGGTATGGGAACAGCAAGGAAAAAAATAAAGTAGGGGATTCCTACTTCCATTTTAGTGTGTGTTTCTGGTAAAAGCAAAGCATTTTAACTCAATCAGCAAAAGTATTATTTTCTTCTGGAAGAGTAGGGGACCCATATAACTTCTTCAAGCCAAGTATGAAACCAGGAATGAAATAAAGTACAGAAGTAATTCCACAAATGTAGCTATGATTAATATAATGCTAAATTACCATCACAAATTTAGTAAAAGGAATTCCTGAGCTCTTATATTGTGAAAGAATATTCAGGAACATGAACCACAGATTTCGTATACTTGTATATGGACACTGCAAACAAATGCAGAAATGGAAGACAATTAAGAATGTAAGTATATTTGTTAAGAATATAATAATGCCTCATAAGCTCAGATCATTTGTCCTTCTGCATATTTTTTTGCCGTGAAGTGGTTCAGAAAAAAAAAAAAGATATCTTTAAATGCCAGCTGGGGATATCTGTGGGTCCTAAGAAATAAAAAGCATTTATTTCTGCAAGATAACATCAGAAATTCCCTCATTTTCTATGGAAAAACTCCCCAAATACGGTATTACTGCAGGCAAGAAAAGAAATTAGCAGCTGTGGTATTGGCAGTAGTATGCAATGTGAAGATCTTGAGCTGCAGGTAGTTCATAAGCAGTACAGGTACAGCTCCCGTGCACAGCTTATGGTCTCTAAGGACAGTATGGTTGCTGGGTTATCTAAAACCTTACCTGTGGGAGTGAACAGTCAACATCTTGTGCTGAAGTTGACATTGCCAGTTTATACACAACTCCATGAATCCTGGTGCAGGGAAGCACCTGTATCCAGGGAAAGGAGCTATTTCTATGCTATGATTTCTGTACATATTGAACTTCATTCTGAAGCGTCTAATTCACACAAGATAGAATAATTGTGCAAATATGATTGTTTGGGTTGTCTGTTGAAATTACAATTTATATAAATATGATTCTGCATAACCAAGTACCTGATCAGCAGCATAAAATCCCAATCAATACTATCAGTAAACTCGTGTACTCCCCATTTGTGCTCTTAAATCACTTAAATCAAAGTTGGCAATGGGCCTCACTATGTGCAGATATTAGATGGCAAAATGGCTTCTTACGAGAGCTTCAAATCCTGTGTCAACCTAAATAATCCTCCAGACATGCCAAAATCACCCCCTGGTTAGATGTGAGGGAGTCTGGAGAAGCTCTCACTTTCCCTTCAAGGGTTCCTCTTCTCCATCCCAATCCTTCTTCCTTCTGCATCCCACTGAAAGTGAGTGCAGAAGCAATCTCAGTGGAAGTTTCTATTGGTTTCACTGACATTAAACTATGGGTGAATGTAACAGAAAGGCCTTGACTTGAGTCAGTCTAAGAAACAAGTTTCCTAAAAGAAGTAAAAAAAAAAAAAAAAAAAAAAAAAAAGTAAAAATACTACTGATACTTCTGTCCCATTTGGCACAAGAAAGCAGTCTGCCAGTTCCCGACTCACAGCCTTTGGCTGTTTCCCGACTGAAACTTCTCCTCAGAGCTGTCTCTGAATTTTCCCATCAAAGAGCATGAAGGAACAGCATGCTCTGCCTCAGGAGGAGGAAAAAGAATGGCCAAATTTCTGACCGCTCTGTAGTCAGTCCCTGCAGCTATGAAATCCCAGTCATCCCCCACTAAGAACATTTTCAAAAGGGCTTAGTATTGCAGACCTTAAAATAAAGAGTATGTTTAGGAAGAGTCCAGTTCCAGCCCTATCACAAAAGACTATGTACTTTGGTCCCTAAAAACGGAACCTCCCTCACAGACCATAAGCTAGAATTTGCCACAGGCTGGATAGAAGTTACTGAAACTTGTGAAGCACTTTGTGATGACAGTCTCTAACATACACGATCATTATTTTGCTGGTCTAACAAGTTAAAAGATTCAATTTATTCAGACATCAGTGTTTTCCTATAAGGGAATATGGCCTATGTTTTCACAAAGTAATTACTGGGACATCAAAGCAATCATCTTTACTGTAGCAAGGTATCTACACTTATTAATGCAGCTCTTAATCACAGTTACTCAAATCAAAATTTGTCTTTCATTTCTAGCACCATTTTCTGGTCAGTAACAACCTGTATGAAGCCTTGTGACACAAAAATGTCAAACTGCTAGCACTTATCTGACATCTAGAGTACCAGTGAGACTTCTGGAATCTGCTGGGCTTCTCCACATGGAAACAAACAGCCCAAGGGTAATTTCATCCCAAAACAGGGTGCAACGGGAACAGTCTACTATCTAATGAGCATGATCACTGTTCCCACCCCCTTTGAAGAAGGGGTCAGGACAGGAGACAGGTTGCTGTGCTGAAGAGGGATGAACACTGTGGTCAGTTTGGATTCCAGCACCTGGAGGAAAAGCCTACATTTGAACTCCCCATCCTGAAGGATTTGCAGATTTCTGTGCCGTTATCTTAATGTAGTCTATCTGCTTTAAAAACTAAACCTTGAGGAACAGATTTTGCTGCCTATGTCTGTTTTATTTTCTGCCGCACCATTCCACCAGATAACATGTTCCTTCTTCATTGGTGCTGTAGGAAGCAAAAGGAATACCTGTACTGGATCCATGCCTTAAGACACTAAACCAATTTTTAAAATAAGGAACAAAACACTCAGCTGAAAAACTCTAGTTTCACTGACCTACATTAATCAATGAATTTATAGCTTCCAGCTGAAAAGGCAGGTGAATAATTATTTTTATAAAGTAGTCTTCAGTGTGCCAGGCCTCTTTTTCATTAAAATAATACCAGTAGAAATCCTAAGACACTGGCTCCTCTTACTGGTTGCTCCTAAGAGATTAAAGACCTTGTTTCCAACATACTAAAACACTGCTGTACTGTGAATAATGTCTTCAGCAAATGGGATGAAGAAGCTTCAGTTCTCTTCCTGCTCACCTAACTCAAATGGAATTCTGGTACTGTCAGTGAGTGATGTTTAACAGAACTCGCCTCCATTGTCCCTTCAGTGTTATTTACAGAGAAACGCTAACGGAAACAAAACATGGCTATTCTTAGTTACTGCTGGAAAACTAGAGCTCAGGGAACAGATTTGCTGAGTAAGCGATATTAGGTACAGACACACATACTGACATATTTTTCTGTAAATAAGCACTGACGAAGCATACGTAGGTTACTCGCTTAGTATGATCCTATGCAATTACCAGTTTTTAAGTCTGAGGATGTATTCAATCAGTCGTAAGCAGTCTGATTATTCTCAGAGATCTCCACAACAGCAGGAAATGCAAAAATAATTAAATTACTAGTAACAGTGGAGTTACAGGAGAAAACTCTTTTTACCCCGTTATTAATAACTTAGAAGCATACTCCTGTTAGTAAAGGCACACAGTGAAGCGTTCCTTTATTGCTCATCTACTATTATGCCACTTTTGGAACAATCCAACTGCATGATCATTTAATATGCATTAATTCTTGTTATTATCTCCTCTTATTAATATGCATTAATTCTGCTTTCTCTTTCTAGAAACAAATGAAAACCAATATAGACCAGAAGAACAAACCCTTCCTTCTCTTTATCGTAGAGCCACAACTCTAAAGTATACCATTGTCACTTTACTGAGAGTGAGAACCTATTTGTGTTCATTCAAGTTCATACAATGCCTAAGCATTAGCACTCGAAGCTTCTTATTTTCTTAAATAGTCACCCCTTCATTATTAACTCGACTGAATGGGTTTGCTCTGCAGCCCAGAGCAAGAACAAAATCAATAAAATCTGGTAGCAGGCATCAATTCTCTGTCTGCAAATGTATTTATTAAGAGACAATTTTCCAGAATTAAGTCCAAGCTGGTTAAAATTCGCAACATCGCGATTTGAGAAAACCAAGTACTGTAATTGAATCTTTGACATTAGAATGAGAATATTCCAACAGGTTATTAATGGAAGATTTCTGCCCACACTAAGCTGCTTTTTTTCTACCAATATCCCTTACTAATATGATGCTTGCAAGATTTTCTCTTCTTAACCCTTTTCTCTGTGTAGTACCCTGGATTATGTATTGATTTTTAAACTAATATAATTACCCACCTATCTAAGGAGATTGAGAAGAACAACAAAAAATTCTGGTTTTCCTCTAATTAACTATATTAACAACAAATAGTTGCTGGTCTGCTTTTGTTTTCCTTGCTTTCTATTCAAGCTGTTTTCTCTGTAGTGACTGCAATATTTATACACGCTGCTCTGCAAATCTCAGCCAAAGAGACTAAAGATCACGGTCCCTCATGAATTTCAGTGTACCTTGGAGACCTCTCTCAACTGCCTTGGAAAATCCTAGCCATTATTTCTTTGAGGGTGTGGAAATAAATAAATAAAAAAATATGAGTATTTCCCCTTCTTCACCATTTATTAGTGTATCTGTTCATTAAAAAGAGGTAACTTAAGTACATCAGTTTCAAGGGGGGGGAAAATGAGGATGTTGCTGTAAGATTAACATATGTCCACATCATTATGAATGTAGCTGTGACACTTTTCATTTATGATTGAAGTCAAAGTATGTAAGTAATGCTTTTCACCGACACACCTGGAAATAGTAACAAAGCACTGAAACAGCTGAGCTGTATTTCAGTAAACCACATATGCTCTGAATTCAGTATTTGCATGTACAATCCTTAATGTATACACACGTCATTCTCTCTCACAGAAATAGGTTTCCATTCTTTTACTTAGTTCTGTGCTACATGAAGTTACGTATTCCCTAATTAACCAAATGAGAGGGGTTTAGGATTTTTTGTTCTGCTGCTAGTTATTCTCTTTTTTTTTTATCTGTTCTCATGGTTGAGAGCCTGCTCAATCTGCAAATTATGCATTTCAGGTGAAATGGCAGAAGCAGAGAAAATACAATTAATCTTTCATGTCAAATGAAGAATGACTAGCACATTTGCAAGCAGCCACCTATCATATACATCCTTCTTGTTACTACTGTGTGAGCTCTTCACTGATGTCACTGCCATACCCCCAGGTGCCCAGCCTGGAGTTCAGCCGCCCAGAAGCATGTTTGCACTCAACACCCACGAGATGCACTGTTTGCCAGGGAGGATTTTTAACATCTCTTTCTTTTTATCCCTTCCTTCTAGATGCTCCTCTTCCTTGCACATGTATCTTTCTTCCCCAGGCTTCATCTCACCAAAGGAGCTGATGCGCCTACGGCCAGGGGGCCAGTGAGCACCTCCCAGACCTGCCCTGTGACTCAGCATCAACAGGCCTTCAGGATCCCAGAAACCAGCACCGCCTCTCCCCACCAGCTGCATATATTCCTTGTCCTGGAGACAGGCAGCTTCCCCCAGCGCGGGAAGAAAGGCTGAGGAGAGGACGTATCCCTGGGCAAGAGCAGGCGGGGTGCAGGTTGCCAAGGCGCCAGGGCTTCGGCTAAACTGCGGGGCTGTGCAACAAGGCGCACACTCCCACACACAACGGTGGGTTCAAAAATGCCACTTCAGCCCGGTGATTGCTTGACATGTTTTCAGTCAAGCAATATTAACAATGCCTGATCTCTGGAACGGCATTTTTCCAGCTAATTATTAAGTAATTAACAGCCAAACACACACTGTTCACTAAGGCAGGGGTCCATATGCGTTTCTGTGCAATGTGGCATACGAACTCGGAGATCGAAAACTAGCCCATCAGGTGTTATTAGAAGCAAATGTAAATTCACAATATAAACTCAAAATGCACAGGCATTTACCCAAGGAATGGTAGCATCCTGCTGTGATTGCCTGCAATTCTTACTGGCAATACCATGCTCCTTCAGATCACACAACAAACAGCTTTCAGGTTTATTAAACTAAGTATTTCTCAATATTCTGTGACAATAGGCTTCTTTGAAAGTACAGATACATCTTCAAGTTACTGAACACAGAAAATAAAGCATTTGTACTGTGTTCTCCAAAACACAAAATATTAATAATATAGAAATTTTTAAGCATTCATTGTGATAAATCACTTAATAGGCAGGAATAACATAATTTAACTTATGTTCTCTTAAAAGGTGGTATCTTTACTGTAAGCATACATTGGTTAGACAGTTTTCTTGAATATATCCTAAATTGTCAAATGTGCAAATGAAAAAAAGGTAGAGTGCTTTTAATATATATTTTCATTATTTTTTATATCAAATTACATAATTAGAAATATCTGTCTTTGTACATAAAATCTCCAAGAGCACATAGTTTTGTGAAGGACAGTAAGGACAGGATTGTCTATTCACTGAGTGACAGCCCAGACTTTTATCCAAAATTTAACAGTTTGATCGTCTTATTTATTTACAGAACAGCCAAGCAATAGATTCTGGATCTCATTTTCCTGACACACATTTTACTGTAGCTTGCAAATGTTACAGAAAACGTACAGATAAAGGGGAAAAAAAAGTCAATGAAATTTCATTGTCATTATTAGTTAGGACCTCTAATGAAATAGATCATGCTATTCTATTGATCATCTCAGTGACTGTCCTGCCCCTCCCCACAATGCAGTCATCTACAGCAGAAACAAAAACTGATCAGAAATGCACATTTTAAAAAAATAAAATACAGGATTCAAAAAGTATAACAGTATTTACTCTCAGCAACATTTAAACAACCATTTAAAACCAATCAGACTAGCAGAACCCATGCAGCCGTATCCACCCGAGAATCCTGACTCTGCATTCCAGCACAGAGATCTGAGTCAATGTAACCACACTGCATCATCATAATCCTGCCTCAGCACATTCCCCCTTCTGCACTCAAATCCGCTAATAAAAAATGCCCCTTTTTTTACCTTCGATGGTGAATTCCTGCTTGTCCTTTTGTTCATAATAACTATTCCAAGTTTGTATCTTTGAAAAACAGAAAGGATGGTTGCACCAATAAACTTCACAGATCCTCTCCTGCGGCAGAAAGCAAATTAAGAAAAAAAAAAAAGGAAGGAAAAAAAAAAAAGAGAGACTTCAAACTGTGACCTCAGAGCAAAGCACAGCCGTTAGCATCCCTCAGCCAGCCTTCTGTAGAAAGCAGGTTAGACAGCAGGAAAACTGGCTCTGTACATGGCTGCAATGCTTTCAAATCAAGCATTCTGTGCTGTAAGCTCAGGGATTTATATCTTCTTAAATAGGCCGTCCCACTCAATGCTGCTTGTGTGCATGAAAATATGAAGCATTTCACTGCAGTCACTTTATGCAAGAAACTACCCCAGTCATCTTTACAATCTCTGTCACTCTGCTCTGTGCTCTGAGACTAAAGAATGAGCACAGCATGCATAATTCATGCATTAAAATCTTCTGTGCACTTCCTGCAGCAACTGTTACATCCAGTAATGGGATATTGATCAGCTCATCACTAAAACAATCGGGGCTGGGCGATTGCTTTGCTGCAACAAACAATATTCCATCCAAAAAGGGATGCAGACACAGGCTTTCCTCCTGCAGCACTCAAGCTAACTCCAACACACATGGTGTGGCATTTACATACTGCAGAGTGTTTAATCTGGACTCTGCATTTCTTTGACCTTCGAAAAATGCTGCATTATCTAAGCTTTTTATTTGAAGTCTTTATTCGCTGCAGCCTCTTTCTCCTTTTAACTCTACACAGCACAAGGAGCAACAATGCTTTCCTAACACTATGTTCAAAACACAGTGAACCTCCAAAAATCAAAAAGCAAATACAAGAGCTTTCTGCCCCACAAAAAACATTCTTTGCCCCTTATACACCTGCACCTTGTTTGTACCAGGAGATGAAACCACTCTTACTTGAACTATTTTACAATGCATATAGTATATTCTATCTGAATAGAGATACACATACACATCCTTTGTCTAGCACAATTTACATAATTTTTATCTGTCAGATCAATTAAAACAAGTGTCGAAGTTTCTCCTTCTTCCCACAGATGTGAACATCTTGCAGCCTTTTCAGCACGCCCCCTTTTCTTGCACCTCCATCATTAAAATAAACCTTATCTCCAGTTTACCAGCCCTGTCTTCAGCCCCGTTTCCAACAGCCTCTGGGCAACCCCACCCTTCGCCTGCCACATGCTTCTCACTCCATACACAGTAAAATTACAACTGACACTGCTTCAGAAGGAAAAAAAAAAAAAAAAAGAGAGAGGGAAGACAGACAAAAGGAAAACAGTAGAGCCATGACTGAGGTGAAACTCCAAAGCAATGGTTATCCTGGGTTGACAGAGTAGTCACCAGACTGCAAAGGACACAGACCTGTAGCTTCCTGAAATCCACAGAATTATTCCTCAGTTTTCATGCATTTTGGTTATGACCTTTTATCATTCAAATACATCGTCATCACTAAAATAAAAGAACTGTTATTGAGGTTTATTTGAAACGAAAGTCAAGAGGATAGTGAGACCTATAATAATAAGTTCTTCCTGGGATCGAAGACAAGAAAACAAAAAAATCTTGAAGGACTGAAGCATGAACAGAGATGCTCCATATATTGATCAAAACCTGAATTTGGGGTAAACCATCAATTCTCCTGTAATTGTATGCATTCAGAATCCTCCCAAGTAAGTTAATGGAAAACTGTCTGGAGCAAGCAGGATCTGGCATACAGTCTGGAAACTAGAATGAATAGAGGCTTTTTTAGAGGAAAATTGGGAACAAGTTTTACTTGGTTTGTCTCTCTTCAAATCAATCACCTTTCAGTATATCCAGTATCTACTTTTTTTTCCTTATGCTAAGACACACCCATCCATTTGTTTCAGTGAGCTGGCAAAGGTGTTGCCAAGAAATTACCATATGCCTTTCTGGTATATCCTTTCTTAAAAGCTATTAGGGCTATAATGTACCAGCAACTAATCTCTACTTTATTATACACTGAAACAGTTTCAGTTGTCAAATTCTTCACCCATGACTATGCCCTGAATGCTGGGTCACAATCACCTCTGACAAGTGTTAAACTAGAAGTTACAAGCCATATCAGAAAATGTGATATTGTGAACCTGATTGCTTAATTGATCAGATTTGAATGGGAAGAAACCTCAGAGACATAAGAGATTCAGGCACCAGGTCATACAGTCCCCATGAGCTTGCTTTGCCCTTACTCTTACCTGCTATAAGTGAGAAGTTTACTGGGAAAAGCAGCTCATGTAGGCACTGCAGACAAGCTCATCCTACGCTTACTGTTACAGTGGGCATCTGCCACTTCTTGCTATGTTGGGATTGTGCTCCAGATAAAAATGTCTAAATTTAGATAGCTAGCAGTGCATGCCTACACATGAGGAACATGCCCATCATCTGCCAGAAGACTGTCAGAAGCTGTTCAGCTGTCCAGCTCTTGCAGTCTATTTAAGGGTGAGTTGAAACATTCCCATCCACACTGACTGCATCAACTAGGTTTCTGCTGATTACGTTTGGACTGTGGACATGAGAATCACCAACACATAAAACACTCCATTTAGACATCTCAGTCTGTGACTGCATCCACACTGCACACGGTTTAACAGAGTATTTCCCTGGCACAGGGCTGGAGACATGGTAATTCCAAGTACAGGTACACTTTGACATCTCCTACTCTCTGTATTCAAACTACGTTTGAAGCCTCTGAGCAATTGCTTAAAACTGATTTCATATGTAAATGACAGGACATAAGTGCCAGTTTGGACAGTTCTATCTAGAACATGAATTTTGATTGTTGACTTAGAAAGAAACTAACTTCCTATGTTTTATGAAGAGATAAAGGTAAATTAAACACTGAATTCAAATTTGGCATTTCTACTTGAAGTTTGAAATGGAAAACATCTCCATGTGGATGTCACTGGTATTGTAATACATGAGTTAAGCAATCTACATATTTTATGTAGAAAAAAGCATTCTTGGAATTTCTGCAATCTTTGCCTGGTATTTTGGAATTTGTATGTAATCTGATGGGTTTCTCAAAGGAAGACTAGAAGCTTTGGGGAATAAAGCCTTCCCTCCACCAAAGAACTTCCTAAGAAGCACAGACAATAAAAAGAGAAACTGGTGCCACTTTCTTTGGAAGACCACAAAGATAAGGGGGCATTTACTATTCAGATGGGGAAGTCTAGAAAGTGGAGAAAGCAGGGTTTTGTTTAAGTTACTGGTGTCAGAAATAACAAGTGTTTATGTTAGAAGTGCATTTCATTACATTGATGTACTGCCTACATATTTCACCAAGTTTGACACGTACTGGTAGAATATTAGCCTTCTCTGCATATTCATTTGTATTTTTTTACCATTCCCTGATTTGCCAGTAATGAAAAAGATGTAATGAAAATGCCCTGCTCTCCTCACTTGATTACTTGAGTTCCACACTGCTAACACAAATGGTAACAGGCAGTCACATTGTTACTGTGTCGAGGTAGATATCAGAAGCTCACAGGCATAAACACGAAGATGTATCCTTCATCATGAATACCAGTTTCAGTAAAGTACACACAGCCTCCCAGCCCTCCTGGCACATTACCCTTTCCAAGTAAAAACTTCAGACTTGGGAACCTTCTATCCAATTTGTAATGAGAAAGTGCTCATGGGTTTGGAAGGTTTTAAGACATGCTACACAGTGGACTGTCAGGTAGTCTCAAATCACAGGATCCCATTTCTAGCAGAGTATCTTCTAAAAGCACAAAGACATTTAATAAAGTCATTTCTTGTAGATATCTAACAAATCTTCCATTTCAGTAACTAGTTTTTCAAATCCCACTGTTTCATGCACCTCCTTCTATTGCACTTTTGTTGTTCTCCCCTACTGTAGTCTAACCCCAGCCCTAGGTCACAGAACCATAAAATCATTTAGGTTGGAAAAGATCTTTAAGACCATCAAGTCCAACCATTAACTGAGCACTGCCAAGTCCACCACTAAGCCATGCCCCCAAGCACCACCCTTCAACATCAACATCTTTCTTTTCTGCTCCTCATCTTACACTGAGCAAAAGCTCTGTTCTTTCACAACATGTTCTCCTTCACTTTTTCTAAGTAGGAAAGTCTTATTCTACCATTTATTTATCACATGCACAATGACTGTCACCTCCTTGACTCCACTTTTTTCCACGTCTACTTCTCCAACAGAAACCTGACAGAACAGCAACTTGATTATTTCTTTCTTTTCCTTCCCTTCCTTTCCCTACCTCATCCTTGAAACTCAGGAAATGCTTGTGCTCAGTCCTGCTGTATGTTTCACCCTCCTTAGAGCCACAGCCATCTCACTCATTTTCCTTATTTCCTTCAGAAACTGATTTCCCCATCCCTGCCTGCTTTCATTCTCTTCCTATTCACAGATTTTTCCTTTCACAAAAAAAAAACTCCCTAATGTTTCTTAGTCTTATTTGCTTCTTCAGCCACCATTACAAATTCCTGGTTTTTTAAAACTATATAGCTTTAAAACTGCTGCATGAAGTTTTTCCCTTTCTTGCTGGCTTTTACCTTTTGCACTCAAAACACAGCAGCTCTTGAAATCTCTAGCATTTACAGATCTCCAGACCTCAGGAACTGGGCTCATTTTTAATTCTTCCTGACATGCCAAGAGTCTTTCATGGTTCAGAGTTTTCCCTTCTGAAGTTTTGGCTTCCCTGCCACAGTCTTATCCTGATCTCTGTAACTGTTGCTCTGTATGTCATTCAAAGGAACAACTTCATGCTTTCTGCTGTGCTCTCTGGAGAATTATTGGTCTTCTTTCCTCTTAAAACTTTATGCTGATACAATTTCATCTATTAACACAATGTCACTATCATCTCCTCTTTGGATACTACACCTGTACTCCAATACTCTTTTCAAATTGGTATCTCAGCTAATATTGCTGATACTATAAATTCAGGCATCAGCTTAAGCTCAACATAACCAAAATAGGGTTTTCATTACCCACCTCCACAAACTCATCCTGCTAGCTCCTTCCTGAATCAATGTACAGTGGCACCATCTAGCCCCCTATTTAAGACAATTGTCTGAATGTTAATCTCCAACTCAGATCATCCTTAAGTCGTCAAATCCAGACCAAGTCTTGCATATTCTTTCTGTACAATATCACCCATACACAATCTTGTAATATCTACTTAAATAATACCCTTTTCCAGATCCTCATCATCTCAGGACTAGATTAACACAAAGTCTTGTCCTGTGGCCTGGACAAGCATAGCACCTCATCACGAGCGCTGCTGCAAAGACCATTCTTTGCACCATTCTGACTGTGGGACCTCTCTTGTGAATCCCTCCACTCCCTTCTTTGGTATCTGAAATACAGGGAACTTCACATTCCCTTCCATAGACCAGTCTCATTATTATTCTCACTTGGTACTGAACAGCCAACTTATAATTCCTCTAAAAGTTCTTTTTCATTATCCTCTTGTTAAATTTTCAGTCAAGCACTTCTATGCTTCCTCATATTATACTTCAATCTTTGGAAGAACTCTCTGCAACACCTGCAAAGTCACTGCATTGCCCTCCTTCAAACCCTTTCTTAAATCTTGTTTGCTATGATAATTACCAAAAAACATTGACAGGATGTAGGCTGCTCAGGAAAACGGAGACCACTGTCTAACCTCATGGCTGATTTTCTTTCACTGTTTCTTTGCAATTCCCCCTCTGGTTTTTTATGCTATATTACACTGATAACTACTTATGAGTAATTCACACAGGGAAAGGGACAAACTTTTTATTTTGTTTGTTCAAAGATGTCTCCAATGACTGTGGCTTTTCAATACTACAGTAATCAACCGTATGAGAGGGCATGGGAGACTGGGAATCTAACAGGGGATATCTAACAGAACCTGGGGAGTCAGGGGTAGAACTTGTGCCAGCCCACTGCTCCTACAGAGGAGTAGTAAAAGGCTGGATGAAATCAAGGGTGTCAGTTCACTCATTTAAGCTGAAAATGTGACTTTGTTCCTCTACGGACAACTTTGCTATCAATACTTCAACACGTTCCCCCCAAAACCAACTGCTTGTTCTGCTTTACTGTTTAAGTTTTCTGAGAGATCAAAGATACTAACTAATTATATGAAAATGCATATAATTGTCCCTACTACATATATTATACTTTATACTATTATATAGCACAGGTTTAAAGTATCTTACACCGTATTATATAGTTATAAAATAAACAAATAAGTATAGTTTTTCTTACAATAGACTACAGAGTACTATAGATATATCTACCGTGTTTCAGGTGTAAAAGAGACTCCATATATACCGAGAAAAATGCCACCCTGTATCTTCACATGTTCTATATGAAATCTAAGCCTTTCTTCTCCTTCCTAGAGGTCTTCAAATATGAAGCAGTTGTCACTCAAAACATCATTTGACTTTCAAGAGCAAGCCACACACGGAGTTGCAGAGAGTATTACTTTCATGTTAGGCCTCTGGTTTCAAACAGCAACAAATGCTGTATCCATGATAACACACAAAACTTCCCTCCAAACACTTTCCCACACTTCCACAAAGTGATTTATTTCAATTCATTGCTGCTTCAAAACTAGCGTGAAGTGCAGCATGACTTGCTATAGTATATCTCTCTACAGACTGCCTGTGATACTGATGAGAAAATTCTGTTCTTTAGGTCTTCTCTTCTCCTGGCTTTCTGGTCACATCATTCTCCTTGGGCTGACAGCCCAAGCCCACTACTACTGAACCTCTGCATACATTTTGAGCTTATCAAAAAATCTGTTTGATATCTGATCTTTTCCTATATCCTCCCTTCCTGCTGTTTTTGCATTCTACTGTGCCTGCTTCCTCTATGATGTTTCTGACCTCTGGATTGATTTTTCTATCCATCATTAGTAAAGAACTCTCTTCATTCAGTTTATTGGTCCTCATTCATCACACTAACAACTTACATCCCTGGATAAACAAAGTAAGCTCTTATATTTGACCTAGTAGAAATTCCCTGTTGGGTTGCCCGGCTTTAAAGCAAGACCCTTCCAATATCCTCATCCAAAGACCCACAGAAATTCATGGAACACCACAGGAATCCACTGAATTATGTGTTTTGGTGAAAAGTGGAAAAAGCTGAATTATCCACTAGCGAGAGCAGAAATTCAAGGTGACTGGCTGCACAGAGCATAGCAACAAGTTTGTGGCTGCCAGCTCTTTAAGTGTGCAGTTCAAGCCAGTGAATGTTTCCAGTTGACTGAAATGCTTTAGCTGCAAGCCGTTTACCATACAAGAGACAAACTGCTGCATCCAAAGATCTTGCTGGCATTGCTCTGAAAAGGGCTGAGTGGGAGGGGGCCACTGTTTGAGGGCAGAAGCATAGGCAGCCATGGGCTGTGGGAAGCTCTTCACCCCTGCAGCACTGGCCTGTGGCTCCTGAACAAGCCACGTGGGGCTGGGATGATGGCAAATGAAACAACAAGGCCATTGCAATGGTTCTACCAAGATGGGAAGGTGGCAGGGCAGAGGCAAGGGATACCAAGGTGCCTGGCCAGACATAAGCACTGCTGAAACACTGCTCAGGCAAGGTCCCAGGCAAGACCAACCCTAAAAGCAGCTTCTAGACAAAAGGAGGAGAAGACTTCTCACAGCTTTCCCACAATCTGATCCCAGGCTATACAGCTCCACCATTTCAAGCCGGGTTGAATGCCGAGAGCCAGCTCCTCAGAGGTGAAGGAGCTGCAGAGTCTGCTGGTGCACTCAGGATCCTGACATCTGCTACAAGCAGGAATGAAAAATTATGATATTTTCCACAAAGACTAGCAAGGTGAGAGAAAGGGAAGGAAAGCAATAAAAGGAAATATACAGAAGAGATGTGAGGTTTAGTCTAAAAGCTATGGGAACAAGCTATGCAAAGAGCAAGAAATTGAAAAGATGACAAAAAAAGTCAATGTCATCAGCAGAATGGTGAGAGGAAGCCTACTACTGTGCAGGCAAGGACGAGGGCGGGAGCACAAACATGGGGAGTCAGATGTGATAAAACTTGAGGGAGGTGAACAACAGGAGAGACTCAGTGGTGGCCTGGATGTAGCTCAACAGACTGAGAGCCAACAGGGTGGTCAAGACTAAAGCAAGGAACAAGAAAGATTTGAGGCAGCAGCACTGACCATCACACAGTTTTTCTTTTTCCTTCTTCTATCTATTCCTATTTTCTATCAATTTCCTTTTTCTATTTCCTGTTTTTCTATCTGTAAAATGTTCTTGACATCCCCAGAGCACAGCCCAAGTCAGAAGGAAGAAGAGAATGAAATTGTGGACAGTGCTGGTGAACCCGCTCCGACCCTCCACCCGCTGCAGCAGGCTGCTCTGCTGATGTGTACCCAGCCAACTCCAGAAACCTCAGCAACAGCCTGGTTCCAATTCAGCAAGATCTTAAGGCACAGGTAACAACCCACTGCCCTGAAAAAGTGTTTTAGATGCCAAACCATGAAGATACCAAGTACAACATAACAAAGTACACAATAGTTAGAAGGTGTTTTCTCCTGCTCCCTTTGTAATCTGCGCATTTGGTATTTTATCTGGTTTTTACTCAGTCTGCAAGCTGCTCAGCAAGGGCATATTGCATAGCTACTTTTCAAAGTGGACTGCTGTCTCTCTTGTCACACTCACGGAGGAAACAAGGGTGCCTTCTCCCACAACAAGCTACTGAATACTGTAAGAAATACAAGATTGCTTGCTTCATTATACTGCATTGCCTGCTATCTCTGTATGTTGCACTACACTTCTGAATGAAGAAAATGTCAGTGTGCTCCCTGATACGGAGCACGGGATGACATTTGGCTGCATGCAAATCACAGGAAAACTGAGGTGGGAGGCCAGTATTTCATTTTCATCCTCATGTCACACATACTTGCCAGTCAGCACCACCCAGTGTTTTCAAATGCAGGTCAACTTAGATCAGTAGCTTGCCAATAAAGAAGCAAAAGTGACATAAAATAAGCAGAGAGCCTCCTACTTTCCCACCACCAACAGCCTGCACTGTCAGTGGCAATCATACTCTGCTACTCACCACCAGCACGCAGCCCTCTCTTCTCTTTGGCAGAGCATGGCTTTTGACTTTGTCTTCTCCATTTGTTTACAGTTCTCTGAATCAACATATGCTCCACCACACAACACACAGTTAGTCCTATCTGACCAGAGAGAAAATAAATATACAAATACAAACTGCAAAAGCAGTTGGTTTTAGCTTGTCAACCACTGCCTTCCTCCAAATGAAAACCAAATCGAACATTCTGGTTCTCCCAGGAAGGATCTTCCCCTGCTGTAATACCCATCCCCAGGTCCAAGAGCAATCCTGGGTTTATTTCTCTGCTCCCTCCACAAACACATAGATAATATGAGCACTGATAAACATGCATCAATGGTTGCACAAGAGGCCAGCAATTAATGGAAGTAGAAAACTCTGGAGTTGTCAGTAAGAATTCAGTGGGAACTTAATGAAATCTGTAAATTTCAACACTTGGGGAAAACCCCAAAACTAAGACAAACAAGGACTGTCTATCCCTTCAAATTTGAAATAAGAAGCTCTCTTTCCTCTTATTTTCTAACCTATACCAATTTAATCAGGTTACATCACTTTTAGGATTGCTCCTTCCTCCCAAACTGTAATCTACATAAACAGTTTTATTTCTCGTGTGATCTTATTTTTTTCCAGCAAAAGGCAGATTTCACCAGCTTGTAGGGAGCAGGGTATTCCACTGAGTGATGCTGGAGAACCTGAATCAACAGACTAATGTCTGAAACCTTCTCTAAATAGATAAAGGAATAGTAGGTAGCACTTCATAAGAAATGCAACATGTGATGTGAGCTACAAAAGACGAAGGGTTGCAAACATTAGTACAAACAACGTTACTAAAACCAAGTTTCTCACTCGAACAAAAAAAATAGTTGTCTTTGCAGAAGTAGGAAGTCTGTTTCAAGCCCCCAAACAAAATCTTGTCATGTAAAGAGTATACTGCAGGAATATTGTCTTAATCTAACAATTTCACAGATTTACATTATCTATATTTATATAAAACTCTAAGAAATTTAATTTAGATTAAGGATTTCTTGTCATTGTCTAATCCTTTTTTCTGCCATAGTTGCAAGACCAAACTGGTTTTCTTTAGGCAGATGATAGAATGCTTGAAGGACTGCAAAGTTCTACTGCCTGTAGAGACACTCATGTTGCTTCACTACAATGTGTACAGTCCTCTGAAAAGTAATTAATGAAATCTTCCAGAAAGCTCTCCTTTGAATTACTGACATCTGCAACAACTAAGAGTAGCTCCTTAACAAATATGAGAAATATGTTCCAAATAAAATATAAGACTAACTACTGTGCCTTATGTGATACACCAGCTAAAAGACAGCAAAAAGTAGCAGTTGCAATACTGTCTTTTGCTAGCTCTCCATCTAACTAGTGAGGTAAGTAATTGAAAATTAACTGTTTGGGCCTTTGAGTTTACACAAGTTAACCCTTATTTATTTATTTTACCACTGAAGTATCAACAGGCATCAGAGACTAGTTCTTTGGCAGAAAAACGCAACGCGTGTTACAAAGGAAGGTGCAGTGCATAGAGTAATAGACATCAACAGTAACCAACCATAACACGCCTGGGAAGGTAAGCAGCGACAGAAATGAAAAGGACAATCTGTACCAAAAGAACAAATATCCAAGCCTCCCAGGTGAAGAACTTCTGAGGAATATGAGAAGATTTATGCTACCTTAAATCTTGCCGGCTATAACGTTTAGGGTTAACAAAAAGTGATGGACTCTGTTCTGTACAAATTGCTTTTACTCACAAGAGCAGTACAAGCTGAGGGTACTGACAAATAACCAAACTGTGATCAGATCCAGAAATACAATTGCAAATAAACCATCTGTCCCTTGAGATGTGACTAAATGTGATTGGTACAGCCCACTTGTTCTGAAGCAGTTTCATGATTTAGAAGGTTCAACAAATTTCAAATAGAAAGTATTCATCTCTTCAAGCATGAGGGTGATCTAAAGTAAGAGAACTGTGGGCATACAACTTTAAAAATAAAGAACAAAATTTATCCATTATAGAATGAAATACAAATGGACTTAGTGCTCTCAAAGAGGAAAGGATTAAGTAAGTTAATCTTGAACTTAAGAGTGGAACTGGCCACATTCCAAATCTTCACCCTGTTTTCAGTGTACTTTCTGCCAAAGAACATGTAAAAGGTTGAGTAATGTCCTAAAATAACCTGACAACAAAGGAGGAGAGGAATCTTCCGGACAATTCAATTATGATGTTACCAGGATATTTCCAGACTACATATACGTTATCACCTCTTAAAAACTTAGCAATCTTTTATGATAGAAGCACTGAATTTGCTAGATGTCTCTTACCAGAGCCTTCCTCTCATTCCCTAATACAAATCAAAATTGCTGCTGTGCAAAACATGGAGTAACAATCAGTAACATTTAAATGACCCATATAAACTTATAAAACATGGTTAGGGTTTGAAAAGTCGTATTTTTACCTATAGGCTTGAGTTCTGCCATAGAGCTACAGGAAGTTTCTGTTAACTTCAGTAGGACTTCAAGGATGTTCAAGTGTAAGGAATGTTTATTTCTCAGTAATTAGCTAGATTTATCACAAAGACATCCAAAGACATCAGCCAGCTCTGTAAGAACAAGCTGAGATACCAATAAATGCCATTGTTGCTTTAAATAAAACATGACTAACTGGAGCGACTTGGGGGGGGACAAAAAAATATTTGTCTCTGCCACCTGTCTAAGGCTGGATGGAGGAGGTGGTTTTGCACTAGCAAGCAGTAAGTACTGTACTGCATCATGGGCAGTGACTGTGCTGTTCTGACAAAAGTCTGTGCAAGGGGCACCCTGCATGAAGGACAAACAGTCTGTCAAACACAAACCCTCTATAACACTCTGACAACTAAGCTCACTGTCTCCGTTTCTAGTTCTTCAGTGGTGTATGTGTGACTTGAAAGACAGCGTAACATCCCAGTTTGTACGTTTCCCATAAAAACAATGTGCATGTTGTATTTCAGACAGGAGGGAGTTGGGTGCTGCCCTGGCACATGGAATCTGGGACTGAAAACATACCTGGATCACAAAAACAGCCTCCTGCTTTTCAGTCCATCAGAGACAAACTGGAGAAAAATACGTGGCTTCTATGACTTTCTCTGTAGTGCTACAAAGGTGTCTGGAAAGTACGTACACTGTTCATTTTAAAAGAATGCTTTAAAAACCTGTCTAGACATACAATGGTACAAACAGTTGGAACATTGCTCTGTGGTAGCCTTTGCTCTTCAACGAAACCAGGTCCCTTTCCTGAGCTTTCCTTTAAAAGTCTGGACTCCTACCATTCTTAGGGGAAAAGATAAAAAGAGTTAAATCTTGTTGCACCTCCAACTTTTGTGGTTCTCTACATTGCTCTCGTTGGCCTGTGTATGGTTCTACAACACACACTATTTACTTCACATGCAACTCCAGTCACACACTTCATGTCCTTTCCAGCTTCCCTTCAGCCACAGCATCATGCTTCTCCTCTTGGACACCAATCAACCCTGGACTCGGAGCAGTGCTGATACAGGAAACTAAGGGGTATAGGGCTTGTGATCAGACCTTTGGCACCACAATGCAGGCACCCGAGCCTTAGGCTTTATTGGAAGATGCTGCTAGGAGAAAGGGCTTAAGCTCCACATCACTCGACTGGATGGGATTGCCACTGACAGCAACGGACACCTGCTGTATCTCCACTAAGGTTCTTCCCAGCACGTTCATCACAATGGAGATACAAGAATCAATGATGTATAAGTCACAAGGAAGGAACAACTTCTCTTCAACATTGACCTCTAAGAGCCATAGAAATACTTGCAGAAAAGTAGGGAAACCCTGTCAAAAATGACCCGGCCTTGGTTTGTCACTTTCTTTAGTAAGTCACTCTTATTCTCAAGTTCTCCTTTTTACTGACACAAGGACACAGATTCAAGATCCTTAGTTAGTTTCCCAACTTCTCAGTCTCTGCTGCTTTTCTTCCCAGATTTGAAAACAAAGAGATTTTACACTTTAAAGGGTAATTTTTAAACATCAACTAAGACTATCTTGTTTTCCTCAACATAGGCAGTTTTGAAGAGTCATTTTCTAATCCCATGTGATCAAAACAGTCCACCTCCAAATCACAAAGGATGTCTCTTTACCAGGAATAGTAATAAATGTATTATCAGTAGGCAAGAAAGTAAATAAAGTGCATTAAGATTGCGAAGGCACATTAATGAAATACTGGAACCAAGGCTCCAATTCCTGTATACAGTTAGGTTCACAGGGGAATTTACAGAGTAATAGTATTCATTAATAATTATTGTTGTAATTCCCTTGTATGATGATCAAGGAATCTTTAAAACCCTCATTTGAAAGAGGTAACATCTGGGCACTGAACCAGCAAAGCACTTCAAAATGTTAATTTTCATCATGAAAATAATCAACTGGATTTGAACAGGACTGACATGCTTAGGTTAAAATAATCTAGGCTTTGTTAAGTCTATAATGGGAAAATCGAGTAGAAGCATTGTAAAAGTAATATATGAAATCCTCCTAGAACTTTGCCTCAATATTACATTATTATTATACATTCTCCAAGGGGCTACTCTCTTCCAGGACACTAGCAAGCAAAATGAAGAACTTTTACAGGAACTAATTTGAGAAAAGAAAAATCCGTTGCAGACCCAAGTGCACCAATATATAACAAATAGCTAGATGTTCACAAAATCCGTATCTGGTATGTAAGGCCACGATTCAAGTGTCTGGCCTGAACCCAAACCCTGAACCAGATCTTCCACACCTGATTTTGAGCTGCATTTTCTTCTTCAGTAAGCAGTTGCACAACCTCCTTCAGAAACAAAGACTTGGGCAAGGTATCTGTGTGTTCAATTGCATTATGTAGAAGAAACACAGGATCGCACTTTATTAAATAACTTGGTGATGTTTCCCTTCGGAAAGGGCTGGAGCTGATCACAGTATTTTTGGACAAACCGCCACGTCTCCGTAATCTTTCTGGAAGGGATCCTGCCTGCATCCCGCTCCAGTACCTTTTATCTTACTTCATGCAGAGAGATGGCCTCTAAGACTGTGAGCTTGTCACAACTTGTCAAGACTCCCAAGAGCGATCTACCTAGCTGTTTAAAAGAGGCAGTGTACCTCTTCAGAGTCCCCTATGGAAATTTCTTCTTTTAAGACCAAAGATTTTCTTCAGCACACTGAAATTTTTACAAAACAAACATACATAGTATTCAGCCTGAAGTGCAGACAAGGTTTTTTAGAAGAATGTATCTTCCCTTTTTTTTTCCTTTCCCCAACAGACAGGAAAACTGCAGTGGTCAAGGAAGTGTCTTTGAATTTCTGTAAGAGAATTTAAACTGGATTTTGCTGCAGCAGAATGAATTCTGAAGAACCCAGATAAATGGATCTCGAGTAGTTTTTGAGAACATGAATAATTTGCTGTCTTTTGACAACATAAGATCATGCTCTCCTTTTACTTTTTAATTTTTGCTCTTATTTCAGACCGTTATTATTCTCTGTATATAAAGTAATTAATTTTGTTTAAAATCCAATAAATTAATCATCAGTATTTAATAATAAAACCTCTGCCCTACGCCTCTTGGTTGGCAATTGCCCTATGCCAGGAACAGATTTCTCCTTCTAAATGAATTCAGCACAACGAGGAATGAAATGTAAGATGAGGAGCTTCACATAACATCACGCTTCAAATGCTCTATCTGCTTTCCAGACACTTCTATAACATAACCTACCAAATTCTCAGTGTGGGTTCCTACCTCTCAGCTCCTCTTTCTGAGCACTACGTTCTAATCAGTGCCCACAGCATTCAGAAAGACACCCATTTCCCATCTCTCCATCCACTGCACATTATATAACACACATTTTTAATTAGCCTTCACAACTACCTTTATGCTTAGATTATTAGCGTTCCTAAAGTAATGTCAATGGGTTTCAACATTACATACTTACTACCTTTAATCTCAAATCATACCACCTCCCTCTGCCTACATGGACCATGCAAAACAACCAGAACAAAAGGACATCGTATTCAGGAGTCAAGAAACCAGGAAAAGATATAGAGGTCATTTGATCATTTGCTTGTTGCACGATGTTTCAACTCTACCAAATATAGCTCAGCACCAGACCATATGACTGCAAATATCATTAAGTGTATTAAAACAAATTATATTTGAGTTACTGAAAAGACAGTGCACTGCTGGTGAAACATAAATGGATTGCCTGACTCATTCAGGCTGAAGGTTAATCCTAGAGGTTTCAGAAACCAAACTGAATAAAAAAAGAAAAAAAATACCCACACCACCACTGAAGTACATTTCATTAATTACATATACTTCCACATAGCTCCAAAACTTGAGGCAAATGCTTAACAAAGAAGAACAGGGTGACAGTCTAGATTATAAAGTTTATCTATTTGCCATGTGGTGCAGGATTATGTGGAGATAACCAGCTAGCTCTGGAAGCAGCAGCAACAGAGCTGTGCCCAGAGTGCTGGGAGTGAGCAGTACCTGATGCAGTCACTGCACCACAATTCTATGTAACAATCCTCACATCTGTGCTGGTGGCACAAACATATCAGACCTCTCTAACACACCCTGGCACTGCATGGGCTGGCTCGTACAATGCAAGCTGTAACTGAACAGACTGGGATAGTAAGAACTGAGCATGGAACAACTGTTAGGAAAGACAAGCATTTGAGCAATTTGATCAGTCAGACATAGGATTTTCCATATTTTGTGACTATGTTGACATTATATGCCATCCACCAGCTATGGCCTGATCTGAGATGAGACCTGAATGATAACTTCTCCTTACTGCCCTTTCTTCTCCTGCTCACCTCAAGGTGCACCAGTTTCTTTGCAAATGAAGGCTGTGTTGTATTGAAGGAGATCCTCTAACATAAAAGGGTAGCAGATGGGGCTGTTGGAGTGTGCATGCATCCCAAGATCAGGGTTTTGGGGTGTACCACAGATAGTATGCATACTGCAGGCATCCAGAGTTTAGCTTCATTTACTCCAATATATTTTTTAAGAGCAGCAATTGAAGACTAAAGAGAAAAAAAATTTCAATTTCCTTAAACAACTTTTGTCCTCAACCTTTTATAAGGTTATGCCCTTAAACACAAAGAAATGTATCCCTCTTATCCTTTCGCAGGGAATAATCATTGACTGTTCTCTAGAGTTTTATTAACTGCCTTAGACATAACAAACTGTGGTGATGATTTCAATAAATAATTTCAGTAAAATGTTTTCCTTTTATTAATTCTAAATAAATTTTAAATAATTCTATTACTATTATGTCACTTCTTTTATAGTGTTATTTGAAAGATTAAGTGTAACTTTATACGTGGATGGTCAACTTCTGTTGACCATACTGTAGTTCTCCAGTTGTATCTTTCTTGGAAGTATTTAATCTGCAAAATTAACTGTCGTAATCAACTAATTACTTTGTAAAATAAATAGCCCATGTGTCAAAACATTTCTCTAAAATGAATACCTATTTGTGTTTTCAAAGGTACTGTCTAACCTGTTCCATACTTTATATGACTCATGTTTATTTTTTATTGTATATTGAACCAATGTTTTTACTGGGTTGTCTACCATGATCTCTACCTCTCTTCACTGACTGCTAGGGAAAAAAAAAAGACTACTACTATTCAAGGTCATCTTCCCAGTGTATCTTTCCTTCCACTTGATAATGCTCAAATTTGCCTGCCTTTACACTGCCAAATGTTTACCTTTGGTTTTGCTCCTAGGTCACCTTCTTTGTTCTGTTTCTTCACATTTTATTCAAAGTACTCCTATTTGTATTAAAGCTAATTCCTGTTTAGGTATAATACCAGATTTTCTGTGGCCCACACCTTACCACAAGCCAGCAGCTGAGCTTTTTGGCACACTGGTGACTCAAGGAGGACAAGAGCAGGCCAGAGGCTTTTGTCTCTTCCCCACACTGGGAACCTGCATCTCTGTCTGCCTGTCAGAAGCCAAATTTAACAGTACTCTGAAAGGCTGATTTCTTCACTCAGCCTGCAGAAGATATATTATTTGATTTTTGTTTTCCACTTTTCTTTGATCTACTTAGTTTGATGCCCAAGGTCATGCAAGGTTTTATAAAAGCAAGATTTCTGAAATAATTCGATGCTTTGTTTATAGAAATTATTTATAGTACTAAAATCCTTTTGTCACAATACAGTAAGTAAATATATTGACGCTAATGAAAATTAGAATATAAATTACTAGCTCTCAGAATAATACCAATGGCTAACTATATAAATTCACTGTGACTCCAAACTGAAATCTAATTGTTTTTTAAAATGGTGTTCTGAAGTGACATGCTTACCATATTTCACTGAGCACTAATGCTAATCTGTTCAAAGACCAGAGAAAAAAAATTTCTGAAGCCCCAAGTCAGACTAGTGACAAAAAAAAAAGATTCATAGCTAACAATTCTGAAGTATGAAGCAAAACAGCTTTAGCTGTGTTAAGCATAATGTACATGGACTCTCAATTTCCCGCTCATTCTCTGAGATCTCAGAAGCATCTTATCTCTACAACTGCGTAGTTGGTGAATTCAGTAATTACATTACTTGAAAACTGAAATATGAATGGTAAGATGAAAAAAAAAAAGTATGTAATGAGTTGTTCTGCGACTAACAGATGTAATGAAACACGATTTCCTACAGAATTGAGTCCTGCTTCTCTCACACTCTTTACGAAAGTAATTTCAGCTTCCCTTCCACCACATGTACTTCCTGACATCTCTTCTGGGCAGGAGACAGCAACTGCTGTGCTTAGCCTGGAGGAATGTATATGTTGATTGCTGCCAAGGAGAATATATAACAGCTTTCCACTCAGTAGGGCACTGATTTGGGTTTTTCCTCTTTAGTGAGCCACAGCCATCGTGAAGCTTGTAAGAACTTAATTATCTTCATGACTCGCGTAAGACTTCCTTCCCATGTTGCGGAAGCCAGATGAGCTGTTCAATACCTGATGCAGAGGACTGACAGACAGAAAGTGCTTGCACAGACGTTGTTTGCTTAGGAAACAGTAAAATGTTACATCAATTTAAAGTTCCATTACATTAGTGGTAACACAGCTCTATGAATATGTTGGCAGAGTATTAAGTTTATTGAAGTATGTAACCTAAATGACCAGATGATATAGTTAACTATATATATTAAAAGTTATTTTTAAATATGTATTTCTAATTTTATATGTACCCAACACACTATAGTTTTCATATGTAATGTGTGTATATGTATGTAAATATATATAAAGTGTGAAATAAAACCCCAAAAATCTTTGAATTGTACTGAAGATTTGTATTTTTTTAACTGTAGGCCCTCGTCAAAATAGAACCCAACCTAAAAGGGTGACAAGATAGCTCTCATCCTGACATATCCCCAAGGCTCAACAGTTTGTGTACAAACTCACAGTGGTCACTACCACAGCTACATCTGAACACAGCCCCAGGACTCTGCCTGAACAAGGTAGAGCACAGCACTGGACTAGATTGCAACAGTTGTTCTATTAGCTATTCCATAATGTGTCTCTCTGTGGCAGTTTCTTCTTTCTGAAATTTTATCATGAATATCAACAAGCTTTAGTTTTACTCTGTATTGAAAATACAGGCCAAACAGGATTTGTATCTTACCCCTCCTACTGCTGTCTCTTCCATGACTCCCCCAGGGGAGGACTGGCTTTGCCCTGAATCACAACTCTCTGAACTCGTGCTCTTTAGGACCCAGAGTTGCTTAAATACTTTCTTGCTAAAACCCACATGACTGTTTGCAGTTCCACCACTCAGGGAAAACTTCTGAAAAGCCCTCTGACACCCTCCTGGTCTCTGCCCTCCTCGTGAGGAACTTCCACATTCCCCTTCCCAGCCTCGCTCTAAGAGGCGTCATTCAGAGTTGAGCTGCTTGTTTTAGCCATAAAGACATCCACGGTGTGATTGCTCCTGTCACAATTTCCTAGATGCAGTTTGGCTATTACATGCAAATGCCTCTTACAAAATTAATATACAAAGCTAAATGAAAGCCTCCTGTCAAAACAGGTTGTGATAAAGATGCTGCTCACAGAACTGACACATATTCCCAGCCTGCACAGACATCACTCACTTTGGAAAGTATAGTTTTCTGTTGCTCTATGAAACAAGGGAAAAGGGAGATCAAAAATACACAGGTTTCATCCCACACATTAAATATGATGTTCAAAACTTATTTTTGTGCAAATTGATTATCAGGAGGGAAGGCAAATAAAGCTGAACCTCCTAACCACCATAAACCAAAACATACACCATTGCTCCCGTTTGCTACTACTTTTTAATTTACGATTAAATTATTTATTAACTCTTGCTCTTATAAAAATCACTTTCATTTAGAAGAGTATTTTCATCTTCAAACTCAGTCATGAAACAGAAGGAGGAACATTTTCAAGAGACAATCTGGTCTGTGGTCATAAAGCAATGTGCTGGCATCTGCTGCCATTTTCTCTTTTCCCTGTGATGACCTGGTAGAGAAACGAAGTAACTGGTGGGCTTGTCACCATCAGTGCTTCATGACCGTCATTTTTTTTATGTGATTTTTTTTTTTTTTTAACACAAAAAATTACTCACTGCTTATACAATTACTACAATTAAGTCTTTTTTTTTTGCTAGGGTTATGAACAGGCTGGTAGGAACCTGTAAGAACTGTAAGGCAGCAGATGTGGTTAAAGAGCTCATACCTGCAGCTGTCTTTTCTTTTAGGCAAGCCTAAGAGAAAAGAGTACCTGCTGGTGGGAGGGTCAAGAAAGGTCCTGCTTAAAATCCTGTTTTCAATGTCAGGTTAATGAGCACTGGATTTCAATGGAAGCAATTACTTGGGAGGAAGGAAACTGAGAGACAGAGAAAAATAAACCAAGAAAAATGGGGTAATGTGGAAAGGAGGATAAAGAAACAAAAAATCCCAAGAGAAAAGTAGAGATAGGAAGCACTTGTACCATCTAGATCAGTTTGTATCTTCCCACAACAGTATATGTACATCATCTCGCACAATTTCATAATTTGAATATCTATTTTTGATAGAGGTCTAGAAATAAATTTGAGTTTCAAAAGTTACCTCTAGTAAAAACACGTAGTTTCTACAGGCCAACACTCCTCACGCTTCTGCGGAGAAAAGACAACTTCTAACAACATTTCTTTGGCCAAGCAGATTTCCTTTGCCACTACTCAGGTAAGAAGTGTGCCCATCTCAACATAAATGCTCTGCAGTCAGGGTCTCTGATGATGGCAGACTCAAATCTGCCAAGAACATCAGATGATCCAGCCAACACAAATCTCACCTACAGCTGTGGAAACCACCTTTCTGATCCACTGGATACTCCATAGCTGATCTCCTGGGAGAATAAACAGCCAACCTGGCTGCTGCCAAAACAGTCTCACTGCTTTTCCATCAGTTGCCAACTGCCAGTTCTCACCAGAAGAAGAGTGCAGAGTAGAGAGCAGATGGCCACTCTCCTGTCTGCACCTGATACACATCCAGAAGCTGAACATGTAACACTATTATTCAAACTAATATTAGATTTTTCTATGTTACGTCAGCAGCAGCACAGTGATTCCTAATCTAATTTGCAGAAGTAATAAGTGAAATGTTGATGTTGATTTGGCATTTGCAATGCTCTGCACTTTAAGGGAGATGCTAATAAGTTTTTGAGAAAGTCTCAAAAGTTAGAAGAGTAGCCAACATACACTGCGTATTAGCCAAATACATTACAGGAGACTGCTGAGAATCTCTGAAGTTTATTCTAGACAGAAGAAAATAAAATCACCAAACCTACTGTACCCACTACAGTTAACTAGAATAGTTATCATCCAGCAGAGGCCAATACAATTAAAATGTACTTTGCTCCTGTACATGCATGAATATATGTGTGTATAAACATGTAGATGTATGCAGATGACAGAGAAAGGAAATAAGAACTGTGAGCAACACTGTTGTTTAAATTAGAATGATTCAAGAGCAGCAGAGCACGTGTAACTCAGCAATTTGTTATACTCCATCTGCAAAATCACATAGGCACTAGTGAATTATTTATAACTCCTATTTGGACCAAATATTTATTCAGCTCTCATTTACAAAGTAGTATGTGCTACCCTTTTTCAATTTTGGAATGGTATTATTTTAAAGAACTAGCATGAAATCTTATTTATAAACTGTAGAGCTGTATCCCAAAAAGCTCTGAAGCAAACTCAGCAAGAACCAAGAAACCAGCTGAACGTGCAGTTCTAGTGTGAAGTTTTAGCCATCCCTGAAGAGATAAGCAGGAGAATTATATACAAATACATAATTATCCTTAGAATTAATATGTAAGCTTTACTTTTGTATTTGGGAGAATTAGGACCAGTACATGATGATAGCAAAGTCATTACTGGTATTCTGCACTTAGTTCTTGAATCAACACCTCAAAAGGATGTTTAAGACTAAGAAAAATTTCTAGAGAATTTATATAGTCGCATTCATAAAACTTGCCTCAGGCAAGACCTAAAGAAATTCAGCCTATCTGGTTTATCCAAAAGAAAGCTAAGATGAAATAACACATTCCACAAATACTGGCAGACAATACAGATTTCATACTAGCTATAATGTTTTAATGTTTATTTTTAAGTATGTTTTAACACAGAGTGGAATTTATCCAGACTATCATTTAAAAAAAGTCTTTAGTGTACACATTAATCTCTGATCTCTTCATCTTCAGTCCCTTTCTAGTTAATAAGCACTTCTAATAGTAAAATATCAACAACTGCAGCATCTTACCAAGATGCCTTTAAAAAATCCCATGCAGTTCAAATTAATATTTGTATCGAGGAAAGGTTCTGTGGTTTGCAGTGTCTTGGGACTGCTTTTGTGTCTTAAAGTCTATGAATAACCACTGCTCTGCATAATTCTTGGAAGCTCCAGTAAGCAATTTTTTTGCAGACTTAGTCTCTTTTTAATGAAAAACACACACTGTTCTTGATGTAAAGTGAAAAGTCACATATCCAAGATACTAAAGGGCCTTGCAGGACTCTTGACATGCTCTGTTTTCAACCATATGAATCTTCAACCATATGAATCTCTTCTTGTGAAAGCCAGCAACATACAAAAATACATGCCTTCATATCTTGCCTTTATTCGAAGAGCTTTCAACACACCTGCGATGTAAATGCCTGACATAGACCCTTCCTTTCTCAAGAAAAAGAAGTGATATCTGTGACTTGACACCAGCATCAATACCAGCAGTTGCCTAAACAGACATCTGGATAATCTTCCTCTGACCAGCCCTGCCTAGGGAGTGCAGAGTGCTGACGTGAACAAGGGGAATGTTCTGAGCATCTACAAGGATTCCACTCCTAATCTACAGTAAATTATGTTGTTTATGCAACAAGTACTTCTGAGCAAAATACCTTAAATTTTCCTTGTTTTGGAGACTTTTATACAGTCTCCATCACTTCAGTTACTGTGTTTCCTCCCAGGTTACTGGCTTTTGAGACCCAGACTAGCAGACTTTTCTGCACGCTCCCAAATACCTAATGTCTATGCTTGACCCTCACTATTTGCTGCTGATTTGATACTGATTTTATTCAATACTTCACAATAGCAACATATATGCTTCAATTTTGTCTCAGAAAAGTCAAAGGGTTTAATTGCCAGTGGCAGTAGCTCTCAGGAGGTGCCTTTCAGTAGCATGCCAGTCACATTTTAACCTCAAAGGGGGTGTAACAGTATTGAAGCATGTTAGGAAGCTGCAGTGGTAACCATATTAAAATACCTATGTAGCTGCCAACACCAAAATTTAAAAAAAATGGAGATTAAGTGCGGAAGACACACAGTGCTACCTACTTCAAAGTAAAATGAGCTGAAGACAGAAATATACTTGAATCTTAGTTGGACATACCTTGTCCTTACGCAATCTCTATTGTATCAACCACCAGAGGGAATTACAACCTTGAAGAAATTTTTTGGAACTGAAAAATGGCATGATAAATTACCTTGGCTGTCGCAATGTATCAGAGTATCAATCAATAAAACAGTCTCTGCAAATTTGCAGCAGTTTTAATAGACACCGCTGTGCATTGTGCCATTGGTTAAAAAAAAATAAAATTAAAAAAAAATTTGCTTGGTTTTCTTTTAAAAACAAAAATCTCAAAAACACAATTAACCACAGTGTTGGGAAAGCTGGTGCACATCCAAAACAGCTCATAGGTGAAGATCTATACAGAAGAGACAATGCTATACATATACATTTCTGCCAGTTACACTGGCTGCTCTGTGAAGAGGAGCAGACCACTCTAACAATGCAGCTCAAGGATAAGAATGTGGTGCAGCAAGAGCTGAGGCAGTTCAGTAATTCATCTCTCTTGAGAGGAGTAAGACACGACTGCACTCTCTGTACTTGCTGGCACAAGCTCTTCAACAACAATCTACTATCTGGAAAACAGACTGGCCTTTGTATTTTGTTTATGCCTTTACCAAGAGCATCACTCTTAAAATACTTCAGTAATTCAAAAATAATTCCTCCAATATAAAATGCAGCTGTACAGTTACAGAAATTAATGTGTAATGGGCAGAATGTATCCTCTGAAGGCCTTTCCAGGAAAATGTCAATTGAACTGTTTCTGCTCATTCAAACATCTTCAAATTGAATTCTGCAAGACTGTTGAGAAGTATTTAGTCTGAAGCAACAGTGACATCCAAACACAGATCTAACTCTTCAAGACTTTGAGGCATTGCAACACTTAATATTAACGGGAAGAGACTGCATTGCATCACAGAAACACAGCTACATACGAAAAGCATTACTGCTGAACATCTGGATATTTAAGTAGCTTACACCACACTTCAAAGACCTGTGTTAGATGAGATGCTACATTTCATGCAATAATACAACACAACACCATTACTCCTGCTGAATACCCACTGCATGCTACACTTGCCTCTCAACTTTCTTTTCAAATAGGCAAGAGTCACTGTGCTTGGTCATATGACAGAATGTGTCCGAGTCAGACAGCAGGAGCGGCACAAAACAGGAACCTTGTGCCCGTTGTCTGCAGCTAAACAGTGTCCTTCTAAGTGCTGAGTCCTACCAGAAAGCACTCCTCTGCTGCAGATCAGCATCATTCACCGTCCTGAAAAATACATGCACATCCTACACAAGGCTGTCTAATCCCATAAGGTCAGAGAGTAAAAGGGAGGCTGCAATGTCACATTACAGCTGTGCTGCCCTCCCCCCAGCCTCTCTGTCATTTTGCATGACAGGCGCTGTCAAAAGATGATGACCAGAGCTATACACTTAGCAAGTGGCCTGCTCCCTCTCCACATCCCAGGAGCTCAGGAGAGAGCCATGCAGGAGACAGGTGGCTTACTCCACGCTGCTTCCTTTCCCTAGGGAAAAGTACTGGATGAGGAATTGCACCCTAAGACATTACACCTGACCTGCAAGCTTGCTGCAGGTGCACAGACCCACAGCACTACCTGATGGGCTCGCAGGCAGGTGCCCTGTCCCAGCAGGAGAACGAGCAATGCTATCTGCCACAGCAGGGAAGCGCACACTCCCACACTTCCACCTCCCAGTCCTCTGTAAGGACCTTTGGCCTTCATTTTGCCTTTTTTTTATAGCCCAGGAATAAAAGTGATATTCATCTTTACTGATGGCAGTCAGAAATTAGAAACAGCAGGAAGTTGTCTTTGTTTTCAATGAAGACAAAGAGCATCAGGTATATCCAGCTGCTCCTGGGATCATGAGCTCATTCATACAGAACAGTAAGCAGGGGAACGGCCGTTCTTTAATAAGAGAGTAACAGTCTGTGCCATACCAGTTATGGGCTTATAGTTAAGGAAAGTATGATGACATACACGGGGAAAATTAAGCACGAGGAACAGTGAACAAACAGTGGATAAAAAGCTTTCTCAAATAGAAAAGGTCCATGAAAATGATTTGATGGACCTCATCTTAGATACCAAACAAGTTTGAGGAATAAAGATCCATCTCATGAACGTTTGTCCCATAAGAGAAAAGATACAATACAGTGCACCTATGCAAGTCTGCTTGCAGTAATGTGCATTACTACAGGGTTGAGAAGCACATTCTCCTTTCACATTGCCACACAAGGCAAGCTACTAGCTCCATCAGATCTGAATAAGAAGCAGCTTCACTTATACCTGCAAACCAAAGTAAGAGCCCAAGTAGAGTTTCTGTAAGAACTGGAACCATTACAGTCTGGTATGAAGCTAAGCACACAGTGTAGTATGCTATATTCAGAAAGATGTGAGTTTGTTGTGGTTTAAGGGTGAACAGAGTGAGGGGGGGGGGGGGGGGGGACAGGTGGTAACCCCAGGACCCCGAGGAGTCAGAGGGCAGCTGTTATTCCCTCCCCTTCCCCTTCCCTGACACACTCCATGTAATACAGAGACAGGGAATTCAGGGGGCTCTTCCCTCCCGGGCTGTGGGAGCTGTGAGGGCATCTCAGCAGGGCTGGGCCTCACTCCACACGTGCCACACGATCCATCGCCATCCCACAGCGGGTTTGGTATGGAGTTCTGTACCACTCTGCCCTTAATATTCCTTTTTCTGGTTTTCGCCTGTTACTCATTAAATTTATTATAGTCTTAACTTCTAATCTTGGGGGAGGCATTTTTCTTTTTCCTTATTCCCCTTTTTATCCTGCCCTGGGAGGGAGGGGGGAAGGGGACTAATCCTGCTCTGTGATTCATGCGGGCTTGTCCCGAACCTTAAATGGAGATAGAGCTTATCCCATACTTCTCATCCAAATGGAAAAACAGCCACTGACTTCCAGGAACTCTGCTCAGGCAACTGGAATCACAAATAACTATTAATAAGCTACCCTTATGTCTTTGGTTAGTGTAGAAATCAGCTTTCTAGAATGCAAATAAAACCATCTGAACAGAAGAGTTAGCTGTCTCCAAAGATTAAGTGATAAATCAAAGTTCAACGACTTAAATAATGTCTACAGCATAAGTCATTTCACTAAGATTTAATAATAATATATACAAAAAGTTATGTCATTGTGATTTGGTAACAGAAAAAATAGACAGATAAATATCTGACTCTAAAGATGAACTGAACACTAAAACCAGAGGTTTTGTACTATTTTTCAGACAGGGTAGCTAACAGTGACCACAAAAGTAAGTCTGATCCACATTAATTTGTTCATTAATTAATACTCACTGAAGCAGTATGTAAAAGAGAAACACAAAGTGGTATTTCACAAAAAAAACCCCAACCAATGCATAACAAGAATTACGGGGTTTTGCTTATATCGCACACATCCCTTGTGTTCAGTACTACACAAATATCCAGCAAAACAATTTGTTAATATAGCAAAGACACCAGGTTTCAGACTCCCAGATGGATTTGAGCTAGAGTTAGGTTCATACAGGATTTGCTATTGCACTACTCTGAGCTGGTGCTTCCCTCATCCAGCAGCAGAAAATTAATGAAGTTATAGAAGGTAAAACATGCAGAAGTTAAATGTGTCTGTACTAAATAACTTCAAGCCAAGGAACTGTGTTTTGCCATTGGAGGCCATGACTTCCTCTGGTCCTGTTCTACAATACAACACTTTAAGCATTTAAAACCACATACTGAAAAATGTTTCCAAAATTGTATTACAATGTCTCTTACTTATGTTCTTAATTGAGTGCTAGTCTTACAAATGTACATTAACCTAATGTAATCTTCAGGGGGAAATCTAAGGGATCTTCAGCAGGGAAAAAAAAAATCTTGCCTGCATACCCCTGATGAAAATCTAACCATATTCCTATAGACTACTAGATGGATTAGAAAACACTATGCCCAGCTGAGCTGCAACAGTTGTCCATCCCACCAGACTAGCTTCATCAAAGGTGTGTAATGTTGCTTAATGCAGTGTAACATGACCCAATAGGTAGCGCAAAGTTAGTCCACCTTCATATAGCAAATACAGTCATCACTGAGCTATGGGCTTCCTATTGCCCAGCAATACATATATACAGAGCCAAGACAGGAAGGACTTAAGCCTGCTCTAACCTGATGCCCAGCTACCACCCGCTATGTTTCAAACATATAAATATTGTAGAACCTAACAGGTATTTCTGAACAGTCAATGGAAATACAGATCTGGTCCTATGTTTCTGTATTATATATACAAAAAAAATCTTATTTGGCGTGGCTTTCATGGCAGATACAGTCTCAGAAGTACAGACTACACACCTCAAATAGGAACTGATGAATATATGTTATCAAGTGTCAGTTCAGAGAAGTATTTGAATGAAAAAAAAAACCTTGCCATCAGACCTAATGATAAATGTTATGTTTCAATATAGCTAAGATTTAAAACTAGTTATGTTGATGGGTTCACAAGCACAACAGTGCTTCTGAGCATTTGTTCAGCATAAATTTCTGAATTAACAATGCCTGTACCAATTCTTCCACTGCACTGGGACTAATTATTTGCTACTAAGAAACTCAGGTCTTTATACATCATTATTTGTTACCATGTTTAAGTAATTATTTTTAAACTGGATACAAGAACTAAAAAAAAGAAGAGTCACCAACCTCTGCCAGGAGGGCTCTGTCTTGATGCAGATCCAGAGGCTGTATCTAGAATTGAATAAAAAGAGGGTTCAGTGGTTTGTTCAACTCTCCATTCTTCAATTACCAGTTCTGTTAGAATTTGTTATGCATTCTTTCGTAACAATCTTTCACAATCAGCCTTTCCCAGATTATTTCCTGCAATTCATAAACGTGAGTTTCCAGTTAGTCACTTTCTTGCATAAAGACATATTAACAAAATCATACCAAAACTGAACTTTAAAAGCAGAGTGACCTTGTTAAGTTTTATTTTTCCTGATTACTTGATATATAAGCTGTTATAGATTGCCTTTAAAAATAAGCTTGGGTGTACATTTAGCTATTTTTGAAGTCATTAATATCTTAGCAGAAAAACTTGCTCCTAGAGCTCTCTCCTGCAGTAAATTACACTGAGATGCCTGCTCAGATGCATGCTGGTATACCATCATCAAACTCCTGCCTTCTCTAACACATTTTATTCTTCTGTTTATAGTATCCCTTCTGATCCCTCTGTATATTTGTCTCCATCCAGAATATTTTGGCATGCCCTTCCAGAAAGATTCAAAAACCTTTACTCAGCATTGGCTTTGATTTCTTCTACCCAAACCTTCTCCAATTCCCAGCTGTAGGTATGTCAAACTATCTCCGTATCTCTCATAACAGTTTGGGTATAATATGCACTATATATCTGGATTCAGTGGATCCAAGGTAGGAACTATAGTACACTGGCACTGCTTGCAATTTTTCAAACACTTCCAAGATCTAGTACAACTCAAACACATCATATAATACAGAGTACTCAATGCAGAAGCTGGCTACATAAACTAACAAGGTTTCTAGCTCACTCCCATGTTTGTATTGTAGCTTACCACTAGTATACAAAGGATTTGTAAGTATTTTTAATAGCCAAATGGACAATGAATTAAGTACGTAAATGTGAGGTAAGGAAGTTTTTAGATATAGAAGGTCAAATTGCTAATTCCACAGGTGACATAGAAGACCCAAGCACCCAGGCTCCAAAGTTATACTACTTTGGAAGCAGCTTAGTCAAGGTGTGCTCACTTCTCTGTTTCTCTGTGCTTTGATTTACTGCAATGCAAAATGAGGTCTGCCCTTCAGTGATTTGATGATCAATTACTAGATAGGAAATGTAATAATTTCTCAAAGCTTCATTAAATTGTGTAATTCTGCTTCTTTCCATTCACTGCATGCCTATGTAAAGAGACACGATCCTCCTGTGGCACCTTATCCCTTCTCCCTTTTAGAAATTAAGAGTACATATTAAGACATTGGGGTTTAATCCTTCTGCTGCTGCTGCTGACCTGGACAGATTATCAGAATACCCCTCCATCTATAAACTAAGACAGACTATGGACATTAGGGAACTAGAAATGCATTTTCCAAGCGTGAAATGCAGGGGGACTACAGAAAACTACAGGGCACAGCAGTACATCATTTTGATTTCAAACAAAACACAGAGTATCTAGAACGGTGCTATTACCAGGGAAAAAGATTAAATACCCAGGAATACTCTGGGAAACTGCAAATTAAATATGTTTATCCTTGCAAGTTTAAAACAGACTATAAATCTTAACTGCTTATACAGTTAGCATAGGACTATCGTGATTTTTAAATTAATCTGCTGAAGAATGCAGTACACATACACACAGGATGAGAAGAGGGGTCCTTCTAGCTTGGTATGTTGACCTGAACAATGGTGAGCACTGGATGCTTATGGAGATAACATAGGAAAGGAGATAAAGGATTCTTGCTCTGCTGTTCTCTACAACACTTAAATGAGAGAAAAAAAAAACCAAAACAAATCACACCAGTAAAACCAAATGGAGATTCAAGTCAGTCTCAAAATAAAGCAGTTCTGTAGGCCTGTAACCCACAAATAAAAGACAGACAAACCTATAAATGGAGTATTTTTCTCTCTTTTATCCACTTGAAAGAGAATTTGTTGACACCTATTAAAAAAACCCAAAACTTCCAACAACCCAGGCAAGTACTGGCGGTTTGCATATGCCCAGGCAATATTCAGGCCTGGAGTTCAGTGCTGTTCTGGGGGAAGTCCTGTCTTGCTCCTGGGTGGGAGTTCACACTGCTTAGACAACTCACTGCTCAACACCTCCCTGCTTGCCACAGGCACAGCGGATGGAGGGAGAAGCTACAGCAGGATTCACTCCTGATGACAAAATAAGCCATCTGCCATCAGACAGCTCTGGGAACCTTCACAATATACTCCTATTTCGTACTTAATGACACTAGGAAGTGTCATCAATTGTATCTATTGGTACCTGAACTGAGCCTGATTTCTTTTATTTTATGAGGACAGACAGTATTACATCAGGTGTCACAAAAGTATTTGATTGTTTCAGCTCATAACAATGAAGACAGGCAGATGATTTTTTTTCCAGTTTTCCCACTCTTCCCATTCATTCTGGGCTGTAAAAGACAATTAAGTAATTTGCTTGAATCACTCTATATGAAAATGTATAGAAAACCACACCAAATTTTGGATTATCTTTGCAGATCCAAATTCATTTTTTCAGCCTCAATCACAGTGTGAGGTGAGAGAGAGAGCTGCAACAGAGAAAGATTACTGCTGAACTCAATAATACCTAAGCCATCAAGAGTAGCTCTTGAAGAAGTCTCTTTCAGTCTTTTCTAATCGAAAGGACCCATCAGCTCAGCACCAGGCACTGGATGTGCACAGCAGTGCCCAAAAAGGGTCAATACAAATTAACTTCCACTCAAATAAAAGATTTTTTGCAATACCTATTATATATATACGTGAATCCATTGTGGAGGACACTATAGGAAGAGTATGTGATTGAAAACATCACTCATGGAAAAGAAACATGAGGAAAATGAGACCTTTATCAAACTGAAAGATGACTTCCTTCTATGAGAAAGATATTTGTATATCTATTATCTACTCAGGAATGGTTTCTAGATGAGAATACAGTATGCAGAGTCCTGCATAAATGCAAAATACAATGCTTTCTGTGCATGTCAAAGAGCTTAGATTTTCCAGGCTCCAAGGAAACACAAAGCTGTTATCTATCTTGAGATATTAAGCTTCAATTTAAAATCAATATGCTACTTTGTCACACTAAAATATAACCTTAGAATAAAGCATCAGACGAAGCATTTCTAAAGGCATAAATTGCATTCAGATTTAAGCTCTAAGAACAGTAAGGACTGCTGACATTTTTGTGGTAGCTTTTGTCAAAGCTGCTAGTGATAATTTGCCTCCTTTCCATAAAGCCTTCCTCTATATTTTCACCTAATCCTCTTAAGTATCGGTTTTCATGTTCCAACGCACATGGCCCTTCCCACAAGTCCTTCACAAAAAAAAAAACCCTTGAAAACTGCAAAAAAGATAACATAGCTTAGCTCGTTCTATAGTCTGTTAGCATAATAGCTAGAAAGTTCAACTTCATCTTACCACTTACGATAGAAAATGAAACTAGTAAAAATCTCAAAAGTTACAGTGAACAAGCGGCTGTGTTCAAAAATGTGTAGAAGTTCTTCCACATCTTTCTATAAAAGGTACAGAGGATTCTTGCCCTGTCTAGGCATTAATGAGGATCAGAAGCCAGAGTGAGTATTCCTTGATGTATACAAACAATAAACAAGAACCCTGTTTCAAAGGGCCAGACAGAATATAGCTCCAGTACAACACAGGAGGTATGACCAACAAAAAAAGGGTACAAAACACTAGGTAACAGATTCAGCTTTATGGCTTGAAAATAGACACATAAGAAATCTCCTTTTTTGTTCTCTTACATTTTGGGTAAGCAATGTCAAAGATATACCTGAAAAATCAAAGGTGACACATGAGAAAGACACCAGTCAAAAGCACACTAAATTTATCTCACATTGTTGGAAAATCATACATTAAATGGTTGGTTTAGACGCTAATTGAATTTTACATCAACTGTCTAATATTGCTCCCAATCCTTTAAGCAATTTGTAATGCAAGCTCAGAGCTTATTCTTAGTTCTTTTTCAGTATTCCTTTCCTTTTCCTTTTTTTTTTTTTTAAATTTGAAAAAAAAAAAAAAAAAAAAGATACATTTGGCATGTATCGCCTTTGGAAAAAGGGGCAGGTGAGCCAGGAAGCATTTAAGGATGTTGTCAGGTCACATAGAAAGAGAATGAGAGATGCAAAAGCTCAGTTAGAACTTAAGCTGATCAATTCTGTTAAGGATAATTAAAAAATGCTTCTATAAATACATTAATAGTAAAAGGAGGGCCAGAGAAAATATTAATTTCTTACTGGATGAAGGGGGGAGCATAGTCTGATCCTGCATCTGTCCTTATCTCATCCCTGTTAAAACAACTGTAGTTAACATACGTGTACGTGAAGCAAGTTTGCAGTCAATACCAAGCTTGGTGGAGTTGTCAGTAAGCAGACCAGGGCTGCTGTTCAGGGGGAACTGTAAACTCAAGACAGACAAATGCAAAGTCCTGCACCTGGGATGTCGTAATTCTATGGGGCGGTACAGGCTGGGGGCCAACTGACTAACCTGGTAGCGTTGTGAACACTAGCAAGTCTGCTATCAGTTTCTGAGATGCTTGCTCCCCATTTATTCAGATTTAACTCATGGTCTGAGCTGCAGATACCGCTCTCGTAAGAAAACAGAGAATTATTAGTTATGCATTCATACTGGAGGTGCATCACAAATCAGAGAGATAGATATGGCTTCTGTCCCAGAAATTACAAAGGCTCTTATCCTGAAAAGATTTACATATAAGGCACTCTATTCATGCAAGTAATCCTGCAGGACTGGGATCTTATTTAGCCTTTCTTCAGAGCCTGAGTCTATGTGAGCGGCACATAGATAATGCCTCCACTTCCAATAGCAAGTCATTCACTTAACATCATTGTTCTACCATTAATGAAGCTGTAGCGTTGCTAAGAGGATTTACAATATATTAAAATATTATAATTATTACAATATACACAATTTGCATCTGAACAGCATATTGTCTTGTCCAAAAAATACAGCAGGAGACCCTCTCCATGTATTAGAAAATCTCAGGCAATGATGTAACCCAGCAGAGTATGAAATTCTGTTCAAAACCTCCTTCATAAACCATTATTTATGTGAGAGAGAAACTGATTCTGGCACGGCCAAAAAGATCTGCCTGTGGTAATTCAAGTATACATATGAATTTCTGCTGCCATAAATATATATATAATAAAAAAAGGTTAAAAAAAACCAAGACACAAATGCTTGCTGTTTGACAAAGACACAAAGAAAAACTTTCTCCTTTTTAATTAAACCACTCTTTGCTCCAGAGAATCTTCACGTCGGTTTAGCTAGCGTTGTTATGGAAACCATGTGATAACAAACTTCAACTATGTCAGTCACCATCTTACCACACATCCTAGAGCACCAGAAAACATAGTCTCTTTATAACTGCCTGGGTGTGGGAGATGTAGTATTCCAGAAAATGTCTTAGCGAGGAACAGGTTAGTAGCACTCTACATTTCAAGACCTCATTTCTACATTACTGTAATGCTGAACAAACATAAAAAAAACCCACCAAAAAACTAACAAAAAAATTCAAAAAAATTATCTACTCCATCACTACCCTCGCCACCTGCATACCATTTAGTGACACCTGGGCAATTAAATAAGCTTCTCTGGAAAGATGGGCATATTTGAATGGCAACTAATATTTTGAAGGAATTAGAAAATTTTATTCCACACTCAATATCAAGAAGTTCCCTCTCTGCCCTTCACTGCTTCTTCATTGTGATTTTTTCAAGCTATGACTTTACTGACATTTGTGCATCTTTAAACTGCTTGTTCACTGAAGGACAAAACTAGATCATTAGTTACTGGATTTCACTGATCCAGGCAGCATGTTTGGACAGCACAAAGATTTTGCATATACACTGTAGTTTGAGCTTTAGATGCAACAGCTTTTGTGAGGTGTCCCTGTTCTAGCAGTACCTGGGCTTGGTCCCAACCCCAAATGACTCAGACTTGTGTGAATGCAGTTCAGGGTGGTATTCCCAGTGTTCATTAGAAAGGATGTTCTTCCCCACTGGCCAGGGCAATTGCTAGCTCAGTTAAGGCTTTATATAAAAAGTGATTTCCTATTTCAGATGAAAAAAAGAAAAGTCATGAAGTAGGGTAAGGGGAAAAAAAAAAAATTCAAAATAACCCAATCAAATGTTTACTGACTCTCTTATTCTCAAGTATTGTAGCACTACTGTATTTGCTCAGAAAGATAATTTGACAGTTTGAAAAAATGGCTGCAATAGAAGCATTTGCCAAAACGAAAAGCATATAATCAAAAAGGTTTGCTGGATTGGACCAAGCTCCAATGATTTATCAAGGGCCTCCAAGCTTAGGTTTGTCAAAGACCTGTAAAATATTTCTGTTAGCAAAAGAAAGAAATCATTGTCTACCCTCGAGAATAATGTTAGCAAAGTATATTCAGCCGTCTCAGCCAGAGTTATGAAAAACCCCGTTCACCTCTGGACATGAAGACCTTCAATCTGTCACTGTAGAACTTGATAAAAATGTTCCGAGAACTGCCAAAAGGTTCAGATTTAATTATCAGTGGAATCAACAGAAAGAAAGATTGCAGAAAATTACAAGTTCTACATCATTTAAGCTTTCTGATTACTGACTTCTGGGCTTCAGAGGCATCCTGCATTACCTTCTAAATTCTTATTCATCTGGTCTAGAAAGAGTAATTCATTTCTACTCCATAGAACATAAAACTGTCACCATTTCAAAGTATGTTCCACAGGCCTGGATTTACTGGGGAGAGCAAGGAGTTGCATCTGCCCTTGTTTCTATCATGCAGAACACCAATTAAATGAATGATGTGATTCTTCATTATTGGATTTTCAGCTAGTCAGTGCATGCCCAAGAACTAAAAACAGATCCGGATTTACTTCTACTTATGAAATGAGAAAGCACATTGCATCTGCTCCTAAAAAGCAACCTAACAATTTTAAGTCATGCCTTGGATATAAATGGGAGTAGGATTGCCTTAAACTTTCTGCCAGATAGCAGGATGGTAAATAACTTGTTCAGTCTGAGAACTCAAACAGGAAGAAGAAAATAAAAATCACTGATAATTCTGCAATCCTCAAGACACTAATTTTTTTTCTCTCACAAAATCACATGGGATATTCAGAATACCACTACCACAAGTATCAAGACTCGTGAGTAGTCGTAATACTATTTAAATGGTATGGAAGAAAAAAAAATAAAGTATTTGAGCATTAGCCTTTATTTATTGTGCATGGCATTGAACAGAACCTCTAAAAGCATGATATATTAAAGGCACTTCATTTTTATTTGAGAAACACTGTTAAGACATTTATCACCTTTATTAAGAAAAGGCACCTGTAAAAAAAAGGACAAGAAAAATGTATACTTCTAGATGTACTAGCAAGTAAATACCCTTTTTTATATCCAAGTTGCATTTCCACATTGCTTAACAATTCAACTGTGCATAGTAAAACAGAAAATACTTGGTAAATTTTTCTTTGCATTTCTTTAAGTGCCTGTAAAGCAACATAAGCTGCTGCAGGAGTAGACAACTGAAGAAGCTTTACCTAAATGTGTGCTACAAGTTCACCTGCCTGCACTGCCTCAGTAAGAAGTCCAGCTCCTTCCCCTGCCCTGCAGGATCACACACCACCCATTCCATGGCACTTGCTGCTGATCTCCACATTCTGTAAATTGCTCCACTTAGACCATCCCCATAACCTGCCATGTTGTCTTGCTTAAGATTTTGACAAAGTTTAGCCAGGTCTGCAGATGTGTGTGCTCCTGGCAGAAGAGGTAACCACCAAGGTAACCTTCCTCCTTACCAGGGTCAGCTGTGGTCATTTTGGAAAATTCCAGCCCTTCAAGTTTGAATTTGAAATTGCACAAAAGGTTCAAAAGTTAACAAAGAAACACCAGTGAGCACACAATGCAATGGCTAAGTCTCATTTCCTTAAAAACGGGCTAAACAATATATGCAGGACTATATTTTTTTCACTAAATATTTGTCTGGAAAACTAGACACTAATGAAAGCCTTAGCATGTCATAGGATTTCCGTGCCATGTTACTATTGCAAATCTCACATTTATATAGAGCCAGGGTAAACCAGCTTCTCTTGGGTTAATAAGGCCAATTTACCACCTTTTTTTTTTCCCTGCTTCTCTGAAATTAATGAAAATATTTATGTAAAATTATTCCACTGAGAGTTGAACTAAATCACCGATTCTTGTCACATGGACTACTCAAAATGTCAGATATTCATCCTGGGTAAGATGCTGATCACTCGAGTTGGATTCAATCTGAATTAAAATCAAAAACATTTCTCTTCCATTACACACTCCTTGATCACACTGCCCTTCCACAGAGACAATTTGTGATGATAAAAAGAAACACAAACCAAAGAATGTTTCCTTTAAGTCTAAAATGTCATATATAATAAACACATCCTTACTTTCATTACTGCCCAGTTTCTGAGATACCAGCTTATATCTATGTTGAATGATTTAATGATTTTATCTTGGTGCCTAGCCAACCAACATCTCCTCTGTAAAACAAGTATGTACCACTGCATGTGGTTTGGCAGAATCAGCATCCTAGGCACAGAAAATGCTAACTCTGTTCACCACAGCATCCCTAACAGTTCATTTCCTCATTTTTCTATTAAGCCTCCCTCCTGGGCTTAAAACCTGAAAAGTTAGAAGAATCCTATCCATATATTAGGCATGCTGACAGATCAGACCTACATAGTACTCTAACTTCTTGGATCCCTTAGAGGCTATGTTATACTACCAGGGAGTCATCTCCCTTCCAAAGCAATACAATAAAAGCATCAACATAAGCATCTCAATGTGATTGTATATAGACACGGATTTATGATTAGCTTCCTTAAAAAAACATAAGATCTAGAATAACACTTTGCTGAAGAGACTGACCCATGCCCCAGGATAAACTAGACAGCACTGTACACCTTTAGACCTGCCTGCCTCCATGGAAGGCAAAGTTTTAGAGCGTACAGGTAGAAACGAAAAGTACAAGATAGATGGAGGGCCATTTGTCTTTTTCTGCAGAGCTCACAGTCACTGTTACAATCTCTCCAAACTGGAGAGATTGAGAGGGATAACAATAAAAACTTTATTATCTTACTGTAGGACTGTAAATGTGGGAGGCTATGCTGAAGTTCTGACCCCATTTGCATTTCTATGACTCCTAAGAATCAGATTTCTCCATTGGCACAAACAAATAAAGCACTGAATTTTAGGGTTTTGGATGACCTCAATGACAGTTAAGAGACGCAAGATAATCTCTCAGGGATATAAATGGTCCCATGTCATGGAAAATGAGATTAGGATTTAGGAAAACACTATGAGAGCCTTCCTGATTATCTGTATTATGTCAGGCCACAGAGACCAGAGGTCCTTTAAGCTCTCAGCATCACGTTACGCAGCACATCATTGCTCAGCCTGTGGATACTTCCACCTTGCCTGGGGCTTTTTTTTTTCCCTGATCCAGAAGATGCAGAGCAGCTGCTTAAATGGCAAACACAGCACAAATAGTTAGATGTTCCTCTTGTGCTTGCACAGGGTCCCACACTGCATGGCTGCTGCTGTCTGCCAGTACTTGACAGGAGGCGAGATGCTTTCTCCTGTCCAGACATGGACCAGTAAAACTCCACCACTGCAGCTACCATTGAATTATGAAATCTGGATCCATCAAAGCCTGAGTCATGCCAAAGTGCAGGGCTCCATCTCCCTCAATTACATAGTCGAATGAAACCCAGATAGGTAAATGACAGGTGGAATGAAGGTGGAGAATAGTGCAGTAGTTTGTGTGTCTCCAACATATAAAGCACTTGTTATTCTGATTGCAATAAAAGGGTATTTTCTAGCCTGTGAATCACAAAACAGTGAGAATTTTCTTAAAAGGCAAATGAGAGAATATCTAGCTGGTAGCTCACTCTCATCCCTCACAAGGAAGATATCTTCTGACTGCTTTCAGGAGCAAATTTATTAGTTATACCAATTAACAACAATTTTTTACCAATCTGGTTTTGTCCCATGTCTCATCCATTTTACTTTGTTGACAGCCATTACTTTGTTGACAGCATCATAAGTGCCCACAAGAGGGAAGAAAGTCAAAGAACTCCCTGACCATCTACCAGGTTAAGAAAACAGTATTTACCTCTGCTTTGCTTTCCATCTTTTCCCCTGAGGATAAAGGAATAAGAAAAAAATCAGAAGGAGCAAGCAGTAAATCACTAGTGAATATTCCTCTCATTTCCCCGATACAAAAAGACCTGCATCCCAAGAAAACTCAGCCTTACATCCAAAGAAAGGAGGGAAGACAGATAACTCTAGAGCATATTCTGACACCCCAACTAAGAGAGGACATGTTTACTGATGTGGAGCATCCTCAGAACCATTGTAGTCACTACCACTGTAGACTGCATGGTTTCTGCAGCACCTGCCAAGAAAGAAGCTCTCACAGAGAGCATGCCATACCTTGGTCTGGATGGCTCAGACCAGCAGCTCCTGTAGGACAGACTCCTCATGGGCCAAGGACCTTCCTTCACGCCCACCTTTGGAGAACATCAGACTCAGTAAATGCATCTCTTCTTCTGCAGAGAAGATTGTTAGGGCAATTGCTTTTACTGTACCAATTCCCTCCTACCTCTGAGGAGGTCAGATCTTACTTATTCTCCTTGAAAGGGAGAAAATTAAATTCCTGGACCCTATTCCAGTCTTTGTTAGAGATATTCAAGTACCTTTTTATGGCACTAACAAGTCTCAAGGAATTTTCTGGTGCTTAAATCTCATCAAAAATAGGTATTAGGAAAAGTAAATGTTGGTTTTATTATGTGATATTATTTGGAAGTTATAAGGCTCTCCCTTACTTGTCTAGTTATTTTTAGAAAGCCTGTGCCAGTAAATAAATCATCTGGGCTCTGATAAGAAATTGCAAAATAATAGTCAAATTATGCTCTGACTGAAGTCACTGTTAAAATTTCCACTGATCAAACAGGAAGTACCATCCTGTACTAACTGTACTCAAGGGACAATGGTTTTAAACTACTGAAGGGTAGATTTAGATTGGATATTAGGAAGAAGTTCTTTACTATGTGGGTGGTGGAACACTAGAACAGATTGCCCGGGGAGGTGGTGGAGGCCCCATTCCTGGAAACATTCAAAGTCAGGCTTGATGAGGCTCTGAGCAACCTCATCTAGTTGAGGATGTCCCTGCTTACTGCAGGGGGGTTGGACTACATGACCTTTTGAGGTCCCTTCCAAGCCAGGGCATTCCATGATATGATTCTATATTTCTGAGCTCTGACCTCAACAGTGAAAACATCCTCCTAGGTATCCCTTTATTTTACAAACTCAGACAAGGTCATTCATCTTTCCACGTTGCAAAAGTACTACAGGGACAGATGTACACTGCTTAGGAAACTTTTGTTTCTCAAGCTTGGTGTTTTGAACCTGGCTTCCCCAGCACAGTCCCTTGAAAGCAGGGAGCGTATGTTTGTTTTGCACTGCAAAATTGATGGATTATCTGATATGCAACATCATATATGTGCAACATCAGCCATATGGTTACATATTAAGACTTAAGTTTCAAATCAAAGTTAAAGACACCAACACATCACATCTCCCTTTACACCACTGTCAAACTCCAGCTCTGTGTCAAGGCTGAGTTGTGCCTCATCGCTGGCTAAACCATGCCTGGTAAACTTTCGTGCCTCCTATAACCTTTGGCCCGACCTAAGTGGATGGCTATACCACCCAAGTTAGTGGCTAAAAGCCAAAAACAGCCTTAAAAAAGAAAGTGATAAATGGCCCATGTTCTAGAGATTAATGGACATTGATACATGCTTATATTTTCCCCAAAGTGAATTGCTTCAATCTTTGAAGTGTTACTATTACACTGAAGCCCCTCCGCAAAACTGATATGCTAGAAGGTATCTTGTCCACAGACACAATACCACTTTTACTGCAAATCTTTCAATCTATTTAAGCTACTTCATTACTGGGCTAGAAATTAATTTCTTACATTTTTTGTTTACATAATAATACTTCTCCAAAATAAATCAGGAAATGGAAAATTACACAAATTTTGCAGTCTTCAATTTCACTCCTTTAACAAGTCAGCACTTGACTGTGAGTTAGAATGAAATTTCACACCAAATTCATTTAAAAAAAAAAAAACACAAAAAAAAAAAAACCCAAACCAAAAACAAACAAAAAAACCAACAAACCAAGAAAACTTTTTCACTTGGAGAATGACTTTTGAGATGTAACAATTTTCTAACAGTGTCACAGTTCAGGACTGGGGCAGACCACTAGACTTAGATCAGATGTTCTCTGCTAAGCCCCCTCCTCAAAGGGGAAGAGAAAGGGAGTAAGGGAGACAAACTTATTGATTGGAAATGGAAACTAGAAGAGATTTAATGATGATTATGATAACAATAATGGAATATATAAAAAATACATACAAAACCAGTATCCAGCCCAGCACCCCAATGGCAATCACATCACTGTGATGGTGTGGATCAGGCACTGGGGAAGTCCCAGGCTGGACTCTGCAGTAGAATGGGAACCAGATTAAGGAGCTGGTTTGTGTTACTGGATTCAGGAACACAAGGATTGGGATTGAAGGTAGAATGGACAGAGTCCTCCCCAGATGCCAGCCATTAAGGAAGAACTTGACACTTGTGATCCCTCAGCTTTATACAACATATGATGTATATGGGATGGAATCCCTTGTTGGTCAGTTTAGAGTCACCTGTCCTGTCCACTCCTCCCTGAAGGTGCAGCCTTTCACTTTCTGCACCCCCCAATGTGGCACACAAGATCCAGCAGTGGCCTTGGTCTGCACACCAATCCTTGGTAATAACTCTAAACATGGGGTGTTGTCACTGCTAGAAGCAGATGCTGTCTGTGAGAACAGGATGCTAACTTCAGACAGTGCAGTTAGCTAGAAGAACTGAGCTGAAAAGTGAAATCGCTGAACAGAATTAGTTCTGTTCTCACTCAAACCAGGACAACAGTAAATGAAAGCTTTATGAAGGGAATTTATCCTGTGTGCTACACATCCACTGTACCGATTACTCCACGTAGTAACCTATAGAAGTAATTTATTGTAAGAAAATAACCATCTGCAGCAGGGGAGTAAATCACTAATAAAGATGATGAGCACTTTATGTGGATGAGATTTTCTAGAAGATTAAAATAGTTTACAAAATACTAAGAAAGTGCCTGCTACCAGACCAACACAGCAAGATCTGTACAGACTGTTACTATGTCATTGCTTACTTTTTTTAGCATTGTTGTTTAAGAATTTGTTTGTTTGCTTGTTTTTCCTGGTATACTTCCTACCGCTATGTCTTCTTGGTGAAAAAAAGAGTTAGAGTTTATTTAAGGGTTTATAATTCAATTCATTAATGAAGATTTAAGCGAAGGCTTCTCAGCTCCCTAAAAACAATGGCTTCCCTTTGCCTGAGTGGTCTAACAACCTTGTTCATTCTTTTTTTTTTTTTTTTTTAAATTAGGAAACCTCAACAATCAAATGCAGCAGGCTGTGTTTTTCTCAAATCTAAGTTCTGCTGAGCTTCTTCTTTTCCAAAACTTAGAAAATTAGGGAGGGAAATAACTCCCTAATTCCCATGACTATGCAGTATGGTTTTAAGAGAATCCTGACCAGAAACTCATTTTGCTAGACCATAGTGTTCCCAAGCAAGCAAGCTACATTTCTGAAATTCATATAATTAGATAATAGACAAGAAAACTATACTTGGGAGAAAAATAGGAGAAGAAACTTGCTGTGATTCAGATGGACAAGTTGACAGATTCACTGATGACTGGGAATGCTTTAAATACCTTTTTTTCTTTTTTTTTTAATAGTCAAGTCTATTCAAGTAAGTGAGACTCTAGGACAGCCTGGAACCAGCAAAAATGCAGCAAGAGACTATAATGCTACATTCAGTTTTAACTGACATATCACAAAAGCTGGAGCTCAATTCTGTATGTCATCCAAGAAAAATATTAATATTTCATGAATTCTCATTCTTTCAAGTTTAGAATCCTGCTGTGATTGGCTCTGCTACTTCTACATACTTTAAGATGGAAATCCTAAACTTCTGATCTTCTGTATCATACTATGATTAGAAATATTACTGCTTTGATTCCAAAAAAAGTCTCATCTTTCAAAACAAAGGCTATTTCAAAAGTAAGGTTTTACTTTCAGATTCGGAAATCCACTAAATAGCGTGTTGCCTGGATAGGAAATGATATTCTGAAGTTGGATGGGTTAGCTCTGATGATTTAGATGAGCTCAAGTAGAGGACAATGTCCAGTACTCCAGGCAGTCTATTGCCTGAAGCTGCAAAACAGAGCAGCAAAAGCACGGCTGCTTCTGCATAGTCCTACTCAACTTTTTGCATTGTCCTAGGAAAGATGGAAGGACTATCAGGAAATGAAAACAGGCCAAGCACATGCTGATTTCCTAAAAACTCATGGTGGCCATCCTACCAGTAATGTAATTCCTCTGAAATGTACAGGGACATCCAAGTGGTTCTATCAGAGTTGGCCTTATTAGTCTAGCAAGGCCAATTAGTCCTGATACACCACAGTTGCCTTTCATAGTTAAACCCCAGCCTGCCCAGTGACTTAAAAATTATTAGGGGCCTCCATTACATGGATGTTTCCTTTTCTGCTCCTCCAGAAAACAATCAGTTGCCTATAATGCTGAGTGCTGAGATGCAAAGTGACCCTGAAACCCATCAAAGTTAGCCACTGATCCTCTTACTAAAGCCCGCATCTTCAGCTTTCTAACCCAAAAGTCCTTCTGGTCCAGATCAGAACTTCTTGTGCTCTCATTGCTAATACTTGAACACTTTTCTGAAGTCACTTTACACTCCAAAAAAAAAAAAAAAAAAAAAAAATCTTTCTTTTTTCTCTCACCTCAAATGCTGCTTATAGCAAAGCCTGTCTTGAGAATCCCTCTGGAGAGCTCATAGCTGTACAAGGCAGTTGAACTGTACTGCATTCTTGCCAGATCTAGATAAAAACCTGAAAGCATCCAGAAACACTGAAGAATAATATAAAGCTTTGCAGCAGTGTCTTCTGGGATGCTCCAACTGCAGAGTCTTTTTAACTAGCTCATCTGCTAATTTGAATCTTAAAAA
>JANVCC010000010.1:29899426-30013073 GCA_025345505.1 Todiramphus chloris collaris | reverse complement strand
TGAAGGACAGAAAACTATTATGACATTTTTCTCAGTTACTGACCATGAGACTTTCCCTGAATATTTTCTAGAGATACTAATATAAGCTACTTCTTGCCTGAGTAGAGGAAGAGACAATGCCAATATAATATTATAAAATACTTGGAACTATAATTTCTATTTTACAAATCCTCACTTAACTTTCACGTCATTTTGTGGTATGTTTGCTTGTGTTTCTGCGGGCCTTTGAAATAAATTGGTTTAGGCAGTGTGACTGAATGCCAAGTGGAGGAAGCAGAATCTAGGCAGAAGCTCACCACGATTTTTCAACAGCATTTTCATTAAAGGAGCAGTAATGTATCCCATCACCTTGTAAAATCTCTTAACAAAAGGAAAAAAAAAATACAAAAAAGTTTTTCTAAAATGCTTGTTTGTCACTAGAAACTGAGAATGTAATTTGCCCTCAGTATTTTCTAAAGAACGATTACTCTACATCTTCTTTGACTGCTCCATCAGTTTGTAGATTGCTGAAGAAAAGCTTCTGATTTTAGACCACACATTGCCTTGCAAAAAAATCCCCATTAATGCTAGGAATAAACAGAAACAAGAATACAGTCAACATAGCACAATAATTGTTAAAAAAACCTGCCAATATCTTAAAAATGAATGCATTACCCATCTCTGATTTTTTACAGACAAGAACTGAAAACTGTATTTCTGATGTACAGAAAAAAATGCTAAATTTTCATTCAGATTCTTGTTCAACAGCTGCTTTTGCAAACCCTCCCCAGCTGAAGTACTCCCAGGACTCTGGCATAAATCACAGAGCCCAGCTTGCAGCAGATGTTGACAGCATAATATCTCCCCTTACATAAAGGCTTTTATCTACACAGAAGCTCAGGAAGTCAATAACAACTTGAGCATGCAGCAAATGAACTAATATGAGTGAACTTACAACATGGCAAGAATGGCTTATAACGACCCCAGGGCATTTGCTGCATTTCTAAATACTTTCTAGTACATGGGGTGGAAGAAGGGCCCGTGACAGCAGGAGGTGCAGCAGAAGCTGTGTGGGACACTGTGTACTGGAGACAGGTACCTTCCCAGAGGGCAGATGACACTGACTTTTGCTGTTGCTGGCAGCCAGCCAGCCCTGCTAACAGAGAAACACACATAACATGACACTGAGTCCCAAATCATGCTAAACAGACACAGTGATGCTGAATCTCACCTGAGGGATGGATTAAGGTCCTTCTTCCACACCAAACCAGGGCCAAATTCACTAGTGTTTGAATGATTTTTGATTGCTCTCTAAAGTGCTACTCCAGTACTCCTACAGTTATCCCGTGCTTCCACAATGACAAGCTTTTTTATAGCAAGACATTTGATAACATTGCCCAAACTAGCCCTGACAAAACAGACATTATGCACACCAACAGGCTGAATCGCAGGGCTGGTTCTGACAGTTGTATGACAGTTTTATTACAGTGCAACTACACCAGAGCCTACAGGAATGAAAATGTGAGCAAGAGAAGATTTACGTTTTCTCCATTGGTATTAAATAGTTGGAAACTACATGATGAAAATGATGCTTAGCTCCTTCTTGTCACTGCAGATGAATGCACACAGAATGAAATCCACTGGACCATGCTGTCGTTTTTATAAAGCACCATCAGCAAACTTGGGAGGGGCAAGGAGGAAAAAGAATCATCAGCTTACTGCACTTCACAGCATCAGTTTCCTACCTACAGCGACCCGTACAACCTGCTGGAGTCCACAAGCTTATCATGGCTCCAGGATTAACCTTCACATGCTCCTTAACAGCAAAAACAATTTAAGCAATTGGCCTGTGAACACATTTTCATCTTGAAATGGAAGAAAATTTATTTCCATTATTTTTTGGTTTCTTTTACTGAGGTGGAGGAAGCCTACATAGATTAAAAAAGCTAGGCTGTGTTTTAGTATGTCATTTTTTCCATATCTTTTCATATAAATCTGCCTTTATCTGAATACATACTTTCCTGTAGTGAGATTCTATATAATAATGTGACAGTTATCAGCCACTTCTGCCAAAAATGCCCTAGTGGAGGACATTGGGGAGAATGTCATCTCTCCTTATTAATATGCTTTTAATTCTGATTGTTCAAAGTAAATATTATACTTTAAATTCCAACAACATGACCTAAAAATACCACCTGTCAGTTTGGTTATAAAAGGATTATTTTAAAGGAAAAAAAAGGACAGTGAACTGAATTTATATGAAGACTAACTGAAGGAAAGTCTGACACCAGGAAACTTAATTTTTTGTTATGCTCCTTATTAAGCAGAATCTTTTTTAATTAATGCAGACCCTAGGAAATATCAGTTACAACCACCTAGTTTACTACAATGCTCCAGTACCTTGTGTCACCTTATCTAGAGAACAGTATCCTACCTGTAAGAGGTAGACAGCTCAGACCATGTAGTAGCTCCAAATGAAGATGCTTTCAAGAATGCCCCTGTTGCACCCTACCTGCATGAGCTATATATACAGCTATACACATCTGGAGAAGTCTACTGAAGCCAGAGCATTGAAAGGGGACACACGGTGTGTACTTCGTATGTTGTAAGGTGTACAAGATAATCTAAGCATCATCAGCACCGAAGAGTGAGTAGCCACTGCCAACTGAACTTGTGGATTCTGGAAAAACATGAGAAAAATGTTTTATTTGCCCAATTTAACAATAAGTATTTTGCATCTAGGTTTGCTTAGTACTGAATAGACAGAATGGAAATCACAGCTGGCGTTTCTTGTCTTCACCACTGCCAGAACAAGCTACAATGCAAGAGCAGGGTAAAACTGGTTACATGATTTCATTCAAGACACCAAGATTGCTGTGGCCCACTTCATACAGTAACAAACATTTGTTTACACAAGAATATATGTATTTCTAAAATACTGTACCTCCTAAACTCACAGTCATTTTTAGGATACATGTTTCTGACAGTTGTCGGCATTCTGACTCATGATAAATACTTTTAGACCATTTCTACTCTGCCAGGTTCAGTAAAAGAACATTGCTGAGCTATTTGACATTACCACAGGTACAAAATGCCATTGAAAGTGTCTGATTTATTTTATATCTTCTTGTGGTTTAAGCTCCATCGGCAACAAAGCAACATGTGGCCACTCACTCATCCATCCCTCCCTCCCTCCCTCCCAGTGAGATGAGGAAGAGAATCAGGAGAAAATGGTAAAACCTCATGGGTTGAGATAAGGACAGCTTAACAGCACAATGCAAGAAGAGGAAAAACAGTAATACTAATAAAAAAGTATATAAAAAGTGAATGATGCACAATGCAATTGTTCACCACCCAGAACCCAATACTAGCCCACTCCTGAGCTGTGATTCCTCCTCCCCACTCAGACAGAACCCCCAGTTATATATAGAGCATGGCATCATATGGTATGGAATATTTCCTTACCTAATTCAGGTCAGCTATCCTGGCTGTGCCCCCACCCAGCTTCTTGGGAAAATTAACCCTATCCCAGACAAACCCAGGACACTTCTAGACAGACTTTTGAAATATAACGATCTCCCACATACTTACAGACTTACTCTGTGCTTACCTCCTGTATTATAAGCTGTGTTTACTAAAACTGTATCTATAGAAATTAGTGATTCTAGTCCTCACTGGGGGAGTAATACATGCATATTGATATTACTGCATCCTTTTAAAACCTTTGGATTTTTCATTCATTCTGCAGAGTGCAAGTAAAATGCTGATCTTTTTATCATTTTTATTTATATATTCTTTTTATAATTTCATGGTGTGGGTATATCATCTTAGGACACTCTATAATCTACAGTAAGGTCTGGCATCACATTTGCCAACTCTCACTACTTGCACACTGCAGCCCCTTGCACCTCCATTGCTACCACTTTGCTGCACCTGAAGACCAGCAGGGCAGGGATCATTTTCACATCTCTTGCCAAGATGCCTACAGCAGTCTACTACAACACACAGTTCATATGACTGATAAATCATTTAGACAGCCCAGTATCCGAGTTCCTTTATCATACTGTAACAGAAAAGTATGGTCATGCCATCCAGATTGGGTATATGTGCTAAATAGACTGCCTAACGTGGGCAGCTTAACTCAACCATTTCTTTGTATATGAACCAGGATCCATCAGTGCCTCAAGAGTAAATGAAAACATCAGGATGCAGCACATTGTTTGTGCCAGTCCTGCTAGTTCTTCATAGGCTACTATGGCTCTGCAAGTGCCTGAGTGCAGAATATATAGATACAATAGCTCAAATTGCAGACTCAGCATGGCTGGTTTGGCGTGGCACCACGACAAGCTAACCTATGTACAGTGCCTCAAAGGGCTTGATTTATTTGGACAATACAGCTGTAAGTATCTCATGATGTTCCACTGCAGATGACAGTCATAAGGTCACATCTGAACAGTAGTTTTCACTGTCATCCTGATGGGCATCTAGACAGTATACATTGATTACAGGTATACAACATATCATCATTGTTTTAATTTTTAAATGTCTTCAGTTAAGGAATAATCAGCACATACCTCAACCATTGTGTGTCTTAAATCATTATTATCCTCATTTATATACATAGGAAGCGATATATTTTTACATAGGACCCAAACTAAACTAACATACCTGAAGTTACATACCAAGATGCAGTGCAGGCAGGAACAGCATCATGTCTGCATTCACAGCCTGCTGCCCTCCTCACCACACAGCTCTTATGACAACAATTCCATCACACAGTGATTACCAATGCCCTACGGTGCACCAGTTGTATTAAGAGAATATTAAAATATTAATATTAAATTAAAAGAAAAGGCAAGAAAAACATACAGAACAGCAGGAAAACTACGCATATGATGCCATACTTAGAAGTGAAGAATCTCTCAGTTAAAAAGGTTATTTGTATCTGGTGAAACCTTTCATGACTGCAACAGCTTCTACTTTTCTACCTTCTCATACAACATTGCTATAAAGTATTTATTATTTAGTATTATCTAACATTTGCTTTGATTTTAGTAACTTATATTGCATTTTAGAAACATCAGCTCATGTAAAATACCATACAAGTCATGGTTTTCAGAATACCATTTATTCCAGTTTTGCCTTTAAATGGACTATTTCTCTCTCAATGCATGACAGGCCTGTATTTGGTGTTTCATTCTTCTTCCTGAGTGCACTGAAGAAAGGGGTCAGAAGCCTAAGCAACCGTAAAAAAAAAAAAAAACAAAAAACAAACAAACCATGTTGGTGTGCATTTCTGTAAAGCACCCTATTCCTTGAAAAGCAACTAGATGTCAGGTCCTTGAACAAGGTTAACACACAGTGAAAAAATTAAAATAAGCAATAAATACTTGGGCTATGCAGCCTACAAATATAAATTACACCATGCTATCTTGCATGGCTTTAACAGGTCAAATAAAAAAAATAAGTAAGAAGTATGAGGAGAAAAATGAGAAGTAAAAAAAATAGCCAAATAATACATAGCATCCAGCACTGTTCAGCTGTACAAATCCTTTGACTGTAGGGCTGCATATCTGAATTTTACACAGCATTTACATATTTATATAGTCTACAGAACACACTCAGGTATGTTTTCAAAAGGAAAGAACCTCCCTACAGACTGTGTGATCAGCAATCACTACGCATGGTAAATATGAAAATATACATATACACACACACCCCACTGTATAAAATCAAAGCTATTCCCATGTTTCTAATGTAATTTTAAGTTTTCGTATAAGGCTTTAAAAGTGCTATTTGGTTACTGCCTGCTAAAAGAAAATCCAGTGAACCTCAGCTGAAGCATTCCTTAAGCTCTTCAGGAATTCATGCCTCAGTCTTCTTTTCAGCCCTGTTTCAATCTTCTCTATGCGGCTGGAGGATCTGATTGTTTCCTACTCTTATCATTCACTAAAGCCACAGTCTTGCAGCCACACACACTCTTTGATGACACCTGTAAGCATAAAGCCCAATGACTTAGTTGGTTTAGGAAAAGATAAAGACCCTCTTCCATGATCCAAAAAGTCTTTACAATAACTTATCCTCTGGAGACCAAAGGGAAGTATAATTGGCAAGTTATGATGAAAAGACAAAATGCCCAGCAATTTCATTTTTCTAGAAAGCAAATATTGGTAGGTTTTCCTTTGTAACTGCTGGTGTAGTAATTTCTTCAGTGATAAAAGAATTGATGGCCCTCAACCAATGCCAGAAGTACCAGATTTCACTTATCAGACAGTCAGACATGCGCACCTATCAGAGGCCCTGGAGCTTGTTTTCCTCACAGCCAGGACTGGCCCTTCTCACCCGAGAAATGACTCGGGGAAGCCAGCTTTAGAATAGACTGCTACTAAATGAAAGCCTCTGGTATGAGGCTTTAAATATGAGCACCATATTTAAAACCTATTATTGTAAAATTATGAATTCTTCACACATTTGCACACAGGAGATGTCTTACTTCCTCAGATCCGTACGTAAGGCAAGCACACACTTAGACCTAAGCACACATAAAGCCTTACCAAAGTCAACAGAGCATGCTTGAGTTTTACTCCAGAGCAACATCAGAACAGCAGATTTTCAAGTATCTAAAGCAGCTTTTTTAAAATAAAAGCGGATTATTTCTGTCAGTGTTGTTTCTCTTATGAGGCAAGAGAGAGCATGGGGTTTTATGACATTTTCCATGGAGACTCTTGGTCCCCATTTCCTTCCTGGGGAAGAGCAAGCTGGCAGTCAGGTGCACTTTCAGTCTCAAACACTGAATCTCAAGATCTTGAGGCATCCATTTATGTTATGATCCCAACTCAAAAACTGGCTAAATGGAAGAAATGTAGAAATATTAAACCAACTAGTCAACTCACATGAATTAAAGAATAAGTCAGAGAATTTTTCCCATTGCTCTTGAAAAGACTGATCAAAACCTGTAGTAAATCTGAAAATGAGTCATATTTTCACTGTGCAAAGAGAATTGATCAGCAACATAAAAATAGGACAGCAAAACAGTAATTTCTTCTCCATTATGGGAATTGTATCACCCAAAATAAACAACTTCTTAATATCCACCAGCTGCATGTAAGGATTATTTCCAAGGCTGACAACTGCCTGCACTATTTATGTAATTTAGAAGTCTGAAGTATTTACCCTATTAAAACATATGTGATAGAGATCTGGTTTTGTTTGTACAGGTCCAAGGCACAGGCTAGAACAAGAGAATTTTATTTTTTTTTCTAACACCAATGGAAAAATATTACTTTATTGGATTTCTAGCAAGTAACTGTTTTACTGAAAATAACAACACAGGAAGCACAGGAAGTAACAGCTTGATAGCACAAGAAATAAATTATAAGAGAAGTCTTTTGAAATAAACACTTTAAATGTCTTATTTTATTTGATCTTCCTTAGTCATCCATCGTTCTTATTATGCTCTGTGTACTTTTTTCTGCATGTATTTATTTTCAAACCAAAATTAATGAAATGAATTTTAAACCAAAATTAATGAAAAGGCATATTCTAACTGAACTTCTTAAGTGTAGATTGGCTAAGTAAGGATATCACCAGTTTCATGTTCAAAGGGACACATTTTTGCAAGCTTCTCTATATTTTAGTCTTTTATTTATTTATTTACAAAAAAAACAAACCAACAGAATTGTGGTATGGCTATTTCATATAAAATGTGAGTGAAGCTAGTATTTTGCAATTAAAGTTGAAACTACTGTGATGTCAGGAAACATTACAGCTTTACTATTTATTTTTCTATATGATCCTATTCAAAACTTCTGTCAAACCTTCCTGTTTCCAAATCTTGATGATGTCTCTAATAAAGGAGCAACTTGTCCCTAGCAACTTGAAGTAATGTAGAAAATCAAGAGAAGTGAGAAATCTTCTCATTTCCTCATCTAATTTGTTGTCTAATCTCACTGCATATAGAGAACTCATCCTTATTTTCTACAGATTGTGAAAAGAAGGTAAACTGTAAATCCAATACAAAATATTTGTGGGTTTGCCTGCCATCCAAACTGAATTTTAATTTTTAACAATACATGAGTTTTATTTCCCCTGTGCCTTTAAGAAGCTAGGTTAAAACACGCCTCTCAGTACCTTGAAATGATTTGAGTCAAGATGTCTACGCTTGTTGAGATACAGATACAGTATTTGGGACCAGCAATGGCTATTTTAATGGGAAACAGCTTTCAAAACTAAAGAAACTTTGATAAACTGTAATGGAAATCTCAAAGGTAAGAAGTCTAGGCTTGGCAGACACAAGGGAAAATTAGCTACAGGATACAATTTACAAAATAACAAGAAGCATCTCCATTGGTAGGTATGTTTGCAAAATCATGTTTAAAATTTCTAAACTCAACCACTTGCATTTTGATTCTGCACATTTAGAAGCAAAGCTTCCATTTGGTCCAGTGAGAGCAGTCTTAAACTGGTGAGCCACATGCTGTCCTCATTTAAACACAAGCTCAACATGTCTGAAGTGTTTTCATCTACGCACATGCAAATTAGTAAAACTTGTGTAAGACTGAATGTCACTGCCTTCATGGCTAATTGACACACATTAGTTAACATTTTTTCCTATAATTTCATTTCCCTCTAGTCCCTGCTCATTTTGCATTCTGAAGGAGAGAAGGGCAGTTTTTCAGCTGACCTAACGAAAACACTGCCACGACAAATGAGAAACCAACCTGTATGCTGTGGAGTTCAGCTGGAGAGAATGCTAATTCTCTCCCTCAATACTGCCTTCAAAGAGATTATTCAAGCCTCTCTCTGACACGGAACACAGTGATCAGCCAGCAAATGCTAGAAATGAAAATAACCTTTATCTGTTTTAACAAAAAGATGAACTAAAAAAAGCAGTCACTCATGCCCTGAATGTTTACTATTAGCAATAAACAAAGTGACTTTCTTTAGTGCTTATTCAATAACTTTAATTGATAAGTTTGCTACTGTAGACTTTGGAATTATTAAAATGGTGTAGTTTTTCTGCATGAGGCAAAATAAGGAACAAAATAAGCAACAGGGACCTGATTTTGGGGAGGGGGAGGAACAGAAAAAGTCCTGTTACTGATGTTTATAAAAAAAAAAAAAAAAAATCCCGTTACTGAGATCCAGAACATGCCTGAGAAATCCAGGAAACATCTGAACTACAATTTTGCACATGAAAACTACACACACTGAAGCTCTGTCCTCATAAAGCAAGTGGAGTAATTTACAGAATTCAGGTATCAAATACCCTAAAAGCAGGAGAGTACCTCAGATAAAAAAAATGTGTCTCAGTCCCCATCTATCAAAGATAATGTGAATGGACCAAAGTCAGTAAATGAATCACACGACTAAGAGTAATGAAAACCTTGTTAAGATGACAAAATGTACCACTAGAGAAATGAGTTAAGATGTCTGAATTTTCACATGAAGAAAATTAAAGCACCAAGGTGAGGCACAGGAAGTAATCTAACTAATCACCCCAAATTTCTGCTCCTGCACAGTAGTCTTAATGTATTTTAAACTTGCAGTAATTAGTGACATAGAGGTCAATATATTTTGTCTTAGTCTAATTAAATTAAGGAAAAAAAGGTTAATGAAAGCAGGCTGATGTTATCTGCTATAGAAATATTTATAAAGCGATGACTACAGTATACTCTGTACAGTAATATATAATGTACTCAGTACAACTCCCTGTAAGAATGAAACCTGGCAGTGCCTCCCATGACAGGTAAGTACATAATGATATTAACATCAATATCATATGGCGTTTTCTACCAGCAATATCAAAGCACTTCAGAAAAAGAAAAGCATCAGTATTTCCATTTTACATATTGGGAGGTCAGAACAGAAATGATCTGACAGTGTTAAACATCAAGAAAAGACAAATGCCATCCCTACACACTGAAGATTTTCTATAGTTACAGGAATTATTCTTCGAATTTTATAAGCATTCAGTATCTTGTTAGAAAACAAAAAGATAAAACTAACTCCAAGCCCAAGAAATATTTAAAAGCACAAACAATCTAATGGCAAATTTAAACATGCATCAGCATCTGAAAGTAGGATGTTTTTAAATTATACTTTCATTGCTTTATCTGGTCATGATAAAACCATAAATACTCAAAACTAAGTAAACTGTAGTACAATTTCACTGAACACTCTTGGAGGGTCCTACTGCACAGAAATGTGTTGTGCACCTAGAAACACCTAGTGAGATTTTTAAGTTTTATCTCTAGAAGTGTTGTTTTTTGGAGTAGTAAAACAGTGATGCATTCATTTAAGCATGCTAATATGGGGCTTTAAGTCAGAGAGAGAAAAGGTCCCATTTTGAAAGTTATTCACACGTACAGAATTCTATAAAGACAATCTGTTCATGGAAAGAAGCACAATGCAATGGTGGAGCAGAAAAGAAACCAACATGTCACCTTCCTTCAGTATCACCACCCAAACAAGACGGACATGGAAAGGTCTCTTGAAGGTCATGAGATTGGAACTGTTTTGGACTAACTGCTAATGAAAATGGAGACTGTGGCTTTTGGAGATGTGCCACACAGAGGTTTCCAGTATGTATTCCATGCTGGAATTTTTCCTTCCACAAGCAATTTGCTCTATTTAAACAGCTTGCATCTTTTGGTCTCTTGTCCATATTTCAGAAACTGCATGTTGTTGCGGTTTAACCCCAGCCGGCAACTAAGCACCACACAGCCACTCACTCACTGCCCCAGCAGTGGGATCGGGAGAGAATTAGAAGGGTGGAAGTGAGAAAAATAGTGGGTTAAGATAAGGACAGTTTAACAAGTAAAGTAAAAGCTGGGCACACAATGTCAAATAAGGAATTCATTCACCAATTCCCATGGGTAGGCAGGTGTTCAGCCATCACCAGGACAGCAGGGCTCCATCACACGTAACAGTTACTTGATAAGACAAATCACATCACTCCAAATGTTTCCGCCCCACCCTTTTTCTTCTTCCTCCGCCAACGTTATGCAGTAAGCATGATGTCATATAGTCTAGGATATCCTTTTGGTCAGTTGGGGCCAGCTGCCCCAGCTGTGTCCCCTCATCTTCTTGCCCACCCCCAGCCTACTCACTGGTGGGCTGGGGTGAGAAGCAGAAAAGGCTTTGACTGTAAGCACTGCTCAGAAATAACTAAAACATCTCTATTATCAACAACTGTTTCAGCGCAAATGCAAAATATTGCTTCATATTAGCTGCTATGAAGAAAATTACCTCTATCCTAGTCTAAATCAGATCACGTGTGATTTTTAGTTCACTGTAATGATGCAGGAAGACCACCTAGCTGTACTTTTCTCTGTAGACTACGGTGATTGAGTTTGCTAAATCCTTTTCATCAAACAGGCATTACAAATCTGCTGCTGGAGCTGCAAATTTAAGCCAGTGTCTGCCCCTTCTGAGAGGTGGATCTTAAAAGCAGGGCACTCCTATGACAATCTCACTAGAAAGAATAAGTTTTTAGATGTCTAAAATTGCTGAAGTCATTTAAGCATCTGACAGGGAAAAAACACATTGCCAGCAGTGCACAGGACACATTTCAAGGGCAGAACTGAAAACACCACTTATGTATTGTGAAGACACAGCAGTCCCTCCAAAAATTTTACTGAAGTCTTACTACATCTAGCGAAGGATTTAGAAAACCTGCATAATGCAACTTACTCTTAAATGTATAAAATCAAACTCCAGAAACTACAGAGTTCTTACAGACTCAGAAAAAGGGTGTATCAAACAGTTTAAGAGATTGACAACCTCCCTCGTCAGACAGATGCAGGTAGTAAACTCCATAGCTCCGTTGGATGTAACATCCTTTCCTTGGGGCACACAATTTTTGGTGCTGCTATGGATATCAGAAAAGTGCCAAAACAATTAATCTGGCATCTGCTGTTAACTGTCCCCCAAAATGCATCTCTGAGGGTACAATTCTTCACCTATGGTTCCTTCCTCAGGACATTCCCTATCTCAAGGCATTCTGCCATGTCATACAGTACACATCTTCTTCTGCTTCTGTACATTTCTGGAGTTTATTTCTCCAGACTATTCTATGCTCTGTCATACTCAAAATGATAACTGTATATGATGGGGCTGTGGTCCAAGTTCACAGAATCGCAGAATGGTAGGGACCTCACAAGATCATTGAGTCCAACTCCCCTGCCACAGCAGGGCAAAACTAGAGCAGATCATGCAGAAACGCATCCAGACAGGTCTTGAAAATCTCTAGAGAAGGAGACTCCACAACTTCTCTGGGGAGTCTACTCCAATTCTCTACAACTCTTACAGTAAAGAAGTTCTTCTTCATGTTGAGGTGGAACGTGCTGTACTCTAGCTTGAATCCATTGCCCCTCATCCTATTACAACGCACAAGTGAAAAAAGGTTGTCCCTGCCTTCTTCACACCCAGCCCCTATGTATTTATAGACATTAGTTAGATCCCCCAGTTCACTGATTTCATATTCACTATTACAGTGAGAGGTATGAAAAAGCCTTTAAAATCCCTTAAGTGGACAACTGCTTACCAGTGCATTCCCAGAACATACTTTCCAATCCAAGATCGTTATTAACTAGAAGATGTCAGAATTCTTCAGAAATGTTGTCCTCTGTATTTTTGGCCTCACAACAATAAATGTCAGACAGCATTACTTGTCATCACTTGTCCCTTGTTATTGTCTCCCTCAATGGTATTTCTGTCACTTAGTTCTGCCAGTTTATTGTGCACAAGTTTCAAAGGAGATAATTTTTAATCACCATTTTTAGTTTGATGATTCGCAGTTTCTTGTGACTATTCCTTCTCTTACAGCCACAGCAGAGGGGGAGCAAGAGGTAAAAGCACTACCCTTTCTATTGCTATTTTTTACCTTCATGGTATTGTGTCATCTCTGTCTTGCCTGAACAGTCTGAACACGTATTGAACCAAGTACTTTGATAGCTACTAAATGTTCTTTTTATATTATTCATGTGTAATTGTCCAAGCATCAATAGAGAGTGTCATGGTTTAAGCCCAGCTGGCAACTGAGCACCCCACAGCCGCTCGCTTACTCACTCCTCCCCTCAGTGTGATGAGAAGAAGAATCAGGAGAAAATGGGAAAAACCCCATGGGTTGAGATAAGGACAGCTTAATAGAATGACAAAAAGATAAAAGAAACAACAGTAATAACAACAATAATATATAATGTGAGTGATGCACAACACAGAATCACAGAATCATTTAGGTCGGAAAAGACTCTTGGGATCATCGTGTCCAACCATTAGCCCTACTCTACAAGTTCACCCCTAGACCATGTCCCCCAACACCACATCTAAGCGATGATTAAACACATCCAGGGATCGTGACTCAACCACCTCCCTGGGCAGCCCATTCCAATATCTCACCACTCTTTCTGTGAAAAATTTTTTCCTAGTGTCTAGTCTAAACCTACCTTGTTTCAGCTTTAGGCCATTCCCTCTAGTTCTGTCACTAATTACCTGAGAGAAGAGACAACTTCTCACTATCTAGAACCAGCCACCCCACCGAGCTGCCTGAGCTTTCCCCGTATATACTGAGCATGACTCAGTATGGTATCAAACATCCCACTGGCTGGTTCAGTTGCTACTCCCCTCTCAGCTTCTTGTCAAAATTAACACTATCCCAGCCAAGCCCATGACAGAGAGTTACTAAACCTTCCTGCAACTATGTGAAAAACTGAAAGCTACAAGACATAACACAGTGAGAAGATGTTTTCTAGGTAAAAAAAATTACATTTTGGGTGCACAGAGCTGGATGTCCAACATGTTTCTAGGATGGCATGGAACGCTGCTGGCTTGCTTCCCCACACAGCAGGTTTGGTGTTAGCTGTGACAGACACAGCACTGGAAAGACATCTGAACCATCCCATAAGCTGCACGTGGCTGAAAAGCTATAGACTGGCTAATTTTACAGTGACAGAAAGACCAAATACAGGGGTGCAGGGAAGCCTGTTATTGGTTACTGGTAAAACAACACAAAGGCACCCTGAGCAAAATGTCCTTCGGCCTTTTCATGTCAGGAGAACTAGATTTCATCATCTGAAAAAGATCCTAAAGTGTCATCCCAGTTCATTCACAAGACACGCTGCAACACGAGTCATGTAAATAATCCCTCCAATTCCAGCCATCTATAGCTTTCAGAAATAACCAACAAAAGTAGTAAGTCTACAAGGGCCCATTCCACCCATGTTGCTCTTCATTTACTTTCTCAGCTTTTTAGGATCAGAAGTTGCTCGCTGCTTCTGTCTTAAGACACAGTAAAAAAGGGAAACACTAAACATTACATCAACACTATGTCACGGGGTGGTCCCTTCCTCTGACATTTGTGACTGGAAAATTCACCTGTTTATCTTCTCATTCATGAAGACCTCATCTCTGCTGTGAACAAGCACCTTCAAACACGTAACACGATAGTACTGCTGTCCCAGAAAAGACATAATTTTTTTTCTGCATGGGGCAGTAAGGTGCACTTGGACCTAGTTTTAGGAAGCAGTACAGAAGACTAATCATGGTAAGCAATGGTAAGGCACAAGCAGTAGCTTCATTTTCTAATGGACACCTGGATAATCAGGCAGGAGAGAAGAACAAAAACCAGCCAGCTTATTTTGAAGAGGAAGGTAACACTCACTTGATGCAGTGGGAGAGGAAGTGGAGGAGGGGGCATGAGACACCCTGTAAGTCAAAAGTTGCTTTGGGCAGGGCCAAAAGGGACCACAGGGGAGTGCTCATTCTCACCAGAAACATTCAAAAGCAGTTATGTCCTGAAATCTTGTCCTTATTATTGCCTGTATTATTTGCAATACCTGACTGAAGAGAACCTCATCAGTTATCACACCCATAGTATCAGTGTCTGCTAATTACACATGAAGATCCTTTCCATGGTGTATATCAGCCTTCACCAGCAATTAGCACATTTTCTGTTATGACACCCCTCCCCAACGCTTAAAATATGAATGAGGCCACATGATTAACTAGGCTCTACAATATCCAGCTGATGGCATTTAAACATTTGATATAAATTTAGAAGTCTAAGTATTTGATCTAATTTAGACGTCCAAGTGTCTTTGTTAGGCTACAACTTCCATTTGTGCTGTAGTAGATGAAAAAACTCCACCAAAGAGTGACAGAGAAAATCCAACTTTCCATCTGGTGCTCTGCTGTTGAGCATGCTCACAATTCACTCTGTCCACAAATTTGATTCTACAGAAAACAAGAGTTAAGGGCCCTTGACGGGCAGCAGAAGTGCTGAGGAGTTTTCCCTGCATTCCTGGCAAGCCTGTGAAGATGATGGCAACTTCATACAAGTTTACTGTTTCTTTGTGTGTAATATAGGGTTTTCCTGCCTCAAATCACGAATTACTGACTTCTTGACTTTTGTCTAAGAACAAGGGCTATTTCTATTAAATCAGACTGTGACTGCAAGAAAGAAGTAAGAAATAAGAGCAAGATTCAATGTTCAAAAGTCAGTTACCTTGCCGTGTCTACAATTTAGATTACAAGTCCGAACCTACTCTTAAGACAGAATTCACTTGCTCAACAGTCAGATTTCTCACACCTCATAAGCCATTCTGTGTAAGTGTGAAATTTGCTATGGGAACTCCACAGTATTACTTAGAAATTCATTTGCATTGCCATGTTGCAACTGTACATATGCCCATGCAAAAAAATGCACACTTGTCATTTGAAAAGACAGAGGGCCCAACTTATCCTTTTAAAAAGGCTATTTTTGACAAATTGACACGTCTTCAAAACTGGGAGTCACTACACACACCCCCAAATTTAGCTTGCATCAAAGCATGAAGGAAACTCCTCTGAGAGGCAGGAAAAAACCCTCAACCCCATTGGGATGAAGGTCAGGTCTTACAGCTCTTGGGCAATTGCTCTACAGAAAAAGACAGGTACTCCATACTCCTACTGTATCTTAAAAAGAAACAACAGCTGAGACCATACTGCATTTTGCCACAGGGCTGCTCTTATATGGACGGATGAGACGTTCATTCTCTGAACATATGCAGAAGACTGAACTCTTCAGGGTATACTTAATACTTAAACCAAGATTCATCCCATCTAATTATAGCACTACACAGACAGGTCGAAATTACAAGAATCACCACTCTGTGTAGGCTCATTACATAAAAAGGGGAAAGAGACAATCACCTTCAGGCTGTGATTCACACATTAGGTCCGTATCTGGCTGCTAAGAATGGGAATATTTGAAGATGAAACAAAATCAATGTAGGAACTCCGGGAATTATTCCCACTATATTAGAAACCTCCAACAGGTCAATTACAGAGGTTTTCTGGGGCTTTGGACTCAGGTAAGCCCAAGTCTCCTTTTAGGCAAAGCTCTCATTTGGATCTGTTCTTCTACCTATGTCTTAAGGCATTTTAGAAGAAAAATAAATAACATTAATTTTAATCAGCTTATTACCTGGACTTGCAGCTATATGTAGTAAGTACCCTGTGCTTGTGGTCTCTATGAATTCCTAACACTGTGCTGAGCCTGTAAGTTTTGAGGACAAGTATTGAAACTGAAACATATTATCTGCCTATCATAGAATGTTAGGGGTTGAAAGGGACCTAGAAAGATCATCTAGTCCAACTCCCCTGCTGGAGCAGGATGACCTAGATCAAGTCACACAGGAACGTGTCCAGACGGGTCTTTAATGCCTCCAGAGAAGGAGACTCCACAACCTCCCTGGGCAGCCCATTCCAGTGCTCCATCACCCTCACAGTGAAAAAGTTTTCCCTTATGTTTACCCTAAACCTCTTGTGCTCCAACTTACTCCCATTACCTCTTGTCCTAACATTGGATGACATTGAGAAGAGTCTGGCTCCATCCTCCTTACACTCGCCTGCTATATGTTGCCTCTACTGCTAAACTAGTATTTATTCTTCCACCAAAAAAAAACAGTTGCAAAATGCAAACACCCATTTTAAACTGATCTTTAGAAGTTAGGATTAATGATAGTACAACACACTAATAACTTATGATCAAAAGCCACTGAGATGGAATCACAGCATTTCAGAGTACAGTTTTAAGAGACAGTAAAACTAACATCATACCAGGTAGAATTTCAAATAAAATATTTTTTTTCTGGCTACCTGTATCTTCCTCAAATCTTCCTCCAGCAACATTCTTCCAACATGCTATTACATATTAAAAGGTATTAGAAAAATATGCTCTTATTCAAGTATATACAGCAACTTCCTCTGCACTGAGCAATATATGCAACACTGCCAAATGATGACCGGCTCAAAGATTCAAGAGTAGGAATCCATTAATATCTCCTGTGCATGAATTATTAATCTTTTTTTTTCCAGTTCATAAATCAATCTGATTGCATACTTGTGGACTGAAACAGCAGAATGCATACACCACATTAGTTCATTTTTCCCCCCCTCAAAATCTGATTATAAATACCTAGTACCTACACCTAGCTAGCCACTAATCAAAACAATGTTAATTTGCTCAGCTAGGATACAGTTGTATTGAGTGCAAGAAAACAGCAAGTTGGTATTGAGTGCAAGAGAACAGTTTTTACAACAACTCAGAGAACAACAGCTCAGTAAGAGGAACTTACCTTGTCCTCTAAACTGTTTCTGAGATGTTAACAAATTTCCTTTTTCTGTCACTTGCTGATCAGTTGAATGAGTTACAGATTTAGAATGTCAGAATTCCTCAATAAAGTGAAATATTAAAACTATGCAAAGATCAGGACTGAAAGGGCGAGACATACCATGGCTCTCATCTAAATGTTGCTGCCTAAAAAAGCTGGATGTCAGGCTAGTCATCTGCACTGCTGAGCATTTGAAGTAATGGCTCCACTTTGGGGAAGCCTCCTTCTCATTGCTGACTACAGAGAAAGCACAGATCAGTAGCTTAACTGGACACACGCCTTTAGATCACTAAGACTAGCCTAGAGTTGTTGCTTGCCACCAGCATCTCCGGCTTTTTCTGATCTGTTTTTTGTTTTAACTGCATCAGTTCAAATGACCCAGATCATTGTGAGGGCTTCCAAACACTAATACCAACAAGAGCCAGAGGACAAGAAGACCCAGCTCAGACCAAGGAGGATGCCAGACATCCTCTTTTGATGGCAGGGCAGATTTATAGCAGAATAAAGAAAATTGCCTCTCACACTACAAAGGATGCCATTATTCTCTCAGTGTGTTTCTGGAACAGAAATCATTTTTGCCTGTGCAAGTAGAGAATTCTCCAAGTAGCCTTTCCAGTTAGAAGTAAAAAATTCTCCTCCTTGGAGTTATTTCTACATGTTTATTTTAGCTAATTACTAACATTATGAAACAGTACTTCATGTCAAAATTATACTCAGTCAACTTCCAAGATTTTACTCGACTGTAATAAATGATCCATAAATATTTGCACTGTGATGTTATTATTTTCCAGGCAAAAAGAATTTGCGCTCTCAACTTTACAGTTTCAGAAAACAAACTGCAGTTCTAGAAGTCACCAATATCAAGTATAAGAATCACCAGTATTAGATATGGGAAGACAGATCTTGGAGCTTTAGGTCAGCAAATCCATTAAAACTAAACTGAAGAACATACGGGAGTTTGGGACACTGAAGCCCAAATAGCCCAAATGAATACATAGCTTTATACTGTTAAAGTCTATAGCTATGACAGGTACAATAAAACTCTGCAAGGTTGTTCTTCTGTAATTTCGGGAATAAAAGGCAGTGTATGATTTGAAGTATTTAATGACAGGCTAAGGAAATTACAAGATATGAAAATGCTTGTGAATACCAACACTAACTAGTGGTTCATACAATACCTGGCACAGGACTAATATTAACACAACAGAGGTAGAAGGTGACAACAGTAAAAATCCTCACCAGCTGCAGCTGAACAGGAACTGCCAACATCCCACACATCTATTACAGGGCTTGAAGTGCAATCCCTATCCCTACTTTGAGACAGGGATTGCATTTCAAGCTGTGTAATATACAGCTGGCTTCTACCAGCATCCCAAATGTTGTTGCCTCATGGGCAGAGGAGAAAGGAGAGGTGGTAGGGGAAGCTGGCAACAGGTCAAACAGTGCGAAAAAGGCTTGCAAAGTGCACAGTGCAGCTGCCGTAACAAGCTTAACTGACAAATATAACGTACCTGGCTAGTAAACAGGATGTCTTTACGGAAACGACTAAAAATCCTATAAAAGGAATTGGTGCTACTCTCCAAATGTACCACTTAAAAGATAGACATTCTCAACCGGAAACAGCTGCTTATCCCATAAAATAAATATATAGATGTAAGTAATTACTAGTTGAAAAAACACAGTACCCAAGATACCAACTGGCAGGTGATACATGACACAATATAAAGAACCAATCCAAATGCACATAAAGGAGAAACATAGTTCAGATGTAGGCTGCTAGACAGCTCGGTCCCACTGAGAAGCTCTTCAACTGCGGGGATATAGTGTTAAGCTACCAACTTGTCACAGATAAAGAAGCTTTTGTGACAAAACCCATGACAAATCCAGGTATATTCCTGGCCAAAGCTGAACAAGGAAGATAGGAGACCGCAAGCTAAGCATGGACTAGCTGACCACAGCTAGTCCAGGCGCAGCACACAACAGCACCAGCAGTGAAGCATGGCCCTGGCATGGCCCACAGTGGCCAGGAAGACAGCAGGGCCATCTGGAAAGACAGACTGTGAAAGGAGTAGCCAGGACCACAGTACTCCGGACTCTGCAAACAAGTTCATCTCCACTAACAGCCAGTGCCAAAACCAGATGCCAAACTGTAAATGGTAGATAAAGCTCACTCCCTCTGCACCCTTCAGTTCAGACAGACTTCAAAATCTGGGGAAACACAGCTTCCTCCAAAGCCCACATACTCCAAGCAGGAAAATGAGGGGAGAGATAACAAAGACTTTACTGGAACTGCACAACAAATGCTTTCCTCTCTTTAGACTTTCAGAAGCAGAAAAACAGAAAAAAAGATAACAAAACCAGCAATGGAGTCAACATCCCCAGAAAGGCTGAGACAGCATGGCAGATCTAGTTTGAGATGCTTAGCAAGCATGACAGCATGTTACACATAGTTCACATTCTAAAATAGAGAGCCTATGGAACAAGCAGCATCTTGTGAATGATGGTCTACATAATAAACTGTACAGTAAGACAATTTCTTCAAGGAACTGCTGAATCTGTACAGTAAGACAATTTCTTCAAGGAACTGCTGAATCTCCAAAGAAGATTCAAAACAAGGTACTCTAGCCTCAGCACCCTGACCCTTCAGTGAAGGTTGTTTAGTGAAGGCTGCTTACTGCAAGCAATAGGCAGTGTAGTTTCCTGAGCCTAAGACAGCTCAAGGAAACATATACAGGTGCTGCCACTGGAGTAAACCTCCAGTTTCTCAGCTACAGCAGTTAATTCTCTACCTGTTCTGATCTCCATTTGATTCAAAAGCTTTGTGGGTGACAAAGCCAAGGCAGGCAACTCTCTCCCTGCAGTGCTCGGTTTCTTCTACACAGAAACACAACTGCCACTTGGGCACATCAGCCCTGCCCCCATAAACCCCATGCTGCCTTCCATCATCAGAGCCTGGATTTATTACCTTCCTGCATCAACTAATTGAACAGTATATTCACCCTACTCAAGAGCGTCAGAGGGCAACCAAGAGTGCCCAGGGAGCAGCACACCCATGTCTACTGTCTTAGCCAGCAACCATTACATCAGGGATGATTATCCCTGAAGATGCTACTTTTTACCCCAACTAGAGAATTTAACTTTCTCAATTTCATTCTGAGAGTTTCCTTAATTAATAGCTTCCTTAAATTCACTGAGTCTGCTATTTTTCATGCCACCATGTGAGTGGGAAAGAACAGCAAAGAATCTGGTTCCATATAATCTACTTGCTTGGAAGAAAGGTCATTACGCAAAGCCCTTATACCACTAAAAAAGGCATACTCCATTTCTTTCATTTTACAATACTGCAAATGCATTCAATTAATAATGTATGAAAAAGCACTGACTAATTTTCACAACTGATTAATTATAAAAATGTCTACAGTGATTGAGTTTACAATCTCTGAAGCATCTGCTTACTTAAGAAAATAGCAATGGAGTCTGTTTCCCTCACCACTAGTTGATTGGTGTTGAGGTAGAACTTCCATTAGTTAAATGGTAAGCTACCTAATTTTAGCATTTGGTTCCAAAGGAGGTAAGATAAATGTGAATGATTGTGCCATTCCTGTGTGTGCTACTAAAAGGAAAGTTAATTCAGTTTGGAAAAGTCTCCATCTTTTTCATATCCCTTACCAAGCCCTGAGGCACGTATTAAAGGCAGACAGGGTTAAAAAACATAAAACAAACAAACAAACCCACACAAAAAAAACCCACAATAAAAAATAAACAAAAAACAACCCCACAAAACATTGTTTTCAAAACACACTTATTTTTCAATTGCTTATGACTTTAAATTTGGTAAAGTCAGAATTTAAAATTATACTAGGCTGGATTTAGACAGTAATTAGTTCTAAATAAAATCTAACAGCCTTACTGAACATAAAGTACTGACATTATCACTTCAGATCACAAACTAAATTGTTAGGATTAGCACAGCTATCTAATAATAAGAGACAACACATCTCAGTGAGAATGTTATTCTACCACCAACTTCTTTATTATTATATGAGCAAAAATAGATTATAGCAGTTCCTATTAAACAGAATAACAAAAAACAGATGGTCCATTTATATTATCACTGTGTTTTAGTTTGTTAGTAAACAAAAATGTAAACAATTGTACAAGGTTTTTTCATGTGTTTATTATGTACATTTGTACATAATTTGTACATTATGTACATATAGTATTTAATCTGAGGAATCTGATATTTACCTTGGTTAGGCAGGTGCCTTTTGTTCATTCAGCATAAGAAATTGCTGATGTATTATTTTGTTATAAGCAACTTGCATGTTTGGGGTTTTTTTTAATTTCTACTCTTGAACAGCTTTACCAATCTAATACTGACATTCTTAGCCAAACCACCCCTCAATCATTGCTATCTGACCCATTACATTTTAAAAAAATGGAAAAGTCCAAAAAGCACAGTAAGGAAAAAAAAAAATTTAGAATAGATAAGACTATTGCAAAAATAACATTAACTTTATTCTTTTCAAGCAAAGCAGTACTCTCTATAATTAAAAATTCCTATCAAATTTCACAGCACTTTAATTATGTTCTCTGAATGTATTTAAAAAGTGGTTCTTCAGTGACCTGAAATGCTGGATTATCTATGCACTAAGACAAACAAGTAGAAATCACATGCTAATAAAATCACATAAAAACAGATAAAAAGCAAACAGTTTAATGGCTCTGAAAGGACTAGCAAAGTTTTGCCACGTGAAGAACTTACTAGAACAATTTTACCACGTATATCTCTGTTCACCTTATACCTAGAATTAAAACCAAAAGTATGAAGTGCATCCAAAATGGTACCTTAAGTACCAGCAGCCTCATATACACACGAAAAAGCAATGAGGATGTGTTTAATCAGGTCACACAAACTAAAAAATTCTGAGGGTTTTTTTTTTCTCCCCAAATCACATTTTAAACCTCAATAACCACACGACATAAAAAAATCCACTGAGCAAAGATCCTTGGTAAAGCAAAAGTATTTCTTACTGCTAACCCCATTAGTCATGTGTCATTTTGCATTAAATGAAGTTTTCAATATAAAAAAAAACACCAACGAAAAAACAAAACCACAAAAAACAACAACAGAAGGAAAGCCAACGAGAAGAGAACAGCAGCAGTGAAGCCACAGACTGTAGTGAAAGAATGTGGCAGTGTCACAATGCCCAGACCTCCCCAAACTGTATCGGGGAATATTCCTGAAAGGGAAGGCGATTGGAAATACCACGCTGAGCAGGACAAAAGTCAAACACTTCGCGTGCTTGGGCTTAAAGATCAAAAGTTGCATTTTCCTGCTGAATTCTCTGCAAAGCAAGCCAAACGCAGCTCCCACCCCAGAGGTATGCTGTGTGAGCAGAAGTCTCTCCTCTACACAGCGCTGCCCTGCATCAGGGGAGTAAATTCAGGACAAGCTACACAGCGCGACATTGTGGACTAATCAACATAAAACAAAGCCATCGCTGGCACCAGCAGCTCATCATTTACAGACATGTGACTAACATGAACATAGTAATAGCTTTGTTCTCTATCTGATGCAGTTATCAAAGAAGATTCAACACAGAAAACTGACATAAAAGCATGTGCAAGTAGAAAACTCTTCATGGGATTTAGCTGAAGAGACACTTCAAAGCCTGGAGTTTCTCATTTAAGGGACTTTCTATCAGTATCAAAAAGAATGAAACTCAAACTCCTATACTGCTCTGAACCCCAGAATGGTACTGAACTTGCTTTGAAAGGCATAAAATGGAAATACACATTTGACTTTTATAGTAATAGCAATTTAGAAAATAGGAGAAGTGTGACTGCACACTTACACTGTTACGATGTTACCCATTTCAGTAAGAAAATTTAAATATTGACTTTTATTTGGGAAGTTTAAAATTAGAAATGAAAAAAAACCAGCAGAAGCTGATTTATGACATCACAATATCAAATTACTACATCACTCCCCCACTTCACTACTCTGTAAGGCTCACTTGGAAAGCATAACCTATCTGTAGCTAGGCTCCTCGTTTCAGAAGGAAAAATACTTTGTGGTCTGGTGAAAGCTGTTCTTCATACATGCATAAGCAGAAAAGAGCAGCCCAACAAACTGTACTCGCTGCCCCTGGGAAGACAGAACATGGGATATTTGCACCCCTCATCTACAAAAGGTGCTCTACAGTTGACTTGCTACAGTCGTTCATGTGCATGATGAAAAGTGAGCTCTGGTTTGCTGCCTAACTGCTGAAAGTGTTTAGAAGTATTGGAGTTTATCAAAAGGTAGTAGTATCAGGCTATACAAATTGGCACATATTTAGAATGGTTACCAAAAAAAAGTACACTGCCCTAAAAAAATGACCACTAATAAAAAGTACCAAATGGAGTGGAAGTGTCATCTACACAGAGATGTTTTTCCCTCCTTTATGCTCTCAGCAATTTAAAAAGAAATACTCCTGCCAACATATTCTTTGTGTCAAATACAAACTGAAGACATTTGAGGACACAGTCTTTGCTGTTTGTGTCTCATGGTTATAAAATTAGCCTCAGATCCATTATTTTGAATATAAAAAGATTTAAATTTTTAAATCTAAAGTGAAAAGTGCACGTGTAATGCCTGGAGCTCTGTTTTACCTAAGGAACACTTTGCATCCTGTTTGTGCCCTAGGAATTGAATTTTTGTTACTTCTGTTTTTCACTTAATACATCCACATGGAATGGTTCCTGAATGTTTCAAGTGAATTAAACACATTTATATTCTATACTTACAGATGTGAATTTCATTATGCTGCAACAGGCATTAAAAAAAAAAAAAGAAATTAATTTTTTTCATGGGCTGGAGGGTAAATTTAGGAACAAAACCAGCAAATTTTTAACATACACAACACTCTACTAGAGAGTTAAGAGCACAACCAAATCTGTCAAGTTCCTTCCAGACAGGCACAATTTGGCACTGATCTTGCAAGTATATACAGACGCACCCACATATCAACAAAAGTGTATTTTTCATCTCTCCCAGCATACTTTTCCTGCTGCATGCCACGCTTAGCATAGCACAACTGCCACTCCAGAGGCCTTTCTGCATACTTTCAGCCTAATGAAAAGTCTGAATAAAGTGAACAGAGTAATACATTGGAGTATTTAAGCACATTTATCACCTGCTATCACCAAGCTACTTCCTTAAGCCCCCCCTGTTTCGGAGAAAGGCTGTTTCCAGCTCAGTTCCTTAATCTAAATGACACTGCATAGTCCCCCTCTTTCTTTTGACAACAGTGGGGAGCAAAGAGTATCACCCAGCTAATTTTTATGGCAAACCTGGGCTAATTTGGGGTGATGTGAATATTGTTATGTATCTCCACTTTGTGTAGCTTGAAAGGGTATTAAAAAAAAAAGGGGGGGGGGGGGGGGGTGGGGGGGTGTATTCCCCTGACCTGAATTTGATTTTATTTTTAAAATACCTGCATTTGATTCAGGCACTTACACTCCATATTCAGAGAGAACTAGGTTAAACGAATCATTATGTAAATACATCTAGTTCTCCTCCTGAGTGATTAACTCAGACACAAATATCTGCCTTTTAGATGCCTAAATTGGGTTAGATGAATGCCAGCAAAATACTTAAGAAATCATTCTGTGGGATCATGAAAACATCCCAGGCTTCCCCGCACTCCCCAAGGCCCGCACATGGAACCGCAGAGCAACAAGGCTGCCCCGAGCAAGGGCAAGCTACCAGAAAAGGCTCCGTGCTGCGGACACTGTCCAGATTTTCTCAGCTCCTACCAAAAAGAAAATCCTTTGTGTTCACAATTCAGCCGATACAACAATTTAAGAGGAAGGTGAAGTCAGCTAAGTGAACTAATTATGGAATCACTTTGTAATTACTAAAGTAACCTCTTCTCACTTTTCCAGTCAGCCACAGTAGAAATGCTTCGCGACATTTCCAAGGAATTAATACAATTTGTTTCCAAATTGTTTAGAGAATATTATTCTCAAGGCATTACATTTAATGAGCAAGGCTATGTCTGAAAGGAAAAGGGAACACAGATAAAAGGAAAGCAAGCAAGCTCTTCTATACATTTTGAAGGTACTTGACAGTGCAGTTCTCCAGTGATCAAGCACAGGAGAAGATACAATAGCGATGGAAAGCTGGAGGTCAATGAACGCTGGAGAAAGCATTTTTTATTCAGTCAAGTGAAATTGTGACAGTACAACAGAAGAGTAACTTGACTGGGCCTCATGTAGCTTATTTAGCAATTCTTACTGCACAAATGCTTTTCCTTGCTCATTAGATTACTGAATTAGGTACTTCAACTCTGAAAGAGTCTCATGTTCATCCAGTAACTCAGGTGAAATTTATGAATTCACACGATTCTATTGTGAAAACTTCTCCAGAACTGCTACAACTAATTTTTAACTGTAACATCAGCCCAAGAACAATACTGTAAACAACTTTAGTTAGAGGCTTTGTCTAGCTACTGGGAGATAATTTACCTTTATTCTGCTGTGTCATACCAATTGTACTATGCCGAGGATGTTGCATACTGTCACTGTTTGTTTAACTACGGGAAAATTGCCAACAGAAAGACAAATGGGAAATTGTTTTAATGAAGTGGCTTTCCAAAGAATCTTGGAGGAAAATTCTCTTTCCATATGACTCTTGAGCAGCACCTCTAACACTTAGTCTGTATACTTCTGTAGTCTTTCAACATCTAAGGATCTCAGAGCTTTTTGCCAATGTTTACTACACTTCATGGCAATCTTGTATGGAAAGAAGACTGCCTTATGACTCCATGATAAATAAACACTGGAAATGCTATAAATTATAACTGGTTTAAAAATACACCGGAAAAAAAACCCAAAACAAACAGAAAAAGCCCTCTACGTTATGTGGTGTTAGGGGTTGGGGTTTTTTTCTTCTATGTAGTATAGATTAGTTTTTTTATATATAGTGCTTCTGAGAAAGTACAAGTTTTCCAAACTTGGTTTTCTATTTGGACTAATACTACCACTATTCTAAGTTTAGTTCTTTTGTCTGTATGTCTCAGCTACTAGGCAACATGCTACTACTTTCATTTTTTCTGCCAATATAGTCTATAATATATTCCAGGAAGCCTCATATGCCAGGGCCAAAGAACAAAATTTTTGGTGACACAGAATGTAGTAAACTCTTTATTAAAGACAATAAACCACAAATTATACTTCTATCTTCCTGCAATAGCAAAACAAAGCAATGACAGTACTGCTAGGACATGAACTTGCAGAAGATTCTTTGACCAAAAATGCCATAGCAATACTGTTTAGCCTGATATGCTGTATAATACATGTCACAAACTATCACCAGTAACTTCTGAATGAGGTCTAATAACTTGTGATAACACTAAAGCACAGCTTTTGTGAAATAGCTCATCTTGGTTAAGGTTAATTTAAGAGTAAATATCTCTTATCCTCCAAAAATATTTTATGCTGTATTTTTACCACAATTTTTTGCATTTGGAAATTCCAACTTTATGGTCCTGCTGTATCTTTGCCTGCAAAATGAAATGGCTCTCTAACAGTATTTATCTCTTCCCAATGCAGATACCGACAATCTTTGATCAAATATTCTCTGAACTCTTCTTTTTAAACTAAATAAATTCAGCTTCTGAAGCCAGTCACTGCAAGGTGTATTTGCTAGACCATGAAACATTCTTGTAATGAGCTCAGTGCCTTCATTTCTTTCACAGCTGTGAAAAAAGGGGAGAGAGTTTGGAATGACCGGTGAGTTTCCATTTCTTTTGCCTTTGAATATATGTAAAAGAACTAAAAAAAATACCCACATAATCTTCTAATAAAATTAACATTTATTATTTCTTATAAATGGATTTGAAGACTTCTTGTATGGTGTATGTTACAGAAGCAGCACATCAGCCCGTGCATATCATTCACATTAACACAGAAAAAGCTGTCACCTCTACAGCAAGTGCTCCTGCCTACTATATACTCCAAAGCAAATTTCCCAACTCTCATGCTTGTAAATGACCTGCAAAACCAAGTGCAATTACATCTATATCCTTACAGGAGCTGTCACATTCTTTCATTTCTGAATGAAATTCTTTATAATTTCTGAAATTATTCAGGAGTTGCACACAGACACAAGACGTAGTATTTCAAAATTCCACATTACATTCTAAAGCAAAGACCACGAGACTACCAAAAAACACAAGCAAAATTTACAGTACTTACTACATTCATGACGTAGAAAAGTAAAGCACTGACCCACAATCAGTAAATACTTACACAAGCTTTAATTTCAACAAGTGTCTATCAAAAAAGTTGATTAGAGGCAAAATGATCAATCAAAACAAGGGAAACACCTGCCAGTTGATCAAAAGACATTTATATTTCTGTGTATCACAAGGATATTTAAGATTTTCATCTCAGTAAATATTTACTCAGAATATATAGGGAGATTTTTTAAGTATTAAAAAGCAATTAAAAAAACTCCAAAACAAAGACATGTTAGGCAAAAGTTGTGACTTCTGTTTGCCTTTTTTTCCCCGAAAAACATTTTGTTATATTAGAATAAGCTGCTTGAGGGTTTCACGACTTTAGCCATAAATGTGGCTCTCTCTTCTGTTGTCAATTTTTTCTAACATATACTAACATGAATCACTGCTTAGAAGCAAATACCAATACTCCTCATGTTCTGCTTCTTGGTAAATTTTGCCATTACTGTTTCTACCCCCAACTTGACCAAGTCTTGACTCTGAAGAAAACAAACAAATACCCCAGAAACCTACTAAGGTGTGCATCATAGATTTTTTTTTTTTTCCTTCACCCATCTGGGTGGTACTGATACCAACATTAGCACATTTGTTTTACAGGCTAATTCCTATATAACTAAACTTGTCAGAGAGCAACAGAAATAAACAGAGAGTACTTTCAAACCAGAATGTCTCACTGTTTCTACTGACCTGCAAATCTCATGTTAATAACAGTCTGCTATCAGCTCATTGAACAACCAGGTGGAAATCTAGTCATCTGCATTAATTGGAGCTATGCGATTCTTGTCAAAGGGAATGCAACAGCCATTCAAGAAACGTACAGCTTCAGCCTAAATACTTTCACTATTCTTCGCTCTAAACATAGAACAAACCTCACCTCCACTGCGTAATAAATTATTGTACAATAGCTTTAAATAAATTAAACTTGAAAATGAATACTGACTGAATACCTTCTGAAATTACTGTTCAAAAGAAGCTCAAACAGTAATATGAGTTGATGAATGATACTTACCCAATGAGAGGATATACTTTCCAGAGTAAAGTATCAGCTTAACCAGATCACCAAAACTTTTTTGTTAAGGTAAATAACTGACTAACAAGCACATAACTGGCCAAGCCCCATTAGTATTATAAGAAGCCTGATGATTTAAAAAAGGATCCACCAACCTATGAAAATTTTTCTGTGCTTGTGGGAAGTATTAAGGGCCCCAGCCAAATTCCAGCTTTTTTTCCCCCCCCCTATTTGTAGCATAGGTTGCAAGTATTTATCCAAGTTCTGGTCAAAAGAGAATAGAACCAAGGTGCAAGAATATCAAGGGATTGCTCACAGTCTCTTTCACGAGCTTGTATACACAGAATCAAAGTAGTAAAATCTAGAATCATAGAATCATTTAGGTTGGAAAACACCTTTAAGATCGTTAAGTTCAACTGTAAACTTAACACTGCCAAGTCTAAACCACGTCACTAAGCACAACATCTGCATCTCTCATAAATATCTCCAGGGATGGTGACTCGATCATTTCCCTGGGCAGCCTGTTCCAGTGCTTGACAACCCTTTCAGTGAAGAAATTTTTTCCCAATATCCTACCTAAACATCCCCTGGAACAACTTGAGGCTATTTCTCTCATTCCAACATCACTTGTTACTCGGGAGAAGAGACTGACACCCATCTTGGTACAACCTCCTTTCAGATAGCTGTAAAGAGCAATAAGGTCTCACTCCTTTCTAATTTGTAAAACTCAGTTTGAAGCCTTTGATGCTACTCAGCTTTCATGACAATCTTTTGTTAAAAAAAAAAAAAAAAAAAGACTTGGCTTCAAGTTACACTGAAAATGTAATTTGACACACTAATAGAAACTATGGGGTTTTAAATAAAATCATTTCATTATTTTTGACCAAAAATATCACACCATCACAATTTCCTTGGCCTTAACCTAATGCTTAATCAAAACCAGTCAAAATCTGCCATTTTGATTACCATCACATAAGTACATACTTATACACTCACACTTCCTGTTTAACAGCGCCCATTACATAATTTAACTTCCATAGTAACTTTAGGATTACTGCTATTTAATTAACAATTACATTTCAACACACAACACACAGTATTTCTTCTCTGTCAATGAAATCCTAAGGCTCTTTCACTTAATAGATTTATGGAGTATCAAATGCCATTAATGGAGCTCTCTAGCTGCAGAAAAAGAAACACATTTCACGGGATTAACAAACTTTAAATTGTATTAAATCAACAAAAGTGTGAGTCATGTTCATCTACCTATCTCTTATACTTTCCTAATGTATTTTGTCATATAATGAAATTCCTAATTCACTATTCTTTTTGAAAAGAAACATGAATTACACTTTTGTGGGCACATTAAGTCCTCAATTTTTACTTTATAAATGTTGCTTTATTAATAAGCACTCGTCTGTGTGCTTGTATGGAGACAAAATTAAATCATTTCTGCAGCTGTCAACGTGCCACACAATTCTATAGTACAGATAAATTCATAATCACTTTGGTGATTGTCAGCAAAACTACAATGGACAGTATTATCACTACTGGCAAACAAATGTCACAGACTCTTCCGAGAGTCATGCTGTGCCATGACTGCTGCACGTAACACACTGGCAAAGCATATTTCTAGAAGGGTTAACTACTACTCTCATGCCTGTCATTCTATAAAGTATCCTACTAAAGACTGAAAGCCACAAAAAAAAAAAAAAAAGAGATATAATTGTCAATTAAAGCACTGGGAGATTGTAAGTAGTTCAGTCATTACTAGGCTTGATCCAAGTCAAAAAGAAATCACTGAACCACTCCCCCTGATGATGCAGGCTGTAAATAAAGCTCTTAAAATAAATCCTATTCAAGTATAGGCCTGAAGCTGTGTTCTATATTTTACACATTCATAACTACTAGAAACAGTGAATTGCTACCACTTACCAGTTTTATTTTTAGCACATAGCCCTCTAAAATACTTAATTAGGTAACCTAATGTTCCAGTTCACTATGACATTTAGCTTTACAGAGACACCAATAAATGCTACACAAATTAAATACATAGCAAGGCTGAAGTATTTTATGACACTTCTCAATTCAAAAGACACAATAAACACCAACCTGTTCACAAAATAATCAAATATTGACACTCCAAAAACAAATCAGGGCATTTAATACAATAGGTGATAAAATTAACAGGAACTAATACACCAAAAACATCCATCACTGCTGCCTGTATAATTTCTTACCCTCTTTGTCTTTTTCATCCTTTTTCACTCTTCTTCCAGTATCCGTTGTGAGCAAATAGCTTATTTTAGTGGTCATCAGGGACTTTCCATGAGCACACCTGATGTTTTATGTCTTTTAAATGTTAGAGCTTTCACTTAGAATAAATGTTACATTCTCAACACTTTCCCCGGGACCAAGCAGTATTTTTTTTTTCCTTAGTGCCTTTTATTTTATTTTTTTTTCTTTAGACCTTCCTGAGCTTCAAACACATGCTTCAAGGTCATAGCTTTAGAAAATGTTTTTACTCTAAGAAAGTGGAAAAGTTACTGTGACCTACTTTACTTGTATGCTGACGCTGTCTCCAAATGAACATCTAATTCAGAAGATTAGTGACATGGCTGAACAGTTTAATGGGATATGGGAATTATTTACCCTGAAATGAATGGGAAAAAAAAACAAACAACCCAACAAAAAAACAACCCACCCCACACTCCCCACACACATGAAGGAGAGGTGTTACTGGGCAAGGGAGGTGAGGCATGCATGAACTAGTGACAAAGCCTGAAACCCCATTACTCCCAAAATGTTCATTTGTAGCTTGCCCATCACTTTTCATGGGCGTAATTCCGCAGACAACTGGATTTGCCTACTCCTTAACATTAGCATGTGCCACTAAGATCCCTACGTGGCCCTGTCCAGGTTACTACAGCTCTTACCCTGAAGACAAAGCAACACTCTTAATTTGTGGCTAAACCAACACCAGTCTGCTTTGGCTGAAAAACATCCTTTCATAACAAGCCATCACTTTGATTTAATGTACTACTTCTATAATTACTTACGTGATTTATGCAAAGTTATAATTGCAGCATATTTACACTATCTAGGTGCAGCACGGACAGTAACATCAGTGTGGCAGCACAGGAGAAACTGTTGGATAATTGCTCAAGAATTTGCCCAGAAGCCCGGGCACACTTTGCCACTGTTGAGCCACTTTCTCCTGAACTGCCTTCTTAGCAATTAACCCAATTACAGTTAGTTCATGCATGTTTACAAATGCTAATAATAACATTTGGTGGAATAGTCATATGCTACTATGCACCTATACTGGCCTGACGTCCAGGGGGATTTAGTTTCCTTTGAATTTTTACCCAAAACTAGAATGACAACTTCCTAAATCAACAGGATTGCCACCTATAGTTCTCTAGGAACTATAGATTTCCAGGATAGTAAGCCCTAGGCAACGAATGACTGAATTGGAAATAAATTACTGAATTAGAGAACTAAGTGGGGAAAACAAAACAAAATGAAAAAACACCAAAAGAAAAGTGCATTTAAAAAAAAAACAAGTGCAACCCTATTTTATCCACAAATAAATGCATAGATGTTATGACCAGCATGTGGGCAATGAGCTACCCTCTGTTCCAGTTGGAGAATATTAAGGATGCTTGATGCAGCCTAGGACTGTGCTGAGAAAAGAGATGTGGTCCACAGAGATAAGAAGGTGGCCATTCCTTTTTCCTCACAGACTGGGATGTACCATTTTGCCTTCATTACAAATGCAAAGTGTATGCTTAGCCAGCAGTCTCACTGAATCTAAACACTAAAAGTAACATGATCAGTATAGTTTTATCTACTTGCATGTATTATGCTCCTCTGTTTGCCCTTGAATATTGTCTCTTAAATCAGCTATCATGCTTTTTTTCTTATGAAGGACTGCTCTTTAAGGATTCTGTTGTACACACTGGAGTTCCACAGTATTGTAACTCTACCAGTCATCTCAATTTGTTGACACGGCTGTTTGTGTGACCTGGATTTTGAGTTTGCCACGTGGTTTGATACCACACTTCATTATATGTCACAGCTCTGTAAATCAGTTCAGCGGTGCCACTGAGTAGTTAAAAAGGTGGATAGGTCAGAAGCATAGGTACAATTCAAAAACCTTCCTCAAAAACCCTTCTTCCTCTGGAATCAGAAACAGTTCTGCTATTCACAGGATGATTTGCCTTGAGAAAGATGAACTCCTGGCATAGAGACAGAATCATTCAAAAGGTGGATAGGTCAGAACCACAGATGCAAGTCAAAAACCTTTCTCCTCGAAAGCCCTTCTTCCTCTGGAATCAGAAACAGAGTTCTGCTATTCACAGGAGGACCCACCTTGAGAAAGATGAACTGCTGGCATTGAGTCAATCCAGAGTCACTACAACTTTCTCCAGTTTCAGGACACACTCCCAAAGAGAAATGTGATCAGCAGTTTGTTGGCACAGATGAATCCACACTCACCTGGGCTCAAGCATTTTGTCTAGAATCAGAGGAAGTAATGTTTTGCCTCAACCCTTAACTTGGAGCAATCACAGGTGCTCCAATATATTACATACAGGTTTATAAGCCAATGAACCCAACTGAATGCCTTCTGTAGAGTAATATAGGACCCAGGTACTGGTAAAAGTTTTCCAGAGTAAAAGACAAGAAACACATATTGTTCAGAGGGACAGGAAAGCAACACTGACACAGGAAGATTTTTTCCAGACCTTCAAATACATGTGTCACTTTTCCTAAATCTCTGGCTAACCAATATAATACTAAGCAGTTTTTTTAACTCTGGTAAGTCCTTCATGTTACTCTACATTATTAGAGCTATGACTACACTAGGCAGTTAAAGATGCCATGAACCACACTGCCTGACACAGAGGTCAACTGCTGTTGAACAGCCCATATCCACACTACCACAATCCTGCACACAGCAGAGCCCATCAGCCACAAACTGTCTCCTGGGAAATGGTTAGGGTTCATATGAGCTCCTGAACTATGTACAAGATTGTTTCTGCATGTCCCAGAAAAAAACTCAAACAAGCCAGCAGGATAGGCAACTGAGATCTCATGCACAAAAATATTCCCCGTCACTCTTTGATTAGCATAGTATAGATACAATGGAAGCGTTCCTAAAATAGGCTCCAGCAAGAGGTATGAAGTCTGAATATTATTCCTAAATACTTACATACTGGGTAGAAATAGTATTTCAAAAATCATGCCATTAATAGCTCCTGATTCAAACTGAACACTGGTAGCACCTAGAGTTTAAATATCTAGATGATATATGTGAAAATTACAATTTTTTTCCATTTAGAAGCACACATTTTTCTTTGGTTACTCAGACCTTTGTCTAATCTCATTTGCAACATTCAAATACTCATCCCGCTGTGTTCATCAGAGGATTGGAGGACACAATTTCAGATTCACAGCGTGTAACCACGCAGAATTCAAGATGCTCCTCTTAAGCTATAAAGCCCATTATAATTTCAAACATTATCTCCCCAATGTGATCTCAGCATATAGATGCTAACTGAGTTTGTGCGATATCCACCTTGCTTCACTTAGTACAGTCGATACACTTAAAAAGGAAGATGCTCTTGCTGATTGTGCTGAGACCACCTTAAAGCTACACAGCATCTGGAAAGAGTAAGCATGCTAGTTTCATACAACAAGCACACAATGGCAATACAAACTCTTAGCTCATATGAAAAACAAGGTAATATTTGAATTGCTAAGTGCAATGACTTTACAAATAAAGAACAGTATCAAGAAAGAGTTATACATCTGGACCCCCACAGCAGTGTCTCGGTGCTCTACCTACACTCCATTCTCACATTTATTGTTCTCAAGGTACAATGGAAGACACCTTCTGGTTCCAGACTACTTTCTCTGTTGACATGAGCTTCCATCCAGTCACATCTCTACGAGAAAATTTTTAAATTACAAAAATGTCACTTCAAACACAAAAGCCTTTTTGACCTTTCCAAGGCAAAAACCAAGAAGAGCATGGATGTTAAAAGGAGAAACACTAAGAAGAGGAATCAAGTTATGTTTTTGGTTACAAGCTAAGCAAAATAAACACTCTGAGATAATTCTTGAAGTACCTTCCTTCAACTTTAACCTAACTTATGCACCAAACCATGAAGACTCACTACACTCTTCTAGTAGTGGATGAGGGAAGAGCTGTGGATGTTGTCTACCTTGATTTGGCAAAGCCTTTGATACTGTTTCCCATAGCATTCTTCTGCAGAAACTGGCTGTCTATGGCTTGGATGGATGTGCGCTTCACGGGATCCAAAACTGGTTGGATGGCTGGGCCCAGCAAGTGGTGGTGAATGGAGCTAAATCCAGTTGGCAGCCAGTCACTAGTGGTGTTCCCCAAGGCTCAGTGTTGGGACCAGTTCTCTTCAATATCTTTGTCAATGACCTGGATGAAGGGATGGAGTGCATCCTTAGCAAGTTCACAGATGACACTAAATTGGGTGGGTGTGTTGATCTGCCCGAGGGTCAGGAAGCTCTGCAGAGGGATCTGGCCAGGCTGGAGCAATGGGCTGAAGCCAACTGCATGAGGTTCAACAAGACCAAGTGCAGGGTCCTGCACTTGGGTCACAACAACCCCCTGCAGTGTTACAGGCTTGGGAAGAAGTGGCTGGAAAGCTGCACAGCAGAGAAGGACTTGGGGGTGCTGGTAGACAGCCGACTGAATATGAGCCAGCAGTGTGCCCAAGCAGCCAAGAATGCCAACAGCGTCCTGGCATGTATCAAGAACAGTGTAGCCAGCAGGAGCAGGAAGGTGATAGTACCCCTGTACTCAGCACTGGTGAGGCCACACCTTGAATACTGTGTCCAGTTTTGGGCCCCTCGCTACAAGAAGGATGTTGAGGTACTGGAGCGAGTTCACAGACGGGCAACAAAGCTGGTGAAGGGTCTGGAGAATTTCTCCTATGAGAGGCCGAGGGAGCTGGGATTGTATAGTTTGGAGAAGAGGAGGCTCAGGGGGGACCTTATTGCTCTCTACAACTACCTGAAGGGAGGTTGTAGGGAGGGGGGGATCAACCTCTTCTCCCAAAGTAAAAATGACAGGACGAGGGGGAATGGCTTCAAGTTGCGCCAAGGGAAATTTAGGCTAGGTATCAGGAAAAATTTCTTTTCAGAGAGGGTAGTTAAGCATTGGAATGGGCTGCCCAGGGAGGTGGTGGAGTCCCCATCCCTGGAAGTGTTTAAAAACCGGATGGATGTGGTGCTGAGGTACATGGTTTAGGGACCCTGGCAGTGCAGGGTGAACGGTTGGACTCGATCTTAAAGGTCTCTTCCAACCAGACGATTCTATGATTCTATGATTCCATGACTCTTACTGGAGAGGAGCGCAGGGGCTAGTAAGTGCTGGTATGTCCTATGAAAACACTGTGATCGTGAATGCAAATCCAGATAGCACTTAAATAAATCCAACTAAAAAACCAAAACAAAAACAAAACCAACCAAACCACACTTAGAAATGACAAACAAAAACAGAGTAAGTTTGGGGGTTTTTGCCTTTTTTTTAGTGTAAAAGTACATTTATGTTGCTATTAAAGTGAAAAGCCCTGCATCAGATACTGCTAGAACCTTGTTCTACACTTTGATTAATCAAACTAAAACTATCTTTAGAAGGTAACATATCACACTGGTTACTCCACAGAAATGGGGAAAAACATTCAGAAGATCAATACGATGCTGCTAGTGTCATGAAGTTACACCACAGTAAAAAATATATGTAGTACAATATTTGTTTTTATTAAAGATAAACTTGACTGGTAACTGGCTTAACATGGCATTTTTCAAAAAAAAAAAAAAAAGGAGTTTAATTCTCCCTTAGATTGAGGAATGAGACATTCCACACTGCGCTGTGAGTCATCTGCTTGACCACAATGCACCAGAATAATTTGCCACCATTTATAACAAGCAGCATATTGAGGCAATTACAATCAATTTAACTGTATCTCCTGTCTTACAGCTCCTCTGGAAATCTTCTTGAGTAGTCATTTTGACTTAATGTCATAAGGGCAATAACAGTGAAAAAAAGTAGTACCATTCCCTGGATATTGGTTCAATGTTTCAAGCATTGATTACGTGAAATTAAACTACAAAATGCATCTTATGCAACAAAAATGGAAAAACAACCTTGCCTGCTAAAATTTTGAACATCCAGCAGAACGCTTAGAAATCAAACCACTTATTTAAATAGCTAGCTATTTTTCTGCATTAAAATTTTGGCCCAAATCTTAGCTAAAGTGGAGCTGAAAGCACTAATGGCCCACTGGTTACAGAATCAATGTTTCTCTTAAATGATAAGGCAGAAAAGGTTGCAGAACATTTACATGTAACTGAGACATTAATCTATATAATCACTCACTTCTCCATTTCTATGGTAACCATTAGAAAAGAGTTTTCACCCTGAAGGAATGTTTCTTTCACAGTATTACTGGAAAGCTGCCACTGGAACAGTGTTTGTCATTTGTTCCCCAGAGCACAGGAAATTCAAGGACAGGTATAACAACACTCAAGCCTCAAGAGAGGCCGAGCCCACCAAGACCAGAGAGGAAGTCTGGCAGACCCACATAGCCTGGAGTATCTAACCCACTTGACTTGCAGCCTGGCCACTCAGCCTACGGACTGAACAGCCTAAAGGAGCCGACGTTATCCTCACAAATTCCCTCCACCCGTGGGAGTTTTTCCTTCTTCCTCACATTTTTCATCTATACTTTATTAGCTTCATGATTTTTGTATAATAAAAGCCTATCCTAGCAACTTCATCTACTTCAACTGAAATATACAGCAAAAAAAATTCCCATTAATTTGGGAGAGAAGACTGAAACCATGCATACCAAAGCTTTTAAGAATTTAAAAAAGATTGTGTAACTGTATTTATGACACTATGAAATACAGCAGGCCATTATATTTTGTGTGAGGTTTGTTTGGGTTTTTTTGGTTTGTGGTGGGTTTTTTTTTCTTTGTGTTTTTTGTTTGTTCTTAGCTTGTTTGGTTTTGTTTTTAAGTAATCACTATATACAGGAGCTGACAAAAGTAAGCTTATGAAACAGACAATTTATAAGGCATAAAGCTTACTTGGCACAACTCAGGAATGACTCAAGCAGCTTTATTATACATGCATAGTGTTCTTTTAAAAAAAAAAATCAAACCCAAACCCAACTGTTTTTGTAAATACACATCTTTGCTGCATTTGAAGGAGTTTAGACTTATACAAATACTAAAGAACTGTACTTCCAAGATGAATAACTGTCGTTTAAGATTATTTTCAAGTAGACAAGCTGCTCCTAGGAAGTTTCCCAGGAACATACCCTATGCTTTACTATGGCTAAATGTAGATCCCACAGACATTTTCCTTTAGGACAACCCCCACAGTGCCCCTTCTCCTGAAACACCTCCCAGATTTCATCCAGCCTCTTGAAAGCTTTCCCATAGCCCCTCATAGCCTGGATTACCAGCAGGGCAAGAGGCAGGTCCAAGCTACCTACTGACACCTGCCAGGAAATCAAAGAGGACAGGTTAACTACTCTGTTTTGTTGATCTCAGCTTAAATATTTCCCAAAGAAAACAAAACCAAATTGGTCCATCAGATATTCTACAAGAAAGGCTGGCAGACAAGAATACAAGATACAATTGTGATACGTGGACTTTGCAGAGCAGTATTTAACAAACCAGTGCTGACTCTGCACTCTTTCATTTTTTGAGGCAGAGCAGCAGCTTTCATTATGGAACAGAAAGCATAACCACAAATCATACTTATTCTCAGACTGAAGAGGAAACAAACACATCAGTAACATGAGCTTTAAACCCATAATCCATCCTAGTAATCTACTGAAGAAGAAAGCAAATTACATTTTTAAGGGATCATTTTCCACAACTATTCAAAACATCATAACAGCTCAAAAAGGCACACTATCATACCCACATGCTTCGTTTCATCGGGAATCAGATGTATTTTAATCTCATCATTTGTGTGTGATTAAAAAATACCAAATTTTTGTCCACTGGCTTGCTGTAACCAGTACACTACTACTGCAATACGCAACTTCTAGCAATTGCTAACTTCTAGCTTAACACTATGACAAAATTTTATAATAAGCATAAGGTGATAACTCAGATGCACAAACTTACATTTGAACATGGTAGTAGCATGTACTAGCGCTGTTTATTACAGGTACTTGTCTACCAAATACTGCAATCACCAAAAATGAGTTGTCACAAGGTTGACCTGGTTGTGAAGGTCATCATCTCAGGCAGTTGCATCCACAGTAGTATTAATATTAAAAAAACAAAACAAACCACACCCATACAAACTGTAAACAAACTAAGAAAACTAACTACAAGAATAGAAAACAGCATTTTTTTTCCCATTACCTTCAATTGGTTTAGAACAGGTAAATTAAGTTCTCTGTGGGTTTCTTTTGCTTACCATGCTAAAATACAGGATTAGCAGTATGCAGAAATCTTTTTCTTTTTTTTCTTTCCACTACTCAGACAAGCTTCCACTTTTGCCTTTTGATTTTAAGGCCACTTTGAATGATCTGATAAAAAGTTAGCTGGTATAATTGTGTTTTTAGTAAAGTCTCTTGTTGCTAGGTGACAATACATTCGTGTGAAAATAGATGTTTATTTGCAGCAGCAGATGGACAATGTGAAATCAATGCTTAAAGGTTCTCAAATATAAAAACTGGAATAACTGCAAATTTTAATTAATAATATTCATATATATCTAAAATGAGATGTATAATAAGCATCTTCCGTTCACCTACAAATTCTATGTGAAAGCATATTTGCCAAGTACTCTTCTGCTCATCTGTTCCTTACACCTTTGTCTTAAGAAATTAAAGTGAAACAAACTACCCCTACGACAAAGATGGGAATAGTTCATTATTTTTTCAGTTCAACTAATTTTTATGAATGTTTTATTGGTAATTTTATGGTACTGCTTGCTAAATCCTACAGGAACTTACAAACAATGTAAACAGAATTTAACTTCTCAGTGCTCAGTAGGACAGAAATTTTTAAGGAACTGAAATATCAAACCTATTGCCTTCCCTTTTATAAAAAAATACAGGTTGATTAAATTTCCAAATCTTCCATGCAAATACTTAAAACCAATGGAAAATTTGAAGTAAAACATTTTAATTACACTACTATGCACCCTTTTTGATTCAGTCGGAAACGTTTTGTGCCTCAACTTGAAGACCGGGAATGTTCAAATGGGCCATTCACATTTATTAGTATCAACAAAAAATAATTCAAGCATTCAGGAGGGGTTTTTTTGTTTGTCATAAGAGATATATACCTGAGAAGCAACAGGATAGTTCCAATTACAAGATGTAATAACTGACAGGGCTTTAACTGATTTCTAATGCATTCTTCCTAGAATTTGGCAATTCATTAAAAAGCGATCTCTTAAAAAGTAAATTCTTCAGAGACAAAAACCAATTCCAGATCTGTACAGAAAAAAACTAGTCAAGGGCAAACCCTATTTCTGTTTGACTAGAAACATACACAAATTCAAGTTGAAATATCATCATTACCTCTTTTATTCTCATGAAATCCAATCATGCAAATATTTAATCAGGGGTCTGTCAAACACCACCTCATGACAGTATCAGCACCAGCAAATGATGCCCCGAGGTTTCAATATGCACTGACTTTTCTATTACTCCATGATAAAAACAGAACATAAAACATGACCTACTTCTTCTTAGTTTTCATCTACAGCTTCTAGTGATAACCAGGAAACTACTCCCCAGGGGCCACATCAGCATCTGAACTGGAGAGGGAAAATGAACATAATCCCCAACTCTCAACAGTTAAAGATGAAGTTCGGCCCTTGAGAAAAGAACATCCTTGCGCATATCGCACAGGACAACTATCTGTCCAAATGTGTCGATAAAGAATGCTCTTGTTTCAACAGTTACCAAAAATCTCACAACAGCATATAAAACCTACTCAAAATTAAACACAGTGAGTATTCTAAAACTACCAACCTATTGTATTATGCAAAAAAAAAACAAAACACCAACCAACCAAAACCAGCATTACTTATTAAACTGAAATAGATCTTATCATCAAGCAATGAAACTTGGTTATTCTTCCTTCACATCTATGGTAACTATTCAAACTTTGTTCTATTTTTCAACTGTGCTTACACGTTTCAATGGCTGTAAGTACAGGAAAAAAAAAAAAAAAAAAAAATGATGACTAAAATACAGTACATCAACAAAACCAGCAGCTTACAATCTTCCATCCAAACATCTAAGGGCGTTACTTGGTATATCACTCATATGAGGACTAAAAACCCATATCAAAGGGGTTCACAGGAGATAAAATACTGTGTCTGCAAAGATAACAAATACAAGCCCTGCCTTTTGGGGATTATCTGGTGAGATTCTGTGCATGTCTGTGAGCTAAACTAAGCTACAGAGGCAGCTGAAAGGAAATGAAATGACAATGGCAAATCATTTTAGGGAACTGTCTTTAAAGCACCATTGAGATTTGAGTTGTTCGGACAGTAGTCGTTGGGTCAGTGTGTTCTTCCTGGTTCTCCTTAAAAGTGGTTTGGGTTTTTTCCAGCCTTAAGAGTTCTTCCATATTAAATGGTGCAATCAAGTATTTACATTAAAATAGGGAAAAAAAACCATAAAACTTCTAGGAGGTGGCATTTTGAGAAAGAGACACTACCATGGTCAAGTCTGTGTTGTGTACACACACACACAAAACAGACCCTTGCAGGGTGACACTCAAAAGGTATTTGTCACCTTTCTCATCTTCTGCTGCTTCTTATATGAAGTATTGCATTGAATAAATATTCGTTACAATAGTTTTAGAAATCCCGCCCTAACCCAGTGTTATTTAATAAAATCAAGACATTGTTAAGATGATTATCTTTACTTTTTAATTAGGAAACAGCAACTTTTAACATTTTCGGGGGCTCATGCACTACAAAAAAAATATATAATTAGACTTCTTTCACTCAAAATGAATATATTGCCTCTTTGCAGAGCAAGAGACAATCATCTGGGCTATCATTCATTCCCTTGATCTATTCATATATTTCAATATCCAAACTAACTCAAAGAACCATGAAATAGGTTCAAAACTGTATTGAAAATGCTTTACTTTTTCCACCCCAAACTTCACTCCTTTATAAACATTCAATTCTATTTCAAAAGAACAAATCTCAATATGCAGCTTGAAAATATGGCACTGTATCTCTTTTTAAATTCAATTTCTGCATCTTTATGATAGCAAAAATCAGAACAAAATTCTGTATAATTAATAATTTATATAAAAAGTTATAAGAAATCACAACAACTGCAGTAACATGAGGAATTTCATTAGCAGCAACTGAAGCTCAGAAATACTGAGCTATCAAAAAATGAAATGCTACTGAAAAAACCCTCTTCCAACCCTTCTCCAAATAGTCTACAGTATGTTTACACATCAATCAGTGAAATTTAGGGCAACACAGGTACTACTACCTGGTATCTGACAGCACTACTACTACTACTATTCTCCTTCAGTGTCAATCAGTGACGATATAAAAATAGCTGAAATACTTTAAAGCTTGATCTTTACTCAATTTTAACATTAATTTAAAATAAGCTATTTAGGGAATCAAGTACTGTTACATACTATTGCAGAGTAACAATAGCTTTTTTTAAATTAATATCACAGTAGCCTTACTTCAGCATTTTTATATAGCCTTTTAATAGCCTATAGAATAATAGACGTAAGTTTTAATTACTACAAACTGAAGTATTCAAATATTTATACATAACATGTCAATATTAACAGCGCTGACAAAATAAAACTGTTTACTTACGTTACCATAATTATACAGAACAAAAATGGAAACAAAAGATACACACACATTAAATTCCTGTGGGAGCACAAATTTTAATTAATTTTAATCAAAACTAATTGTCTAATTTACTTGCAGGTTCTTAGAAAATTATCTCAAGACTAAGAGTTAGAAATACGCTATTTAAAAACCACAGTTTAGTGATTCCTGAAGAGCTTAAATTAGTTGTTTGCTTTTTTTTTATTTATGAATGAATGGAATTCACAATTCACTGCATAGTTACAAAGGATGGAATGCCTCCATAATTACTGAGCTATTCATCACATGAAACTGACAACCCCATATAGCGAAACCATCAAGTGAGCACTCTGCAGCCAGTATGCTCGAAGGTACATACTGGAGCCAAATGAAGTGTTCAGGTAATTAAAAGTCTTGAAATTAAAACATTGTTCTATGTTGCAATCTATATCTAAAGGATATATGAAATGCTAAGCACCCACAGACACCAAAAAGCAAACCTCACCCAACATATACAATGGTAAATATAACTAGCTTGATGTCTAATGCCACCACTTCCAAGAGATTAATAGTTTTTTTTTTTAAACAGTGAAAAGCACAACCTAGATATATCTGCACTCTGAAGCATCTGAGATGCCTTTATCGAGCATCAGAAATTAAACATATTAGACCACAAGGAGAATTGAAAAATACTCCTTCAAATATATTATTTCATTTGCAGCCAAATCAACACAGGAAATGGAGCTAATGGAATTGACTTCGCAAAGCAATTCATCCTTCTTCTACATATCTATCCATGGAGAACAATGAGGTACTATGTAAGAAAATTCAGAGATTGTCTGATGGGACATGGCCATTACAAGTTGCCAGCATTGCCTAAGCATCCACAGAAGTACCCAGAGTGACGTGCAAGCAGGTAAGACAGTAGGTTATACAGGGACCCTCTTAGGAAAGGGTTTAGATAACGTCCACGCATGTATAAATGTAATATAAAAAGAACTTTATGTAGTAAAAGTAGCTGACAGAACAATATTGAATAGCATTGACTGAAAGTAATTGTATTGCTCTTAGACTTCCAGCTCAGATCTTTTAATCTTACTTGCAGTGAACAAATAGTACTTTGAGAGCTGTCCAACTAATAGCAGCTAAAAATTAATCCACTCTTTTGTGGACAAAATAAGATGTTACATAAATTGCTTCTCATCTTCAAAGCAGTCTGCAAATAAAGCTCATTAAAATCAATTTTATGTCAGTACCACTCCCTTGACTTCAGCTAAATTATTCCCAATGCATACTTCCACATATGTGATTAATGTCAGACCTAATAACCAGCTAATCACAGCAGAAATCCATAATGTTTTCTCTTATTTCTTTCTAGGAATTACAAGAGGGTTGCAGAGGGTGCAATGTCCCTTACAGTTATGGTAAACCCCTAGATTTAACTTCTTCCAACTTTCAGCATCAACTGGAAAGTTTCACAGTAACACCAGCTTCCAGAGCAAAAGTTTGCATTATAAAAGTTTGGTAAAATAGAACAAAAGTTATTAATGACGGAAAACAGTGAAGGACCATCCTGAAATAAAGATGGATACTTCTGCAGAAATAGTTCACTCAGTTATAATAAATACATTTTACCATGGGAATTGCATAAAACAAGTTAAGAGAAAATGGTCAGGAAATGCATTTGATGTAACATTTTTCATTACTATTTTTGTACAAATTGGAAAATGGGATTGAACTTGTTCCCAGTGGAGCAAATAATAAAATCTCCATAGAAGTATGTTAGAATACAAAAAGAAAATCCAAAATCCAAACTGATTACAGTTCAATTCCAAATGTAAAACTAAGATTGAAAGAAAGTTGAGAAAAGTGTTTCCCAAGTCCATGACTTCCCATTGCAGTATCACGCTGAAGTACCAGCTGTCCAAGAGTTGCGTTATCATAAAAACACTATTGCTGGGAGTTTCTGCAAATGAACTGTACAGGGACAGATGAGTAACAGCCACCAGAAAACAGCAGGCTAGAAGGAGCAGACGCGTGCCAAGAAGAAGGGTGTAGAAGTCTACAAAATCCTAACAAGCTCTGGAGATTTGTCATCCTGTTACATTTTCAGGACACTAAAGAAGAACCAGAGTCTGCAGACCACGCATAAGGCTGCCAGCCCATGACAGCACCAACCAAGGTCTGTGTAACTCAGACCACATCCGAGGTGGCAGTGGCAGCCATGTGGTATCAGAGGCAGCAGGACAGCGTGTGCTGCTGAGGAAACAGGGGACCCCAGGAGGGACTCTGCACACCTGCCCAGAAGGCACTGTCAGGCCAGTGCCGCTCTCCTCTGTGAGTAAACGCCCCGGTGACTGTGAGTGCCTGCGTGTGTGGCTGTGTCTGTGCCGCTGGCTGTACCTCTGCGTGTCACAACAGTGGCACGGAGTAAGCAAATGTACTGTTATAAATAGTTATCTGCTTTTAATAATAGCTTGATTCTATTCATAATAAAAGCTTAATTAAAGTTGTTCTAATAAATTTTCATTGCAATCTGTTTCTCTCTCTGACTCACCCCCCTATCAGGGCAAGGAGAATTTATAAGCATGTCTGGATGCTCTAAATGAGATCAGGACCCAGTCTCCTATGCACCCTGACATGCATTACAATGCCTGCAGAATAATGCATTATTTTCAACAAATGATTTTCTTCTTCATACAATTTAAGTTATCTTTGAGAATATACTCAGAGTTGTTTTATAACAACTTTTATTAAGAAAAGGTACTACAAACCCCAACACATTATCAGCTCACATCTTGTATTTGATGCATGGAGGGACTCCTTTATGCTTATGGAATGCTAGATAATTCTGTAATTCTGACTTGTGCACTGAGATTGATACCCAAACACACTGACAAAATCTTCATTAACTAAAAAAACAAACAAAACAAAAAAAAAAACCCAACAAACCCAAAACAAACAAATGAGAAAAAAACGCCACAAAAAACCAACACACACAAACAAATGTAACTCATGTTACATAAGCCTTATTGCTGAAACATCTGTGAAATCTGAACTGGCAACACTCCTAAAAATGTATTACTTTGACAAATACCATTCTTATGTAATTAAGAAGCTTCAAGTGATAATAGAATACAACTGTACTATAGAAGTATATTTACATCACTAGCTATATAAAACATACAATAAATTGCATAATTGCTGCATCAATGTTTTATTGCTGAAAGGTGTGGGAAGATTCTTCTTCCAGATGAGTAAGACTATGATTCTCTAACTCAAAGTAACAAGAGTAATGCAGGTTTAAAAGAAGATATTAAAGTATTGACACCTTTGGTATCAAAAGTTAGAACACAAGACACATCAAGTTGGGGAGCGTTACAAAAAGAATCCAGCACTTGCTCAACTACTTTCAAGATGAATCCTTTACAGTCATCAACACACAAAATTACATTGGTTTAAACAAACAAAAAAAGTTCTATTTTATTAGAAATTCATAAATTATTTCAAATAGAAATATGACATAAAGAACAGTTATTTATCTATCATAAGACTCATACATCTCTTGAAAGAAAATTCCTTGTACCATGAATTTAAAGGTGAGGTGGTCAGTGAGGAAGACACCAGGATATTCTTTGCTTTCCACACGTTCCTTAATGTTTTCAACTGTACCATTTTCACTTTCCAATCTTTCATCAGGTTTCTTCACCTATTTAAAGGACCTTATTATTACCATTCATACAAAGTATGTTTGCATAGAAGCCTGATGACAAGTAACAGAAGTGCTGCTTCAATAAAAATTAATTTATAAGCCTATTCCTAATGAATCACCTTATCAATAGAAATAACTTGAAAAAGAATCTGAGAATAATATTTTTTCCTCTGATTTGCAGAAAGTGAACTTTTCTGCCTCATTTTCCAGTAGGTGTCAAGAAAAAAAAGCGGTAAACAATCATATTTTCATCTACACAGTAGAGAAATGTCACTTAAGGAGGGGGAAGCCATTTGCCACTCGTTTCTCACAGGTACCTCTTTTTCACATCTCTCGCAGGTACCCACTTTAACTTTCAAACATCCTTAGGTTGGTTTTCAAAAATACTGGTGAGACTGAGCTATAGACTCTTAGTTCAGCAAAACACAGGCCATTCTGAAGACAAGTACTTCTTCCTCATGCTGCCTACATGCCTACATTCTTTTTTTTTTTTTTTTTGAGAAAACTGAATAATGGCTGATTTTCGCTGGAAAAGAAAAAGAACTTGTCTTGAAAAGACTGTATTGTATGTAGCACAGGAGAAGGAAGCAATTTCCTTACTCAACTTCTATGCCAATTACCAAGCTGTGCAGCTTCAAACTCTCACTTCTTGGAAGCTAGCACCTGCCAACTGCCACTAGACCAACAGAGGAAAGAAAAAGACACAATAATGTTTATATACACTTCTGAAGTCAGAATTCACCAAAGAAAAAAAAACAAACCCCACACTATTTGCAACTGTCTGTAAAGCTGTAAGAGAATATTTCTAAAAGTCTGCTTTTATATCACACTGAACTGAGAAAAATATTTAAACCCAAAGCTCTGGATGAGCAATTAAAGAAACTGGTTGTCCAGGGTTTGGCTAGGATAGGGTTAATGTTCACCAAATCTCATAGAAACTGATCTATAAAGGATTCCTTCATTACTTTCAGCTGTCTTCTAAGGCAGCCTTCTAGGTCTGACTAGCTGAAAAACAAGAAAACAGATGTTTCTACTTATCTACACACAATAATGCAAAACTGCAACTAAAAAGCTCATCCTTTTAAGCGTCCCTATCTTCCTGCAAACTGAAACGTAAATTAATTTTCAGACTACAATTGGTCCCTCATTATATACAGTAAGTCACAAATGCATGCAAGAACATGTGTAGTACGCTAAACAGAAAAGATTTGGAAACATCTCCAATGTGTAAGTACAGGAAGAGCAATAAAATTATATAAAATATAAGAGTGACAACTGAATTACTAATATGAAGAAAACAGGGCATTTTGTACATGCAAAAGTAAGAAGTTTTAACAAAAAACACAGTTCATAGTTTCAGTATATTCGAGCATCAAGCAGTTTCTTGAACTGTTCAGCCCGAATTAAAGGTTTTTTTTTTTCCCCCTATTAAATCTTCACAAATGATTAAAAATAATAATCCAGGTATGTTAATTTACATCTTTGATTTGATTATATGCTCCTGTACTTAACCCAGGAAAATCTGTCCTTATCTGGGATCAGACTCGCCTTCACCATCTCTAATTTTTTTAGGTATTTTGAGAGACAGCAGCCTTACCATGAAATTATGAAGTCAAACTATTAATTAGGTATCAGGTTTCCATATTACACCCTGGGAGCAGTTGAAGCCCACAATCTTGGCCTGTCAAGCCTTCCGAGATGCTGCTGTGCTAAAGTTACTGTTCAATTAACGGCAAACACTTCAATAGATTAAGTCAGGACCTCCAATTCTCGGGTGCCTTTCATGAGAATGAAGTCTGAAAGACAACTACTTCTTGGCAGACATATAGTTTCACAGGTAACTGCGTTCCATATTGGAAGAATTTTAAAGGGCCTAATATGACAACTGCAGGACCATAAGAATTGGCTGCACTCCATCTTCTGGCTGAAATCTGTCTCAGACTAATGACTGGTTTTGAGACACAGTCAGTAAATTTATGAGTGATTTTAATCCAGCCTAGGGCAAAACCAGACTATTTATTCTAAATCACTGATGTGAATTCAAGCTCACGAAGAAAACTTTAGACTGAAGTACAGAACAGGGTAGGTAAATCAAGAAATGTGTGTTAGCATTCAGTATCTATCACCACCTCTCATCCAGCTTCTCATCACTCCGTAACTTCTAGGATTAAGATCTCAGGGGGTTCTCCCGAGGCCATCAAGAGAACTTCAGGGGAAGATGAGAGAACCACCCAGGGTGAAAGCCAGGTTTACAAGTTTTAATGGGCCATGAATTTAGAGAAAAGCATGAGCACAAAAAATACTAATAGATCCAGCAACAGAAAGTTTTGCCGTTTGCCAGGAAGAATAAATAACATCTTAAAATGTTACCCAAATGCACACAGTGGCAATTTCCCACATGTACTCATCAGATTCCAAGGGCAAGATTCTGTAAATACATATGAGATATGTATAATACATAAATACACTTCAAGTGTCTAGCAGCATCCTGAAGGGACATATTGAAGATGCGCAAGTGTCTGTGCTCTGCAAGGTTACTCCAAACACCTAAATATTGTTATTCTATACTACAGTAAACATCTTCAACAAGAGAGCCCATAGTCTAGACCAAAACTTGTGCCTGGATGATAAAGGTTAAAGGTCTACTTCTAAAAGCTAATAAAAAGTCCTTCCATTTAAATCTGCCCATATTTAACTCTGAAAGGTCCTTACTATATTTTTGTCGCTGTTTATATACCGTGAGCGGAGAGATGCAGCAACACATGAATTCAGCAAGAGCTGGCAAAAGAAGAAACTTTATTAATTTATAACCCCATTTTATATACCCTAGCCCCATAGGGCGATTGGTCAGTGATCACCCATCCCCTAGGGTGATTGGCTAAAGTCCTACAACACCTATTTCAAAATATTTTTCCAATGTACCATAAACAGAACTTAGCAAAACACCAGGTGTTGGTCCAGCTTACAAAAACAATCCTACTGTTTCTCATAACATGCATGAGAAAGGCAGGATTCTCACCAAATATTGTGAGAAACTGAGAAAATCCCTCTGCTAACAGCTTTTCAGCATCCACAACTTTTGTGTTCTCACAAAACTTTTAGATGAATAAAACAAAGTGACAAGCAAAAAAAAAAAAAATATTGGGAACATGTATTTTACAACTGATTCTCCTCGAACAGGCAAGAATTAGCCCCTGGACTCTCTAGAATGATGACTTGTGCTTTATGAAGCTGAGCTGGAACTACCCTCCTGGTAAACCAACTGTCCCAAGAGATAGCTTATTAGCTATGCAGATAAGCATATTTCCCTTTGAATTATTTTGCTATCTTAGATTGCAGTGTCTCCAAGTCAAACCACCAAGTATCTGCTCTTTGTCTGCTTGCATACCTCATTAAATACCACAGGATCTAGCCAGTACCCACATAATAAATATTTTCCCCTTTTATAAAAAGGGATCTGGTATCTCTTAAAAATATTAATAGATAAATAGCCATGAAAATCTTATATTAACCTACCATTTTTTCCTTGAAGCTGGTCTGCAAAGAACATCTGAAAGTTGAGTAGTTCTGTAATATAAAATACAGTACAAAAAAAACCAAAACAAAACACACAAACCCCACATACATAGGAAACCTTAGCTGTTATTTTCAGGCTTTATCAAATCACTAATAGTTTAAATACTGTCACTTAGCAACACTGCCAAGGATAAGATCAGCTAAAAAATATTCAGTAGGCCACAAAAGCTCACTACATGAATGTAAATAAAACTGAGGTAATACATAAGTATAAGGTAATACACTGAAGTATGGTTCTTTCAGAGTTGTCCTAGGTAAACAAACAATATTCTAAACCCCTCTGCTTCCTTCCAATAAATGCATAGGGAATGGCTGCATTATCTGAAGCTGCTGTACCTTCAGATACAAACATCACATTAGAGTGGAGTTAATCACTCTGAAGAACAAAAGAAGTCTTTATGTCTTTTGAACGTCTCAAATAAGATCTCACAAATGAGACAAAACAGGTTTTATGGTTCAGTCAAATTTAAGACTGGGTCAGCTGGTCTGTAGAGAACCCACAGAATGTATTACAATAAAAGAATGTGAGTGGAAATGGAAACAGCTGTACTTTATTACAAACCTAGGGCTGTTTTAGCTACAAAACTTGCTTTATGCCTTTAAGCTTCCATAGGGCTCTGCCACGCTGAGCACCAGATTCAAAATTTCCATTTCAACAACAAAATACCTGGTTTAGCTAGATTTATCTTTTACCGGGTCCCACCTATGCAGCTAAGAGCAAATCAATCTTTCTTCTGAGACACTTTCCTCCACACCCCAAAAATCACATTTTGTAATCACATGGGCTAATATTAAATGAACCGGCAAACTGCTGGTAATGGAAACGTAATCAAGTCCTTTTCATTCAAAACCTTTTAGTCATTTCAAGTGTTCTTAACTAATAAAACACAGATCACCAGCACATTAAAAACAAAAAGCTATTTAATGCTTTTAATACAATTATCCACTCCATTATCCCAGAGGGAGAGTTTACACTAGTTTTACTCCCGATTCATATTCAGTACAGTTTCGACAAGAAGAAACATGCAGAAATACTTCAGTTCAAGAAAATCCCTCACGTAATGGTTCATTTGTTGCACATATTGTCAGAAGGTCCTCAGGAGAATAAAAAGGATCCATTACTAAGTAAGCGTGCTTTATTTTTCTTGTTAATTTCATTAATACAACGCAAGTACCTCAAAGTACTGTTTACAGTGACATTTTAATAATGCAACTGGTAACTCTACACTCATTTCTTAAAAAAACATCCTACTTGACATTATCTGCTTCTCCTCCTTTTTGTTACTCTTGGGCATTTATTAGAGATAACTTTCTGCTTCAGTCCACTATCTTCAGAAAACAGAAGTACATTAAGAAAAAAAATATATAAATGACCGTGCATATAGATATGTCTGTGCAGGTATACAAATGTATGTTAATGTAATGGTGACTGGATGAATTCAGATGAGACAGTTAGATATTTTTTCCATTATGCAGTTTTTCAGTAATTGTAACTAGGTTTTGTCAATGCATTTCAGATTTTTATTTTGTGAATGCCAGCTACTTAAAAGGACATGAATTCTTCACCTCAACTGCTAATACTACGCTTACACAAACTATAAAAACAGAAGAATTTTGAAATAAATTGTGATAGAAATTATTCAGCATATACAGTAATTTTTCAGGTAATGCATCAATAAATTTTGCAAAAAATTACTTTTCAGTTGAGCATATCAACATTAAAAAAATTAGAGGCATGGAACTCTGATGATGAGACAAAGAACTGTGGTTATTTATTCAGCATTCCCTCTAAGTCTGAGGATAAGCTTTTTATCCCACAATGACTTAAAGGAAAAAAAAAAGATACACCACAACTAAAAACAACCAAAACAAAATGAAGTTTCCATCTGAGAAGACCTAATGCTAAACTGAAATGGCAGATATTTAAACAACAAAATGTAACTGAGTTACCACCCGAGTTGTTTAGAATGCAAGTCAGCATTGGCACTATTCCACTAGTTATTCTTTAGTGAGCTTGTTTGCGATAGCTGGAGTAATTCTTGTGTTATATAAAGAGTCAAGAAAGGCATGAAAGCAATCAAAATTCATGCATAATTTTTTAAGCTCAGATAATGACAAACTTTCACATTACTCAGTCTTTAGCTCATGACTTTCAAAACCAACCTATTACAGTCAAGACGTAGACTGATTTTGCCATTGTAGTGGCCCAATTAAACCTTTTCCAGGGATATCACTGCTAAACCTAGTCTAACTGGAAGAACTGGATAGATTTTTAAAACATTAATAAGTTAAAAAAAAATCTTTGAAAACTTACAGGGCCAGGAAAAGTCAGAAGAAAGGTAGAATTAAAAAAAATAAATAAATAAAAAATCAAGAGTGAAAAGACTTCAGGAAGTGACAAGAAAGGGGAAAAGGAGCATTTCAGAATGCCTGGCTTCCCAAGATCTATTTCAACAGCAGCTGGTGTCCCTTGGAGCTCCTTTATAATGAAAATCTGAAGTGGAAACTGTTCAATATTCCAAAGTTCATTTTTATAAAAGAACTAAACTGTAGACAGCTGATGAAAGGGAAGCTGGGCTTCTGGCAATAATACAAAAACGTGATGGCCTTATTCTTCACTAGAAGAAATCTAGATAAACAAAATGTATATATTTCTAGCTGCTCTCAATTATCTTAATCCTTATTTCTTTTTTTTTGCTTTGTTCAAAAAAGTTCATAATGAAAAAATGCCATACTTAAGCTAAAAGTACTACTACTAACTCATAGTTACAACTATTTACAACTAGTGAGTCTTCTAACTTCTATAAATGACAAGCTTTATCAACAGGTAAGTTACCCAACTAGGCACTTCTAGACATTCACTAATAACCATTGGTAAAGGAAAATACAGGAAAATCTTCAACTTATCAAGACATTTTATTTCTTTTCAGCTTTATTTTAGGTTTTACCAGTGAATAGTTGGCAAGACAACTGACTGCCTCTATCAAAACAAAGTCAGCTTTATTTCAAGTTTCTAATAAAGCACACTAGTTGGAAATGCAGTTACCTAGGAGGAATTCTTCATTAAGACATATTTAGGGTATAAGGATGCATCTCTTTTCTCATGAAAGAAACAAAAGAAATTTAGTGATTAGGCTTGAACATGAAAAGCCTAAAGAAGAGAAATAGTGAAAAACAAAACTACACGTGAAAGGTGAGTTTATGATATTCATAAAATCAAGATAGATTTCAAAAAAAAAATCATGTATTCATCACTACATCATATATTAGTTGATTATAAGCAGGCACTCCACAATTCCGTGGGTTTACAGAATACAGAAGTTTAAAATGACATGGAGTTCTTTCAAAGTTGTGGCAAGACCTCAATTCTCCATCTCACTGCAGCTGACGTGTTAGAACCAGTCACTCTTCTGTTGTTCCATCCCTCTGCTGGAGACAGGGCATCAAGTTATTGTCTGCATTCAGCAAACACTCATTCCCAGAATGATTAACACCTTAACTAGGTACATTAAGACAACATTAACAGCCTGTTCCACTTAATATTCAGCATCCGTTTTAAATAATTACATTCAGATTAAGTGTGTGAAATTGTTTGAAATGTGTAAGTTTCACGATGTAAACCAGCTGTATTAATAAAAAGAATCCTTTCTTCTGATGAAACTGAAGAGGTATCATTACTTCAGTACAACTCGTTACAACATACCAATGCTAACTGACCAAGCTACTGAATCTTGTTCTTGACTCCCATTAAACAGACCTACATCATCACATCAAGACTAGTTAATGCACACAGCTAATCTAGCAATGCATTTAAATACTATTACCTATGAAAACTAAAAAGGGGACTCGGTCTGTAACTTCAAATACTTCATTTAAGTTGGCACACTGCTACCCTTCTCTTTCAGAAAGCACTGTTCGTACCGTATATTGATGTTTCCCCCTAACAGAGAATGACTGGATGACATCATATGATAATTCATGTTATGAAGGACATCAGAAGGTTTCTAGCCTAAACTCCTGTTCCAAGTGGGATCAGCTAAGACACTAGATCAGGATGCTGGGGGCTTTATCGACCTAAATCTTGAAAACTTCAAGTAAGGGAAACTGCACAACCTCAATCTGTTCCAACGCTTGACTTAATGCATCGAGACCTTTCTTTGATTGTACAAACAAATTAAATTTAGCAGTTGTTAAGCTGAAGTGCATTACTCAGATTTTATAGATAAGAAAAACAGCTTAATGTAGAAACAAATACAGCAGTCATTTCAAGTACGTGCCTAACAACTTTGAACACTGGCTTGCCCAAGAATCAACAGCAAATTACAGTTACACTTATGTTCAAGTATTTTGCTGAAGGGGAAAAAATGGAATTATCTATGGTAAAGCAGAAGGTCTTCAATAAAGCTTTAAAAAGAACTGCCATCTCATGACTAAATCACAATCTCTATGCTACAAGCTAACTCATTTGCATGGGAACACCACATAATCTGACCATTATGCATCAATTACAAAAGCATTACATACATACAAGCAAAGAACTTGTCTGATACACGTGTTTCTTCAATGCTGCACTGATCATAAGAGCTCTTAAAGATTGCACAGATACAAAAATGTTTTTGCATATTGTCTCACATTAACTGGTCAATGGTGCAAACCATAACTTATTTTAGACACAAGAGCTCCAAAGTTACTACAAATAGTATTTTTATAACATCAAAAGGACTACCTTATATAAAAAAAAATACTGTGGTACAGCCTCAGTTCTATCCTGATCTTGGTTCAGTGAGAGGATTAAATCTTTTCTTTTTTTTTTTGGTAAATATTTTTCTAAAGTAGATATAAAAAAATGTAACATAAAATGAAAATAGTTAAGTATAAACAAAAAACAACCCCAAATCATCAGCTATTTTATTTGCCAGCCCAGAAAGTCCCAGAATTTAGCGGGGTTAAGCAAAAATACAGTATACACCCTGGTCAGAATTGCTGATGTCTCTTCACAATTAAGACTACTTACATTGTTCAGCATTTGCAATGTTTATTACTACTTATAACTTTGGCAAAACAAGTGCCCTGTCTGACCTTGCTTTCTGCCAATGAGTATATAGAAACATATATACTGCATATATACTGAAAAATTTGTTCAAGGGTTCAATTTTTAAGAGGAACAATGGAGGAAAATGCCATCAGCAACTTTTTTCTTCTTTATTTCAGCAGAAGTGTCTTTTAAGTAAAAGAAATGTTAGTGACTATGTTTTGAAGCCACCAGCATAGGCAAGCTTTGAGTCAATGCTACACTCTTTCCTATATCTCTAAAAATGTACCAAAAACTAACCAACTTCTACAAAAATACTGCGTTGTTCCAGAGCAGCAGAACAAAAGCCAAGTTATGGTCTGTGAAGAGGACTAATAATTGAGACCAGTGTCTGGTACAACCACAGGAAAAGTGACTGGAGACTGAGAAGGGAAGGAGACTAGACTGGACTGACATAGCAGATCCAGAAGATGAAACTCTGTGGAAATGAAAAGTAAATTGAAAGAATGCTGACAGGCAAAAAAGAAGGAGAAACAGGACTGGATGAAAAAAGAAATTAAGACCATTTTTTAATGGTCAAGACCAGAAATACCCAAAAAACAAAGGCTGAGACTGGCTACAGGAGAAAAAGGAGACTGTCATCAGGAGATGTGTATAACGGATGAAGGGAAAAGGACTGTGTTTGCAGAGGACTGGCAGAAAGAGCCCTCATCCACCATGACACATTCTCTCTAAAGCCTGGAATAGAAAGGACTCTTCATCTTTCAGCAGTTTTCCACCATCAGAAGTACCTGTGCAAATGCAACACTATCTGAGCCATTCTGCTTTATCACTGGGGCTGCACTCATAAAGCTAGAAATTCAAGAGCTTTTTCAAAAGATTCAACTTTTCCCATCCTGTTGGTAACCACTGTGGATCCAGTAACATTGGGGATCCAGTACACAAGAAGAAATTTGAGAGTTTAAACTTTCGTGGGTTTTCATGTTTTGTTTTTTTTTCTTGATTTCGTTGTTTTATTTCTAAGGTTTTATGAAAGTATATGTGACACGTATGCAGATTTTACCCCAACAAACAACATAAAAGAATTTAAAGGCTAATAAAATCAACCACTCAGCGGTCATAAAACGCCAAACACTCTTGTTTGTGTAACTTACTTCCCTTGAGTGTGTATATTTTAATACAATATTAAAACATTTATTACTTCTTCAAAGTTACCTTGCTTCATTCAGTGCACAGGATGAATATGCACCAAAGATGATACAGAACCTAATGCAGGTAGGACTCTTGTCTAACCTAATGAAGAACAGGCAGGGCTTACAGAATAAGAAAAAACAAAGGGTCTCTGCAATATGCCATAAAGGCTATAACAATTAAAATCCTGCCTTTTGTAGTTTCCCACATTTCCCTTACTGTCACTCACACCAATTTCAACCCAAATTTCCATAGCTTGTAATTAATTGCAAATTCCTCTTTTTTCCATCCACTTTGCAGATACTTTCACAAAAGTGTGGAACACCCAGGACTGATACTAAAAGCAATGACAGTTGTAACTTCAGTAAACCTATTTACAAAAATCCAAGGCATTTCAAATTGGACACCAAAAATGAGTGAATACTCTCCACCTAGCTCTCTTTTTGCCTCTGTTCACCATCTGTAAAAGCTTAGGTAGTGTTTGATATGCATCTTTGGTAGTGTTTGATATACTAATAATTATGTGAGGCATTCTGATCATGTAATGATAAGCGCTTTAGCAAAGCCCATGCAGATGTTATCAGTCCTGTCTTCAAAGCAGAGTTGAGTAATGTGGAGTAAATAAATCATGGGCTTACATATTGATCAATGAAAAATACTGAATTGTGTTAAGTGAGCTCCATCCATTCCGTGCACTGAATGAGACAAGGTTCCTGCAGAAAAAAAGATAGTGATTATGTAGTTAAGACTGTATTAGAACAACATGTTTTAAAAAGCACTTATAAGCCCTTTGTTCCATAATAATAACATGGGATTTCTTCTACAGAGAATGCTTAAGGTACTTAAAATTCTATGAAATCAAGCAAGTTCTTGCATGCAGCTGTGTTGAGGTTGCATTACTTTTTGGTATCTGTCAGAAGTAAAACTGGAACTCTTGTTGGTTTAGAACAGCATTGTATAATACAAACATGGATGAGACAGAATTGTTTTGCTTAGTTTCTTATTTTTACTTTTTGTAAAATTTAGGGATGGATAAGGTATATTTTGATGCAGCATCAACTACCACTAAACACAAATACAAAACTAAGCAACTGATGCTGATAATACACATTCCAAGGTAAGCAAATGAACAAAAGCTCCGTATTTCCAACAGGATCCTGCAACATTAAGGGAAGTTCTTATTTAAAAAATTTGGGTCGATTATTGACTTCTACAACATTGGACAAAGATCATCCTTTTATAGGGATCTTTAAAGCATCTGCACCATAAGAAAGATATTTAAGTTACTAATGGTAGAGAAATGAAGAATTTTTATAAATTAGCTTTTTTTCAGAAAGCCTTCTCCCACTCTTATGAAATTTCAAGTCCTGTGTTCATTATTTTTAGTGGTTTACAAGTAACTTTATACTAAAGACTGATTCTAAATGAAGTATATTTGTTAAGACCTCCTTTGTGACAGCCACCTCTGCACAAGCGGCCACATTTTTAGGCGGCTCTTTGTGTAAGTTGTACACAAGCAATTACATAATGCTTTATTTTTAAAACCTTAAAGAACCATTTCAATATATTTTTTTTTTAATGGGCTCTAATGTAATAACCATTGAAAACATTCTTAGCTCACGGGTCATAGTTTACTTCCATTACTAAATGGAGCATAGTTGATTAACCGCATAGATAATCTCCAGTAGGTTCTATAAGCAGAATTAACTAGTGCCTCATGGAGCAGATGGAATTCCTAGAGAGCCCCTCACTCAGCCTGGAGCTCAGACACAGCGTGACAGGCACGCCCAGCCCCTTCAGGTGACTTTTAGCAGGGCTCAGCAATGGCAATGTCCGCAAGTGGTATTTCTGTCCTCACCAGCAGGTGTTACTACAGTCAGGCTGAATTACTGCCATTTATGTAAAAGTGACACAGAAAGGAACAAAAAAAAAAACCACGTAATCAGCATTTTACAAAAGGAAAACAAACTGAAACACTATTATCCTCACTGCAAAAATATGAAATGGAAAAAATAAATAAAATAAAATCCCATTTTATCGGATCACCATTACATGCACCCAAAACGCAACCAAGTAAACCGAGCCGGAGCAAGGCTGCCCCTGGGCGTGCGGGCTGCTCTGGCAGACAACCCGCGCAGCCACAGCGGTGCCGAAGCGATGCGCTATAGGAACACAGCACTGATACGCTTGTCCACACGCTGCCAAACCCCATACGTGCGCCAGAGACGGAAGAACCAGAGGGGAAACCGAGAATTGGGTTTTCCCTGCGGCAGCCTCCGCCGGCCCCTGGGCTCGCCGGGCGGCAGGCGCGGCCCGGGGGCACGGCAGCGAGCGTCCCCCGTCCCCCCCCCGCCGAGCCCGCGAGGGGATGGCATTCGCCAGAGGATTACCGAGGGAAGGCGTCCCACTTTCGGCAGCCTCGGGGTCCGACTAATCCCGTCCGCAGCGACCAGGCGCCTTGCGAGGGGGCGGCTCCTCCCACCCCTGTCCACGGTACCCCGCTTATCGTGCCGTGTAACAGCCGCCGCCGGCGCCGGCCGCCTCGCGGGAGCGGGCCCGTAAGCCCAGGCCCCGGCTCCGGTGCCGTGGGATAGCTCAGGGCTCTCCCGCCGCCCAGCCGCGGGGCCAAGGGCCGCGGCCGCCCGCCACCCTACACCTGCCGCAGCTCCCCCCGGCCCCGCTGGTGAAGTTGACTGCCCGCGGCGCCAGGGACCCCGCCCGCGCAAGCCACCGGCAGCGGCGCACCCTCCCCGGGATCAGCCGCTGCCCGGGGCTGCCCTCTCCCTTCACAGGAGGCAGCGCCGCGTCGGCGGCTCTTACTCGCGTCTCGTCTCTACAGCGGGACCCCGCTGCGCAACGCGGGCGGGGTGCACACCGGGGCACCCGCTACGGAGCACAGCCGTGCCCTACCTGAGCAGTGCTGCCGCACAGCCGGGCTGTCACCCCGCGGCGTCCCGCTTCAGCTGCGCACACCTGGCACGGCACAGCTCGGCACGGCCCCGCCGCCCGCCTGACAGCCGCCCGCACCCCCCCGCCTTCCTACCCCGCGCCGCCTCGCGCGGGGCCGCCGGGGCCGAGCGGGGCGCGGGGAGCGGCGGCGGCTGATTGGACAGGGGTGATGTCACTCGTGCGCGAGCGGCGGTGAGGGGGAGAGCGGCGAGGGGAGCGGGAATAGGTGAGGGCAGAGCCCTGCGCAGGGAACCAGGAGAGCCCCGGGGAGCGGGAGCAGGGGAGGGCAGGAGCGAGGTGAAAGGAGAGCCGCGGAGAGGAGGTGAGGGGCACACCGGCCGGCAGCTCTGGCTGCACGGGCCGGGATTGGGGAGCAGAGGGGCCGCCCCGGCGGCCCAGGAGAGGCGAGGGCAAGCGGCGGGTTTTCAGCACCCAGCGAGAGAGGAGCGCAGGTGGGCCAGCGCTCCGCGCTGCCCAGGGAGCATGTGCGGCACCGGCAGCCGCACACACCGCCCCCCCCGCGGGCACGGGCGTGCGCTCTGCACATGCCCAGCGGGAGAGGGAAGCCCGCACGAAGCTGCTGCCCACACCCGGGCCTCGTCCCTCCGCTGCGCCCGCATCCTCTGGTCCCAGGGACACGGGATGGACCACAAGGGTCCAGCTGGGCAAGAGGCCTAATGCTCCGGGTCCTCGAGAGAGATGCCCAGTAGCACCAGGTTCAAGCTTGCATTCAATACCCTCCTCCCAAGTTAGGAGAGCAATTTTAAAATAAGAGGATTTTTCCTAAACCTTTTTTTTTCTGCACATTACATTTTCTATGCAGGGACACATATCCTAACTCTTCATTACCACAAAGCCTCTACATCTCCCTTCAGATAGTCCTGTGGTATTTTCCACTTTGTAAATTGGCAAAGAAATCCAAACTCCCAGAGGGTGTTAAAAAAAACCAAACAAACAGACAAATGAACTGTGAATGCACAGAAAGGAAGGTGCCATGTCCCAAAATAAGTATGGAGCTTGCTGCATACCTGCTTGGAGGAGAGCAAGCCAGAGAAGTGATCCATTGAGGAGTCACGAGTTACCAAATTTATGATGGCTGCTGCAGGAAAAGACTCCTAAGTGTTGAAACACGGAACCTGAGAAACTACAAGATAGGACTTAGCACTGTATATGAAACATAACTTTTCAGGGAAGCAGAGTCTGCAACCGTGACACTTGATGTTTACAGAGCGTGACAGATAACACACAATCACTGACTGCCCGGGCACAAATGCCACTTGACTAGGTTATGTCTAGTTGAGGGTATCCCTGCTCACTGCAGGGGGGCTGGACTAGATGACCTTTGGAGGTCCCTTCCAGACCTAGCCATTCTATGATTCTATGCCACCTGCACAGCAACAAGGTTCAGAGAGTGGAAAACTCCAGCTAGTTCAAGGTCCTGAGCCTGACACACCTTGTTGCTCCATGGTCAATCCTTTCTTGGGAATAACACCAAAGGACACACATTTCCCCTTAAAAGAAATGAGGTCTTGGCTCTAGAGAGTCATCTGGAATATTTTGTTTCAGCAACTTAAAAGACAGGGGAAAATTAGTTAGAACTACCTCACTTGTAGCCATCATCTTGGGTAGTTCTTGCATGTCTGAAAGAGTTTGAACTCTCTTCTCTAGAACACAAGATACCACTGACCTAACAGCTTTACAGTCTGCAGCAGATATCATTATATCGATTACAGTCAGATCATACTCCCCCAACCATATGGGTCAGAAGCCTGTTGTTCTAGGATAAAAAAGATGGTTCATAAAAAAAATAAATCCAACCTAACATTCTCATTTAATTATTCCAGACTTGGAGATTCAGGCTTGAGTCTTTAATTCCCATGTCTTAATCAAATGCTGTGCATAGTATGCTTATACAAACATGCAGGAGAGAAGGGCTTTCACCATGGGTGTGCTCAAAGCAACAGGAACAGAAGTTGTATGCCATGGAGAAAACTGGGTGATACCAAAGGTGTAGGGAAAAAAAAAAAGGGGGGGAGGGAATAACTGAGTAACAGAGCATATTAGGATAAAAAGATTAGATTATATATATTGGAAAATAGTATATTGCCCTGGAACAGAAAACATTCAGAATATTAGTGATCTTTGCAACTCTGGCACAGACTTTATATAAGTTGCAGTTTTTAAGACACCTTAACTACTTTCTTACAGTGGACTTTAAAACCCTATCAGCCCCCAGCAGGGTTTAGAGTGGTCTTAGGAGTGCTCCAAATGGCATTCCGTTCCAAAATAGCCTCAGGCTGCATTTTGCAGCTAAAAGCGCTAAAGCAGTGTCTATGTTTAGCTCATACTCAGAGCCAAATTGTAACAGTTGCTCTACCACCCCATGACCACTCCCCAGCCAAGAAAGGGGGATCAGGGAAAGGAGGGAAGACTCAGAAGCTGAAATGAAAATGGGCTTAATAAAACAACCAAACTAATACCAATGCCAGCATAAAGTAAAAAAGTTATACTCAGCCCAGCAGGTGTACCACGGTCACAATAAACAGGAAAGCAGACCTCAGATGCAGAAAGAGGAGAACACGCAGGAAATATCTGAGCAGGAGCCTCATATCCTCCCCAAACGTCCCTCTTTATACTGAGTGTGAAGCTTATGGGATGGGGTACACCTGTAACCGAGACAAGTCAGCTGCCCTGGCTGACTCCAAACTGCTAACGGCTTCCAGATGATGGCAGGACTATGATTCTGTTGCAGCAAAATCAGGGCAATCACAAAGTCAGCTTTAGGGTCATTTGCTGAAGGGCGTGCTAAGCTGCTGGGCATATCCCCTCAGATGTACAGCACAGGAAGCTACATACAGCCACAATGCATTTAACATTTAGGATAGTTTCTGAAGCGTGTTATTCCCTAATGTTCAGTAATTTCAGTTTCTGATGTTATTGCCAGAAGTTAAGATGGCTGTCACACACATTTTGAGGCAGGGTAATTTTTTGCTTAAATATACCAGTGGGTGTCTCTGCACTGCACAGAGCATCCCTGTCTCTCCCTTTGCTTGAGTCAAACACCGTTTGCTAGAGCCAGGGAGTCAGCAAAGCAAAACAAACAGAAAACGTGCAAAAAGCAGATGGAGAGTGCATTCAACACCCTGTACATTTGTAATCATCGGCTGCCTGTTATTCCATAACACTTCTTACTGTCAGCTTTTATCTGCAGCTCATACACAAACCTACATCCCTGGGTACTCAAGGAATTAGCTCCCTGAAGGAGGCACAAGTCATTTAGGGTCCAACCATAAGGATGAAAGAGACATAGCTGCAGCAGTTGTGGAGGAATAGCAACCACTGACCTCACTTTGTCTTTCTTACACCAAACACTTACAGCATCCACCATGGGAGGAAGGTGGGCGGGGGAATATGGATCAGGGACAACAGCTTTCTGGTATTACAATAAAACGGAGACAGGCCAGCATGAGCTTTATACACCCCTACCCAGTTTCAGCAATCTTTTAGAGGATTAATAAGATTAGAAGCCCCTATTGTTTTGCTAATGGCTGTTTATTTGAAAAATGGCTTTTCTTGTAAACATACAGAAATGACCATATGTTACTCCATACTCCAGTGATGCCTTGGAATACTACTAAAAGCAAAGACTGAGAATGACATTCCATCTGCAAATTTTACAAAACAGAAACAATTAATTTGCCCTTCAACTCTGCTGCTGTGGAGTCTCACCTGGTTGAGGGTAATGCATTAAAACAGCTTTTCCCTCTCTTTGATAAATCTTACTGCAGATTATACTGCTGTAAGAAGACTAACAACGCTAACAATCTGTTTAAAAATCCATGGTTATTTGAATTCCAGATGTGTATTTGCAAAGATAATTTGAACTGTGACTGTATCCAAGCCAATCATCCATAAAGTTGACGCATACAAGCTCCTTTTCATTACTCCCAAATGATGCAAAATATTTCCCATTATATTAATTCTTTTCAAATAAAAGTAAGAGTTATAGAGTCAGACACCAAGCTGAACACTACTCTTGTTGAATTCCAGACTCTCTAAAGTGAATGGAACACATTGTAAATGTACTTTTAATTATAGAGCTTAAAATAGAGCATACGGCAAGACGTAAGATTGAAACTAATTTCTGTACCTTACACGTGTATTTTCAATAGCTTGTAGTTTAATCATTGAAGCTATTACTTCCTATGCTTGATTTCTTTAATGACTCAAATGTTTCTGGAAAATGATTCAGATATTTTTGAGGATGCAGAAGAACAAAATTAGGTACTTTTAAAGAGAAACTTTTCTAAGCATTTGGGGGGGGGGGGGGGGGGGGGGGGGGGGTGGTGGTGGGAATACTTTCCCTATACCCCTACACAGGAAAGAATGGGAACTTGAGATCGGCAACAAAGGTAGCTTGGAACTCAGACAGATTTTTCTGTACAAACAAAAATAATCCTATCTGATATCTGATAAAGAACTGGAGCAGAAGGGAAATTAAGAGGATGACATGAAAGTATGTTTATACTCTTGTTGATCACTGGCTGGTATTGTAAGCTCCAGACACCAGTCCAGAGGTTGTAAATTTGAACATCAGGTTACTCTTAAGGTATACTGGGGTTGAGTGTATATAAGATTAGTTGTGTCTCTTCAGTAAGCAGATCTCAACCTTCATGTGAATCTAGTCCCACAAATCAAAATGTTGAATCTCCCCATGAAATTGTGCTCTCTGTAAGATATCATCAGGATATCATGTTTGTACCACGAAAAAGGTGACTCAAGTGTCACTTCAGAGAAGCAGAAGTTGGCCAGATTCTCTCCTGAGTCAAAAATACAATCTCTTACCAGTCCAGTCCACATTCCATGGATGCATATAGCCAGATGCATATAGCTGCTCAAACTCATGTAGCCACAGCCTTCCCACAGCAAAACAAACTAGAAAACTAAAATAAATTACATTTACTTTAATTTATTTAATATTTAATATTTAGTTTAATAAATTATGTGGTCCTGTGTTGGTTGTTTCTCATACATGGTAATACCTATTGATGCCCACAGTTACTCATTTGGTCCAAGTGAGAAATGATGATGTCACAAATACAAAATTCCTCACTTTACTGACAGTTCTCCACATCAGGAAAGTGTTTCCTTTTTCCTCAAGTATTTATGAAAATATGCATAAACACTATGCAACAAGGATACTAGTACTTACTGCAGTTGCAAGTCTTTAATAATTATTGGCTTACCTTAGATTTGTCACTCTTATGCGTTATGTGAACCTTTATATAAGCTCATATAACCTTTATATAATTCATTTCTATGAATTCCTGTTTCATTCAATATAAAAGGTTAATACATATGATACTGCATCTCAGCAATATTTCTTTATATTCTTACTAATCAATTGATTCAGGTGTAATTTACAGCTAAATGGTGCTAAACAAGAGCTCATGTTCTTTATTAATTGTGCTGATGAGCGCAGTTCCCAAGGTTCCTGTCTCGGAAGTTTTTCTTCCAAAATCACGAGTAAAAGAAGGGTCCAAGAATCTCCCACTGAGTTGCAAGGTTCAAACTGGACCCTCTTGCTTTCTAAACTTCCTCTCAGAGGAGAGTGTATGTGTGGCTGGATCCAGTCTTAGCCTCCAGCTGTAGAGTTCAGACTCCAGGTTCTGCCAGAGAGACAGCTTATTTCAGCTTGAGCTGGGTGCTTCCAGGTAGGGACTGTGAACAAATAAATCCCTGGGCAATTACACACACTCTATGTCCCCCTACCCTCATGCAATGATTTGGTTCAATAGTAATGTTTAGGTATGGGGTCTTCTTGTTCTTAATTTGATCCTTTTTCTGTCTCCAAGCTGGTTATTCTTTTTCTTACCTCAATGCAGCTTCTGATGAGAATGTGGCCACCTTATTTTTCACAGGACCCAGCAGTCTCTCCATGTAACTAAGTACAAGTTCAGCATAAGTTCACCACTCACGGCCTAAGGCTTCAGTAAATCTAGCTACTCATGATAAGCAAGTTACTCAGGCTAATCAAAGAAAAACAAGTCTCAATTCAAACTAATTTTAAGCGATTACACGATTCTTTCTAATATCCCACAAGTAAATTATTTTAGTGACCAACAATAGGTAGGAAAAAATTATAGTCTCTTCATTTCAGTATATGCAACTGAGATACAAAGTAACATGGAAATTCCTAAATAAATTGCAAATATCTCAGCAACTAGATGTCCAACTCAAAATATTAATAGCCTGTTTTATTTTCAGAAATGCTAAACATTTTCCATATTCTTTACAGGGAAGTGTGAAGATAGAAAAGACTGCCCAAAATCAGGCCTGAAGCTGACACTTCAAACTTTTTGAATGGAGAATAAAGAAAATGTGTCTATGGTCTTCGAAAAAAAAAAACAAACGAAAGACTGAAGTGGCTCACAGTATCACATAGTCTATGAAAGGTAAAGAGCTTAGTTTTATTTTGCTAACTTGTTTTAAACACTTTCTGTTATTTGAAATCATGCAGCATAAGTCTTTCACAAGAAAAGGCAGAGATTTCAAAGAAATTCACTTCAATCAAACATCAGTAACAATGCACATTTAATCTTTCCTTTGGCCTTTGGATTTTGCTGTTCTTTCAGCATCGTTTTTGGAGGGAGATATATAATGCATATTTGTCTGTCACTTTTCTTGTACTTTTTTAAAATAAAATGTCCATCAGATACAAAAAGAAAGTATTAATTTACTTCAAAGGGGAAGAATCACTGTGCAGTAGGGTTCAGCATGTCTGTAGAGGCTACAATATGCTCCAGATTTCTGAAAATTATTGAACTATTTTTTAATTATGTTTTCAGAAGCTCTTTTAGAAGGAGCATTTCTGATGGAAGACTCTGTCTTCAGTAGGTTTTGGGTGTTAGGTACTTAGCATCAAGTATTGGATAGTTTCCACTAACGTGCAACAAATGTTTTGGAATTCTAGTACATTTATTTTTACACTCGCTACCCTGCTAGTCATCACGTATTAGCAGTGTGGGATTTAGTCTCTGTTGTTTCCGAAATCTTATCTGGAATCAGCTTGACAGGACAAGGTACAAAAGCCAATACAGCTCCTGTTTGATTGTGGAAGGAAATGGAAGAAAGAGATTAGTGCTAAAAATTGTCTGGCTACTGTTATCTGTGCTATTATTTGCCATCAAGATCAGTAACGGGTGGTTTCCTTGTTACTTCTGTTGTCGTCAGCTGGGCAATATTGACATGTCTATGTCAATGATGGAGTGTTGCAGTGCTTGCTAAGCCACTATGAGAAATCTCACCATTCAAACTTCTTAAACAAAAAAACCACAATATCTTGGTGGTAAAGGCGAGACCATGTTCATTGCTTCCCAGCACAAGCCTAACATGTTTGCATGATGATCATTGGTACAGGAGATAAGGGGTATCAACATGATGTACTGGTGATAAGGAATTTGGAACAGCATCAAAATGCATCTCCAATGATTATCATCATCAGCAGCTAGTTTTAATTCTTATTTAATGAGCAGAACAACCCTGCTTAAGCTTCACATTCTCTCTGTTTTCTTAATTTCCTGTTTTAGGTGGCCTCACCACAGCTTTATCAGGTTCATCAGTTGTACTACATGTAGGACAGTTTTTCTTTCCTTCTTTTCTCCCTGTGCTGATAAGATTATACAGTGTGTGCTTTTATGTGAGCAGTGTACATTCTCCAAAGCATGCTCAAATCCTACAGCTACACTGTGACACAGGGATTTGTCACATACCTACTAGTGCTAGTGACAAGGCTAAAACCCTGAAACCTCCACATCTGGAATCTGTTCACCTTGCCTTGTCTGTGTGTGCATACAAGTAAATATAGATACAGATAAACATATACTGATATAGATATACATACATGCATACATACATGTATGTGTGCATGTTCCTGTGTACAAATGAATTTACAACAGCTTTCATCAGGAAGAAAATAATGAAAAATATTATGTCCTAATTTTCTTGCAATACAGTCTTTTCTTTTAGAGCTCCAAAAAGTCTTTAATCTTCTCAGCAATATACAGCTAAACCTAATTTAAAGAATTCTCATGGGACTGAAATAAATTGGTTGCTCAGCAGTCAAGATCATCTAATAAGAGGCTAATCTTTGAACTACAAAGACCAGGAACTTCCACTTCAAAAGACTACTTTTTTCACTCGTGCTTTTTCAAGCAAGGTGTTTTCCTTCTAAAAAGATACAAAAGTAAAGAAATAAAGAACTGGAGATGTAACAAAATGCATACTTTAAAATGTTTATCGATTTTAAAATAATATTTTAATACATTTTACAATTGATTTCACCAAATTTATTTTAATGGATGTTAGCTGTGGATTCAAAGAGAAAGATACTGAAAAAACCCCATTCTTAAACCTTTGATTATGTGACAGTGTAACTGACATTCATAAAGTTCTTTGCAAGACTGCAGTCGTAATTATTGTGGTGTATTTTGCATAAATGTGCTCAAAGTTTTCAAGTTTCAAATGTTTTAATGTTAGGAAATGTTCTACCATTTCCAGTGGTAGAAGAAGGACCTGTCAGGATTTCCTTCAGGAAACCAGGATTGATTATGCCCTTGCAGCAAAGATGGCCAACGGCATCCAGGGCTGCATTAGGAAGACTGTTGCCAGCAGGTTCACAGAGGTGATCCTTCCCCTCTGCTCAGAGCTGATGAGATACATCTGGACTGCTGGCTCCAGTACAAGAGAGATATGGGCATACTAGAACAAGCCTTGTGAAGGACCACAAAGATGATTGAAGGATCAAAGCATCTGACCTAAGAGAGTGCTCTGTCTCTCTAGCTCTGAGGGCTGGGGTCTTTTAGCCTGGAGAAGAGAAGGCACAGGTGAATCTTGTAAATATATAAAAATATCTGATGCGGGCTGAGTAAGGAAGACAGAGCCAGGTTCTTCTTAATGCTACTCAGTGACAGGATGAGAAGCAATGGGCACACATTAAAACACAAGTAATTCCATTTAAGCATTAGAAAACTGTTTTTACTATGGGGGCGGTCAAACAGTGGGACAGGTTGCCCAGAGAGGCTGCGGCAGCTCCAGCCTTGGAAATACTTATAAACTGCCAGGACATGTCCCTCAGCAACCTTCCCTACCTGATCCTTTTTGAGCATGGTGATTGGACTAGGTATTTCCAGAAATCCTTTCCAACCTCCTGGATTCTGTGATCAGAATAGTGCCCTGTATATGTTTTTATACAGAAAATTCCAACTTTTAAAATATTATGAATACAAGTTTATAGTATCTATATATTCAGGACATGAGAATTTTTCACATAATTTCAAGACATTCCATATTGTTTCAAAAGGAAAATACAGGTTAAACACATCTGTAAGTATTTGCAGAACTGAGGATTTTAATGTCTTTTTATGTATTATAATGCATTTGTAACAGCTACTGTACTATTTCTATAGATTGCATTACTTAATCCTTCTTTGAAATACACCCTCTTTTCTGAGTGGAATATGTCATGATAAGCAACTCTAAGCTGTAAGCGCTACACAACTAATTTCAGAAGGAAGTGGAAAATTATTTATGCACACAACCACACATTATTTCAAGTGCTTAGGTATTAGCTGTGTTCTTGATCTCCCCCCTTCCTTTTGCAGAGCACATGATGTTTGAATCTTTTCATCGTTCACTGAATGTATACATTAGCAAGTGTTTTGGGGTTTGCTGCATATGGTGGCATGACTGGATGCTATATGGACCATTCAAAGTACATAAAAACTGTCAAGTTTTCTGTCATTCAGAAGGAGTGAAGCCAATCCACGTGTTCTCTTACAATCTCGTGTTTCTCATAGAAGTCTTTCTTTCTGCTCACATGGTATTTGCTAAATGTAAAAACTGAGTCTTGTCTTCTGAACAGAATATAACTAATATGGGTTAATGAGCTCATAAAGTTATAAAGCATGGGTTGTAGGCACATAGAATTTTCAGTGTGGTAATTTCTTACCTCCACTCTTTAGGATTCAGGGTAAAAACCAGTATTTATCATTTCAGACTGGCAGAATTTCTTTCCTTAAGGTAAGTCCTTCCAGGGGCTGCAGTGTCAGCCTTGTTTATCAACCAATTTTTTATAGAATTGATATTTTATATTTACACTGTACATGTTTTCATCACACTGTGCATGTGAGTATTTGAAGATCCCTGAACCTGTTGGCCAAATTTCAAGTACTGAAGCATCAGAGCTCAGTTCTTACACATTTAGTGAAGGCAGGGCAGAGCAGAAATACTTTGTAAATGGCTTAATTTAAGGAAAAGCTGCATTCTATTAAAGATCCTAAAATTTGCATGAGATAAAGCGTCCCTATAGAAGTCTCAAATTCATCATAAACTGCTCCAAGGATAACCCATTAAACTTATCCAGGAGAAAAATCTGTCTCCTGTGCTGTAGGATTAGTGCAGTACTAATTCAAAACTGAGATTTTTTTATAGAGCAAAATACAGGGACAGAGCCTAGTTTTAGACAGTCCAGGCTGCTTATACATAAAGCATGATGAATTACTGTCTGAGATTTCCTCCATCACTGCCTGATTTTGTGATTACTCGTTGACACTCGCATGCTTTTATTCTTGAATAATAGTTAACTATGACAGACGAAAGCCAGTAAACACAACAGAAATAAAAATTCCAAGAGAAATACAGTATTACCCATGTAACACTGTATTTAATGTCAACAAGGCTATAAAAACAAATGAAGGCAGAAATTACAGCTCCAGTGAGTTTACTGTTTGTTTCTTGGTGGTTTGGTGCTTTTTTGTGTTTAGCAGATGTTGTACCTCAGGGTGAAAGAAAACCGCTAACAATTACAGGTTACAGTGAATGCCTTTGTAGTTCCTAACATTTTAGTGACTAATCACAACAAGCCACATGCACTGCAGTACACACAATTCCTCTGTTAAAAGGGTAGTTTAGAAAGAGAAATGTAAGCTCAGCCTAGTATCCATCTGTTTTATTCATCCAGTGACATTTTAATGGAAAATACAGAAACTGTTCTGAACAGCAACCAGAACCTGAAGGTCTCTGTCCTGGATGAATGAAATAATTTCTTCTTCATATCTCTTCCATTAAGTCTTCATTTATTTTTCTCATAACTTCAGTTAGAGACTCTTAATCTTGCTGGAATTTAAGAAGTGTTACTGGGGTGCAAACTGCATTTGGGAAAATACACACTGCCTAGATGACACATAAAGGCCAGGCAATTTAGATTATCAGAAGCTATGAGTCTGGAGGCAATGGGTCTTGGATATCTGAAATAACAGCTAGGTGACACTGAAGTCCTTTTGTTAACCTAGTTGTCTGCTCCTCTGCAGATATGTCAAAACCAAATTGTATCATCACAGTCTAATCTTGTACAACAGCCTAACTGATCTTGTGGACAGTTAAAAGCCAATAGATGTCAAATAAAAAGGAATTTTTTAAGGTTTCTCATTACAGACTCTGAGCAAATTGCAGAAGATGGTTTAAATAAAAACGATATTGCTTGGCTACGAAGCCAGTTGGAAAAGCACATTCAGGGTAATTATCACTGACTCGGAGTCAAAATGGAGACATGTGCTGAGAAATATTTGTCAAGGACCTGTCCTGGCATGGTATTGTTTTAATACCATCATTGTTGAAAGAAGTGATAGAAGAGACTACATGGTTTACTAAATTCAGAGGTAGTCTAGATGGAAGACAGCTGTCTTGCCAGAGAACAGATTTGAGTTCAAAGAGTCACAACAAGTGGAGATTCAGTCTGCAAGATGTAGTGCGCTGCAGGAAGGATCTGTGGATTGCCCGATATCGTTCTCAAGCACACGGAAACAACATCATATTGCTGCAAGAAAATCAAAACATCAGACTGGGACTTCTAAACAGCAACGTGAAGCTGCAGAACATCTGACCTGGTCCTTCCACCTTACTCAGGTCTGGCAAGGCCTCGTTACAGTACCATGTCCGGTTTTGGATGTGGCAGCAAATGGATGTGGAGCAGTTGGACAGAGCTGAGACATGCTGAGAAGAGTCACTGTGCCATATAGGAAAATCAGACAAACCAAGATTGTTTAACCTGGAGAACCTAGCACGCATCTTTGTACAAATATGAACTAAACCAATACCTCTGCCCTGGGTGTATATTGGTGTATTGCACGCTGTGTAAATGTTCCTGCATTTGGGAAAACAATCTCGTCTCATTTGACTGAACTATGTGATCTCTTCAAAGCTCCTTCAGCCCTGTGACTGATAATCTTCTTGATGTCTACATCTCAACTAGACTGTTTTTCCCATATCAAAAGCCTCAAGCAATAGCAAAACCTGTCCTGAGTATCTTCAGCATCTTTTGTGAGTTATCCATACTATAACAATATTGTATTTTGAAGCTATAAATCCTTGTTTTGCCCGTATTCCTCTGCATTAACTGACTATGGGAACACTTGCTGCTTTTCATATGAAGATACTGCAACACAGGCAGTGGATACTTCAATTATTTCCCTGCCTGGGACCCACTCAGCTGTAGCATAACCTGTCAATTGTGAAACAGAAAGAGCTGCTGAAAATAACAAGGCAGTGGCCAAATTCATCTCACCTACCTTGCTATATCTACAGATAAAAGTCTACAACTCATGATAATCTCCATTCATGGTGAACAGAGAAAACTAGGCAATTTAGGATGCAACTCATTTTAGGTGTCTATATTAGGACGAGATGACCAGAAGTGCTTGTTTTTCTCCACTGACTAGATGCAGACTAGATGAATAGCTCAGATGGGGAAATGTGCATAGCAAATATCCTCATTTTCTAATATCCTCAAATTCTCTCTAGTGTACTGATTTCAGAGTCCCACAATATCTACATAACAATATTAGATACATGACAGCACTGACTAGCAGCTGTTTGAAAGAGAAGGTGATAGAGAGAAGACCTTACTCCACCTCTCAATTAACTCTCACAGCTGTTGACAGCAGATAAATCTAGGAGGTATAGATTATAAAGTTTAAATGACTGACCTCTGAAGAAAGGAGCGTGATCATACAAATTATGTTAAAACCAGAGAATTAATATGTAAAATCAGGGCAAATATCTTTCAGCTGAAGGCTCTATTGATTGAAAATGCAAGGTACATGACTGTGGTGCACTGGTGTTTATTTTGAATTAGAGTGACCACTTACATTGAAAAGCATAGTATTTCTTCCCTTGGGCTTTCCAGATGAAGTATTTAAAGTCAGGTTCATGCTATATCTGGAATTACATATTCTTTATCATGTTATTATATTTTCAGTCATTAAAAAGAAAGAAAAATCATGTAAAAGGGAGGAGCACTTTACCTTTCTTCTAGTCCTATGATTTTTGCTGGAAAATGGCTGCCTTTCCTATTTCAGCAAAACACTGATAATTGAGAAAAGAGCAGAATGCACTCTTTAGCCTCAGTCTTTGAGTCTTTAATCTTGCCTTCCTCTACAAGGTCAGGAACTTTTCCATTCCTTTAATTTAACATACTCAATGACTGTGTTAAATTAAAGAAAAATCGAAGCCTTACCAAATACACAGATTTATACCAGGGCTTCCCTTGAAGGGCCAGGTGTCCTGCCTGTTTCCATAATCCCTGGCTCTTCCACCTTGCCCTTCTTCCCTCTTCTCACTTCCTTCCTCTTCAGCATTTGCCCCATTATATTTCTCTATAGTAATTATAGTGCTGTGTTCTGAGATGGCCTTTGACAGTTAGATCCCATGCTAATGGCCACAGTTTAAGTTATCAGTTAGCAGAAGCATTTAATTGCCAAGTTTCATTCTGAATATTGCTTTGCACAGTGCAAAGTGCCCTGATGGAGTAACTAGGGATTGCAAGAGCATTTCTGAGAATTCGATGTCTGTTACTGAGATACATTGGAACCCTCAAAAATCAGGCTGAAGAACCTTTCTCTGTTATGGAGCAGTCCCTAGAGCTTCATTATAAACATGTTTTTAGGTCACTCCTTGGGACTCGTGTTGAGATGGAAAAAGGCTGTGGTGAAGGAGATGGATTCCACTCCTTTTGTAACAGATACAAAACCTTCCTGTTCTTGACCATGAAATTTTGAATCCCAAACAAGTTTCCATGGATCTTCCAAGATAAAAGCCCTTAACCTTGCCCAAGAGGAAAAGAAACACCAACAAACCACTATGCCTTGTAAAAAATAATACACTTTTTTTTGCATTGTGGAGTGTTTGTAAATAAACCATGCAACACTGTTGCATAGTGATGCAGCAATTGCATGCCTGTATTCACTAAACGTCAACAGCTTATTTTAGATAGCTTATTTTAGTACATTGAATGTGGCTTTGCTGAAATGCCTTACAAATAAAACTGTTATGTTTCCCTAAAGTAAACTCCTAAGCACTGAAATTCAGACATTCCTAGAGATACCTATTAATTTCTAAATAACTTTCATGCCACTGTCATGCACAAAGATTGAAAAGTCCCTCACACACAAATGCCTGCCATCGCTGATGAAATTACCTACATGGTGAAGTTTGCTGGATCAAGCTCTTAATTTCCTGCTTAGCATTTTAAATACCGTAGGAAAAAATGATTCATCAATATTTTATGTGCATATTTACCTATTTTCCAGTGACCTCCAGATAGCTAGTATGTTCCAGACTGCATTCACTGAAATTACATTATAAATAAACGATATAGACACAAAAAGCCAAATGCACAGGTGGCTAAATAAACAGATTCCAGAATGCCACACAATTATTGCTTTCTGGAGTTATCACTGCGAGTGATGATGCATTCCCTTAATGTGTCTTAAATCGTCTTCTTAAAAGAAGCAGGTCCTCCAAGCTAGAGAACACAAGTACCTGTGAGATATTCCATAATGCAGTAGAAATAGAAGCCAAACAAAAGATCAGAGAATCGATTGAGTGCAAGTCATAAAGGAGTGCAAAAGGCACAGCTTATCTGCCCGGTGTCTGGCTTAGGTTAGGCAGAATTGTTCACGTGTAGGTAAGCAAGGACTGCTTCGGAAGCAAATTCTGAAGCTCGCTTCTGGCTGTAGCCAGGCTGCTCCTGGTCTGGCCTTTGGCAGCTGCACGGGTGGTGGAGAACTCTTAACACACCGTGCAACTGTCCCTAAAGCATCCATGGATCAGATCTACAGGTGATGAGTGAGATGGTGTGTTATTTTTCCATCCATTTTCTGTTTTCAAGCAGAATCTGAAAATCAGCTGTCCAGGAAAGTCAAACTGCATTCAGGGCCTTTGAATGTATGAGGATAGATTTCAGACGTCAGCAGTGCCACCACCATGCCGTTAAGTGATACTTCCCAACAGACTCAGTAATCTCTGCAAAATGCTGCAGCTGTACACCAGAAAAGCTCCTTCCAGGTACAAACCTGACATCAGTAAAGCATAAAAGATGGAATTGCCAGTAACGACTGCATAGCAAATGAGAATTTTAATGCCATATATAAAGAAAGCAAAAAGCCAAGACCAGAAAAAGCCACCGTTAGGTAATAAAAAAAAAAAATATATATATATTTTTAAATCCAACAAGCTATCAGTCTGGCACCAGTCTTTTGTGAGCTCTACATTGATTTTCAGCTCACAGCTGCTAAACCTCAGCTGTGCGCACCTTCTGTGGCAGCCCACATGCTGTTCCTGCAGATTTCCAAAGGCCACACTTGCTGACCTGACCTTTCGGAGAGATACTGGGGAAGGAACGCAATGTTTCCTGCTTGACCAAGAGGAATGTAAAATGACTGAAAACTGTCTAAGGCTTTAATGTATCCCTGGTAGAAATGACTAGCCAGCAGTCTGCTGGAGAGAACAGACCGTCTGATGGCACTGCAGGTGTAGTAAGAGCTAAAGCTGATGAGCTCTCTACTGCTTTGCTGGTGGAACTAAGAAAGGTAAATCAAATATCTGCAGCATTACTGCTCCTTATGCAAAGGAGCTTTTTACAGGTGTCGCTAATGGAGTGACTTTATTATTAATGTCACCATATACTTTGCATGAGGAAATGTTGTTCAACTTGCATATGGTTTTTCCAAAGTATGTTTTTCAGGCATATGACTTGACATTTTCCATGCCCTAATATCCAGAACATAGTCTTATATTAGAATTTCTAAGATGTTGATGTTTCTCTTTAGAAAACCCTAGGACTTTAGCCTGTGGACTAGGACTTGTCATTTGACAGGGAGGTAGTTTTTGTACTGTTACTTCTGTAATTTTGGCTCAAACTCAGACACACCGACTGCTCAAGTGAGTCAAAACTGCTGCAGGTTAAAGGTGTAATGAGTCAGGATGCAATAAAAATGACTGAGGCTCTCGAAGTATATTCAGGGGGAAAAAAAAAAAAAAAAGTGCCTGATCGCTGGCACAGAGACCAGCTGGCCTGGCATTGCCCATGGCATCATTATATTCTCTTTCTCCTTGCAGCAGGGTGGGCTCATTGCCACTGCCAGCTGGGAAATCTCCCCTGGCTGAGCTGATTTCCCAGTGGTGCCAGTGAATTGTTTGTTGGAGTGCTTGTTGGCCCAGGTCAAACCTGTGCCATCACTGAAGAGTAAAGACAGGTGAGTGTCAGTGCCCTGAGGCTGATTAATTTACTAGTACAACTTTGACCTCAGAGCTCCCGATCCCGTGTGTTATCCTCACATGCAAACATGCTTCATGCATTTGCTCTTCCTAAACAAGCTTGAGTTGCACAAGCAATGTACAGAGCATATGTGTTGGCCACACTTGCCTTGAAGCAACTTCTTTTGCCCAGCCTTAGGAAACCCTTCTCCTCACTTTGGGGTCTTGGTATTGTGCTAGAAACAGCCTGATTTGACACCCACTAGGTTTGGTATGCTGAGCAATGGGGTACTGGGTCATACAGGGCAAAGAAAGATGCTGGAGAACTATCACTTAAAAACTGATGGAGAGACTGGGACTGTGAAGTTAGTTCAAAATTTCATGGAATTTTACATATGAAAATACTAGTGATGACCTCTAATGTGCTCAGAAAATACAAATTTGGACCTCTTTTAAATATTAATTCAAATGTACTATAAACTAATTAAGATAAGCTAGCCTTTGCTTTTCAGTAGGAACATCTGAGATATTCACAGATAATAGGTCAGACGAGGAGACTTAAAAGGATATAACCTTTTAATACAGAACTCAGATTTTATTTGTTCATCAGGTCCCTTATTGCAGTTATGAGATTTGGAAGCACGTGTACTCATTCTGTCACGACAGTATAAAACCCCCTTATTGTTTGGCATCTGTTATAAGTGTGTCTTAAATAAAAAGCTAACACAAGATTAAAAACGGGGTCAAAATGCAGGATGATTACTTTTTTTTTTGTCACATCTGCCATTCAGTAATGATTTTGGCATCTTAAAATGCAAGTGACCAATTCCATAAGAAATGGATTATCCATGCATATATCATAAGGCAAATCCAGACTCTTCCCTCTCAATAAAAATCGTCCCCTTATCTCCAAAGAACACACTGTAGATTCTGCACGACTCCACATCCTCGGTGTATTTCCGAGTCAGATGCAGGGATGAAATCACAGCGCCACTGTGAGGACACAGGTTTGCATCACTAGCAGACAGGAGCACCCTCTCCTGAGGTCTGTTTTGCTTGAACCTTTTGGACACGGTGGTTATTATGTGACTGAAATAGTCAGTGGGCTAATGTGGGGTTGGCTGGAAGTCAGAGTGTGATGTTTTGGTTTATACACTGCAAGTACTGGCTTGGGGAAGTATGCTTGACTCAAGGATGGAAAAAAAAATGTCCACAATTAAGATTAAAATTCAAAATAAGCTGTGACCACATGCTTATTGAGAGAGCAGTTAGACAAGCTGGCATTTTGCATGACTGACTATTCATGAGAAATGTTCCTGATAAATAACAGATATTAGTAATACAACTGATAGCCATTCCAACACATTATAGCTACATTAAAAAGAGATTTTTTTTTTTTTTTTCAAAGTCTCTGTCCCACATAAAAAATAGAGGGTTTTTTTTTTCTCTGAAGTGTCTGTCCTTTTACTCAGGAGATGATTGATTTTTCAGCTCCACAATGCTCTTATCCAGGTGTTGGTCACCACCACCTTCCTGTCCCAACTCCCCATGTCATCTTTAATGTGGCCTGGGCCATGCATAGCTGTTTATGTGCATTGCTGAGCACTTCAGTGCCTCTCAAACTCTGGGCCCTGAACTCTTACATGTCTATTCTTTTTACCAAAATTAACATGGAAAGTCTCTTCAGGTGCAAACTGATGGGAGGTCAGAGGGTTAATACACACTACATGTTCTGGGTTCTACAAGGGTGGGGAGAAACTGCATCTCTGATTTCAGGTTGCCTACAAGAACAAGCTGAGCGTGCACAGGGGCATCTTGGAGACACTCCAGACCCCTGGTTCTCATGGGCCCAGGTAGATCAACTAAATGTAGACAGGATGATGGGGTCACAGTGAATTCACAGCTTTTATGAAAGGAAACAGATATTCTCAGCAACAGGCCCTATCTCTCACCATCTGCACCATTGTATAGTATTGAAATATTTGTAAGTCAAAAATATAATAATTTTAGACTTTAGTTTTCTGTTTCCACACAAAGACACAACAACAAATAAACACCCAGAAACAGAATGGCTCTGAACATTCTCCTTGGTTCCTTCTGAAGTTGTGTAGGAAGGTCAACAGCAATCAAATATTAATGAGCAGCTTTGCAGGTCAGTAAAGGAGAGACAAAACTGTCTCAAAGACAGGTCAAGAAATGTGTCAGCAGATAGAACTGTATCCCATATAATTTGGGAATACAACAAATGTTTTTCCATCTTTTCTTATAAGAGAAGCCAAATATTATTAGAGTAATATCTGGTCCAGCACAACACATTCCCTCTATCTAGGGAGTTGACGGGGGAGAGGACAGAAACTCTTCAGGCTATGAAAGTTGAATTTAATAGGATTCGCAGAAGAGATTTAAGGAGCTAATCATCCATATTGCTGCTCAAGTCTAATTTTTATTATCCCCAAAGCTACTAAATTTTTAAAGCATGTATTTTTGGCAGCACTCTCCAGCAAATATCTCCCCTTGGAGCACATTGTATTGTGTAGGCTGTATTGCATAAATGAGCTTCTTTGCCATCTCTGTAACCCCGAAATGCCAGTGAGATGTATAACGAGGTATTGCCGTATCTCACCAGGCTGACCTCGTCTTACTCGTGCATTTAATAAAGCTAGAAGAGGACAGACATTCAGCACAGGACCTGGGACATGGTAGCATTCACCCCTACAGTGCTCAGATGCCAGGAATCAGAGTCAGAACTGACTGTGTTGGGTGCCCAGAAAGTCCTATCCAAATGTGAGGAAGGATCAGGTGTCTATACAGCATTCAAAGCAATTGGCACTTTCACCCTTAGCCAACCAAAGGAAACACTATAAATGGCAGTATGTTTGATATTTCATACATGTATCTATATACAAATATATTCACATATAGAGGAAAAAGGGTGAGGAAATGCAAACCAAGCCAACAATTCATTTGCTTACATTTGTCACTCCCTGGGTTGCCCCTGTTGTGTATTCAACATCATTTCAGTGAGTGGAGTAGGAATAATATTGTCCTCGATTTGGAAGGAGATATCTGGGCACTGCCCATTATATCCCATAGACCCCTCATTGTCATTGGCACAATGCTTGTCAAGAGGGCTGTCAAGTCCTTTGAACAGAGAGTAAACAAGTAGGAAAGTGAAATAGCTGTGGATTTTGATTTTTTTTTTTTTATCAGCTTACTTTAGACAGGAGAGATACTTGGCTCTGTTTTCCCTGAGCTCCCAAAATTCCTCTTCTTTAAAGAAACACCCATCTCATATAAGGCTACTATCTCCATACAATATCTTCCTTAAAACATGAGGGCATTATCTTAGCTTACTAAATGCAAGGACACCTGGTTTGATTATTGTCCTTTCTGAGAAACTATGAATGTCTCACTTCACAACAGTTCCCTTCAAAAGAAACGCGTGTCTTGCGCCTATATGGCAGAAGAGGTTCATTCATCAGTGGCTGGGCTCACAGCCCTGCACTGGGAGATGGCCAAGACTCATCTGAATGCCACAGCCTCACTGCTCGGGGAAGGCAGGCTCACTTAGATTTTCTCATCAATTGATATTTACCACAGTGCACTGGAAAGAGAGAAGGGCAGATCTGGAAGGGTTGAGCTGTCATCACCATTTTCTCCAAGTCCAGCAAAGCTGAGGGCAGCCCACGCACAGTTGTCAGATTCCTTCCATCTGCTATTGTCCTGCCTCCAAGGGTCCCAGAGACAGAAGTCCCTAGTGGCTCCTGAGCACAGGAGGGCACAACACACTCTGAAAACACCTGAGAGAAAATTAAGTCCTTCTGCTAACCTCAAGTACTAGCTTTAGCTGCATAAAAAAGTAAATATTAGGGTTTTGACAACTTTGTTTTTCAGGATTAGTGCATAAGTCATGCCATGAGCCTCCCAAAGAAGTGTAATGTTCCTCAAACATTCCTGTGGGTCCTTACAGTTTTCCAGCCACTAAGTGCTTGGCAGCACTGTCAAATATTTTCTCAGTTCCCTGGCTGGAAGCAGTTTGAGTCTTGTAGGGTAAGTACCAGGTCAGGGCTGTCAAGGTTGTTAAGGACTATAGAGATGCGGTGAAATAGATGTGGAAGGTATTGACATGTAATATAAGATTTTGAGTGATTATGGCAAGGCCAGCGTTAAAGAGACAGCTGGAAGAAGAGTTCATGAAAGTGAGGAACCAAAGCTGTGTGTATCTTCCACTTACCCAGTATCCTGTGTATAGCAACCATGGCTGTGCTGAGTCAGTCAGCAAGAGGCAGAAATCTCATCAGATGGAAAAGACTGAAAATTAAATACCACAGAGAGTACCTGTATGGTTTTGGATGACCTTTAATCCTCTTATTAGTCCCAACACTGAGAAGTGCACAACTGTGCTTCAATTATTGTATCTTTTCTGCCTAGGTACAGCAGTCATGCCTTCAACTCAAGAAAAGCAGGTCAGTGCCAGTGTATATCATTCATATGATCTGAAAATCAGATGTATCTTGTTTCTGGGGAATCTCTCACCCTGAAACCCTAATCTTTACACTTAAAAAGAAGACATGCAAATTGAGATTGCCAAGATTGTCTATGGATTTGGATGAATTTGTACTCATTCCTGTAGAAGTTAAGAAATGAGATATTTCACAGCAATTTTGAACAAGATTATTTTAAAGGTTTTTGATTTTTTTTCTTTGTGGTACCATGTTGATAACATGAAAGATATGCAACATCACATACAATAACAACAGAAAAAAAATACTTTGGTGGACTACTAAAGTCTTATTTCATCCCATTTTTATAGTATTAACATGCTAGACTAGAACATCTAATGGTATTTATTAGATGAATGCCAAAACCCAGTAATCACATAGTCACTGGGAGGTACTTTTGCACTGCCACAAAAGCTGCACTCATTTACTTTCAAACTTGTGGCTACAAGCCAGTGTAAATGGGCAGCCCAAAATTATTAAACAAGGAACTACTTCTTCAACTGTGAGAATCTCTCTGGCTACAGACCTTCGGTAGCTCCTGGTGCCATTAAATCAAAAGCCTGATCCAATTCCTAGCTTTGTGTGGGAACTTGCTCAGACTCACTTCATTTCTCACTTCACCAGGGTTGAGCTTTCAAACCTGCAAAACTCCTACAATATTTGTAAACTGCTGATGGTACAGAACGGTATTCCTCAAACACTGCTTTGCATTCTGGTGAGAAAAATAATTAGCATAAGCATATTTCTATAATTGCAGTAAAAAGCTTTGCTTTCTCATGGTGCTAAAACATTTTTAATTGGAGTCACAAGCTGAATTCATTTTATATAATCGCCTTGGATTCTGTAGTTCAACTGCTAAAAATCATTATCCCAGTTGGCCCCTAGCAGTCTTTTCCAACATCTGACCAACCAGTCCTAAATATGGACACGCGTGAAAGGCTGCCTTGTGCTCCAGGGGATGATGGAAATACAGGAAGCTATCAATAGCCAGCTCAGGCTAATGAAAGTACATCTCTGCAGGGGCTGAGCGAGCTGGCGATTGGTTGTTAATTACATGGGGAGAGTTCAATTGCATTTCCCTGCAATAGGTTGTGTCTGTTTGACCATGATATCTACTTGGTTTATATACCCATTTAATTACATTGCAGCCTTCATACTTGCAAAATGCAGGAGCTCTTATTAAGTGAAAATTCAGAAATATATCAGTTATCTTATTTTTAAATGGTTTTCATCGGTCATATAAACTCATGAGGAATTTTCATTGTATATGTATGCAATACAAATACCAAGGTATATTTAGTTATCTAATTTCTCTGTTGCAAAAGAGTGTTTCTCATCCTGTTCCATGCATCTCCCCTTTTTATCCTTACCTTTATATTTCTACCAAATGAGCCATCTAGCTCTGCTCCACAGAGCTCCTCTGTCCAGATCCTTCCTTGCTTCCATGGGGATTGATTCAGGCTCCCTTTTGAGACTTCTCTGCACAGAATTTTTATAGCATTTTTGGAGGAAGAAATATTGTGCCAGTCAACTCAAGGTCTCTTCTGCTTTCACCACAGCAGTTAACATTTTTTTCTTGCTATCCCTATGTCAGTTTTTGTCTGACCTCTCTTTAAGACCTCTTTCACCTGTGACTCATCCACCTTTCTCCTACACTTTAACTCTGTTTTCTTTGTGTGCCCACTTGGTTTATCTAGTTAGTTGGAGTCATTCTGAGCTTTCAGCCTGACACTTTCCAGATCTAACCCTTTGCTTGTTGCCTCTTTCTGTTCAGACTCATGTCCCAGCCTGTTGTCTCAGTTTTCTGGGACACAGCTACAGACCCTCCAGCATCTCTTATCATCTTTCCAAACTGTCCCCATGATCTCCTTTCCTTGGCACTATTCAAAACTTTACTGTACTCTCCCTATCTTTTCCATTACTTGTCATATTTGATTTTCCTTCATACTTTTTTCCTCCAACAATTAGTAGTTCTTCTGTCAAATCTCTCCGTGTGTCTGTGTCTCTCTCTTCTTCTCCCTTGGAAAAAGGAAAATTATCTTTGTTATAGTAACTGGAGGTCTTTTGAGGTGTTTTGCCTATATATTTTCCACACTTGGTAATGTAGAGCCCATGAAACTGGAAAAGGACTATTTTTGACCAGTAAAGGCATTAAGGGATCCTTTGACACTGAATAGTACAAATTTGTTCAGTTTCCAGAATAGAGGAAAAGAGTGCCAGTTACAGAGCAAAGGATATCTGCACTAATATGTACACTTTGAAGTTAGAACTACAGGAAGCACCCTTGCCCATGAGACACAATCTGAACCCAGACAGTCCATAAACAGTGATAAACGGTTCAGCTGCAAGTCCATCTTCCTAGAAATCCTTTTATATCTTGCTGTGAAAACATTCTGGTTAAGCAGTCAGCCATGTTATCATAGCACCAAGCTCTGACCCTTGGAGTTATGTAGGATCTGCTCAGAAATAGTCTCAATAACATTTTTTTCTTATTCTTGTCAGACCTTTAAAGAGCTTCCAAATCTGACTCACAGTAGCTGTATTCAGTGCCTGGAAGAACAGTTCCTATTCATTATCATCCCTCCTCAGTCTCTCCAGTACTCCTTAGGATGCCAAATTGCCATCAGTGCTTTTACTCTTAGCTTGTATTTATCTTTGTATCCTACTGGCTCAGTTTATTTTGTGTTCTGTGTTCTGTTAGGAATGATAATTTAAAAATGTGTCATGCATTTATTCCAAATAAAACCTTTTTTAAGTGTCATAACCAGCTTCAATCTAGGGTGCTTACTTGCTCATACTCCACAGCCATCCATCAAAGTACAGCACTATGAAAGCGTATCACTAATAGCTGTGGACCCAGTGTGGGAGAGGGCTGTGGGACCTCTCCTCTTAGGGGCATCAATGCCCAACAGAACTGGGCTCTGATGGAGCCAAAGGATCAGAATTCAGCTTTTTGTTCTGCAGTTGTGTGACCAAAACTAGAATTTTTATGAAATTTATTTGTTGTCTGTAACTCACTGAGTTTGGATGGGACCTGCAGGTCCACACTTGATAGCCAAAATTCTTGTTGATGGAATATCACTATCAATATAATCTTTAAAATGTTTATATTATACCCAGGTGTGTTTGTAGCCATTTTATCTTCATGAGCATACTTTCAGGCTATTTTTCAGGTACATAGCATGATTTATGCCCTTTCTCTTAGAGTGAAACTTATTTCACTGGAGTAATCATGGTTTCCAGTCTATCTTTTATCAATGACATGAGCTCACGCACCAGCCTAATGCTCCATTATCCCAGGAACATCATATTGTTGTGGTATTACCTTTCCCTGGAGAAGGCTGAATTGCTTTTATTACTTCCTGCTTGAACAACCGCTAATCTCTTTTCTGGAGTTCTTCCAGCAGAGTGACTATACTTCTGACACGACTGATTCAAATTGCCCTTGCCAGGATTTAATAGACTGAAATATCTATCTCACTTCCTTCAAGGACAGATATTTGATTTCCGATAGAATTTGTGATTTAAAAACAAGTGTCAGGTTTTATGCAGTTTCCCATTTATCCTCCTGTTTTGATGAACTTCCCCATATCCTGACTTTTCCTGATGCCAAATTGCTAAATATATGTACCTACAGACAGACTCTAAGAGGGTTTAAAACTAAATCTGTAAATCTCATTGATTTCTCTTCCTATTCAAAATCTAAACTACCCAGAAATTGTTTTTAAATTCCTGCTTTTCTGCATTAACTTTGTGGATTGTGACTTCTTAGTTTGGGAATGAGTCCCTGAACAACAGATGCAGTTGACAAGCACAGTCTCTTGGGGGCCCACACCACTCTGAAACCAGCTCTGAGCACCAAAGACAAGAAAATCATGCTTATGTTTTGGATAGTCAAACTACAGGTAGTAGGCTATAGACATATGTGCTATCAGCTTCAAAATGAGAAGCTCCCTGTGATTAGTAATCTTAACAGTAAATAGAAATTTATGTGAAGCCAATGGAAAGAAGTTTTTCACTGTTCTTACCATATACTTTGCTATTTTTGAACATCCCTTTGATGTACAAAGCAGTTAGATCTTCTAGGGCCAAGAGTTTAACAGCAGTCACAGGACAAATGCATACTGTACATTTACCAAGTGACCACTGTGGCTGTATGCTCAAAATATACTACAAAATATACAAATATACTCAAAATATACACTTCCATTTCTTAACTAACAAATTAAATTCCCCTGAGATTAAGCAGCAATGATTATTCAAGAAGGTTTCAGCTTTACCATTGAATACAATGCCTATGACAGGGCTTGGCACTTCCTGGGGTTGGGGAAGGAAGGGAGGTCTGAGGATGGTGGCAGAAGAAGAAAGGGAGGACCTTTCCCATGAGCACCAAATCCTCCCATGATTTCCTTCTCCACCATCCTGCCACAGCCCCACAGACAGGTCCTGCACCGGTATCTATATTGCTGTGTCAGCTTGCTCAGGGTTCTATAAAAAGCATTACTGAAAAAACACCCTTTCAGTTCTTGGGGAGGTATAGAAAAAATTGAAGCCATTTCCTTCTGCTGACAGGGTCTGAGCAGAATAAACATCTCAGACAAGTGGATAGTTGCAAGCCATGCAGGTCCTGCTGTCTCTCTGCTTCTTCTCCCAGTCTGTAATGTGCCTTTTTACTCTTGGCAGCAGGATCTAAGACATGGGCCTGAGTCTAATGGTTGGCTGCCACTCAAGAGAATTGACAAAAATAAGGGGAATGGCTAATCAGTGTCTCTTCAGAGACAATAAGGATCAACATAAAGACACCTAAATTGGTTTTTTTAAGCAACTTAAACTGCATGGGATGGGCCCTATCTTATTTTTAGCATCATTTCACACACTGGGATTTCCAAAAGCCTCCTTGTGCTGTTTTAACACAAAGAACAACAACAACAACAACAACTGGCTCCTTCTGATGATGGATCTGATTTCAGGGAAGAAAATCACAGATATAAAAGACTAGGAAAAAGAGATGTATTTACTTATGTTGAGATCTCTTTTCCAAGTTGCCTAGTTTCTGACAGTACAAGTTTCTAATTTTAACAAAGTGTTTAGACCTGGCTGTTTCAAACCAGTTTAGTCCTGCTCAACTTGGTGGGAGCAGGTTGATATAGAGTATCTAAAGATCAAATCTATTCTCTTTCACTACTGGAAGGGTACAGGCACCAAAACAGAAACCTGAGCCCATAGAAAAAAAAAATAAAATAAAAGCAAAGTATATGGTAAGAACAGTGAAAAACTTCTTTCCATTGGCTTCACATAAATTTCTATTTACTGTTAAGATTACTATTCACAGGGAGTTTCTCATTTTGAAGCTGACAGCACATACGTCTATAGTCTACACCTGTACTTTGACTATCCAAAGCAGAGTTTTCTTGTCTTCTTTGGTGCTCAGAGCTGGTTTCAGAGTGGTGTGGGCCCCCAAGAGACTGTGCTTTTCAACTGCATCCGTGCCTGGATTCAGTGACAAAACTGTGCACTCAGATATTAGGTCCATTAACAATGACCACATTTTGAAATGGAGAGTGTGACTTATTTGATTATCCATTTAGTCAGAACATGATTGCTGAATACCCTTTAGAATAAAGTATTTAAATCAACCCAATTCTCCCCGGATGTCTTATTAACTACTATTCAATAAAAGAGTGGCAATTACTTGGCTCTAGAATTGTTTTTTTCCCTCCAACAAAAACATTTTAAGGCATCACACAAGTGTACATGCAGCAGTGGGCAGGAAGTTTCTTTTCAGGTTTGGGCAATCAGCCATCCATCTCTGCTTTTTGTTTCCTCAAGGTTAATCCTTCTTTCGTCATGTTTTAGTGGCAATAAAGTCTTTCTAGATGGATTTATTCTTGACAAATCATAGAAACCCAGTGTGAAGATCTTACAGATTCATTTCTTTCAAAGCTTTAGAAGCAAATACATCTGTGGTAGCAAAGTCTTGTCTTGGTCACTTACACTTTACCCTATCTCTGCCTTTTTTCTCCAATCTGTTGCTTACCTACTTACTTACCATGCTGATTCTGCCTGTGCCCTCTTCTTTGGCATGTACTCTTAATTTCTGCTGAGGCTTTAGTACTTGAATGAATGTGTACATGAAATGTACACCTACATCATATATACCAGCCACCCTATATGCACAAAATACATTCATGTCCTGTGTCTGACCTACGAACTTTTTTCTGTTCATTGCTGCTGTTATTTCATGTCTTTAAAAATGGAAATATTTTGTTTACCTGGGATATCCATTCTCAGCATCATTGCACAGATGTTCATGATCTCTTTGGAAACCACACTTTAAATAACATATTTAATAATGGCAATTTCTTGTGCCTCAATCAACTAAAGCAACTTAATTGAATATGTTGTTAAGAAATAGATCCTGCCATACAAGGGACAGCAGTCTCTGACAAGCTGACCTGAGGTAAAACTCAAACAGAGCAGAAGCTGAGCACAGCAATATGACACACCAGCCACAGGAAATCAATTAATGCTGCTAGGACCTTCCTGTATCCTGTCTTTAGCTGGGGAGATGTTGCAATACCTCAGAGAAAAGGGGAATATTCTTCTTGGTCACCACTTGTGATTTTGTTTCACACTAGGGTGAACTCTGAGATCTCCCATCTTGCTTTCTGGTGGACATGGTCACCACTCCATTTTCAATAAGAAACATGCAGAGCTGGGTTTTCTAAACCAACTATTTTCTCAACATGGCCAGAAAATATGATTGTGTCACTGTGGGATATTTTATTTAAAGCAACAATTGTTTGAGGGGTCCCCTCTCTCTTCCCCACTCCCTTTTCAGGGTGGCACAGCTGTCGTAGAATCAATGGACAGGACCATGGCAGTGCAGCTATATGCACACCCTCAAATAAAAGAGGGCATAGGATGAGTCGGTGGCCCTAAGGCCAAGGAGCACAGACATGTTTGTGACCTCCCTGCATAGACCATGCTCTGTGGATGATGAGCTGTGCCCACAGAGGCTCAGCCTGACCCATCTCCCTCCCAGGTCTAAAGCTGTGACAGTGGTATGGGAGCTCACTCTTCCTATGGCATCGATGCAGTGTATCCTGGCCTTTCAGCAGACAGCTCACACAGTCCTGGCCCCATTGCCTTTTGGGAGCAGGTACCTCCAAGGCCCTACAGAGCCCACAGAGCCCTTCAAAACAGAGCCTGGTAATGAGCTGTTGTGATGCTGTCATGCTGATCAGGGCTCCAGTGGCGAGCCTGGCCCAGGGATGCCTCTAATTAACAGTGGAGACAAACCCACTGAGGCCAGCGCAGAATCAACAACTCTCCAAACGTGTGTTTGCATTAGGACACAACTTCAGTTGTTTGTTCAAATGCAGAATGAAGCAAAACAACACCCTTTCAAGTAAAATTGAGCCTCAGACAGGAAACATGGAGAGGCTTCAGCATTTGTCTGAGCTTTTTGAGAAATTGTGACTGAAAATATCTGGGTATATGTATATTTTAGCAGATACTTATATATACATTCTGGATGTAGTTCAAGCACACCTGTTGGAAAGGTAGGGGTGCAAGTGGTAATTCCAATGTCACATTACTATCACTCGGTCACATGCAGCTAGGCTATGTGCCATTTGCTTTAATCAGTTTATTTTTCAATTTTATCTGTGGGGTTTTTCCAGAACACAGCTCCTCAAATATGATTTGGGCTATCACTTCAAGGTTAAGCATGTACGCAGCTTGTTACGGTCTTAGAAGGTGACAAAATTGGTAGTGCATAGATTAATGAAGTTGACAGCCCTTCCTGCAAGGATGATGCATGAACCCATACGAAAACTGAAGCAGAATGCCTGGGGCTACTCAGTCTGGACAATAACCTTTCAATGAACATATTTATCCAGCCAAACTATACGAAAAACATCTCACTTTTAGAAGAGCTGCACTGATGCATTTTCAGTTTGTTGCCTGTCATTAAGAGCAATGAAAAATGGAGAGATTTACAGACTACTCCAGACCCACGCTGTATGATTCACAGCACATGGCTGCGGCCAACCTGCAGCATCTCAGGAATACACCTGTTTTGTATGACACCAGCTTTCTCAGGATTTAGCTCTAGGAGCTCTAGTGAGGACAACATAATCCCACATGATTTTTTGTTTCATAGAACATAATGGCGTACTCGTTTCTGAAGGGTGCTTGACAAATGAAGATCCACTGCATAAGAAATCTGTGCTGATATCTAAGTTCCTGCTCCTTCATATACTTCTCACATCTCCATGAGAATTAAAAAAAGCCCAGAGTTATCAGAATGGTTCTATTTAAGTTGTGCCATTGACTAAGACGTGAGGGAACAGCACAACAATGTAACACGCTGTGAAATCGTCTTAATCACGTCAGTAATGAATACTAACGGATGTTGGCATAGTATACTCAGGGGTTCATTTTCAGTATTCAGCTTGATTGTCTGTCCCATCAACAGCTACTGTATCAGGCATTTGTTACGCATAGCAGTGTGAATTAACAGAACACCCCAGTATCTAGTGACTTGACTTATACATAAGTCGGAGCTTTTTTGAAGGGTCAACCACTATGGCAGTGCAAAAATGCTCCTTAGAATGATACTTGGCTCTACCCACCAGAGTGTGTCCTGCCTAGGCAGCCACAGGGCTTTGACTGTCCCTATCACCCTCTTTTGTCATTAGCACAGTTCACTTGTGATCAGTCATTCCAGCAAAGAGTAACTCTGTAGGGGTTTAGGCACACAGCTCTAGGGAAGTCCTGCTTTGGCCATCTGCTTTTTTGCCATGGACCAGAGTGACTGGACGCTTGCTGTAGTGAAAGCTCAATTGCCAGCACCACCATCACGCCAACCCAGAAGGACCTGGACACTGGGTGCCGCTGGTTTCCTCTTCTTTTCTGATCAGGCAGGCTCTTCCCATGCTGGCAAAGGAAACACATCAATTAATTTGACTGGAAATAACAGCAGCTCTTCTTTGAAGTGTGAGAAAGCATCTGTGCAGAGCTGTGCCTGTGAAGAGGAGCCTCACAACAGTGGGTGGGCTGGTCTCTCCTAACCTTAGTAAATACTCGTGTCTGTGCTGAAGCAAACTCTCTGCCCTATGTAGGGAAAGGGTGTGATCTTCCTGACTTAGGTGGGTGTCTTCGCATGTCTTTGACCTGCTTTTGACTAACACACTAGCTAGTATGTGCTGGCCTGAGTGAAAGGTGTGCAGAACTTTGTTTTACTCTCTATTCCTTCAGTTTTTTGTAGACCTGTTTGTAGACATGACTCCAGATAAGTAGTTCTTTGTAAAGATATCCAGTTATTCAAAATGAGTAATGAAATATTTGTTAAGACGAAGTTAAATCAAGTGGCCGCATATGCCCTGTTTGTAGGAACTGTTTCAGGTGGCTGCTTGGTTAGGGTATGTGAGGATCACCTAGCACTTCGAAGGGGTGGAAAACAAAATGTCCTTTAAGCATTAACCATCTTTCAGTGACTTTCCACCCTGTAACTCTTCCTCTTTGGAATGGTGGTGGGATTCAGCCCACGGTGAGACCGAGGAGCCTCAGTGTGGAGCTGGCTCCTCAAGCCTGTGCAAGGGAAAGAGGAAACATAACTCTTGATGTGAGGCCAAGTGAGGATGTGAGGACATAAGTTAATGACAAAATTTTTAGCAAGGCTATCATTTCTGCTTCTATAGGCTTCAATTTACATTATCATCAATAGAAACTAGCTCCCCAGAATTTACTGTCTTCATTGGTCTTGAACTAGAGGAATTCACTTGTTTCACACATTAGTTTTTATTTTGCCAGCTGTAGTTGAACTTTTCAGATTCAGTATCTGTGTATTTTTATATCAATTCAAGTCTCACGTGAAAAGTTTAGTTGAAATTAAAATCTAAGTTACAGGGAAAGACTATTGCTAAATGCAGGACTAGGCTGCATTGATTGTCACGTCTCATTTTGGACAGACTAGTCTTATGGTATACAGCAATTTTTCTCCGAATATCTTACTGGAAGCTTCATCATCCAGTGATGAATGGAAGTAAATCATTCTTGAAACATATCCTACTAGATGTATTAAAGAAACTAAATGCCTGACAGGCAACCAAACCCAGATTCAAACCTGCAGAAAAGCTTGAGATGAGTGCCAGGGAAATTCATCCTGTTTCTTCTGTTACATTTTATATGGAATATCAAATTCTAGCCATTAAAAATAGAAAGTTTTATTTGCAGTTCAGATTGCAGTGATTCTTGCCAAGCTTTTGTGTGTGTAATTAAAATGTACACTCTGAGAGTGAACTCCTTAAAAACATGGACTATACCTCTGCAATTGTCCTGTTACATTATTTTGATTATTACAAATGTTTACTGAGCCAACAATGAGCAACGAACTCACCAAAATTAGCTATATAATTAAAGTGGTTTCCATTATTAATATTTGTATTAGCATGTTTTTCAGCTGCAGTCTGAAATACATGATTTATAAAAGAAAGCTCGTGGTTCTGCCATGTGACTGTCTCCAGCATGTAAACTGGCTGTGGCTGTGATGTTCCTGCTGGAGGCTGCTGTCATTAGCAGAGAAATCCTGACACTCTATTAGACAGTTATTCACGAAAAAAACCCCCACCTCATTATGCAAGCCTCTGCCTGAAGACCTGCCTAAAATGCCACAAGAAGAAGCCTCAGCTGGTGTAAGTGAATGCCGCTTCTGTAGCTTTGGTGGGGTGGTGACTGTGCCCGCTGTGTCTGAAATGTCTGTCCTGGGTTCCAGTTTTCAGCATCCCTGCTCTCACCACCAGCAAAAATAAACAATTTGCCACATTTTCTTCATTGTTAATTATTAGCTGTGGCTGCATTCCCATCTCTAACCTCAAACATCTTGTACCTGTGTATTTTGTATGATGCTGATGATTTTTCTATAGTAGTGTTTTGAAAACTTATTATTTAGTTAATACAATAGTATTTTATTCTACTGCCTCAGTCTGTGCAACAAGTGTCCTGGCACAATCCCGTGCATACCCTGCAGATGTCTTCCCTTTCCACCCCTTGCCACTGCTGCAAAGTTGATGTGATCCTGAAGGGCAGAGCCTCTGTCCTTCTCACATGAATGGGCCCCGATGTGCCGAGATGGTTCCTGCCGGCAGCATCCCTCTGAAGATGATGCTCTCTGACAATCCGAATCAATTCAGTGTTTCTTCATCTCATTTCAGACCACCAGTGGTTCTGGCGGTGTGATACTGAAAATGTGTTATGTGTTGCCTGTCCTCATCCAAAGGGTTAATAGTGGCCACCGTCCTGGACATGCTTTAAAAGGAGTGACTTAAGAGTGTCAGAACAGGGCAGCAGGCAGAGCAGGCACAGCACTGAGCTGTGCTCCTGCTGCTGAGACACCCGCCCTGCCAGAGTACAATCTGCTTGTGACAGCTATTCCCATCTTCATGCGTCAAGACCTTAAGCCTTTCTTCTTTGACATAGAGATTAAGGGCAGTCCTGACAAATTCAAAACCAGATCAAGCATGGTACTTTGGCGAGATGAGCTACTGGCCTACAAATTACTGGGCGCAGGCTGGACTTCTGGGTGTCTCAGAGGAACCCATCCCCTCCAGCTTGGCAGGTTCATCAGTGGGCAGCACATCACCCTTTTCTGATCCCACTCTGAGTGGTGGAAGCTCTATGTGAACCACAAAAGCTGAGCTAATTGGCTGCAAACCAACTACGTCAACATTTTTTTTTTTAACTTATTATAGTTATAGCTGCCAAGCACCATTACCTGCAGATATTGATCTGGGATCTGACTACCTAGCAAGGCACTCGACTTCTGGTTTCTGCTTCTGCCTCCAAATAGTTGCCATTTCTGTGCACTTTTGGGACAGGGCTAGCTGCTGAATTTCAGACCAAGCATCCTGACCCATAGTTCTTATGAATTCTGCCCAAAATGTCTCTGTAATTTATGTTCACGGTAACAAATGGGTGAATTAGAATGAGGTCATTAATACTGTTGTTTACACAAAAAACATTACTGCTTTTTGCAGACAAATGATTATGAACTTTTGTCTTATTTTTATTAGGCACTATTTTATTAGTGGCACATATTTCTGTATCTATATATATATACGCATTCACATGGGATGTGGAGTTATGAAGTTAGATGCATTGCTTTGGGTAGCACTTTTCCCCAGGCTTCTGCTAACGAACAACTCTGACTTCCCCCTAGTGGTCAGTTGTTATTTTTAAACGCTAATGATTAAAGACTGGGCTACCTCGTATTATAAAAAAAAAAACCAGTTTGCTTTAGAAAAATACATAGGAACTTCCACAGAATCACAGAATGTTAAGGGATGGAAGGGACCTTGAAAGATCATCTCGTCCAACCCGCTCTACCAGAGCAGGTCACACAGGAACACGTCCAGGCAGGTCTGAAATGTCTCCAGAGAAGAAGACTCCACAACCTCTCTGAGCAGCCTGTTCCAGAGCTCCATGACTCTCACAGTGAAAAAGTTTTTCCTTATGTTTCTATGGAACCTTTTATGCTCCAGTTACACCTGTTGCCCCTTGTCCTGTCATTGGACATCACTGAGAAGATCCTAGCTCCATCCTCCTGACACTAGCCCTTTACGTATTTATAAACATTAATGAGATCACCCCTCAGTCTCCTCCAAGCTAAAGAGACCCAGCTCCATCAGCCTTTCCTCATAATGGAGATGTTCCAATCCCTTAATCGTCTTTGTGGATCTGTGCTGGACTCTTTCCTTCCCTGTCCTTGAACTGAGGGGCCCAGAACTGAACACAATATTCCAGGTGAGGTCTCACCAGTGCAAAGTAGAGGGGGAGGAGAACCCCTCTCAACCTACTAACCATATCCCTTCTAATACACCCCAGGATGCCATTGGCCTTCCTGGCCACAAGGCCACATTACTGGCTCATGGTCATCCTGCTGTCCACCAGGATCCCCAGATCCTTTTCCCCTGTGCTACTCTCTAACAAGTCAATCCCCAGCCTATACTGGTACATGGGGTTGTTCTTTCCCAGATGCAACACTCTACACTTGCCCTTGTATTTCATTAAGTTTCTCCTTGCCCAACTCTCCAGCATATCTAGGTCTTGCTGAATGGTGTGTCAGCCCCTCTTTCCAGGTCATGGAGAACAGGAATGGTGCCTGAGGACTGGAAGAAAGCAAATGTCACTCCAGTCTTCAAAAAGGGCAAGAAGGAGGACCTGGGTAACTACAGACCAGTCAGCCTCAGCTCTATCCCTGGAAAGGTGATGGAACAACTTACCTTTGGTGCTGTCTCTAGGCGTATCAATGACAAGGGGGTCATCAGGAGCAGTCAACATTGTTTTACCAAGGGGAAGTCATGTTTGACCAACCTGACAGCCTTCTATGAAGAAATATACAGAGACACAGACTAAGAAGGCATTCAGTAACTCCACCTTCTCTGTATTCTCTGTCACCAGGGCACCCACCTCTTTCAACAGTGGGCCTCCATTGCCTCTAGTGTTAGTTTTGTTGTAATGTATTTGAAGAAACCCTTTCTTTTGTTCTTGATCTCCCTTGCAAGGTTTAATTCCAAGGAGGACTTAGCTTTCCTGGTTGCCTCCCTACATCCTCTAACAAGAGTCTTGTATTTCTCCCAAGTAGCCAATCTCCCCTTCCATGATCTGTAGACTCTCCTTGAATATAAGCCAACTATGTTGGGCCCCTTTACCTTCTAGTACCCTATGCAATAGGATTTCCCCTAGCACTCTTGGAAAGGTTAAAGTTGGCCCTGCTGAAGTCCAGGGTTGCAATCCTGTTTGGTATTCTGTTCCTCCTGCACAAGATCCTGAACTCCACCATCTCGTGGTCACTGCAGCCAAGGATGCCTTCAACCTTCACTGCTTCAACCAGACCCTGCTTGTTAGGGAGTGTAAGATCAAGCAGTGCTCCTCTTCTAGTTGAGTGATCCACCATTTGCTTCAAGAGGTTATCATCAAAGCAGTAGAGGAATCTCCTGGGCTGTGAATGGCTGGCTGAGTAGGCCTTCCAGCAAATATCTGAGTAGCTAAAATCCCCCATGAGAACCAGGGCCTGTAATCGTGAGGCTGCTACCAGCTGCCGGTAGAAAGCCTCATCAGCTTTCTCGTCCTGATCAGGTGGCCTGTACTAGACACCCACAACAGTATCACCCCTGCCAGCCTGCCCCTTAATTTGTACCCACAAATTCTCACCTCTCCTCTCATCCTCCCCTGGACAGAACTCAATACATTCTAGTTGCTCTCTCACGTAAAGAGCAATCCCTTTTGGTAAAGTTTATGGTCCTTGCCTGAATTTAATAGAACAGCAGAGGCTGATTTCTTATTACAGGAAAAATTTGGAACCAAGCATCTGTTGGGAGAAAGTCAGGAAATAGAAATAATCTCAGCTAAATAGATGTTCTTGCTGGATAATTGTCTCATTAATTGTTCAGGTTACATAATTGCAGCTAAAAACTGTGGCTTGTGGCCAGTACAAAATTAAAGCTATATACTTGTAGGCAGTGTAACTGGTTTTCTAGTTCTTCCTCATGTGGTGTTTGTATCTAGAGACCATCAGACATGGCCTGGCAAAGAGCACTTTTCCTCTCCTTACTGAAAATCATACTATTCATGGTGTTCCAGTACACGTCCACATTTTTTCCATTCATCTGTCCTCTGACTTGGCCAGAAACTGTTTCAACTACCAGCTTTTTTTGTTTGGTTTTTTTGGTCCCCTCAACATTCTTCTCGAAGAAGCTTTTAAAAACATTGCTTTTGGTATTCCACATTTGGAGTCCTGATCATGTAGGTTCTTCATTTACCAAACAGTTTGTATATCTCCCTTTTATCTTCTTTATCACAACAGCTTGGAAAACACCCACTTTCCTAAAATTACTGGAACAACACTAGGCAAATTCCCAAGCAAAGGCAAAAGGGTCTCTTCAGCTGGCCTTGCCCTACACTTACAGAAATTAGTTGCTTCCCAGGAGATAGTTTTAACTTGGTTCAATAAGTAAGGAAATAAAAGAACCCTGTGGTTTTTCTTTGTTTATCTGAGTACTACTCCAAACCTACAAATGTGCTAAACAACTTTCAGTTCAGTTGGACGGAAGTTTCCAAGATTAATAAGTCCTTCTAAGTATCTTGAAAAAATAGCTGGATAAATAGGAAAAAAAAAAAAACCAAAACCCAAACATACAATTGTCTGGCAGCAGAATAATGCACTATTAATCTCTTTGTCGACAACAGATAGTCTGGTCTCCACCTAGTAGGTTGTGCTGCTCTAGAGTAGCAAGGAGCTCCTGCTGCCTCTCCCATGTGGGTAAAGTAGCCTTTAGCTGCTCTTCTCCTTTTCCCTTTCAGGCCAACTATCTCACTGGCTGTTTCTCAAATCTTTACAAGAAACCTCAAATATTCCACCTTTGTTCTTTCATTTTCTCTGTCCCAAGCATTTAGTTTGTGCTTTCTCTTCTTATCACGTGGGATGGGCTAACTTTTCATGCCAGTATGCCTGCAAGCCTGCCTTGCTACAGCACATATAGTGCAGACCATCTACTAGAATAGGACCTGAATTCTGCCATTTGGAAAAGTTAATTTGTCCCCTAATCCTTGAAGTCTAGATCTTTACCAGCACAAAGCAGAGAAGTGTACGGAGTGGGCTGCTATCCTCTGTCAGGTAAGGTGCTGAGTTTCAAGACCAAAGCATCTCTCTTCTGAGGCCTTTGGACTGGCAAACAGAGCAGCACCCTCTGGCAGACACATATAATATACAGCTCACTATCAGAGGCAAATATAGTTCATTCCTTAATGCAGAATAAGACCTAGCAATTTTTAAGAAGCACCAGAATTAGATTGCCTAAACTTTCCCTGTTTGAAGGCTTAGGTCCAAAACCCTGGGCACACAGATTTGCACAGCATGGCAGGCTGGGGCCTGGGTATTTTTCCTCCACTTCTAACCAAAATGTAATAGCAAGCTAGGCAGAATTAAATCCAATTTACATGATGCCATAGGTTTGGGTTTTTTCAGCTGACAGGGAAACCATACTACCTTCTAAACGTCTTTATTTTATCTGAGCACCTCAGGGTATGAGAGAACAGGTCAAAAGGCTGGCTGGGTCCTAGTGACAGGAGCTGCCTCCTGCCCTACCTCTCTCCCATTTGTAACATATGCAAACCCATTACATGCAAGCTGGCTTCAATTGTATCCCGGGGCACTTCCCAGGGGAACAGAGTCAGTGCTGCCAAATTGGGCAAACTTCTCCAAGCCCCAGTGAAGTATTCATCTTTCAGATATTAAACTTGATCTGAATTTTTCATCAGTTCATCTACATGTCAGCACAGTAAGGAACTTTGTGTATATTTTTGTTGCCACGAGAAGTCATAAGATCACAAGGATCAGAGTTTTCCTCCTTGCTTACAGTCACAACTGCTTACATCTACCGTCTGTCAAACTCCTCTTGACATGCATTTATCTTGACAGCTTGGTCTAAAGTTTCCACTTCATGTGTGCAAAGAGCAGTAGGAGATTGCTTCAGAGATTAAAAAAATTATAGCCAGTTGGATTTATTTGTACCCCAGGGGACATCATTTGGGGGTCCATTCCTACAAGTAGCACATCCGGTTATTTCCATCTTCCCCTGATACCAGTTGCTGCTTCTGCCAGCTCTCTGAAATGTTCTTCCCTGGGGGAGTAGGAGGAGGAAGACAGAGAGGGAGGGGGGACAGAAACACAACAAAGGACAATTACTGAAATCTCATTGTCTTCCTGCTTTTCTCCCTAATTCTTCTTTATGATAAGAAAGCACTTTGATACTATAGACAGTATTTCTCCATATATTATTTCATATGGAAAGAATCTGGTTCCCAAATCATTGCCACTTTTCCTGTACTACATGGAGCCAAAAGGAAACTGCATTTTCCTAGAAACAATGCAAGAATAGAAGATTACAAGAAAAGTTACCATTGGGGTATCCTCTTTAATTCCCTCTGGGTTTATACAATCACTTCAGTGAGAATAAAACCAAAAGCAAGGATATATAATTGAAGGAAAATGTAGCAATTATATGTATTAGTACACTGTGGGGAACATGCATAAAGAACATACATGTGTCTCCAAAAATGCTTATCCTATGAAATCTTTTGTCCAAACGAAGCCTAGGGAACTCACACCCCTCTTTTCAGGAATTCTTCTTTAAGCGAAACAGAAACAGTTGTATTTCATATCTCTCGGTCAACGCACATTGATGGAAAAATCAAAATATACCTGTACAGAAAAGTAGGCAGCCTAGTATCTGAAGGTGCCAGAACTGAGACTATGCAGATGACAGAAGCTGGAGTAGCCAAGGGATTCCAATTACACAAGGAGAGCTGACAGAATGCCTTCTGATGCAGGGATAAAATCTCTCTTTCAAGCATCATGGCCAAACATCAATTTTCTCATGTATCTCCTCGAGCATCTGAATCTCTTGGAATCCATGGCTCTCCCGCGGTCTTCTCTCCAGAGCAGATACCCTCCTGCCCAGCCTGCTTCCAGTCACCCGCAGAATAGACAAGATATGAAAAGAGCATTGCAATGGATTTTGTGTACTGTAAGAGATGTTACTGAAAATATCCTCACTTCATGTACTGTTGAAAAACAGACACCCAGAACTCTGTGTGTCAGACAATTACTTTAGGACTCAAAATCCTGATTTTGGATCCTAACTGAGGGCTCGTAATTTCAAATATACATTCTTATTCTCTCTTATTCACTCTTACAGATATGATTTTTTTTTTATTATTTTATTTGCAGAAATATGACTAAATAAAGCATTCATTAAAGTAAAATGTAAACAGCAGGAGACTTCAAGGGGACACGGTCAGAAAAAAACCCCATTTTTTCAAATGGTAGCCATGTGAGGATATGCAACTTTTTGTAAATAGTTGGGCTGCAGTACATGAAGTCCTATCACAGCACAGGAACAACTTCTGCCAGAGTTGTTTCTTATGTTCTTCCACCTTGACTTCTTAATTATTACATGGTGATTCAGATGTGATTTTTACTGCTAGTGTAAACAGAACAAACAGTGAAATTTTAAAACCACATTTATTTTTAATACAAAATCTGTTGCACTATTACAGAAGTGAGCCTGTATGTTTACCCCCACATGCACAGATAATTCAGCATCTACAGTTAAATAAGAGTAAAATTATATTTCTCTGTCACCGAAACCATTGGCAAATCTTACTAAGAAACGTTCTCTTTGTGCTTTGTATTAAATGTTTGTAGAATTCATTTCTTATTCCGGTTCCCATTAAGAAAACTGATCAATGGAAAAACTCAAAAGTGCGAAAGAAGCTTATTACAGCTAGCTTACATTTATGATTACTTCGGTTGTGCTTTACCTACATTATATACATGAAAGCTGCGAGGTGCTCTATGGTCTAATGTAACGCGCTGGCAAAAGCTCTGAATGGTTCAATTAAGATTCTGCAGTAAATAAGCAGAACAGTTCACTATTTTGTTTTCACAGCAAAATAAAATAAAATAAAAAATATATATTTAAGTAGATGCTTTAAAATACCATGCACACCATTGGCTATAGTACTTCTTACACAGTACAACATAAGCTTTCTTGTTTTATTTGTCCGTAACACCTAGAAGCATATAGCATCTACGCTTTAAGTGTATTTACAAATTCAACAAAATATCTACATATAAAAAGCTTACTTAAAATTAAACTTGATGCAAGTTATGAAAAACCAATTTATTGGCAAATGAAACTGAGCATTCCTTCAACCATAGGTTGTTATAAAATTTATATCTGGAGGTAAACATTTGATTGATAAAGTATGCGAGAAAATAATTTGTAAGCGGTAATGGTAAATCTTTACCACTAAACCATCTTAGCACTTGGCAGATTGAGTTCTGTGGTTCCGAGCGGTAACCCCCACGCTGCTTCAGGGTGTAGATAATTACAAAGCTGCCACGCTGATCAGGCTGGGACACGGAGGAAAATGTGCTCTCACCGGTCTAGGCAGCTGGTTTGGCTTTTACCAATTTATGTTACAAGAGCTTATACCTTGCTGTGTTAGTCAATTTACCTCTGGTGCTTGTGTTTCCTCTCTTGGCTTAAATCTTCCAAGGCCATGAAAACATGTTGTGCTGTAACTGTCTAGAACACACTTATTTTTAATGGAAAAAAAAAAGTCAGACTCTTCTTTGTGCAATCTAAAATTTTTAAAAGCCTCCATTTTTAGCACAACAGTTTCATAAAACTTTTTATTTTCTCCATGTTTTTATTTCGTTTGGCAATAACAGTAGTCTGCTAATCACAGTTTACTGCACCAACTGATTTAGTAGCACAGCGCATTATGGAATGCATATTGTATAAAGGCACTGAATGTATTTTGCCCTGTGGTTTCTGGAATATTCTCTCGTTTTTAAAGTTTTTCTCTCAGTGACTGTACAAATTCCAAAATGCATTGCAATGCGTACCTTTTATGCCTTAAAATCAATTCAATGTGTTTTGATGTAAAAATAGAACACTGTACTGCTGGAATACTTGATAGATTAAAAAGGCTATAAAGTAATAGGAGCAAAGAGCAGATAATAGGGTCTCATTAAGCATCAGCAAATGCAAGTGTCATTTAGCAATTATATACTGTACATACTGTTCCTAACTGTCTTGCAAAAAGACATATGATAGCTAGACATTAAGTCACCAATTTCACAACAATGTCCACAAAGACATTGAAGTTCTATAGAATACTACTATAACACTCTGACAATGAAAACGGAATTCATATCCGGGGATTCAGCTGAGGACTGCATCACAAATTGTCAAACCCTGCCTTTATAGTGTACACGAGATTATCTGTGAATTGTGTAGGTCCGTTGTTGTTGTTTTTTCCATGCATTATACTGTATTTTCAACAGGAAAGAAAATTACAAGTCGATGTTTTTGTCTGTGTCAGTTCCTTTTAAAAAAAAGTAAAAACACCCAAGTTTTGAACAGAACTTGACTTTCGTATTTTGCTTCATACTAACATACCACTCAATGTACCATTATGCTGTAAAACTGTATTGACCTGCAAATTCTCATAGCATTTACATCTTGTGGTGAGGAGCTCCGTTACCTGCATGTTCATAGTATGAGAAGGAGGATGTACAAGTGCTTGAAACAAACTGAAGATACAAGGGGATTGAGTTCTGTGGTTACACAAATGAATTCATGGCATTTACAGGAGAAGGGGCCTCAGAGCTTTCATTTCCTTCTGCAGGTTCTTTCTCTTTTTTACCACTATATTGTCCAATAAAGGAACCATCCTCATTGAACTGACCATTTACACCTTCTCCATAGTCAACTAAACTATCATCACTGTCTTCTTTTTTCACAGTTCTGTCTGAAGGTGTCCGGCTTCCTTTTTTTAGAGGTTTATGGTCCTCTGCATCACTGGAGACACAAACAAACAAACAAATGGAATTAACTGATCTGTTATATATAAAGACAAAACCAGCCATGCATGCAGAGTTTATAAAAAGCCCATGTGCAGCCCTACAATCCTTTAGTAAACCCACATCACATTGTAGAGACAGGTCAGTATGATGCAGCTGACATGAATACATGGTGTAGGAATGGTTTAAACAGAGAATGTCTTCAGTGGAGGGAAGGGGGTGGGTTGTGGTTTTTGGCTTGTTGGTTTTTGGCTTGTTGGTTTTTTCTTTTTCCCCCATCGTGCATGACTTTCCAATGATAAGACTTTTGCCCTTGGCTTGGAAGCAATTTAGATGCAACTGCAAGCATTAAAAAGTGGGTTGTAAAGTTATAAAAAAAAAAATTTATTTGTTCTCCAAAGTAACAAGCTTATGATATGCTGTGAAGTTAGTTTGTTAAACTTCTTAATCTCTTTGACTCCTTGAACATGAATGAAGAATGAATTTGGTTAAATGAAATATACAAATTTTCTTTACTAGTATAAAGAAAATAAAAGTGCTGCATTTCAAATAATTTGTTACAAAATGCAGGGCAGACTTGCAATTTTCAACCTTACCTTTCAAGAGACCTACATATTCCATTAAAAGGGTGCAGAAGAAACAAATGAAAATAGCCTAAGAAGAAAAGCAAAGTCCATATCCTGATAGTGATCAGTATTTTATCAATAATAATTTGCTCTTAAAATTGCTAAAACATTTACTGTATACAGGTAAAGCAACAATTTAGCTTACAGTAGCTACATCTGAGCAGTTAAGAGCATGCTTAGTATCACTGCTTATCTGATCAACCTCCTTATCCTAATCTGTAACTGATAACATGTTCTGACAATGGCGATGGTGATTTGGAGGACAAGAGGAGAAGGAAAGGAAAGTAAGTCAGGGAACAGAGATCCCTGCTGGCACACTACTGTGGTCTTTCCCTTGTCAGTGGAGAAGCTGCAGCACCGTCAGCATCCCCAAATAAATTTGCAGCTGTGGTAATCTTGTGTTTCAGGAAATAGATGTAGTTGGGCTCTTTTTGGAATCCTTTACACTGTATTTCCATTTCAAGATGAAGATTTATGCAGCAGCTCTAAAGCATTTCCAATTAAAACCCAGTGTTGCCAGCTGCATTTCTGGGTGCAATTATTTACCTTGTCTTAGAACATGTGACTTCTTTTGCACACTGGGTACAAAAGAGGATGTGACTTTTATGTTTGGGTTTTGGGTTGGTTTTTTTTTTTAGTTTAAAGACTCCCAGCTCATGGAAAATATAAAGAAACATAGAGACTATCAAGGAAATAAAAATATAATTACAATATCCACAATATTAGGGTGAATATATGCTCAGCAAGTTATTTTAACTGTGTAATTCCTAAAAACATATCCTGGTTCTTCCAACTTTTATTTTTCCTCTCCTCTGAGTATCTTTGAACACCTGGAGAAACCATATATATATATATATATGCATATAATCACATACAAGGCCATGAAGACTATAATGTTAGCTAAAAAATGCCCTGTTGAGAAACATTTCACTCTTGCTAGAAAACCATTGCATCAATTTCCCATCAAGCAGATTGTCCTTATCACTTTTTTGGAAGACTCTAGGTTATCACATGCTAGCAGAAGTACACCTCTAATATGTGTATACTTGCAGAAAAAGCATACCAGAGATTTTATTCTTCTATGCCTACTCCAGAAAGAAGTGGTAGGACTATCTATCTTAATGTGTAAGAAAACCTTCATGCTTAAGACACACAAAGGTGAAAATGCTAAACATGACCGTATTAGTCTTGACTTTTAGTCATTGCAGTGTAAATGGCATGAGGATAAAATCGTGATCTTCTGTGCTCACTGATATTGCAAAGATACAGGCTAGTAACATTTAAAAGAATGCTGCTCCAAAATGTCAAACATCCAGCAGCAAAGTGCAAACGTTTTTAACGCTGCAAACAAAAGCAGATTAGAGAGACATCACTGAAGAGCATTCATCCTGGAAAGACCCTGTGTTCAAAATGCCAAAGGCAGAATTGCATATTAAAAAACGATATGCAATTGCAGTTTCTCCACTGCCCTCATCAGAGGGCACGAGAGTCACTGTAACAGCTTACAAAAAACAAATGAAGTTCAGACCCTCACTCTGCAGGTCATCACGACCAGGTTCTGCTCCCAGAGTGACCTGCAGTGCTTAATGCTTTCTGGGGAAGAGACTTCAATAAAGAACACTGCACGTATGGTTGGCTGTTTGAGTTTAGATAAGCACCTTTATAACTGCTTAGACTGTAACACGTAGGAATGAAAATAAATTAAAATGGCAATTTATACTGTATTTCAACTGGGCAAGAAATTCTATGCAAATATTCTGAAGTGTGACCCTGTCCAGTGTAATTCACTAGGCTGGAATATACAATAAATAAATAATTCACCATCACTGGTTTTTTTTGGGTTTTGATTTTTTTTTAATAAATCTACATTTTTGTGTTTAAATATAATATAAAGCTCGATTATTTTTAAATAAATCTGGGTAAAGGAACTTCAGCTCTTAGGGCTTCTATGCTTGTATCTTTGAAAACAAAGTTCATTTATAACTTCATTTATAAATAATGAAGAAATACACAGTTGGGTGCATTGTGTCTGTGATTTTTCTCTATTTTAATAGTTAAGATGCAGATTTTATACATTTATATCTGTCTGTATAATTAAAACCAAGTAAACTGGCAGATTTACCCAGGAGTGTAGCTGCACCAGAGGTGGGCACTGCTGTAAAAACAAGGGTACAGCAGATGCAAAAATGAAATCTGAATCTGGGGATTCCCTCCCTTTCTGCACTACACAAATACAGGAAGAAGTTCTGCCAAGACTCTGGCAGTAGAAAATGGTGTGGGATTATCCAGGGTGCTTTCCACTCCTTGTTCAGGAAAAGGAAATATATACCACAGTACCGTTATTCTTTCTCAAACTGGATTATGACTCTTGTATTAGATGAAAAATGTTTTGGGTAGCAAGGAAATAAACCAAGGAATAAAAACCAAAACAATAATCGGGGGGGGGGGGGGGGGGGGAGAAGGGAGGGGAAAAAAAAAAAAAAAAAAAAAGGGAAAAAAAAGTGAGGGTATCAATGTTTTGGACAGCACTTCTGTAAGCCCAGGGGAAGCAAAACAGAGAAGGGACCCTAATGCTCCAGGGAAATGGATGCATTTTCTGTTTGCGACCAAGAAGCAAACTGCAGAGACCAATGAACTGCATTATGAATAGGGATGCCAAAAGAGACATAAACCACTCTAGGCTGTAGAATATATAATACTAGATTGCAAAACCGTGTTAAACCCATACATTTTGGTACAGTATCTGCAAGATTTGATAATCCTGCTTACAGTTGTTCATAAACCTGTTCCAAAATGCAACCAGGATAGATCATAATTCCCTTTAGTTTCTGTTCATGGTTTTGTTTGTTGACGTTTATACTTACCTGGTGTAATATTGTGAAATAAAAAATAAAGAGCAATTTGTGTTGACTAAAACTACAGTGGAAAACTGAAGAATGTTTTTGGAAAGCATCACATATGCAGGGCATACAGTTAGTAGTGAGACAACAAGTACTGGGAGGGAACAGAACAAGAGGTGAGAATGGGTATGAACTGTATATCGAGATCAGACAGCTACGGAAGTTAAGTGTAGTGATACTTTCACTATTTTTTGTCTTAGAAATAAATTCCATACTACTAGCTTTTTAAGGATGAAAGTTTCTCAGTGAAGACCGATATGTACCAGTCATTTTGTTAAGTACCGATAGGTACCACACACATTTCTCGCCCCTTTAGTAAAAGAACAGTGTTTAATAGTAAAGCATACTCTAAAAAAATGATTTAAATATTTTTTCACGAATGATTGCTAATACATGAATATATTTATTTTTCTTCTTTAATGAAACACACATCAAACTGGCAGCTAGTGATTAACAGATATAGGAAGTTCAGTGGTGACAATAATGTGCAACTGAAAACTACAAGCTTTTTTTTTTTAATAAAGTACTTCAATTTCACAAGCTCATCAGTTATTGAAAGAAATATGTACCTTGAAATCTCCTTTCTTCTTTCAACTTTTCAATTTTTCTTCCTTAGATATGGGTACATGCAGCAACCAGTCAGAATGGGGAAGACAGTTTTACGATGGCTCTGCAGTCCAGCAGGCAACTAGTTCCCACTAAACTTTGCCACATTCATGGACATGCAAAAAGACTCAATATATGGTTAGCAATATACTACTTTTCCTTATAACACAACTGTCAAGATGAAAGGCAACACAAAACAAACAAAATGGGTAAAGCATTCTGGGCCGTTGGGCACAGAAAGAGGATGCTGAAGATGAAAATGGTCATCAGTAAATTCCTTTTTCTGTGCCCTTAGGTTAACAGCCCAGAAATGTTTAAGTATAAGCAGCCAGGTAAAGCCACAAAAGTACCTTACGCTATGGCTTCCTTGAACGCTGCAGGAGAACCTCTGCCCCAATACCTAACAGATTTCTGCTCATGCTCCTAAATTGATAGGACTGTACTGATGAAAAATGCTTTCCCTATGCGCTTATGCACCTGCATCAATCCAAATTTCAACACTTTTTACTATTTCTAGTCTTGTTAAGACAGAAGCACATCTATATTAGTTTTACAAGTAGTTTTTCCTTAGCATCTCTGTAATAATCTTCAATCCTGGCAGAAGCTGGAAAAACTGGGAGATTAAGCTCTGGCTTTAAATGGCAACAGGTTGAAAGAATAGTTGTTAGTCAAAGAAACCAACTCACTCCTCGTGAAAATTCTGAAGAAAAATCTGTTGGAGAGAAATTCAACCAACTCTCCACCTTTGCTATTTCTGGTGAAAAATCATACAAAGGGAAATCAAAGCGGTGATTTAAACAGTAGTGACACAGATGTTCAGGGATTAAAGTAAGAACCATCAGAGAAAGCCCGTGTGTGTAAATGAGGACACAGTAAGACTACTGCCAAATCCCATCAGACTATTCAGAGACAAGAATTCCTCAGGCAGTCCACTAACATCACCTCTTGTGCTAGAAGGGAGCAAGCTTAGAATTACAGTGCTGAGGCACAAATCATTGCTAGGGCCCTAGCAATGTGTGAAAACACACCTAAGCTGAAATAAAACTTTAACTACTACAACAGAAAAAAAGTTCTATTGCAGTTACAAATTGTATTCTTACTGTTAATCAACCCAGAACAGAAGGAAGAGTAATACATTATCTAGCAATCTCAGAACTCTCCACCAACCATTTCCAGAGAATCTCTCATATCACATCCAAGAACCTCTAGGAAAAATATAGTGTGTCAAAATGTTGAAAAAAGAGGCAAAATAATTCAACAAAATGTGCAAACATCCCATGTTACCACACTAGCAGCCCTACTACTCTAGTTGCTTTTTTCTGTTTGAACTTCCTGTGAACATCTTCCAGCTTGCAATGAGACACAAGACTTTTATATTTTGGTGAAGTTACCTAAGAAATTCATGTTTGCAGTCTCTCCCTACCCATGAATCCACAGATTTGTAGATGCTATAACTTCTTAATCTCTCTTGATTCAGGGCTGATTTATGTGCCTTCACTGGCCAGAACAGGAGCACTAAAAAATCATTTTAATAAACATACATTTGTGGTGGTACGTGCATTTCTTGCAGTTACTTGGCATAAGCATTCATTGTCTGTCCAAAATTTACTACCTCAGTCTTCTACAACTCAGGAAACCAGGGGGATTGCAGTGCAGTTTGCTACAGAGACACTGTTCTCCCTTATCATGTGAAAAAGCAGGTACTCCCCTCCAGTCACAGGAACATAGCATACCTGGTCATTCTCTGGTTCCTGAGACACCCACGTTTCTTAAACGTTATTTCCTTCGTTAGACTGATATAGCTGGAAAATCTGATCTTGGCTCCTTCTGCAGAAAATATGCTCTGAGATGAGGTTGAAGAGTGCAAAACTTCAAACAAGCCCAAGCTATCCCAAGAATACTGGGAAGCCTAGGAACTGAAAATGGCAAAAATCTCCCCTAAAACTGAGAGCTGTTTCTTCTCTAGAATCCCTTAACTAGTCATTAAGATTTAAGTAATTTAATAATTTCAATCTTATTTTGAAACAACTAATTTTCTAAGCATTTGGCTCAGTTGTCCAGAAATACTGAAGTCTTTTCAGTATAAATTTCCAAGTCTTTCACTCTTCCCAGTTTCTAATGAAGGAGGGGGTACATCTGTGTTCTTAGAAAGTTCCTCTTGATGGTCTGGTGTCTCTCTGAGAGCAAGATGTCCTTTCATACTTGCCATGAAACGACTGTGAGACCTTATACTTTCCCTTCCCTCCTTTAAACTTTGGAGGAGAACGACAGTTGCTCAGACACTTGTGAGGATAAGAAAATGAAGAGCTTCCAACAGAGCTCTTTTTGTTTAGCTGATGGGAGGAGTTTTTGTGTTCTGAGAAATCCTTCATGATCTGGACCAAGGGTTCACCGAATAGCTTGCCGCCTGTGTATGGTAAAGACAGCAGTTTACATCTTAGGTCTAGTGATGAGGTCCAAGGACGTAGCCATACAGCTCTCCAGGCTACAGTGAGGCAGGCCAGATTTTTAACAGCGAGTCTAAGAGAATCCTCAGCTGCATCATGGATAAAATTAGCCGCAATTTTACAGAGCCTGCGCTTCCTCTGCATGGCACCAGATGGGACCCACTTCTTTTTGAATCTGGCTCTTTCTTCCTCCAGCCACATTAGTAATGCTCTAGAAGCGTAAGTACAGTAGATAGACACCCCAAGCTGGGCTGCAGATAGCTTGAAAGATCTTTTAATTGCTTCCTCAACCTTTCTATCAGTAGGATCTTCAGGCAGAGCATCCACATTAGCAGGCACTGACAGCACAGAATCACTAGGAACCAATGCTCTGTCTACCTGAGGCAAGGTCCCCCATAAAGCAGCTTTATCCACTGGAAAAGGATAGAGCTTACGCAGGACTGCTGGGGCTTCATGCTTTGCCTCGGGGTTGCCCCAGATCCTACAGACAAGATCTTCCACTGCTGAATCAATAGGAAGGGCATTATCTACCTTGCCCTCTTCAGAGGGGGTAAGCAGTTCTTCCGTTGCACATTCAGGTTTGGAAGATTTTAGCATTAATGCTCTCTTTATGTGCTTGAAGAGATAATTCTGATTCTCCATGTCAAACTTACGCAGAGGATCTGGTCCCTCTTGGTCTTCTGTAGGGTACTCAGATGACACCTCCCCATCTTCAGGGGATGATTCAACTTCCAAGGCTTTGTCAGCCTCAGATTTCTCCTTCCAAGAAGCTGTCTGAACTTTTAAACTGTCCATATGGTCAGACTCTGTAATTGGTACCCTGGGATGCCTTACTGAATGGGACCTAGCCTGTGCCACAGAAGTTATACTTTGCCTGGCTGCTGTCAAAGCATCCTTCAAGACAGTAGCTAGCTCCGGCAAAATTACAGATTTCATTAATGAATTCCTTTCAGATTCAGAGAAATGAGTAGTAGTAGAAGGTCTTACCTTCCTGTGGTAGGAGCTCTGAGTGTCGTCTGAATCTGAGCTGTAGTCTGGGGTCTGGCTGAACCCATGCTGGAGAGGAGAATGTTGCCTTGCCAGTGAGCCACGAATTGAGTTGCAGCTGAGGGGTTGCTGGAAAGGGGATGGCTGTCCTGCCTGAGAATCTGAGCCCTCCTCCAACCTCATTACCTGTTGCTCAGAAGCATGATGTCTAGAGCCATGCCTGTACTTCCATTCGTCTGACCTCTTTTCCTCTTGGCAGAGGGAAGGAAAAACAGAACTAACCCTTGTAAGCTCTGAAGACTGCCTAGCCCTCCTCCTGGTGTAGGAGGTCTCTGATCTGGTGCTGGAGTATTGATCCCCTGACCTTCTGAAGAAGTTGGATCTGTCAGATCTCATAGACTTTGCTTTGGTAAAGACAGGGTCTGCTTCAGGAGAATTGGCACAGCTACCTTGTCTTTTCTTTTCCTTGTCCAGTTTCTTTCCTGTCCAAGCAGACATGGACCTGAAGTGATGAAAAAAGTTCAAAATACTCGAATTCCTACATCTTTCAAAAATTACTTTTTTTTCCCAAAGGAAACCCTATACCCTTTTTCCTCAAAGAAGCACTGCATCATGACCAGTGCCGTGTGAGGCAGACCAACTGGGAACTGAGTGACTGCAGGGATGCTGGGCTGCAGAGAGGGTGCCAAGATATCTTCTGTGATCTGACTGGTTGCTGCTGCTGCCCTGTCTCTAAGGAAAAAAGAGGAAAGCCCAATATAGACTAATTACACAGAAATACATTTTAGAAAGGAGTTTTTGCATGGTAAATAGGATGAGCTCTTTCACGTAAACAAGTCTGACAGCTTGGCATGCATGTGTCCGTATTCACCAGACATGAGGTGGATAAATACATTATAACATAATTTAATAAAGCAGTAGATGATTCTATAGATTAACTCAAGCCACTTAAATATGGAGAAATATTCAAATCTTGCTACAAGGTCACACATGAAAGCTGACTTGAGTAGGCTTATTCTAGGCCTGAGAAAACATGTACTGAGGTCATATTATTTGTACAATTCTGTACAAAGGTCAGTTTCTGCCACTGCAACTTCCAAGTACCAAAAACCAGAGGAGCCACCAAGAAGCATGCAAACTGGACTGCCCAGGAAAACTTAATATACTGCTTATTTACCTCTGCTTCCAAACATTCCTTCAGCATTCCCTTTTTATCAGCTGAATGTAATTAATCCTTATGGACTTAATGCTATAATAAAATCCCATTCTGAACTCATTAAAAGAGTATCATGGCTTTGGGTTTTTTTTTAAATGAATGAAGAATAAACAGAAACTGCTCTTTGGCATTCAGAACTGTAAATCTACCCCAGTCAGATCAAGATGCACGCTTCCCTTATATGAAGAAGCTGGGGCAACACAGTAGATCCTTCTTGAGAAAAAAAATTTTTTTCTATGTACATACGTAAATGTAACATCTTCAAAATAATAAAGGGCTTTTACAGTGCTTTTCACACAGAAATGCACTATAAAATCTATTAAAATGCCCACATAAAATACAATGGTATCGACATAATTAGAAAATAATAACACTATTTCCTGTACTATTCAAAACCCACCAAATAAAATGCTATGTATTTAATAAGCTATACTCATAATTGTTACATGAATAGACTTGCCAAGGCATGCTTTTGTGATGCCAGGAGACTCAGCTAGGCTATGTTTATAGTAAAGGCAGAGAGTCAGGCGTAAGAGCTCTGTTGTACACTTTGAAGCTGCTTGTTATGTATCTTGTACTGAAACACATGAAAGGGAGACTTCTTTTTTCTTGTAGGACATCCCTTCACCTCTGCTCATAACATCACTTCCTTGTTATTGGATTAGGTGTTAGTACTGGCAGCTATTTAAAATGCATTTGTTTTCCAGGCAGTGTAACCCAAAATTGTCTTTGTTGAGCTTCAGTTAGAAATGTATTTTCAAAAAGCATAATGCTACATGTGCCCTAACTGAAAAGATGCTGCATTTGGTATTTAACCACGTGGAAGATGGGTTTGTAAATAAAGATTCCTCACTTTGAAACAATTGTGTTTGAATCTGGATTTCACCTTGCATTAGTGAACAGCTTATCCTAAGCTTGGATGTTTAATTTTTTTTTTCCTAATGATGTGGTTGTAATGCTATCTACATTTCTATACAACACTGGATACAGAATCTTTGTCAACATGGAAAAGATGTTAGTCTTGAATTAGTGTGTTATTACATACAGAACACGTGCAATATGAACACCAAACATGACAAACCACATCAGCTGCTCACCTGTATTCACCAAATGTTCCATCATCTTCTTTCATAGGTTGTATTTCTGGATCAGCATGTGCATCCTCCTTTTCTTTCACTAAAATATTTGAAATAAGTGATTTTTACCATTAATCTGCCAGACGAGAAACTTTTAGACCTTAAGTTTTCAAACTGATCACGTTTGTCAGGTTTATGGTTTGAATAAAAATCATTTTTTGAATTGAGGCCTTACCCTGTTACATTTTTTCTTCTCAATGAAAAGATTTTGTTAATTAGTCATAGAATTTGATTTTCACTGAAGTACAAAATACTGTATGCTATTCTGTGTCAGTAAAAGTTCCTCCCTTTCATTTCTTGCACTAAAGAGAAAGTTTTCTTAAAAATCCTACTAAAATACTTTACTGTCTTATGTTATCAACAGACCTGCTCTTTATTGAAAACTGAGTAATTCAGTTTTACTTATCCATGCTCCATATTTCCTCATGATATTTCTCTCATGCTAATTGATAAAATTGTATCAGATTAACTTGGCAATTTGTATACTTTCTGCTTTCATTTCATGCATTAAGACTCAAGGTAATTTTAAATAGTGTTTTAAGAATTATTAATATTGGGAAAAGTGGGCATGGCCTGTTAATTTCTTCTTTTCTATAACATGATCAAAAGCAAAGCAAACACAAATACACTGGCACTTAAATTAAACACAGTATTTATCTCTTGCACATCCTTGTGTTCTGGTTTTGAGTTAGAACTAATTCTGTTCAGTGATTTTACTTTTAAGCTCAGCTCTTCTAACTAACTGCACTGCCTGAAGTCAACAGCATGTTTTCCCAGGCAGTGTCTGCTTCTAGCAGTGACAACACTCCATGGTTAGAGTTACTACCAAGGACTGGTGTGCAGAAAGGCTCTTTCTTATACTTGTTCCTGTGCAGACCAAGGTCACTGTTAAATCTTGTGTACCACACTGAGGGTGCAGTAAGAGGTCACATGTGTGGGGAGGAGCGGACAGGACAGGTGACCCTAAACTGGCCAATGAGGTGTTCCATCCCTTAGACGTCATATTTGGTATAAAGCCAAGGGATCACAAGGGTTAAGCTCGCTTGTTCAATGGCCAGTGTCCAAGGAGGACTCTGTCCATTCTGCTTTCAATCCCGATCCATGTTTTCTTGAATCCAGTACCAGAAACCAGCTCCTGAATCTGGTTCCCATCTGTCACTCAGTCCAGTCTGGGACTTCCCCAGTGCCTGCTGCACAGCATCAGTGGTGATGGTGACATAACTGCCATTGGGGTGAGGGGTGTCTGTGTGGATACGATATTGGTTTTGCGTATATTCCATTTTTTTATTATTTTCATCAAAACTGGTTTAGTTTCCTTTTTCCAATCCATAAGTTCTCTCCCCCTTTCTCCTCCCCTTTGGGAAGGAAGAGGGGTTCATAGAAAGCATCTGTCATTTGTCTAGTGACGGGTCCAGCTCTAACCCATGACATCTTGTTATAGGTTTAGTCATCATTCACTGGTGGGAATAAATCCACACACATAACTTGTTCCTATAAATAAACCCCAACTATGTAGCACTGTGGCCTTTGGCCCAGAAACCTGCTTGCACCAGAGAAGACATGCTTATAGAAGACCTGCAAGTTAAGACCGTTGACAGAGTAAAATCATATACCAACTTGTAGAATTATCTTTATGGTTCTTCCCTTTGACTTTTCATTCTGTTTTTCTGGCTGCTACTCAAATCCTCCTCTTGTTTAGCAGATACAGTTAATTAATCCAATATACAATCTCTTACCTTTTTCTCTGGTAATTTCCACACTTAATTTGTACATCATTAGTTTATACGCTAGTATTTAAGATGATATGAATCATTCCTGACAGTACTTCCTAAGTCTATAATTACAATAATGCGTAACACCATGAAATGTATTTGGCTGATGTAATTTTATACTGAAATGATTGATCACTTTTTTCAAACCACAGGCAATCTCAAGATGACAAGCTAAAATTATGACCAAAAAAAAGAGTTAACTTGTGCTTTGCATTTGTCACTATTTGTGGAACAGTACCTTTGCAATGACATGAGAAATACAATTAGCTCTAGAGTCACTGCTAGAAACATGAGTGTAATACACAAGTCTGGAAATCTGATAGACAGTCAAGGTCTACCTTTATTATATGTGTGTATATGCATTTGTATGGGTGCATAAAGAATGAATACCTTGCGTCTAGTAATTCTGCAGAAGCAGAGATAAGATCAGCACAGGGATCTTCACAAAGTAATGACAACCTCAGCATCCAACTGCCTTCTATGCTTTTATTCAAACTGTGTATCATCCTCTTCTAGATGGTGACTCACTATAAGACCTCCATACTCTTCTCAGTTTTGTCACTACACTTATTTCATTCTCCTAATTTTCCTTTGCTTTCCTCAGTTCTCTCCACTGAGAGTCACTTTTTCTGTATCCTCTGTAGTCTCACTTTAAAATAATCTAAATATTTGGGAAAAAAATTTGAGATTTTATCTTCAGCCTGTCATTCACAAAATCAAAGAATTGCTCAGATTGCAAAAGACCTTCAAGGTCATCGAGTCCAACCTCAACCTAACCCTGCTACCCTAACTCTAACAACCCACCGCTGAACCATGTCCCCAAGCACAACATCCAAATGGTTTTTAAACACACTCAGGATGGTGACTCAACCACTTCCCTGGGGAGCCTGGTCCAGTGCCTAACAACCCTTTCTGTAAAGAAGTTCTTCCTGATATTCAGCCTAAACCTAACCTGGCAAAACTTGAGGCCATTTCCCCTTGTCCTGTCACCTGTCACCAGTGAGAAGAGGCCAACCCCGCTGTAGATAGACCCTCCTTTCAGGTGGTTATAGAGAACAATAAGGTCTCCAGCCTCCTCTTCCCCAGACTAAATGGCCCCAGGCCCCTCCCTCCCTCACACTCCCTCCCAGACTCACAGAC
>JANVCC010000010.1:29816963-29899026 GCA_025345505.1 Todiramphus chloris collaris | reverse complement strand
CCCCCCCTCATAGACTCACTGACTCCCCTCAAAGACTCACATACTCCCTCACAGGCTCCCTCACTCACAGCCTCACAGGCTCCCTCCCCCACAGACTCCCCCAAATACTCCCTCACAGACTCCCCGCACAGACTCCCAAAGTCCTGCACAGACTGAATCCCCGCACAGACTGCCCCCACAGAATCCCCCCCTCACAGACTCACTGACTCCCCTCACAGGCTCCCCGGCTCCCTCACAAGCTCCCCCACAGACTCACAGGCTCCCTCCCTCACAAGCTCCCTCCCTCACGGACTGACCCCTCTCACAGACTCCCCAACTTTTCTTACAGACTCCCCAACTCCCCCACAGACTCACAGGCTCCCCACCACAGGCTCCCCCAAATACTCCCCCCCCAGACTCAGACGGAGTCGGGTCCCCTCACAGACTGAGTCCCCTCACAGACCTTAGGGATTGATAAGAGTAGGGCAGAAATAGTTGTTAGCTAGAAGTAGTTATGCTAAGGCCTGCAGGGCCGAAAAACAGCCAACACTGCCCCGACCTTGAGGAGATAAGACCAAGGATGAGAAAAGCAGAAGCACCTGGCAAAACAGGAGAATAAGAGGAGAAAAACAGGGTGCTGAAGGAAGAAACCCAAGAGAATCGCCAGCCAATTAAAAGTGTTTGAAGTGTGCGTGGACAGACTCTGGGTTTGAGTGTGGGGCCAATTAGAAGTGACCTGGATGCATGATCAGTATTGTCTTGTGTATAAATACAGCATGTTGTACTTAAAGTGACTTCTGATTACAACCATATTGGCTGTGCTGTCGGAATCCATCCCTGCACGCTACAACAGACTCCCCCACAGACTCACTGACTCCCCCCACAGACCCCCCTCTGCACAGACAGCCCCCCCCGAATCACTCAATCACTCAGGTTGTAAAAAACCCTTGGGATCATCATGTCCAACCATTAACCGTACTCTACAAGTTCACCCCTAGACCATGTCCCCCAACACCACATCCAAGCGATGTTTAAACACATCCAGGGATGGTGACTCAACCACCTCCCTGGGCAGCCTATTCCAGTATCTCACCACTCCTTCCATGAAGAATTTTTTCCTAGTGTCTAGTCTAAACCTACCTTGGTTCAGCTTTAGGCCATTCCCTCTGGTTCTATCCCTTATTACCCAAGAGAAGAGACTCACAGCGAATACTCTTCACAGGGTATGTTTTCCAGACCCTTCACCAGCTTTGTAGACTTCCTTTCCAGCACCTGTATTCAGCTCTGTGTAACACTGTGTTCCTTAATCATCTGTCTTTTCTTCATGGGCAGAGGTGGGACAGAAGCTACTCTTACTGAATTTTTGCTGTCATAAAAAAATCTTTGCTCTGTCTATAAAACATTTAAAAAGCTAGATTGGACAAAGTAGGATTCTTGTACTTAATAATGTGATTTTATCTTCTTATAAAAACCATCTACTGTGCTAAACTCAGCTACAAAAGATTTTCCTATGGAATGTTTTTTGGTGTTCCCTAACACTAGTATTCAGAAGTGCACCAGTGAGAGAAATTAAAACACAACATGGATTATTTTTTCTTTTTGTACTTTTCTAAGTGCATCCATCTTTTTCATGTCCAAATTCATAATATGAGATTCAACAAGTTTCAGCTGACTTTAAATTAAAATCTTATGTTTAAATGGATTGAGATTTTCTACCAATAGGCAGATTGCTCCTGACAAGCCTACCAAAGGATGACAGATTTACTATATGTGGAACATAAAAGTAAACCAGCAGCAAATGTGATTTTTCCAGTAAAACTGAGATATATCTTAATGGGTTACCGGTAGATAATGTTTATTCTCACTGTGATATATCATACCTGGATATTTGCCACCCTTATTCCTCCTTATGAAGCAAACAATCAGTAAAATCAAGATCAGAAGAGCAACAGCACACATAAGACCAATGAACCATCCTTGAGTAGCGATGTCTACCTGCCGACTTGCCATTGCTGGAGAAGAAAAGAATTAAAATGAGATGTTTTGCTGTACTTAAATGCTATGACAATTCAGATAAATAACAGCCAGTATACATTGTTCATTAATTAAGGCATAATATTCACTGTGAAAATTAGTATCAAGAGAAACAGTGACACTGTATTTTGTGAATATTTTCATTATGCAAGTTTTCCAGTGCATGTACGTAGAAGTTACTTTTGAGTATGTAACAGTTCTGCCGACATTTCAGTTTAGAAACTACTTTGCAAAATCTGCGCACATAGTACATTGCTTTTTGCAAACCTCAAAACTATTCTGAACCACTTCACATTAAACTACTGAAATGAAATTGCAAATTATGATTCACACAAAGACGTCGACTGCATTCTCGAAATGAATAAAAAGCCAATTCTCGTTAGCTAGCGCACGCCCGTTGGTTTGAAATGTGGAAACAGACATCGTCATTCAAGGCCCTAACATTCATTTTCAACTAAAAATCAAGAATGAAGCATCCTTTAAAGCCTTATTAAGCATCATGTTTTCTTTCTCTCCTCAAGCTCATACCTCAGCCTACAATTTATCATGATTGCCATGATTTAGCATCAGTGAGGACTTCACAAAATGCAAGTGGGAAGCCTTTCCTTGTCACTTTTTCTCTCCAAATGCTGACTCTAGTTTGAAGATAATGTAAATTATATGCAAACTACACAGGAAATGCTACAGTCACTCAAAGGCACAGGAATTGTCTGTGCAATTGTCTGTGGGGGCTGAATCCCTTCTACTGGTCTCCAACACAGTAGGAAGATTTTCCTGGTGAAGTTTATTTTCTACTCCCCTGTTTGGAAACACACTGGAGGCAACTGGCCTTAGGATTTACTGTTGGCAGAAAGTGGGAAGGGTGAGAGGAGTTAGGGATGTGTGCTACAGACAGAAGATGACACGAAGTGGAGGAAGATGGGCATCCATCCAACCTATCCTGTTCATTCTTCACATTCTCTTCCAGCCCCAAAGCCTAAAGGACTAGATTATATTTGAGACCACTAGGACCAGATTAAATCTGAGTCTCTTTGGTTCAAATGCTGTGAGTAAATCTGCTCTTGTGGGACAATGTTTCATCCACATCTGCTAGGGAAGGTCTGTAGACTTGCTTCCACTGAAGTGGAGGACAAAATGCATGAATAGCTTTACACACAAAAATATGGAAGTCCCAGAGCCCCATAAGGATTTCCACCTCTCCTTTGAGATGATGTGCTTTTAAGGGAAAGCTCATAAAAGCACATCAGAGAGAACCTATTTTCAATGGCACACTGACTGTCTTTTCAGGGGATACAGTAAAAACACTTCTCCATACAAAACATGCTGGATAACAGCTGGGAACAGTCCTATGCTGGTAGTGTCCCTTGAACAACACCTGAGCCTGGCTTGGCAGACAGCTAACAAGAGACCACCCTGGTCTCAACTGGCTGGCAAGTGCACTGACAATAAAATTTAACAATATTCAATTGCAGGCCAGAATTCAAGCCCATGTCTCAATGTTATTCATTAAGACAGAGGCTGAGACAGACAGCTTGGAAACATCATCTCTCAATGGTCCCAGATTCCTCAAGGTTTTCCACGGACTGTAGGAAAACTCAAAGTACCTCTGATGTTTGCAGACAGTGTCTACCCTCCACTCCACCTGGAAGAGCAATGTGTACTCCAGTTTAGAAGTACTAGGCTAAAATTAATTTTTTATTTTGCTGCCTCTTTGTGGTCTTACTGGGTAAAAATATTACTTAATTTTCATTTAAATAAATTAATGAGTTTATGTGCCTGGTTATTGTGAAGTTGCAGTTAGGAGATTTCCCAGCCTTTGCTTAAGAGTATTTTAGAACCTGACTCTTCTATGCAAAATAAGGTATTTTTGCATAAAAGTCTCTACATGTTATATAAAAATATAGCTTATATACATATGTATTTATACTTTATATATCATACATAAATATATATGTCTTAAAAAACAAAATCACAAAGGCAATCTTCCTCTGAATGACACATCAAATTAAAACAGTATTTTCTTTCCCCATTAAGGTTCACATTATTTTGAGTTCTGTACACATGCATTCAAAATAAGGCATTAAAGGTTGTATAATGCATACTATGACAAAATGCTAAAGCACATTTAATATTCAAATGTAGTAACAAATAGCGTCAAGCAAAATAGCTCATGCATAAAAATAAGCAAGATAGATGGGAAAGAGTAAAGATGAGAACTAAAGGCTTCCTGTATTCTATAACTCATTGCATACACGGTAGGAAAAGGTTTATATAATTCAGTGCAACTTTAAAAATGGCACAGTATTCCCTGCTCATGGTAAGAAAATTTTCTGCTTGAGGCAGAAAGACATTTACTCTTGGTGAGACGCTACTGCAGGAGGCAATGCAGTAATGCTGTACTGGTATCCTCAAAAGGAGAAACCTGCACACTAGGAATATGCTCCACAGGAATGCTTGTCAAAGACAAAAATACGGCAAAATCCTCATACATGAAATACTGCAGTTTCATTCCTAACTGAGGATATATTCCGATATTTTCCTCTTTGTCCACTTTTTTTTGCAGCATTTAAAAGTTGTGATCTAGGCTGAAGACAGTGTGACAACATTTTTCTGTAAGAAATACACTATGTATATAAATTAATGCTTGATGTTGAACCTTTCCATTATCAAGAAGCAGAAAACAGTATCTTTAAATTCCCTTCTTAACTACTCAAGGACATGAGCCAAGGTGACTGGGTATGTACAGGATTCCTTACCTACTGGCTCAGTACTTTTTATGCAGAAAGATGCTTTTGGGAAAGTTTCCTTTCAGCTTGTTTAGAATTATACTATAGCCTTGATCTTGGCTTTGCCGCTTTAGGCTTTGGATGTGCACTTGCATAAAATTTTACAGATCTGCTTTTGTACCACTAGCTGTCCTGGCATAAAAAACCTCTGTGTTTAGCCCATACGTACTTGCTTGTCACTGTTATTCAGCATTACATTTACAGAGCTTTCCTGCAACAAAATAAACTGTGAAGAGAAACGGAACAAAGTGCTCACTTTCAAGCTGGTCTATTCATTATTTACTTTGACAACTTATTACATATTGTTCAGGCATATTTTCGTGTTTAAACTACTTTCTTAAATCCTAGCACTCTGAAGCTGGTGAGGCTACTGCTAAATAACTATGCACTGACCACAATGCTTGGAATGAGCAGAAGTGGCAAATACACATGAAATAGTATCAGCCGACCAAGAACATGCTGTGATGGCAATGACATATTAAACATAACATGAAAACAATTTCCAGTAAAGCCCTTTTTGCTCACAAAGAAATATGACTGAAATATGTAGATAAGGAGCTTAAACAGCTTTACTGACTCACAGGATAGAGTTGTGACATCAATGTATATATAAAACCAGTATAGGACAGGAAAAGAAACATTTACAAGTAGGAATCTCTTAACACTGGTATAAATGGATTATATGAGACATCAAATTGAAGCAGCACTTTTAATTAGGCAAACATTTAACTCATTTTTTTTTTATTCAAAGTGATCATATACAGATTTTTAGCTTTAAAAGTATGTATTTGGCTCTATTAAAGTGCATGTTATTTAAATACAGCCATCTGATTGTATTAATTGGAAATAAATTAAATAGGTCATCTTCAGTGCACAGTACAGAGATGGAGTGTGAGCAGTGAGGATTTTGCCCCTAATATAAATATCAGACAAGTAGGGTGAATTGAAAGCATTCATAATCTACATAACAAACGTGCTGACATGATTTAGGAGTTTTTAAAATAATTTAACATTGCTCTGTGAAAAGAACATGCAAAGACACCAGCTACAACATCTCTTAGCTAGAAGCAGTTCAACGTTTCAGCACTTGGTCTACCACAACTCTGACTACGATACGGAATTGGTACAGTGTGCCTCACCTGGACCTGTCTCAAACACATCCTCTGAACTCCTAAAACCAGACAGGCCCTCAGCACCAACCCGGACTTTATATGCTGTTCCTGGTGTTAAACCCTTTAACACAAAGAAGCTTCGAGAACCATTTACAATTTCTTTTTTCCAATCTTCTTTGCCTACAAAAATTTTAGGAAAACAACATATTGGAATTTTATTTTTTCTCTGTATTACTTAAAGTTTCTAGACAGAATACTTTCAACAGTTGACTAAACTATGGATTCGCTGAAAAAATAACTGTTCTCTCAAAAAAATAATAAAACCATATAAAATTATGACTTCAAATAATATATCGCATGCAATATATTGAAAAAGACATTGCACATGACTTATAAAATTACTTTAAACATTTGTTCCATTGTACTAGAGAAATATTATTTTCATTTATTTTTTAAAAAGGTTTATTGAGCTTGCAATTATAAAATACATTAAAATAGATTTTAATCATTTAATCATTAAATTACACTTCTGCAGTTTAGTCAATGTTTACTTCAGTCAAGAAGTTCTACTTTGAAATCTGAACCCCTCTCTCGTATTTTTCTCTAGTACAGTATCAGCTGCTTCTTTGATGCAATATCCAGAAAAACACATATTTTTATATATATACATATATATATTTTCCAATTTTCAGATTGATCATCTTTACTCATAACTTTAGAAGGATAGACTATTTGAATAGAAGTATCTTGTTTTTATTAGCCAACTGTGTTTTAATTATTACTGGAATTATCAAAGATTAAAACCTGGTTTTATGCCAACAAAGTATATAAATTGATTGGTATCTTATTTTAAGATTTAATTTAACAAAGAATAGTGCTTTGATTGTCTCTCTTATTTGACTTTTTTCCCCCCCTGAATTGGGCATATTTAGGAAAACTTATATCTTGTATTAATGCAGGTAATCGTATTTTTACACATGTAATCACTACATCATAACTTAATGCAAAGTACATTTTTTTGAAGTTCACATTCAAAAGAATTTATAAAATAATACAAAGGAACAAAGGTTGGTATTCTGTCTAAGCATCAAATATGTGCTATACATTGATGTTTATTAAAATGAAAATTATTGGATATTACCCATCAAATTAAAAAATAATGCCTCTAGACATTTAAGAGCTATTGTTAATACTGGGTCAATTTCGGACCGCATTTACTATAAAAATATTGTAAAATATATCTGAATATTTTAGAAAAACTTAATGAAATGACTTCTTACTGCCTGCTACACCATATTCAACATAAAAGTTCGCATGATCTGGTCCCTCATATTCCCAACTGATATTGGCATAGGTCTCAGCGGCAGCTGTTGTAACATTTCTGATCCTTGGATAAAGTGGTTGCACTGAATACACAATAGAAAAACAAAGCAGAATACGAAATTGTGACTTCATACATTAAAAAAAAATAATTAAAAAAATTCTAAGAAATTACTACGTTAATTTAGACCATATACAGGGAAAATATAGTACATTCACCGTTGTTTCCATTACTGGAAATTACTGACTACAGTAGAGTATTTAACAATTGAATCCTAGGTGATTACTACACTATGAAATTCTCAAGTAAAATCTATGTGGTCTACTGAGCATGCCCTGTATCACAAAAACTGCCAAATGCTTAAAAATACCTAATTGCTAAAATTCTGGAAAACATTTCTATTCATCTAGAAGTAAAATGCAGACAGCTGGAAAGTGAGAACATTGTCAGTGTAATGGGAAATGGTAGGAGAGATGGGAGTTACGAAGGTGGTACACACCTCCCCCTTTATGCCATGTGTCACTGAATGGACTGCAAATGGCTCAACTGCAAGCCCTTATAGGATTTTGTCTCTATTGCAATGATAATGATAAAAAACAGAAGACAATACCCTTATAGAATGTTGGACGGACAGTGTGCATGACTGGGGAGGTTGCAAAAAGGATTTCTGAATATCCTTCACCATCAGAGATAGTAGGAAAGAAAAAATAAAAGAGTAAAAACACTTTGCATTAAAAAATAACATTGAAATAATACAGTAAAACCTTACCTGTTAAAATGAATAAGACATGCACACACTAAGTTCATGCAAGATTCAATCAGTTTTACTTCTTAAAATACAGAACAGCTAAGTGATACAGGTTCATTTGAAAACAAACTCAAGTGTGTGTGTACTGACACCTACTTTCACAGAACATTTCTGCAATCAGTTTCATTAATGTTACGGCTTCACGGCACCTCTAAGCACTATAACATTAGACATCAAGATATTAGAAAGTCGGTATCAAAATACTCTGGTGCGAAGGATACAAATCACTGGAATGCAAGACGCTGTTCATTTTAAGGCACTGAATCTGCCGACATCCTCATTAAACAGCACTTTTCACAGAGACACGCAATGCCCACATCTGTGAAAAGAAGTGCTGCTCTCTTCAGCATCTTGTAATTAGCTGCCACTTTGCTCATACCTTAATTCTTTGTTCTCCAGTTATACTTGTTACAAATGGACATCTATTTCAGCAATTTTGTTTGCCCAGTATTAAGAAAAAAATAGATTTTAATAGTGTTCTAGTGCAGATACAAAGAGGATGCTTGCCAAAAGCACAAAATTAGTGTTTAATGAAAACGCCTCACTTGGTTTGGCACTGACTTTTCTATCCTACTAAAAATACCCTTTCTATCAGAGAAAGTCCCAAAGGACTACGAAATATCAGAGGTAAAAACATAGTCTCAGGAAAGACAATTGTCAGAATTCCAATGGCTTCACCTACACCAAAAAATAAAATGGGCAAAAGCCTGTTCTCAAAGCAAGAGGTGCTGCACAGATTGTATCGATGTAATTTAATTATTTTATCCTCAAAACAGCATGACTTTGTCCATATGGCTGACTGGAAGAAATTCCAAATTAAAACTCAAAGAGAAAATAGCTTACTTTGGCATATAGAATAAATAAATCTGCAAACAAGCTCCTAGCACAGTCTAAATAATATGAATACCATATCTAGAAAAATTACAGTTTCTAAGTATCTTTTAAAAAATACCTAAATAATGCAAATTCTGTCAATTCTCCTGAAAATGTGTTCTCATTATTACAAATTTTCATATCTTTTCCCCATACTTGCAGCAAATTTTTCTTCTTAACTCTAGTCCAGTAGTACTTATTCAACTACTCAATCTGTATTAAACTAATTACTCCCACATTTGATGTCTTTGTATTTTCACCAACAAAAAAAGCAATATAGTACTTAAATTACAGAATATATTTATCACCTTGCTAAAACTACCCAAACAACACCAAATAAAACCTACGAGACTTAAAACCAGCCATCTAGGTTACTAAATCAACAAGTAGACATCTAAGAAATCCCAAAGGCAGAGCTGTCTATGGGAAATCCAGGCTGTAACCATATACACTATGGTAATGCCAGATTCTGCTTTTCTGTGCCACTTGAAGGTAGCAAGAGGAAAGAATAGCAAGCTCCAAATTCAGAAAGACACAGAGTCTGATGCTGCAGACAGGATATATAAACTTCCTTCCTCATTTGCACAGCAGAACAGGTGTTTGTTACAATCAGCAGCTAAGCATTTGTTTTGTGCCAAGAAAACAACTGGTTTGTATTCTAAATAGGTCTTTGTTTTGTTTCATTGAACTGTGTTTTCTCAAACCCTTATTTTCCTGGATTTTGCTCTTTCACAGAAGATGTCTAATTAGCAGCACAGCTGTATGACTGATATTTATCAACAGTGTTAAATACAGAAGAAACTATTAGCAATAATCTTTTTCAAACTCTTGCGAACAGATTGCACAGAATTATACCTAACTTCTCCTTCCTCATGTCCAACCACTTGGGGCTGAAGGTATGTCTCCAGATGACAAGATGGCTTCTGTAACACTAAGCAAATTAGACAATCACCTTCCCTGTAAACCCTCAATTTTATCCTGTGGTTTTGTTTGTGGGGTTTTTTTTTTCTTCCTATCTCCAATTTCCACATCAGGTAAATTTCTTTCTGTTTGTATATAACTAACAAGTCAGCTCTGAAAATTACCTTAATTTCCTTGGTGTCTTGGTTTCTAAATCCTCTCAAGTGACTGACATAAGCTTACATTTATCAAATGACTTTCATCTGATTCTTACCAAAAGCTGTTTGTATAGACTGATCCATAGGTAGTATTTGGTCAGATTAAAGTTCTGTTTGGGTGTTTTTGTTTGTTTGTTTTTTTCCTTTTTAATACGGTGCTACAAGAAATTTGTTCAGTTGCACATTTATTTTCATAATCATTATTTTTGTAATTCTTCCTCTTTTTCACTATTGCTTGATGTAATTTTCCAACAGACCTGGACAGTCTATTAAATGTACCATATCTGTAAAATCAATAAAGATAAAAAATGGCTGACGGAACCTAAGGTGATGATAGCATAGAATTGAAGTGGTTACAGCATTTAAAGCTTGTCTCCAATCTACCCAGACTCTTGTCTTCTCAATCAGCACACCTCTAATTATAATTAACCTCTTAGTTCTTCAATATGTTTCCCAGCACTGTTCACAAATGCAAAATGTGTCATTGTCAGCTGGCAGAGACTCTCAGCGTGTGCAAGCTCCAGCTGGCAAAAGGGGGGGCAGAAAGCTTTGTCTCAGGGAGCAGGAGTTTTCAGTAGCAGAGCACCGTGCTCTCCTGACCTGTGACCATACACAACACTGTGCAGCAGTGCTGACAAAAGCGTCACTCTAAAACTGATGGGGATGGATTCTTAATAAGTTACAGTTTTTATACAGAACGACTCTCATTTGGCTACCTCCAGTGAATCAGAGAGCGCTCTTCTATTCACTCTACAATACAAAATGTAGCTGGCACTCCTGAGTGTGGTTTCAATCCTGTAGTGAGATATGGTACAAAAGTGTTTGCCTACAGATGAGAAAGAGGCCTAGGTTCAAAGTAAAATTTTCCTTTCTTTTCAAATTAATTCTAGTGCCTTTTTAAAAGAGTGTTTTGTAGAGCTGTATTTAATCTTCCACCCTTTCAGGAACATAGTTCCTTCAAATAACAAAGTTACACTTGGGCTACAGATTCAGTAGAATTTAGTAAGATGTGTCATGAGATGTGAATGTGTTTTAACAACAGAATAGTTTCTCTCTCTCAAGATTTATTTCAGCAGAACAATAAATTAAATAATCCCCAAACTGAATGAACCTTAGGAATTTTCATGGGATTTACCTAATCTCCAGTAGGTTAAGTGACAAACATACATTTGAAGATTGGTGTCAAATGGGAAAAAAAGCCCAAAGCAATATGTAATAGACATTAGTTGAAATGCATACATAAAGGAAAAAGTAGGGCTCAATTCCATTTTCGGCAGTTGAGAGAACAGCATTAGTCACTTCTAAGATTATTTAGGCCATTGCAAGAGCATTTCTATAGTGCAAAATACAGAGAAGACAAAGAAGAAATTTAAGAAATTGTTTCAGTGATAAGCATGTAGCACGGCATGGATTTTGTGTGACATCTATGAAGTGAAAGGTATCTGCAGGATTTTTCACTGCAAGCAAATGCTTTTCATCATTTTGTCTAGTCTAGCATGCAAAGCATGATCATCGTTCCCAGCAGACTTAAAGGAGGACAAAAGAGTGGTTCTGCATAGTAGGCTGTACTGAAAGAATCACATAGATATATCAGGAAGAAGTCCACAGGGAAAGAGTGTCTGAAGGAGCACTACAAAAATACTAGAATCAACTTGAAAAGTAAAAGCAGCTTGAACTTGTCAGCAAAAAGTACAGAGACATTATGTGAAATCATTCAAAGAGGGAGGGAAAACAGATGGTGGGCAAGGAAAATGATTCAAAGAACAGCATTTTGTATGGAACAAAGAAAATTGAGCTGATCCTATCTTCTATGAAGACATCAGAGATATGAACTCATCTGAGAACGATTTCTAGCCTATAGTTAAGAGGTACATATTGGACACTCGGTCAGAAATAATAGTTTCAAACCCAGAGGTTAGAATACTTGTTCTTCCTCTTGTAATGGAAGTATTTCTGTCAATAATACTTGAGATGTGAAGTCCACATGAAGAAGGCAGACCAGACTGGATACCACGTGGCATAAGCTTCAAGTAAAGGTAACTGTGATCTCACAACCATTTTAAGTGCAGTTCAGGACTGCGAGTTACCAGTGCCTGAGTGCATGCAGACTACAGCACTTTGCTTTGAAATAAAAATGTCGACTAAATCAGAAAGAAGCTGAAAAGTGAAGAAAGGTGATTTGTGAAACGAGACTCGTATGTCATGCCAGCACTCCCTACACTTCAGCTTACAACACAGGAACAAGGCCCTGTGACTGTTTATTTTAATCAGCAACTTTCATTTCTACCAAGGCTCAAATTTTTATTCTCTTCCTCCTTCTACAGACCAGTTATTTAAAACTTCTAATGGAGAAGGTTACTAAAGACTTGACTCCAGTGATCACCAGAGTCACTTTCCAGTTGCTACTGTAATTATTTTATATGTAATCAGGTTCTTACTGCTCAGTTTTTCTGACAGGTCTGTTACTTCATGTCTGTCTTTAGATGTCAATACATAAATAGCAATATTAATGGATACTGCTTATCTAATACTGGGTATATACTGGTTTTACAAATACAGTTTTCAGACCAATTTAGAATACAGGTTGCTAAGAAGAAAACCAATTATTTTATCTTTGAAGTGACATAAATTGATCAAAACTAAGTCATTCATAATATCACAGTATTAGAAAGAAAAAAAAGATAATGCAAGTCAAACAGGAGTATATAATAGAGCAGCTTGCCCATCTAGTAAAATAATGTCTCATTACTCCTGTGGGATTGTGAGAGAATGACAAAAGATATCCACTGTGCAGTTTCCTTTAGAGAAGAAAAAAACCTTCAATTTTTTGTCATTTGGCGAGAACTATCACATTTCTGTTATTTGATACAAAGGCACTGTTTGCCTAAAGAACTTTTTGATTAGGATGGCACCTATATTACAGGACAATAATTTCCTCCTTCTCCCCTTCCCTCTCCCCATTCGAACAGAGATAAGTTCTACTCAAGTTACAGAAAAACCCCAAAAATGATTCCTTCCTCAACTTCCAGAAAAAACCCAAAAATGATTCCTTCATCTAAATCCTTCAACCTTGACATCATATTTCATGTTTTCATCTAAAAATGTTACTTTACCTTATGGGAAAAAATACATAAAACTTGTTTCTCTAGTTACTGGTCTTGAATATACTGGATACATTTACTTAACACCAGTACACTCATTATTATAAGAAAAACTCAACTGGGACAATATTAAAAGTATCAAGTGCAGCAGTAAGCAGACTGTGGTTACTTTCATTGTTTTAAAGCAATAAAAAGACAATGAAGGGCCCAAACCTGCCTAAAAAGATGGTGAAAGACACAAGGTGCCAAGTGACAGGGAATGTATTTCAGAACTACAATAAAAATATCAAGACACTCCTAAGATCCTTAGATTTACAGTAGCAATATTTCCCTCTGCACTTCAATATCTAGTTTTACTCTGAGAATTGAAGCATCTCCCAAATTGCACAGCTTGCCCAGGTTCAGATGATTTGAATTACTCCAGGACCTCGTGTATGATGTTTCTGACTGGCCAAGCTGCAGGTCTCCAGGGGCTGCTAGCCAGCAGAAAACACCCAAGTACAATAATTTCAATGAAATTTAGGCTGGCTGAATCCAGGATGTATTCTCATCTTAACTTCTAAAATGAACGCGCTCATATTGAAAGAGAGAGGATAATTACATTTACCTTGTAATTCCTGCCCTTTAAAATGAAAAACAGTTTCGATGGATTGAAAAAAAAATAAAAGCTGAGGCTATCTACATTTTAACTTCTCCTTGGTTTGGCTTTGGGTTTACATTAGAAAGAACTGTATACACAGTTATCTAAGCCTATATATATATGCCCTCTTGCACTTAATGGAGGAGTAAAAATTCACTGCTGAGTATGGCTTCTCAAGTGGGCTGAGTATTTCTATTTTCCAAATCCACCCACTCACAGGACCAAATAATCTGGCACTTGATCTTGGTAATATGATCATCCTTTTCCTTCCTCACAGTCCCTGATCAGTAGCGAAACAGTTAATCACATTAATGTAAGTAACCATTGAGAACATTCATCTCAGACCTCCAGCAACTCAGATGTCCTAACAGATGTCATGGCTTTACTTCCATTCTGTTTGCAGTACGAAAGTTTTCTTTGCAATTGTAAGAGCTAGATGCTACAGGAACACGTGAAAACTTTGAAACCATAAACGGCATGGAACCAAACAAAGACATCTGCTTAGTTTTCAGAGAATCCGAGATGACAGCTCTGAAATGTGAGCTGCTCCAGCTGATCTTACAAATAAGATGCTTTCTGCTAGCCACAGGCTGTGATACAGCTATAATCAGATCTCAGTTACACATAGAGAATCCAGTTTTCCTTGCATGAGTTTTTATAGTTGGCTATAAATAATGAGAACTTAATCTACATTTCTGCTGTTAATGTCCAGGACTACAAGCCAATTTGATTGTTCCAATCTGTGCTGACTTCTCAGCTACAACTAGACTAAAAAACAGTAAGAAAGACTTGTCACTTACAAGAAATGTATCAGCTACTAGTATACACTTATATATTCATATATAAATATAATATATGCACAAATACATATCATACATATAGAGTCTGATTTATACCAGACTGAGTGAATTAATTTCTTTTTTTTATGGCTATTATCTTTCAAACCACTTGGTCACCAAGTCGAAAGAAAATATATGTAAAAATATTTATGCTGTCTCTTCCAAGTAAAAATGTAAAAAATGGTAGGAATTTCATGTAAAGATTCTGATTTGGAATGTTTATGGTCTGAGAATCTGAAGCACAGATACTCAATAGTGTTAATGACACCTCTGTGATAAAATGACACATCTGGATAGAGACACCTTTCTGACTTACAGCTACCTACCAGTCCTCTGGACAATCTTTGCTTCTGACAGTAAAAGTATCAAAATTCATAAGAACTGTGTAGAAAAATATGAAGAACACCTTGTTTGACAGAAGAAATGCATCATAAATAACTAAACATTACTGAATTCAAGAATAAGGATGATAATAGGTTCCACTCACTGAAACATCCTCAAGGACTCACAAGATCTCTGAACCTAGAGAGCAGGAAGCTATTTGTCTATATATTCAATCTGATACTTGAACTGATGGTATTGTCAGTCATCTGTTTCCTATGCACAGTTGGCTCGCAAATGAAAGGAATGTGATCAAATGGGTACCATTAATCACCAGTGAGAACAAGAACACACCTACTTTTCTAAAACAAAAAATGTATATGGCACAGGTAGTAAAAAAATCTCCTTTGCAAAAGGGCTGTTTTTTCTGCTGCAGCTAATCAGTACTAGTGCACCTGGATCCTGAATATTTATAACAGTGACATACTGTTAAATGTTCAGAAATAATTAGACTTTGCTGAAGCAAAGCTAATGAATTCCCCTGGAACTCTGAGGCAAAATAAACAGCCAAAAGGTATTAATAAGCATTCTGGATTCCTTTTAAGGAAACGAAACAAAAAGAAACCAAACCCAACCCAACCACATTAAAGCCCAAAAATGCTTTCTTCCAGCACTGATAATACTTTGCACAGCAATGCGTAGTCCAAGATTTTCTGTCCTTACCACTGCAACTTCCCCATTTGCAACACTGCAAAATCCACACATTAACAAATCATGCAGTTTCTCTTTACCTTTGCCTGCACCTACAGCAGGACGGAGAATACCAGCTTTAATGGAGGAAAACAAGAATAGGAACACTATATAATTAGATACACCACCAAAGGGAACATACATATATAATTTCATTATAAACAAGAAAAGCATGCAGACTAGATAAAATGTATTAATTCAAATAAATTAGAAACGATCCACATATGTTGAACACTGACAATCACAAGACAAAAATTAATATGCATGCATTTACAAAATTTTTTTGTTCATGCTTAAGATTCATGATTTAAAATAAATGTGGTTCATCTGCAGCCTTAACACAGTATTAGAGAAATTGCATTGCATACCGACTCATGTAGATCAATTCCAATAAACTATAATTTTACTAAGCATAAAGATATGTGAAAAGATGATATCGAAAAAGACTTTTAATATTGACGCGCAAAATCACAAAATACTTTCCCACAAATTTCTCCTTTGCTTTAAATGACTCCTATTTTATTAAGCCTTCCTTTTAAAATAACATTTTCAACAAAAGAACTGCCAAAATCAGGGATGTAGAATAGCTATTAATGTCAAAATCAGTAGTGACAGGATTGAACAATATACTTCAGAATTTTTAAATATTATACAATGTCACCCAAATATTATACAATGTCACCAGTTACTTGAGGCCATAGATGACTAATTTATTTCTGTAGCTTTTTTTGAAGTTACAGTTTTGGCCAGCTCTGTGAAAAAAAAGTTTAGACCTCATAGAAGCTGTTGCATGCTTCAAATAAGAAATCACTTCCTCTAGCCATAAAACTGCCTCATTTCAGTATTGTTCTCTGAGACCAGAGCAAGTCAATGAAGCAGAACAGATGAATGGAGGAAGACCACTTACATGAAAGTCTGAAGCCCATAAAAGCCAAATCTTAGAACTTGGAAGTCTGTATGAAAAGGAGAGGCTTGGCACAACTTTTGGAGCTTCCACTACAGTAGAAATCCTTTGCAGATGTTTTCTTATAAGCCATTTAAAATCTTTTATTAGTGTATAATACAGCTAAAGCTCTAGAAAAAAAAAAATCACTAGGGGCTATTTCCTTAATGGAAGGAAGGAATAATAAGACTTTTAATAAAATCTGTAGTGGTTTTTAAACGCAGATTTTCTTTATACATACCCATCTTACCTTCATCCATAATTGTTACTGCTTCCTCAGTTATCTGACTTCCAGATCCAACTGAAGTTTGTGCATTAAAGTAAAACTTGTACCGTGTGCTGTAATTTAGATTTTTTAATATCAAGCTGCTCTCATTGGCAGGAATTCTTATCTCTACCAAGGGACCCAATTCATGTGTGTTGTTAACTGTTGTTACAAGGAAAAAAAAAAAGTGTTAGTTAAGAAGATTGCTTACATTATCATTGTGTTAAAACAGGCTTTTATGTTTGTATAGATATGTTTGTTTGCTGCATTGCTCATTTCAGGATACATGAATGATAATCTACAGTTTCAAAAGAAAGACACCGTTGTGTAAAAAGGATCTACGCAAGAGACTAAAACTCAACAGGGAGCTAGGAAATACCTACAGGTTTTTTAAGTTCAAGATCCATTCTTGTAAATATCTAAACCCAAGGCAACTAAGTGCACAACAAATCATCTGAACTTACACACACACACGAAATACTGATCCTTAAAAAATTCTGAAACTCTAAACTAGCTGTCTCATAGTAAATGCAGTATGCTCAGGGAAAAAAATATGGAAGTGACTTGCATCTAATGCCAAGGAACAGTGGAAGTTGGTAAGTGGAATAAAACAAACTTCCTTAATCTGTTCTATGCATACAAAACTTAAATTTCCAGTGACACTGCTGACACAAACAGTGTCATGGAGATCCTAAGGCAGTTATTTATAGCTCTGAGTAAATGGCACATTTATGAATTTTTTGGTTTAAAATCAAAATACCATGAAAACTGAAAAAGCAGACAATATAATATGATGTAATTTGATCTAATGATATGTTCTCTGCAGTTAGAACAGAGGATTTTTTAGTGATAACATCTTGCTACTATCTTGGATGTCGATTACATGTGGACTTCACCTCCATTTTTCTGTGAAGCACAGTTTGAAGAAATAAAATTAATGAAAAAATGCTAACCTTTTTCTTGAGCAAGTGAAGTTTTTGAAATACAGTCATTTGTACTGTCAAAATACATTAATCTTTTTTAAACTTGACCTCTACAGTACATTCATATTTTTTGTGCACTATAAATTTTAAATATTATTTTCTTAATATATAGATTGATATTTGGTAGATATATTAACTAAGTTAGACTTATATAGCCATAATTAACTTACTTGGCTGAAACTTCAGTATATATGATGTCAAAACACCATTTGGATGGGTAGGTAAACCCCACTCCAGAGTCAAAGAGTCCAATGTTGGGTTAGTAATCTTCAAAAAGGAGGGTGGGCTAGGAACTTTTAAGAAAAATACACAGTAAATACAAAGTAGATTAACTTAAAACAGATCATGAATTGTTAATTATTAAGAATATTACTGTATTGAGTTACATTATTATTTATGATGTCCAAGATGCAATTTCAGCAACTTAGTGTTCTATTTCTGAATAGACCACATTTAAATTTATTCTCTAGCTTTCTCATTTCATACCTCCTTCAGGGGTCTTAAATACTTTGTCTGGGCTTGCTGGTCCTTCTCCTTTACCGTTAACAACTCTAACATTCAGCTTGTAAGAACTATAGGGCTCCAGCCCTGGCAACATTCCAAAAGTCTTGTTTCCCTTGAAAGTCAAGATCTTTTTTTCTACATGCCGCCTACTCCTTCTGGATAGACTCTGAACTTTCCAGTAGTAAACCTAAAGACAAAAGAAAATCTACAGTGAGTGTTTAGGTGTTCTGATTTTACAAACTCTAAGCTTTTCTGTTGAGTATCCATGAATTATAGGTAGGAATAACCACTTTTAGTAAGCTTGGGTAAGACACAGCATAGATCTTTCCTGGTCCAGGAATGGATCTTGTCCAGAAACAGGCATGTCTACACAACTGGGTGAAGACTATCACCTGCTATCAGCATTCTGCTAATGCTCAAAGCCAGTTTGACCCAAGTTCTGGTTTGGAACTGCATCAGTATGCAACAGTTCTCATGTTAGCAGGTCCATTTAAGAGGCAGGACTCATTCATACCATCCATTCTTTCAGTAAGATGTCTACACAGCTTCCAAAGCAGACTTGCACTTTTAAGTCACACACCCAAGCACACTACTCTGTGATGTGAAAGCCAAATAGGTTTTTCTGAATGGGAAAGAAACCAGAAGATTTGTCTGGGCTGGAAAAACACAAAAGTTTTGAAAGGACTCTCAGGTTACAGTCATGGAATGATCTCCAACTAGGGACAGGAAGACTACTGATGTGACAATCGGATCAGACCACAAAGCTGATTCTGGTGTCCATTTTGCTGAATGAGTTTCTAAGAAACTACAGATGAGCCTTAGAAATAATTACCTTGGCTGCACTCCCTTTACTGCACTAATCTCTCTACCATGATATTTGGACAGATGTTAACAACTGCCCCTACAAAAGCTTGTGTTACTCCTAAGATTGTCACCTTCGAATACGTCCTTGTTCATTTTTCACAGTATAATAGTCATGCAGGTATGATCGCACAATAAAACTGATAAAGCAATCTAAATGGGTAAAATCCTAGTTCCATTTAGCCCGACTGCAAAACACCTCTTTAATTAAGGAAGCTGGGATTTCACACATGATTTCAAAAGAAGGAACTGTTAAGACTTACAAATCTCAAGTAGATAGCTTGTGAAGCAATGTTACACTAACACCAGTTTTCTATTGCTAACAACATACTATTTCACTCTAATCGTTTTTAAATGCTACTGTGTTTTACATGGATTGAGTTGATAGTTTTCAACATCACCAGCTGTCACCCTGTAGTTCTTATCCTACCTAGTACAGAAAGCCAGTTACTAGCTAACAAAAGCTTGAAGTGTTGGTACTATTGGTATTGAAATTCATAAGCTATAGTTCATATTTTAAGAATTGCTATCCAGTAATGTTTCACAAAGTGCATTATTATAGTTCAGTCATTGCTTGTTGATAGCCAGGCTGAAATGAAAAGAGAGCTTTAATAAGTTGGGCTTGACAAGCAGTGATTTGGAAAAGGAATATGACACTTAAGAGACTTCATCCCATTTTTCACATACTGTATTGAATAACCACTGAACTTGTAAGAATAACAGGAAAAAAAATGGCAGCAGTAACAGTGAAAAGAATTATTTTTAGAATTTCTTCTGAGGTTTGAAATGCTTTATTATACCACAGTATATCAAGTTATATCTAGATTGATGCAAGAGCAAAATATGAGTGATGTGCTGTAAACCACAGCTAGTTAGATGTCTTCCTGCTTTGTTCATACATTTGTCTTCATGACCCGAGTCTTCACAGAAATACCCCTCTCTTTATTAAGAAATATGTTCCCAACGCAACACTGCACATGGGGCTACTGTCTCAAATAATTTATTAATTAGGAGAGCCTGAGTTTCCTAGTAGGATTTTGCTGCTGTCTTTAAAAAGTAAGTCATATGTGCTGTAATCTATGTCAAGAACTGAGACACGTCAAGAATACTCTGCATGCATGAAAAGTTTTCAGCTCACATTCAAACAAAGATTTATAACAATGGTATCTACCAGGCTTTAAGACTTGTTATGCCTTGTTTAGTTTTAAACCTACCAAGCTTGATTTAGCTGTACCTGCAAAAATACTTAATTAACTTTTGCTGCATGTATAACTTCTTCCAGGATATACCATTGACACATCTGTCCTAGCCCTAACAGCAACACTTGTCAGTGGACAGGTCTGTTGTCAATCCTGTGGTCTTGAGATAGTTTTATGATTATTGACTAACTTATTTTAGCTTCATTTTTGTGTAAATGTGTGGTTCTCATCCCCATGTAAGAAAAAAAATAAAGCATAATGTATACAGAGGAAGACTAACACACTACACAGAAGTAATTATGTCATCACTAACCCCTTAGACCAACCCGAAGGGAAAGTGTGCAACCCATTAGTAAATACAGGACAGAAAATAAACCTCAGAGACTCAGAGTCAGGATATGACAACAATATGACATTGTGTCTATGGATTACTCTTTTTTATATATTATATTTTCTATTTTTTTTTATATTATTAACAAACTTGAACAAGAATTTGATGACTTGGATTATGTGTTGCTGTAACTCAGTTAATAGTAAGAATTAACTCACATAATGGATATTTTCTTTTGATTGTTCATTTGTATGTGAAATACTGGGTTGATATGAGACTGTCATCTAAGAGAAGCATTTGACAGCTTGTTTCTCACATGAGTTTATCATCCATGGCAAAGCACCACACTAAATACAAATACTTATGCTTAGCCCATACAGAACTGGTTTAAGTCTCCCTGGATGGTGGTATCTTGTGCTGAGTAAGCGATACCCACACATCAGGAACTCACATTCATGTGGTAAGCAGCTGTAATGCACTGAAGTTCAATTTCAATACCCTTGAATGCTAGCCCTCCAGTTCAGACATATGATGTGCATTTATTCTCCTCAAAATATTCTTTACTCTCCATTTTTCAAATATTTCTTTTTCCTCCTTTCACTTAAACAGAAGGAGTTCAAATTAGTCTGATGGGCTTCCAAGTGCAACCTCTGAAGAACTTTTGTCACCAGATTTACCCTGTCCTCGAGGGACTCCAGTTCCCCCAGTTTCTAACCTTGAAATCTTTCTGTCTCCCATTCTCTATTAATTGCAGTCTTTTGTCTTCCTTTTGTCTTCCACAGCCTTCTCAGTTACCAACAAAGCCAGCACATTATCTTACACTAAGCTTCCTTGAATTATATGTACACTTCAAATCTTTTGCCACTTCCTAACTCCTTAAATTGAACTTCTAAAGTGAGATTTTTCCTGGCCTCCAAAAAGACACAGCATCCAGCATAAGCTAGCAAGTGGCCAGTTACTCAGAATGAAAAATGTGATTAATCATATTTAGGCAGAAGATGAGTGATCTTAGCCTTAGACCTAGAAAAGAATCCTACAGAAAGTATTTTTCCTCATTCTTTCAATGTCCTTTTGGAATAAGATCTGTAAAACTTCCATAATTTTTTTTTTTTTTTAATCGATATAATGTGTACAAACTGAATTTCAAACACATCCCATTTTTCTTCAAGGACAATGTCACACGAGGCTAGTCCTACAAGGCTGGAACATTGATGAATTTTAAATGAATTGTATCAATGCTCTTGCTCTTGTCAGCAAAACTCGTGAGCTCAATGAAAAAGCAAGAGTCCGCTTACATGTCAATTACTTCAATCCAGATACAATCTCGTAGAAGAATCATGTATTTTAATAAATGAGAAATAGAATGGTTTTGACTGTACTTACTTTATAGCCTTGAAGGTGTCCTCGGACAGTTTTTAGTGGAACTGTGTCCCAATTCACCTTCGCTAATGTGCTGTTAATAACATGAACCTGCACGTTGCCTGGAGCAACCATTGGCACTATGTGGAAAGGATGCAACAAGTACCAAGTTAGAATGACAAACCACAAGAACATACTTTTTCAGAATGACTCTTTGTATCGCACTCAAGGAGTAGGTAAAAATGTTCCTATGTTAAAAAGCTGACCTCAGGATTAATATTACAGAGTATTATGAAGACTTATTATCTCCAAGTTACTTTAATTAAAAAATAACTACCATCCCCCTTCTTCAATATTTTATCATTTTAAATACCTATTTAGGTCACACATGTAGTTGCTTTTAATCAGTAGAACTGAGTCAAACTACAAAACTTACAGTCTTCCCCTGAATGTCCAATCACCTCTGATGGCTCTGGTGCATATCCCAGGTCGTTTAAAGCTTGTACTTTTATTTCATAGGGAACAAAAGTTGGTGTACCAGACACAATATATTTAGATACATTTGCCACTATAACAGATGTCCATTCATCATCAACATCTTTCTGACGCCAGCTGACTTTATACTGAAGCCCTGGTCCATTAGACTGAAAACCTTTTAAAGACTGAAATGAAAAGAAATATTTTTTAGAATATTCCAAAGCTTCTGAAAAATCCAAAGTTGCAAAGGAATTATCCTGGTCCTTCTCTAGAATTTTACTGAAAATTTACCACTGTATTCTGCGCCAGAAAAGCACTGCTGAAATTTCCAAGCTTTAGCTTTTACAGGAGGTCAGTTCAGTTGCTTTTCATTCATTAGTAAAAACTGCATCAAATGGTGATCTGGGAAATTCTCATGCAACCATACATTGCGATTTCTGTATACGTACTTGGCTTTCAAGTATTTCTTAAGAAATGGAAGAGGGAAAAACAGACTAACATCAACTCCCTATAAACAGTGTTTCTGAGACATTGTTTCTTGCCTGGGATGGGAGCTCTCCTTGAGTGCCTGTCATGATGGTAAGGGTGTGACAAAGAAAACTTTTCCATAAATTTTTGTTGTTGGAAGAGTACACAGTAATTTAGTTTCTCATAAAAGTTGAGGGTAGAATTAGGATTAGAATTCACATTAGAATTCATTCTAAAAAAGAAGACTCTACTTGAGATAAGCTTCAATTTACATATTTAAGTTTTCTTAAATTGGCAGCAAAACATCCTGTATTACAAAATTCATGGCTTTTCTTAAGAAATCACTCAAGGAAAACATGGCAACAATTTAATTTTTTTCTTTCATAACACATGCAATTTTTTCCTGAAAATGAAGATGGGAAAATGTTTGTATTTTACGCTTTCTCTAGATCGTTTTAAGCAAGCAACACATTGGATACTCTCATACTATGTTCACAGTTAGATCATTATTATTTCTCAAAAAAAAAAAAAATCACAGACAAGAAAACAAACAAATGAAACCTCAAAAAGCCAAGCTTACCTCCCATGTTATTACCAAATTATCAGGTTCTGAGCCTATCCCTTGTACATTAGAAGGATTTTCATCAGGATCTAAAAATAAAATATTTCACACGTGAACAAGAATGACTGCTGATTGCATTTGAAGCCAATTCAATGCCATTCATAGCATAAATCAATCATGGGTAAGCACAAATAGTTATTTACTTGCAGATTTTGTCAGGTACTGCTCAGATGGTTCACTCGGCTGACTTCTGCCAATCTCATTGACAGCTATCACACGGAATGAGTAGTTGACATACGGAGACAACTTCAACTGTACTGTTGTCTGTGTTCCAGGAACTTCCGTCTGGTAATGCCATACCCCTGGTTCATGTAGCCCATCTTCGTATTCAATTACGAAGTCTGAAAACAGAAATTGAATCCAACTTTATGTCAGAACTCGCAACACCTTCCGAGCTCACTGTAGGCATTTCTGAATGAGCTGATCAGAAGGGAGTGATCCAATCAACACTTCTAAAAATCATGGAAATTCAAATATACGTATATAAACCAGAACACAGATCTATAATGTGCTCTCAAAAATACTGCCTAGATAAAAACACAATAGAAACACTCTTACTTTTATTATTTGGTATTCTCAGTAATGCAACTACATGTCAGGTAACAATGTTATTACAAGAACCCTCTTCTCAGGGACTGGATTTTAATGTAACAGGAACCCGTGAACTATCACAGCAAGGAACTTGAACAAGATAGAAATTTTCATGTAAAACTAGTATTTGGCTGACAAATACATTGATCCCAGTTGTATCAAGCTGACAATAAGTAGTATCTGTACAATATTAAAACTCGCTTAGTATTCCATTTTTCCCAGTGAGACTGAATTAGCAAAAAGCTATTTAAAGTCAAGAACCAACACTTGAGGAAGGTTTGAGAGAGCACTTTTCAGGATCTTCAAATTGTCAAGGAATGTATGTTCATAAGCTAAATTTCTTGAGAGCTCTCTGTGAACATTATGATGATTACCATTGAGACCCTACAGAGTATATAACCTCAGGGATAAATATGTCTTTTAGAACTCAGAAAGAAAATCATATTCATTATCAAAGACAAAAGAACATTTTTTTTTAGCTGTGAAACAGTGAAAAAAATGTCCCACCCTTAGGTATGAGATACAGATTTTGAAAGACTTAAGAGGAATTGTGAAGACACAGTAAACAAAGGGAAGAAGAATGTGTAGTCTGAGTACATTCCATGGAACCTTATGTTTAGATAAATGAAACTTATATGAGCATCAAATGTTTTTGTGTTGTGTAACAAAAATTCTCCCCATCTCATATATAGGTGGGACAAGAAACCAGAATACAACACAAACATCCTGCATGTACTACTAAAGAAATTCTGAGGGGCATCTAGAAATTGTTTTTATAAGAATACGTACAGTACCACATAGAAATAATGCACAACAGTTTGAGAAGTCAAGATATTCAAGAAATAAAATAGATAAATAGCACTACTCATACCCTTTGGCTTGCAGATATCATCCTGACCTGAGTAGTAAGAAAGAGGGAGAATGGGCCCCAAATTACTACCTGAGTTATAACTGGGTGTTGTGTGCTCAGAAATAAAGATCTTGAGATGGAATGTCTTCTGAACCGAAGTCTTTGTTGAAAAGGTCAGAATAATACATACTATATACATATATAAAAAAAAAGAACTACCAAAAAACAACCAATAACAAAACACACATAAAAACCCACAAACCACAAAAAGAAAACCCTAAACAAACAAACAAACCTCACAAAGTTTTCACTACTGCTTTTTTGCTTCCCTAGTACCTCCCATTCTGTCTGCAACTCTTGTAGTACATATGAGACTTCAAGAAAAAAACCCATCTATTTGAGTTTTCCGAGAGATTCTAGCATGTCAGTCATATTATTTGTGCAAAAGGACTGCTCATAACGAAGTGCTACCCTTGATCTGCGCTTTGAAGTGACAGCAGCAGCAATAATAGGCTTACTTATGGAGCAAATGCTTTTGCAGACTCTCGGGGGATCATGCAGCAAGATAAATTGTATCATAATTAAACCCAGCATCATTTACTCAGAAGAGTTCAATATCCAATATCAGAGTGCACAAAATATCTCACTTCTAGAAAAAATGTGACATGAGCCAACACCACCTAGTACCATCTCTTTTGAAATGGTGTCATCTCATTCCTATCGAAAGGCAAGACTTGTGTGTTCTGGTCTGGAAAACAATTAAAACACTGATACAAGAATAGATGAACAAGCAATATTTTAAATAAAATTCAACTGTATTATGTATTATATTTTTGTAAGCATATTACTAGCTGATATACTTTAGAGAAGTCTGAAAGTATAAAACCTCATCAAAATCCCTTGGTGTTTCACCGAAATGCAATCAGAATCTTTGATGTGTTCTGAAAATTGTGAAAATCTGTTTTTAAAAAATTTCCTTTCCAGATACGTGATTCTTATGGTTTGTGTTCACTGTTGGTACTCATCAGCATCAGACCATGGAGAGCAATACTCAATAAATCAGCCTAACTCATTTATTCCAAATATAATGTATACACTGGTCTTGGTAACTCGTGGCAGTTATTAACTAAAAATACACTGCATAAATGATTAAAGCGTTACATTAAGTTGCTCATAATGGAAAAGTTGCCCCAACACATCTTTGTGATCCTATTTTTTTGGACAACAAGCAGTAACATCCTTCTTCCTTCCTCCTAAATAACCCCTCCATCCTCTCTGGTCAATGTAAGCAAGAGTATCTTCTATCATGTTCTGCTGGGAGGAATAATAGCATTTAAGATCAATTTAATGTCTCAAAAGTTTATGGATGTTTCTTTTCTCCGTCATATGGACATGCTTTATTCCTTAAACTGGCTGGACTAGAAAAAAAAAAAATAGAAAAACCTATCTGCCTTACATTTTAATGAAAAATAAGCTTCTGTGTCAGTAGTGATGGATAATCATTACAAGTATTGGTACTGATGCTGTTTCAAACTCGTGGTAACTACAAAAGAGTTAACATAAGGTTAGTAAATCTCTCCTTCACAAGCATTCACCTAATAAACAAGTCTAGTGTCTATGTATTCATAAGACTGGACCTTGTCATGTTGGTATCAATCTCTATGTCAACTAGCTCAGAATTTTGAATCAAAAACCCAGCTCTTTAGGGAAGTAAATAAAAACCTCCTACTTGGCTGTAACAGTAGAGGACATTCAGTGAATTTTTGTTACGTCAATAAATGGCAACTGTAGCGAAATAATTTACCATTCTTCAATGCTGCACACAAAATTTATCTCAGAACTCTTTGAAATCTGAGAACAGTTCATATAATGCAACAGATACAAACAAACATACTTGTAATGGGACTGTTATTTTCATCTCCAGGTATCCAAGAGAGTTCAATACTTCTTTCTAGCTGACCTGTCAATTCCAAGTCGAAAGGTGGATTTGGCCGAGCTGTAAATCAAATGAACACAAAGTAAATAATCACACAAGAATATGTAGTTCCATCTTTGAAAAAAAAAAAATAAATCCTTACATTCCAATCAAAAGAATTCCACAAATAAAACAGGGCAGTTCTACTCACATAAGCATGACTTAATGACCATTAGCATGCAGTTGTTACAAAACAGAGATAAAAATGGAGAACTGATGTATCTGGAAACTTCTATACATTAACAAGAATCTATATTTGATTTCATCTACACCTGATTGCACTGTGGTATAATGGGATGTAAGGAGATGAAAACAATTATGAAATGCATGTTAGTTTATCTTTGAATGGTTATGGGTGACTACCTGTTTTAAGTAGAAATATTAAATGGACATGGATCTTATTAATGTCTATAAATATCTGAGGTGTGGGTGTCAAATGGAAGGAGACAATCTCTTTTCAGTAGTGCCCATTAACAGGACAAGGAATAATAGGTATAAACTTGAGCATAGAAGGTTCCACCTCAACATGAAGAGAAGTTTCTTTACTGTGAGGATGACAGAGCACTGGAATGGGCTGCCCAGAGAGGTTGTGGAGTCTCCTTCTCTGGAGATTTTCAAAACCTGCCTGGATCTGTTCCTGTGTGGCATGCCCTGGGTGTTCCTGCACTGGCAGGGGGGGTTGGACTTGATCTCTAGTGGTCCCTTCCAACCCCTAGCATTCTATGGAAAATAAAGAAGCCTTCACATCAAAGAAGCTGTTCTAGAATCACTAGAAATATTTTGCACATGAATTCAAAAGAACTGTAGTTCAAATAGAAACTTACTGTGAGTTACTGTTTGGGTTTTTTTTTTTCTGTAATTTTAAAGAAACCCCATGAAATACTGTGCAAGCTGTTAATGTACATCTTTACACTGCATAAAGATGTTATTGTCTATTCCAAATTGCTAAAAATAAGTCATTATATGATTTGTTACATAAAAACCAAGACTAATGAGTAGGTTAATTCAAGACTACATAAGCATTTTTCCTGAAAGTGGAACAGATATGATAAGACGCTCATACTTAAATTTTTTTTTAAGAAGCGTATTGTATTTTAAAACCCCAATTTAGAAAAAATGCTAAAGGCTATATTCTGTCAAAATTAAGACTGCTTCTGACTGACAGGTATTTTGGGGAAATTTCAGCTTTCATTTTCAAATCCTTGGTAGCAATTTCATCAGTCATAAACCAAGCTGGTCAACATGGTACTATCCATTTTATGAGTGAAGTAAAATGAAGACAAAAAAAACTCTGAAACACAATACACCAGGCCTACCAAGCTGTCATCAAAAACAATGTAAAAACACACGTTAATTTGACTGGTGCAAGTTCTCTGATAGTAAAATAACTTTCACTGAACAGGTGAATTTACTTTTTAGATCTTTAATTTATTATACAGTTATGTAACTAACTTGCATTACAGTGAGAAAAACTATCACACTGTAACCAACGTTTATTAAAAATAATTTATGCCCTAAAATACAGAGCAGCCTGCACTGTAAAATTCCAAAGTCCAGTACTCCATTAATGAAGCAGTTGGTAAAATGGGATAAAACCACACACAAACAGGAAAAGGGGGAAAGAAAAAAAAACCACAACAGAAAAAAAAAAAAAAAACAGAAAGAAAAGAAAAGATGTTGCACTTTGCAATAGGCAAATGAGAAATACATCTGGCAGATGATGTAGTAAGAGAACTTCGTATTAGTTTACCGTAAATGATAGCTGGAGTTGGGGGAGCAGCTGAAAAGAACATTAATATAAAGGATTTAATCAGTTAGTAGCCAAAGAAACAGAATACTGTAGGTAAAGACTATAATGATTAGAGACAAAGAAAAGTTAACTTATTAATAGCAAATGGTTAATTTTAAATAACACATTGTTGATTTTTCATTGAAAAGTTATCAAAGTATTCTTGGGTATTTTATTGATTTTTTTTAAATGAAGACAGATCAAGAATATAAATATAGCAATCTATCTTACGAAAACTTTTAAACAAGTACTAGACATTTGGCATGTGTCATTCCTGGATAGGCATCTGATCACAACACAATTTTAAAACACAAGCATACTTGGCTGAATCTCTGCATGAACTCAAGTAACAATCATTAGGATGTCTACTTAAAACATTCTTACAAATTGGGAGAAAGAGCAGTTTTAGGGCAGTAATATATTTTACAACAATCTTCAATAATAGAAACTTGAGAGAACTAATTTGAAAATAAAATCCTTGAAAAGTCATACCACGCTTAGTCTCTCTGAAGTACTTTAGCCGCAGAAGTGATTTCTGTAATAATATGTTTATATTCAAATACTCTACAATATGCAACCTATGGTGTTAGCTTAGATGTGCTCCAAATAAAAACCTATACAGCATGAAACTGAATGTGTCCTGTAGCTACTGGACCCTTTTTCAAGTAGCTGATTCAAGGGTAAATTTTAGGGTAAAACTGTATTTTTAAAAAATTGAAACACATTTATAAATAGGTGACATTTCTTTTGCCCTGTCCTTGAAAGCAAAACCACATTTGTGCTTTTGTTTTTAAATCTAATACTGTTTTCATACTTAACAGTAATTAAATACAGTTCTGCTATCACAAAGTTTGAGAGTATTCTTACCAACAACAGTAAGCACAGCACTTGCTGAAACACTGTCCAGAGTGGTATTAACTATGCAAGTGTATGTTCCATCATCTTTATCAGTTACATTCATAATGGTCAAGTTGTCTTTACCAACTAGAAACCTGTAAATACAACAGATTCAGCCACTGAATTTTCAATAACTGGTACTGTTACAGGAAACTTGCACAAGACATCATTAAACCCCATACACTTGTGTATCTCAGCACACAGCTAGACAGCAATGGAAGCTATGGGACTATGTTAGTTCTTGACCATCCTCCCACAGTAACTGCCTATCTTAACATGCTTTTATTTCTAAATATACTCAAACAAGTTTTAATTATCTTTAATCTAGAGCAAAATAGTCTTCCATTATCCATTTTGCTTCTTATGGCAATTATCTTCTTCCTACAATTGATATACGTGGTCAATGTGTGCAATTAACATTTTTTACATCTCATCTTATTTTGAATTCTACGTCAGTATTTTCACCACACTAGGTAAGTCCTTTAGCCACCAAATACGGGATAGTGATAACATTTCTCAGTCTCCTTTGGAAAATGTCAGTAAGTCAGTATGTTCCTTTCAGGAAAAGGAGCAGGCAAAAGAAAATAGAAAATTAAAAATAAAACTATTTTGTCCATACCTTTCGTCGTCTGGCAGTTCATTGTTGTCCTTCAGCCATATAACTGTTGGTAATAAGGTAGAATCATGTTTTATTATACACTCAAATGAAACGTGGCCATATCTCTGAACCACTTTGTATTCTGGCTGCTTAATTATCATTGTTGGATCTGAAATTTAAAATCACTATTAGATATTTAGAAAATCTGAAATTCCATACTAACCTGTGATGAAAGAATGATTCATTTCTTACCTTTAACTTCCAACTGTACCTCATTTTGTATCCTCCCTAATTCATTCCTTGCTACACATGTGTATGTACCAGTACTATCCTTTTGAGCCACCGGGATCTCCAGGGTTCCATTATCATGGAAAACATATTCATTTCCACGCAAGATGCTACCTTTCACTCCCTTAAACCTTAATATAAAAAGCAATAGAATTATCCAACATCGTAAGTAAATTCTGCTGTATTTTATTATCAGAAAATGCAAACTTGGGACTGCCACATTAGAAAATACAAACAGAACCACATGATGAAATTTAAACTCGACTCTGTAGGGATAACTTCACTGTGGTGACATTAAGCATATGTAATACTGTATTAGCATATTGTAATCAAAATACACTATTTTAAGATTGTAAATAGAGTAAAAATAGTTTTAAAGCTTCAAATGTTTGTTTCCATAGATATAACTGTCTCTTTTTACATAACCTAAGCACAAGAACTGTAGCTTACCATTCAATTTCAGGCTTAGGTGAACCAAAATAAGCACAGTCTAGCAATGCAGGACTATCTGCGATGACTTGATACAGTTTATTAGCAGGAGTTAGAATTCTTGGTGGCTCAGCTGAAAAGACAAAGGTATACGGATATAGATACAATGATGCAAACACAAAATATTAAGACACCAATAATGGCCTAAAGAATTGTATGTTGACATACTTCTCTGAAGTGCTTTCTGGTCTCAGTCTAGGTCCAAATATATTCTACTGCAAATAGCCTGAGGAAATGTTAATGTAGAAGAATTACCTTGTGAAAAACAAATGCTTTTTCTATGTTTACATGTAACAGGGATGGGCACCAAAGGCAATTATTTTCATTGGAAAAATTAAATCAGAATATACTTAAAGAAGAGAAACTCCCGAGAAGACTTAAGTATATAACTGCAAACAAGCCTACAGGAAGAAAGAAGCCGAGATACATTTTTGCTGAAACATCTACATCCTCTTTCATTTAAAAGACAGTATCTCTCGATCAAAAGATCTGCCAGTTCCTGCAGGACAGTCTTTAGAGGCCATTCTGCCTAGGACTGTGCTACTAGCTTTGTTAAATTCAGTGAGAAGCGTTAGAGAGGCCACAGTATCTTGCAATTCCTAACACATTATTGGGAGGCCTTCAAGACATAATCCTGTCCTCTTGCAACAGCAATTTAGAGAATTTAGCAGATCCAATTCATCCACAATTAGTGGAAGTGTACTAAAACATATTAACTTACGGAATATTAATTCCTGCCTTACTTCTTACACTTCCATTTGCTTGATTTACATGAACAGAGATAAAATTTCTTCCAAGTTTTCCCCAGCTTTCACAACTATCCTTCTTGCTTAGGAATAGTGAAATTCAGACATATCCTACAAAAAGCAAGGTTTGTGTATCCTTGCCTTTTACAGGGCTCAGGAAATACGTCCATTCCCACTGAAGAATTGAAGCAAGGCTTGGGTGTATAATCTGTGTAGTAGGAGAAGACAAATGAATACCCAAGAAAATTTAAAAATATAAAATCTGTTTCTTACCCAGAACATTTACAAATGCATTTGCTAGTAGGTATCCATATTCATTAGAAGCATTGCACTGATAAACAGCACTTGACCTTTCTTGTACATGTGAGAAAATAATGGTATCACCATCTACCTTTCTGCTAGGATCTTCTGGAGCAACTGTTGGTGGAGAGGAAAAAAACAAATCGCTTTTACTAAAGTGGTGGTGTATGCTTCATACTTCTGAAAAGAAGAAATAACTTGAAAGACCAATACACCCTTTCTTCTGCTTTCCTGGGTGACTGCTCTCTGATTAAGAAGTGAATTTCAATATGATTATGGAAGTTCTTCCAATTCTACAAATATTTAACTCAGGATGGTAGAGTTTCCATTTTTTGATTATTTTTTTAATTGTGTTTTTCTAAGAAGTGAAGCTGAAATCATATTTTTGCATTCAATACGGATGAAAAATACTGATATGAAAAGATTAAGTCAAATATGGATAACTAGAAAAATAAGGAATTATCAAAAGAAAATGCCATTAGAATAACACAGTCCTCTATGACTTAAAGGTTTCAGCTTCTCAAATCGATTGTTACACCTAAAATAATTCTTCAAATACAAAATCAAGCCTTACTCGGTTGAAAACTATCTCAGAGTAAAGCATAATCAATTCTCTTAGCATGAAATAAAGAAACAGTCTTCACAAGAGCAGTGACAGTAACTCAGTAGGTGGCACTCTTTCCCTTATGTAAGAGTTAATACAATGCCTTTCCCTCAACTGTTCTGTAGCAGCCTGAGCTGTCAAATAGTTCTCGTATCCCAGAATAATCAAGACTACAACCAAAAATACAATGCCAAGATATTACTGAAAAATAATAGCTGTCAGTTACGATACAACTGGATGGAGTTAGAGGGGTACAGTGGAGAAAAAAAATAGCCTATAACACTGCACTACATAAAAATGAACACACTGTAGTTCAATATTTTAAGATGACATGAAATAAGAACAGATCTTGATGGTAAAACTATTGATATAGTAATATGAAAAATAAATGCATATATGCATCAATAAATGCATCATAGCTTAGCTGCATCATCAAAATTGACACCCTTATTTTTTATTGGAGCTTGAGCAAATAACGTATATTTGTGGAAAATGTTTTCATATAAAATAATTTCTCAGTCCTTTGGATTCATAGAAAGATCAGTTACCTACATTAACATCAATTTTCTGCAAGTGACAAAACCTTTTGATTCAGACTCAGTACTCATCTCTAAAGAAACTAGAGAAATTTCTCCTACATTTTCTCAGATCTACTTAAGTATCTATTACTGAATTACCTAGGGGAAGAGAAACCAGATGAAGGGCAGAACAGTTCTGTGGCCCTTCTTACACCCTGGGTGAGCTCTAAGGCAGTTTTGCATGTAAAGTAATTATATCAATTTCCAAACAGATGCCTCAAGGCCAGTTTTCACCTCCATTTTTAACTCTTATCTTCCCTCACTCTCAGTTCTAATCAGTATCATGAATTCAAAAGTTTCAGAAAGGAATAAAAGGGTACTACTGGAATTTTAAATGTTTATTCTCTGGACTTCAGGATTGCTGGCAACTTATTTTTCTCTTCTTCTGCTTTACTTCCTATTGTGTTCCACATTTCACATTGCCTCCTAGTTTATGTAAATGGCATTTTCATTAAAAGATTCACGGCCTGAAAACAGACGGAGGAGGTGAGCAGCCCAGCAGGCAGGCCAGTCAGCTGTGAGAAGTGGTCTGTTTCTGCATACAAATCACCTTTAAATGGAAAAGGCACACAACCGCCATCCCAGGAGGTAGGAGAACTGCCCATGGCTGTTCCAATCATGGCTATTTCCTGCCCCAGGCTCTGGGCTTCCCTCCACTCAAGCCCTCTGAATCCTGCAGCATTTTCTGTACACAGGCAGATCTTTCATAGGTGCACAGATTCCCCTCCTCACACAAGACTCCCAATATGTAATACCTCACGGGCTGATGGTAGGGCCCCTTCAGAGAGATGGAAGCCATTAGTTCAATCCTATGGCTGCCAGTCATACAGCACTGGATCTTAAAAGAATGATCTAATCATTAAATTATCATATAAAAAGATAGATAGCATCTTCCATTCACACTACTGGTATTTAAGGAAAAAAGGACATATCCCTTTTCAGTTATCTGAAGGAAAGGCGGTAGGTACCTGTTCACAGAAAGGGGCTTCAAGCTGTGGGTCCCAACAGGAGGGGGGAAAAAAAAACAAAAACAAAAAACCAAAAAAAACCACTGAGGAAAGTGTCAGGTTAGTCAGTGCTACCTTTTGACTGGTTTAGCCACCTGCATGCTGAAGAGCACTGATTTTAGAAAGCTCCCTGTTGAGACTGGCATCTGGTCAGCAGCCTGCCTTCTGACACGCCTCATCCTCCCATGAAACACCAACAGAACCTACATGTACTACATCTACCCCACGTACTACACTCTGTTCTGCAGGACCAGGGCCTAGGAGGTAGATGCTGTATCATCCACCTGCTTTAATGATCCTAAGCACATGCTGCTGCACTCACACACAAAATCACTGAGGCTGGAAGAGACCTCTGCAGGTAATCTGGTCCAACCTCCTGCTCAACCAGGGCCACTTACACCCAGCTGCCCAGAACAGTGTCCAGATGGTGGAAGGATAACTTTCCTTGACCTGCTGCCAATACTTTTGTCTAATGTAGCCCAGGGTAACATTAGCTTCTTTCCCAGAAGGGCACATTGCTGACTTATAGTCAACTCGGTGTCCACCAGGATGCTCAAGTCCTTTTCTGCTAAGTTACTATCCAGCTGGGTGTCCCCCAGCATGTACTGTTCCTCTGCAGGTACAGGACTTTGCACTTCTCTTTGTTGAACTTCACAAAGTTCTTATCAGACAGCTTCTCCAGCCTGTTGAGATCCTTCTGGATGGTACATGACCCTCTGGTGGATCAGCCACTCCCAGTTTTGTGTCATGAGCAAACTTGCTGAGGGTGCACTCTGCCCCATCATCCCAATCATTAATGAAGATGTTAAACAGGATCAACCCCTGGGGTACATCACTAGTTACTGGCCTCCAACTAGACACTGTGCCACTCAGCATCACACTCTGGGCCTGGCCATTCAGCCATGTTTTAATCCACCTCACTATCTGCTTATCCAGCCCATACATCTACAGCTTGTCTATGAGAATCTTATGGGAGACGGTGTCAAGGGCCTCACTGAGGTCCAGACAGAAAATATCCATGCCTTTTCTCTTTATCTCCAGGCCAATCACTTCATCACAGAAATGTATCAAGTTGGTCAAGCATAACTTCCCCTTGGTGATGCCATGCCAAACACTCCTGATGGTTTTATGGTCCTTAATAAGCCTGGAAATGATTTCCAGAATTAGATGCTCCACCACCTTCCCAGGGATCAAGGTGAGGCTGACCAGTTTGTAGTTCCCTAGGTTCTCCTCCTTGCTCTTCTGGAAGACAGAAGTAACGTTTGCTTTATTCCAGTCTTCAAGCACTTCTCCCAGTTACCATGATCAATCAATGATTATCAAGATGCAATGACATCTAACAGCTCCCTCAGCACTTGTGGGTGAGTCCCATGAGGGCCCATGGATGTAGGAACGTCCAGTTTTCTGAAGTATTCCCTGGCCTGATCCTCGTCCTCCAAAAGTACATCTCATTCCAGCTTTTCCCCCTGGTCTCTGGGACCTGGGATCCCTGAAGGTTGATCCTGATAGGAAAGACTGAGGCAAGCACTTCAGACCTTTCCATTACCTTTTTTTCTTTTTCTGGGGAAAGAGGGTGATGGCATGGCCACTCAAGCACTGCTGGTTTGCCTTTATGAGGATTCTGGACACATTACTGGATAGCTACATGAAAAAAAAGAAAAAGCTTCTGACCTGTTTGACAAATCTGACTTTAGCACTGACAAGCAAAATAACAAAGAATTAAATAACACTTAAAATGGGCTTGTACAACCAGGATAACAAATGATGAGGATTTGCGATAGGAGTTCTGCTGCTGTAACAGACAGGCAGCTAAACATGGGCCCTGTAACAGCCAACATTTACTCCCTATAACACCACATCTCAGCTTATTATATATGTTTATGTCCTTTCTGGACAAAGACCTAATTGACTGGTTTCACCTAATTTTTCCACTGCTTTGTGTAATAAGACAGCTTCTGGACTCCGGAACCACATACAGCATATTCCTATAGAGAGAATACATAGTCTCCATCAGATACTTTTGTCACAGTTAGTCATCAGCCCCCTGAATAGCTTCTGTTCATCTGAATGCATAGTTCCATCTATTTAATAAACTTAAGATACCCCAAACAATTATTTTTGTTAGTATGTTTAAATAACCACACTGTGGCACCATTGTTGCCTTTTTCCTGGATTAAAATAAAAAATAAAAAACAATGTAATGTGTTCTCTGAACAGAAGCAGTTAAAACACTCTATTATGCTTTAAGCTGGAAGGAAAAAAAAAAAATCCACACTTTGTCAAGATGTGTTCTGTTGAAGTATTTCATTCACAAATTTACCTAGATCAGTAAAATGTCGCAGAAAACCACAAAGCAGAGAACAATTTCCCTTGAGAGAAGAGCAAAACTGTTCATTACTGTCTTTAGATACCTGCATCTTCTTTAGCAAATCAAAGTTATGAATCAGTCCTGCTGTACATTCACAGTGTATATAAGATGGTTGGAAAAAGAATGCCATGACAAAGTCTGTTGTTTAAGTGCATAGTGCTCAGTCTCCCGTTTCTTTAGTAAAGCTGAGGTATCATTTTGCATCAAGAGCAGAACATTATTTTTTCCTCAAGGAAGCTGAGCCTCTTATGTGATTTAGATTTTGCGATGGATACACTCCTCCTGTTTGAGCTAACTGAACTTTGGTTCAGGCAGACACTCAGCCAGTAGGACTAAACAAAGTTAATCCTATTGTGTAAGGCTATCAAGTGAAGACTCAGCACCAAACCCAAAGGAGCTGGAGACTTGGCTGATAAGTGGCCAAAATGGTATTAACAGAGGAGAAAATCTAACTAGAAATCAACCACCTTACACTATAAATCTCTGCAGCTACCATGGCCTATCGAGCTCCCCCTCCATAACAGCTGGATGCACAGCAGGGATGCATCTCAAGATTACCCCTTGAGGCTGAGAGATCCCCACCTGACACCAGACATTGATGAAAGACATTTTGTTGCATTTACCTAACATTTAAAATGCTTACAGAAAGCTTATGTGATAATCTCTGTATCCCATCCTAACTTTAAATGTAGTAAACAGTAGAGCATTGAAAACCAATCCAGCCATTAAATATTTTACATAAGCAAATTTACTGATTAGAAGTCAATAAACTAACTGCTAGATCAGATCTGAGTGATCTCTGACTCCTCCTGTGATGGACTGTTATACTGAACATTTGTTGTTGCAGTTCTACTATTACTATAATTCTGTCCTTAAGTTTGTGTTCAAATAATAGTGAATGCAAATGGGAGCATGAGATCACTACTGACTGGCCCTTAAGCCATGATGTTCAACAACTCTAACTTCAGAGAGAGCTTTGAAGACCCTGTTACTGTGGGAATATAGGAAGAAAGCAAAAACAGAAGGTTAGGTGCATTTTTTTCTGATATGAATGTAAAAAACATGATCCTTGTATAGTGTTGCTCATGTATGCTTTTCAAGTTCTGACAGGATCACAGGAACATTTGTATTAGAGTAACTTCTGAGAGAAGTATCCTACCACTCTTCATCTGCTTTTTCTTCCAAAAACCCACATTCATGAGTAATTTATGAATATAGTAACCACTTTCAAAACCAGAAGAGTCTTTCTGTGGTTAAAACTAACTGCAACTGAATGGGAGTTTTAAAGAATTATTTCCAAAATTTTGTCTATCTGCTTTCAGATAGATTAGCTATGACAACAGGAGAATGTGACAGAACATCCAGAGTGTAGTCACTGAGGTGGCTTAAAAAAATACGTCCCTTATGGAGGGACCTCCTGGTTTTCTGTAGATCATGAACCATAGGGTCTATGAATAAGCATCCAATTAACATTCCTCTGTCTGTAGCCAACTTTCCTCATAACATTTGAAAGCCCAAATCAGGGGCTATTATGCAAGACATACCATTGTTTTTTTGGGTGGAGACGTTGGGGGGTAGACTTTCAGAGTGGGCAGTATAGAGCATAAGACACTTGAGAATCTATAGGGTCAAACCAAGACTGAACATGAGCAAGAAAAACAAGAAACTTAAGTAATCTTATTTTGCCTTACTCTATCCCTTACAATGATCTGACAAAGAATTCTGGAAGAGATGAGACATGGAAGAAGATGCCATTTTCCTTTTCTTACCAATCTCACTTGCTCCTCAGCAAAATATTTTCCTGTCATCACTGAAACTGTCATTTCCAAGTTTCTAATTTTGACAGTAATATTACCTCCAAAGGGACAGAAAGTTATTAGCTGCACTAGCCAGAACTGTCCTTTGACTATGTTGTGCAGAATGAAAACCTTGATCATCAAAGGTTATCATATCTGCTGCAGTTTCTAGGCCAAATGTACAGTTCCAACACAAATGATAGCAGAGGCAGTGGATAGATGGCTGTCCTGTCAGTCCTCTCCTCTTTGAGACTGAACTCCTTGGGGCATCAAAGTCTAGCAGATTTCTCCCTACATGACTGTGGTGAACAGCTTTTGCATGTATGAACAGAGAACACGATGAATGACAAATCTCTGAGCCAGGGATTATCAAGGCTTTTCATGAAGGAAATCTAAGGGCTAATGTTTTTGCCTTAAATTCAATGTGACTACTGATGGAGACTAACTAAAATCTAAGATTCAATGTGAAATGCAATATAAACAAGTGAAGAACATGCTGAAAGAACATAAACAGTGCCTTTCAGTGCACTACTTTGTATAAATCTAAGTGTGTGTATTTAATATTTAATAGCTCATCATGAACTATAAACCACTGAACCAATAAATTAGTCTTTTGTGTGGTATTTGCTGTGCCTTTCTGAAGTCCAATTATGAAAGTGCTTCCCCTTCCCAATTAATCTGGATTGTTACTTTCTTAAAAGTTGAGATACTTCATGCATGGCTTCCCTTTTGTAAAACCACGGCGAATATCAAAGCAGTAAAACACAACGGATTATGCAGCGGTATAAATAATGCAGATCTGGAGTGTTAATTGAAGCACAAGGCATGGCAGAGTCACCGCCTGAACTTTCAATTGCTACTTGCCAAAGTAATTCTAATTGACCTCAACGGGACTGTGCATTTGAGTTCAAATTACTCCTGTGAGTAAATACTAGGAGGGGTAGGTGCTTAGCACTCCAGTGTGTCTGAAGCAGCTTTCTAACCAGACATGCTGGAATTTTTCTTTTAAGCATTACTGTTGAAGGAAAGAAATGAAAGTATTTCAAAGAAACCTAAAATATTCATTGAAGAGTATCTTTTTACTCATAATCTCAAATAAAATTGCTTTTTTTTTTTTTTTTCCACAGGAGATTAAGACACACTACATTTTTCTTTATTCTTCCCCTTTCCTTATTGGTATTTAAGCCTTTCCCTTTGACTGAGGCATGGACGAATGATTCTTTCTTCAACATTCCCTCTTCCTTGTCTGACTCTATTATGGAAAAACAAAACCGGAAGAATTAAGCATCTCCCAGTTGTGCTTTCCAATAGAAAATTAAAGTATTGCAAACAGATTACTGGGCCACAGGAGGCACATTGCAGGGTATAAGATGACAGCAGGGCTTTGAAATTCAAATGTAGCTCTTTTTCTTTGAAACACTGCCATGGGTTAGCTCTCAGTACTGCCCTGAAGCTGAAACAGCTGCTTTAGTTTCCTTTTACAGCAATTTACTAATCATTCAGTTGGAAGAAGAGGGGCTCAGTTATATAATTTAGTAACAAGTGAACAAAAAGGCGCACTGTACTTGGTGGTTTCCAGATCAGCTTTTGATAACTCAGAATAATATAAATAACACAAGAATCTTCAGAATTGCACTTTCTGTGATTACAACACCTCTCTCTTAGATGTCCTCACAGACCCAATGCACTGGAGCATCCAATAAACCCGCACTTAATTATTTCAGGTGGATAAAACTTCAGTTTTCTCAGGAGTGAAAGTGACCTTCAACATAAGGCTAAGCAACCCAGTTATGTATTTCCCGTGTTCTTCCACCACCCCCCCCACCCCACTGAGATTGAGTGGGTAATTTAATTAAAATCTCTTAATTTTTACTGAGTTCCCTTCAGTAAGACTCTGTGTACTGATTCCTCAAGGCCAGACAGTCAACATACGCTGCCCTTGTATTTGGGAAATTCAGTGGCACCCTGCAGCTGCTTCCAAAAACTCTGTTTCTTAATGTTTTAATGCTATCCTGCAAGAACACAAAACATTTCATTGTTTTTTCTGGAATACCTACTCATCTGTCATTTGAAAGGCATGTCCTACAGCTTTGAGTAGGAAGCAATGAGAGGCAAAGGTGAATCTCATAGCTAGGTGAAAAAGATTTTACTTGCCAGGAGGCCTGAAGAGTGAAACTATCAGGACAGAAGGATAAAAATCTCCGCAAAACAAACAAACAAAAAATTAATGTTAACTATATAGAAAAAATAAGGACAACGAGATCACCAAAAACCAAGAAATGAAAGAGCAGGAAAGGTACCCAACTTTGATTATAAGGCATGCATTATGATATATTTATGTACAACATATACAATACAAAATTACACTAGTGTTTTCCTGTAACACCATTGTTTGATGATGTAGTTAATGTCAGCTTACACAACTTATTTAACCAGTGGAAGCTTCTAATTTTAAATCTCAGGCTAGAGATCTCAACTTGCATTTAATTAGGGATTCCTGAAAGAGGTTCGTTGCTCAATATTTCTGTTTCAATACATACCCTCACTTTTCCCCCAAAGTTGTGTATTTTTCACTCCAGTTCACTTTAACCTCTCCTGTATCCCAAATATTTGAATATATCTGATGAGGGTTCTCATTTACCTATTGCTACTTCCTAGATTCTTACTGTAGAGAATCCTTCTCCATGTCCTAAACTTCATGACATTAACTTCATCAACAGACTCAACTTCTGACAGGGACACTTATACTTTCATCAGGTCAGCACAGCTTTTAGAGGACATTCTTTCTCAAAAGTCAATAGGGTAGACTGACTGGTTTTATAATATCGTTTTATGAAAGGGGAAGGATAAAGGCAGAAGAAACAAGTGTGACTTTCCAGTACTGGCTATGTCAAGTGCAAACCACCTGACAACACATTTCAGTGTCCTCCAGCAAGTTCCTCCCAAGTAAAGTTGTGCTATTCATAGCAGCTCATCTTGTGTCTGTCGTACAGTGTTGCCAGTCGTAACACTGCAACAATTAAGTGACTCAATCACCAGTTCAAGGTTGCTTTTCTTACCCATGAACACAAAAACAGCTGTTTCAATGCCTTAGGGATCCCTTTTCTTTGACACCTACTTGGCACAAGCTGTTTGCCAGGCACTTGCTGATGCATTCAGTCAGCTTTGCTGTTGCTACTTCTTCGTGCTGAAGCCTGGAAGGCTCAGACATGCTGTAAGCTGCAAATCCTGCAAAAGGGCTCTGAACATCCACGGATGTGAGGACCTGACTTTTTATGACACCTTTACAATTCTTTGACAAAATTAGTGTTGCAATGGGACAGCAAAGGGGAGATCTAGCAAACATGACTGCCATGGCAACACAAGGGTAAAAATTACACCCCAACAATATCCCTGTAATGGGGCGTTGCACGGTTTTGCTACTACAGCCCCATCTCCACAAGGATAGAACCAGCAGAACACCACACAGAATAACTGGGAGTATGGTCACATATGATTTTAGTGTTCTCGAGCACATTAGAGGCATATTTTGTTGTTCTGCTTTTATGAACCACAGTATTTTTATCACTTAATTTATAATTTAGCATTACCTGTAAGGCAAAAACTACTCTAATACACAGTCTTCATTTATATTTGAAAAAAACCCCACTGTGATATTGCTCATATTCTCTTACCCTTCCATAAGGTAACAAAGAAACTTACTTGCTATGGGAACGCCATTTGCTAACCAGCTTATATTAGGCTTTGGGTTGCCGTTAGCTCTGCAGATTAATGTCCCATCTTCTCCAGGAGATAAGACCAAGTTTCTGGGTGCTGTTATCCAGTATGGGGCAGCTGGGGTTAGGAAAAGAAACACAGCAATTGTATTCTAAAATCACACAGAGAAAATGGTAAGACACAATCATGGTAACCAGAAGATAATTCAAGCAATGTATGCCTAGATATGGACTTATGCTTGCACTGTTATTTTTTTAAAATATATATATATATACACACACACACGTGATACTCAATGATTAACAGGTAGATGATATTTTTGCCAAACTGAGTTATGGGCTACATGCTGCATTACAATTCAGTGCTAAGAAACACGAGGTTCTTTGTTCCATTTAAGGCTGCCTGCTCTGAATCTAATTCGCCTTTCCTAAAGAAAGCAAAAGTTATCTGGATATGGCATCTGCAGAGACTAGAGTGGTTTTTGATTCATTTCAGATATCCTTGCTCACAGCAGTTTGGCTGCTAGAAATGAATTTAGGTTTGATTACATAAGAAGATTTCATTCACAGCACAGGTGAAATTTAGAAACGGCAAAATCCACGGTCTCACTGAAGTCAATGGGTGATTGCAGTGGGACCAGATGTTTACTTGAGACAGCTGAAAACACACAGAGGTCAAAATAGATGGAGCACTGTCCTTACCAAAAGATACTCGTCTCGGTTTCCATATTTTTTTACAATAAAGGAACACAAATGTCGTATGTTACCACATCTTGGAATTAAATTTCATATTTTGGATTGATGGACAGATGCAAACAGGAACGTAAACTTTTGCTCCTGAAAAGGTTAGAGTACTTTCTCTCTTGAAAAGGTTAGAGGTCATCACAAAATGATGGAGGTTAACCACAAAATAAATACTATTTAGCATGCAAAGTAAGCACTACAGTTGATTACTTCAATGATTAATTAGCTGTCATTACAGGTTTTTTTTGTTTCATGGTATTCAAAATATATTTACAATTCCTATTTGGACAAACATGTAAGTGTTTTTAGAACTAGAAAGATATCATCTTGGGTAAACGTCATGAAGAAGACAGAAAACCAGAAGTTTCAGTTAAGAGAGAAAAAGAAAGAAGAAGATAAGACCATAAGATGATAATAAAACAGAAGAGAAAGAATCTGGGCCATATAAGTGGAGAGCAGAAAAAACAGAGACTATAAGGAGATGAAGAAATGAGAAGAGCAGTAAGATAACAAAACCAAGAAAGCAGTAGTATAATGACAGATAGATAAACAAAGGTCTAAATTAAATGAAGCAGCAGTAGAAACAAAGAAATTATTTTATTAATATTACAGTATACTCTCAATCTAGCTTTATGCTTTACAAAATAACATATTAAAAAAAGAAGAAGATTTAATATAGTGAAGTCCTTCCAGTAGTGAAATTCAGTTGCTTAATGATCATTTCCTCAGGTTTCTTTTTTTTTTTTTTAACCATTATCATTCATCCTGTCAGATGTATTTTTCTCTAGAAAGTTTACTTCAATCTTGCATTCTGGACACTGACAATATTACATTAAGGATTATTTTAATATTACCTTTCACAGTTACTGAAATGACATGATGAGCAGAACCTAATGTGTTTCTTGCTATACATTTGTAGTTCCCAGAGTCAGCTTCAGAAACATCTATAATCTTGAGGGTTTTCTTAAAGTTTTCCAAAAATGTTCTGTTGGCTGGCAGTTCTCCACCCTCTTTAATCCAGCGGATTACTGGTGTGGGTCTAGAGAAGGAGAAGCAAAAGCACAGATTTAATTTATGGACTGGAGAAAAGGAAGATGAGAGTTCAATATATTAAGTTTTTCAGCATACATTTTATGAACAGTTATTTTGGAAGCCTTTACCCAGATTCTGGGGCACATCCAACAAATGTGCAGAATATGCCAGCATTTGTTTCTAGAAAATGACAAGCCTCACTAACACTGTCAATGGCCATCTGTTCGCAGGCTTAATAATTACAGAATACATTTGTGTGCTGATTAATCTTAAAACCTCAATGGTTAATAAATGAATACAAGTATATTTCAAATCTTATTTCACTTGTACTATTAAATTTGTGCTCATGGTGCTTTTAAAGGTAGCTTCTAGCTAATAACTCTATAATTGTCCTTCATGTGAGCAGTATCCTGATGCTACATGAATGTCATAAATCTTACAGTAGAGCTTCAAGGAGACAAGAAATATTTCTGATGAGAAATGAAGGAAAAAAGTCAGTGCTGAGTCAAGTATGGCTCCTTGTCACTGCACCATGTCTGTATCTTGAATATGCCCCACATTGTCCATTGAAGTTGAAAGTTTGTCCAAATACAGAGACATACTTTTAAAATTACAAGAAATCACAAGATGTGCTTACTGAGTAGAATGTCCTCTCTCAAAGACTAAAGACTCAAGGCAAATATTCCCTTAGCAGTCACATCTGCAATATCACGTATTTTATAACAGAGACACCTAGCAAAGCTAGCTAAGTAGGAGTAGTTGTTTTAAGTTAAATCTGAATTTGTCTCTTTGTGGTCATCTATGTAAGATTCCCTCAGTGAATTATTATTTTTAAAAACTACATAATGGCTAAAGGCACAAAGCCATATAATGAATAATATTCTATTTTCCCCGTTTTTACCCAGACATTTTACTGGCATTTGGATCACTGAATACTTTTATTGCAGGCTTCTCAAAAAACATGTAACTATATTGCAGATTCAGGTTACTTGAGCTAATGTAACTCCCACTCATAAGTGGGCCCTTGCTAGTGGTGCTGATGCAGATACCTGAGTAGCCCACAGCTAAGACAGAAACACTGCACTAATGCTTGTATCAAGCTGTGCTTGAGTGTACCCTATGGAGCTTACCTAAGTGAACGTATGTGCATGATGCTGTGCTGCATCATTTGCAATTAATGGCTTTCCTCATGGCTAACTCAGAGCACTCTGCATTATGTGCTTTTGTGCACTGTGAACTTTTTTACCATTCCTGAAATAGGTACTAAACGTTTTCCAGTTCTGCACTAACCAATCTACTTTCTGATTTCTTCCTGAAAATGAAACTGATTTAAGGTCAAACAAATTCATGAAGTTACATTGCCCTTTATTTTCTACTTGCATAATCACCAGCAGAAGCAAACTTGCATTACATCGAAGAAACAAGTACCAATTAAACTCAATTACAATGAGAAATTGGATGTAAGGAGCTGAAGGTATGTTCTAAAAACTCCCACCTACCTGATTTACTAAGTAATTGTTAGCATACGTAAGCAGCTTTTTCAGATGAGACCAGCAGATTCTTATCTATTTTTATATTATTTTAGAGCCTAATGATTGTAAATTGGGGGGGGGGGGGGAAGAGGCTTGATTCCTGGTGGCATTTCTGCAGATGTGTGTCCAAGTTTACCCTATGGCACTTCTTGCTTGTGTCCTTTGTAAAAACAACAGTACAATGTGAATCCTGTGCATAGGCTTTGGGCATATGAGAAGGCAGAGGCCACAGCTGTGATCACAGTCAGTTTTAAAAAAATCAGTTGATGACCAAGTAAATGGTGGACTTCCTTTTTCCACCTTTATTCTTCATTTCTTTGAAATACCTAAGCTTATATAGTGGTGATGTTTTAAGCATCTCTGAAATGCTACCCTCTGTTTCTGTACTTCTATTTAGAAAAATGCCATCCAAAAAGTAAACTTACAATCCCGCTGCAATGCATTCCAGCAAAAGCACATTTCCTCTGAGTTCCACTTTGGTACTCGTGCTACCCGTTGGTGTGAGAAGAACTGGCTGCCTCTCTGTAACTGGCTTTGCTGGAACAAGAAAAAATAGAACAATTAAAATTTAAATGTTTCAATAAAATTATTTAAATACTGATGAAACGCATACATCCATTCCCACATTTCAGACACAGATTTTGCTCTACAATGGCCATTTAATTAAAAATCACAGTGTTACACAAATACACAGATCAACGAATTAGGTTTTTGACAGACAGAACATACCTTAACCTGTTAAATGCTCTAATTTTCAACACATACATGAAAAACGTTGTTATTAAAGGTGGCAGCATTTGATACATAGCTTTTACATAGGCAACTATGCAGCCTGATGGATGCATGCTGAGTCTTAATTCTAAGCAGCCTCTATTCATTTCAGCAGAACTCTTATGGGGAATAAAAGGTCCCTGTGAGTCACAGCACAAGACTGAAAGTTACCAAAAATTTCTGAGCTTCCATCAAAACACTGTATTCAGAAATATAGACCAAGGGGATAAAAGGTACTCTCCACTTTTCAATATACTTTGGTCAATATCTTCTAGATAATGTGAGGCATCTTTTCAGAAGATAAGCCTTCTATTCTCCTCTAACTATATATTTAACTGAAACAGACAGCTATAAATATAAGAATCACTTCTGGCATTATACTCTGTTGGGTTTTTAAGCATTTTCATATTTGATGTGCCTTCATGGAATTCAGAATAAGAGTCTTTTCTGTAACAATAGAGTACTTTCTGTAAATAGTCTGTTCTTTTATAGTGATTTTAAAATATAGCATTTCAAAATATAGGATTTCATTGCTCTGAAGTGCAGTAGCAGTCTGAATCATTACAGTAAATTACTATATTTTTTAAAAAAATGTATGAAGTTTTTTATTAGGGTACAGGATTTACTTGATAGAATAACATAAAAAGAATACTTACTTTTAATACAATATGTGCTATGAATTCCTCAAAAACTAGTACATGTGTAACTTCAGTCAGGAGAAAAGGGCAGTCCAGAGCCAAGAATGCAGTTAATAGTCAGAGGCAGTAACTAATCTACCCAGTTTCAGCACTGTTACGTACTGCTGACTCATTTTACAAGAGTATAAAAATTCAAAAGAATTACCTCTGGTATTTCTGAGTTGTGAGCCAACCAAATGGTGTTTTCCTCACTAACTATAGCTACTATATTGTTCTGTGTTCAGATACATATTCATTTTGTTCCTGAATGGCATCTTAGTTTTATGCAGGGAACTGAAGTATTCCATACTCTTGTTTTATTTGAGATTCCCCTAAGTTATGGTGTAATATGTGCAAAGCCTCCTTTGACAAGGAAAAGGAAAACAGAATAACTATCATGTATTTTCTAGCTCACACAATGTTGAGTGGAGAGTCTAGAACCTTGAGTATCACAGTATCAGTGTTGCTCCAAAGTCAGCCTTGCTAAAAACACATACAGCTATTCAGGAGGATTTAAGTCACAAAAGACCATTCAACACGGATTAATATGAAGATCAGCTGAACACCAGACAAACAAAACTCATCTTTCCCCTACAAAGTTACTTATACAGATATTACTAGAGTGTTTAGATTTTATTCATTCCAGTTTTACACTTAGAAATGCGTTAAAAATGAATGGTAAATTCAATAAACTATTAAATGTGAAGTGCATCTGTTAAATGTTTAATTGTTATTTATTACACAGCACATGATATTGAATAGTCCTAGTGATAATGAACATATCAAACTACTAAGTAAATTGGAGGAAAAATATTAAAAAACCAACACAGTATAGAAGCAACCAAATAGATAAGCTTTAAAATCTGACCCAGTGTGAAAAGACTCATTTATCATAAGAGTTCATATTTTGTATGAGCTGTGTGTTACAGCAACACTGAAACATAAAATATTTGGAAAGATCACACTGTGCAGTTCCTTTCCCAAGTATGTATTATCACCAGCACTAATAGATACCTTTATTAGAAACTGAAAAGGGAGCAAAAGGTTAAATAGCCATGGAGGTGAAGTTAGTTAACTAAATGCTACTGTGAAACAGGGAGTATCAGTGGGGACCAGTGTAACTCACCACCATAAATATCAGTGTCACTCAAATTAGCAGCTATAGTGTCATTCAATGAATCCACTGAAATAAACAGAATATCATGAAGAATGCATACAAGAGGGAAAAATCAAAGTACTGGGAATCAAAAGGTGATGATATGGCCACGGCGAGTTAATCAAATGATTGATTAATTTGTTTCAATAGTTAAAATAATCATAATAACTTGATATTCTTAGACGTGAAAAACACCTGAAAACTATTATTTTTACACTGTGCTTTTTCAATATTTCAAATCTTCCAAAACAGTTTTTCAAAAGCCAAAGCCTTATAAAACGAATAAATGCTTTAAAAAATAGTTGTATGTCAGGAAAACTGGAGATTACATTTTAAGGATATACAGTAATGTAATTCTGTATTCAGAATTAAAATGACAAAATTCCCTAGCATAACATTACTTAACTTTGGCAAATAACTTGAGAATTCTGGATAAATACTATCTAAGTATATAATGAGTCAATGTAATACCTACTTGAAAAGACTTTTACAGAAATGGGTTGTTTCTGCTGTATAGTTTGTGTATGATTAAATCTTGCATAGCAGATATAGTCCTCCCGGGTGTCTTCCGGTTGTACATTTGAAAAATAAAGGTCTCCATTTAGACCTTGGGAAACTCTGTCACTTTGAGGCAGCCTTTGGAAAGCTAAAGGAAAACAAGAAAGATTTATCTCAATAATAATACAAAGTCTATCATTATGATCTGCAGAGTCCACATTCACTTTGTTACATCATTTCTGGATTTGTAAGTATGTGAATCTGTCTAGATTTTCCTTTCAAGCTCCTTTGTCTTTACATTCTTCCTCAATGCATTAAATCCACAATTTACATTAAGGTCTCCAGCTGCTTTTGTCTGCTAATGTCTCTGCTTGTTTCTTTGTTTCTACAGAAACAGAAATTCTTTGCATTGTAACTTAAGAGGGAAACTCTTAATCTGTGGTCTTGGTAAGCAATGATCAACTATGTAGAAAAACAGCAAAAAGTAAACAGATTCTGCATAAAACCCAAACTCACCGTTATCCATCCAAAATATTATAGGTGGTGGTAAGCCAACAGGAGGTCTGCAGTGTAGTACTAGAGAATCACCTTCTCGAACCTGATTTGGTTCTAGTTTTTCTTTCGTCCACAAAGGAGATCCTAGAGAAAGTCATTTTAACACATATACAAACTATACATTGACAACAATTTGAGACTTTAAGGAAGAAATGCAAATAATATTCCAGAAAAAAAAAACAAACATGCATCAGAGTATTAAGAGCTATCACTTTACTAAATATTTGCTTTTTATTCTTTTTTGTGTCTTCTTAGGAGAAAAAAGAGTTTTCTTGAAAACATTTTGTACAGCAATGATTTGCTGAAAGCATAATCAACTGATTCATGTTATTTTGGCTACTTGCTAAAGGTTTTCTAACAGCAGTGTGGAAAGCTTTAACTACAATACTGAAAAAAAAGAAAAAACACACCAAGTTCAAAAAACCAGTAGACTTTCCTAGGACAGTATTATACACACACAGTTTTATTAAAGCATGTGAGAACAGCACATTTTAAGCTGAGAAGCTTGAAAAACTGTTCTGAGATAAAAATCACATAAGCTGTAGAAACAGCTTACCATTAATCAATTTTTTTTCTCTTTTTCATCCCAGCCTGTTCTGTATCAAAGCTATTATAAAAACCATGCATCAGAGAAAGAATAAAATGATGCACATTATGGATTTAAACACTTCATTCTAATTGTAGCATCATATATACAACCCAATTTTAAACATGATAGGTCATCCAGATGTACTCAAAATAATCAGGAAATCATTTTGCTTATTAAATATTCTAAGCAATACTGCAGAGAATATGCAATACATTATTAAATCTGAATATTAGAATCCATATAATACTTTCTAACATGATCAGTTTGATGATTAAATTTTTAAGAAACAAATTCATAAGAAAATGAGCAAACTGAAGAGTTTCACATTTTATGAACACGAGGAGCTTTACTTACTAGAAGGCCTTATAACAATATTGTTGGAAATGGCTGCTCCGCGTTCATTCCTTGCTGTACACTGGTATACTCCTTCATATGCTTCTGCCTTCCCACCATTCATAATATTTATGACAAGGGTGCCCGAATTTGGTTTCATTGTTACCAGTGCATCTTTATCTATATCAAAATGAGTTCCATTGCGTGTCCAAGAGAAGCTAAAATGATAAAAATAAATAGAAAAGTTTCTTTTTCAGTTGCCTTTTGTAGATTGGATGGAGAGAAATAAGAGAATACTAATTTTTAATGATACATGGTATTTTTTCCTTTAGCAGTTAAATAAGGTTTATTAGTTAATTTAGTTTGAGAACAAAGTAATAGATCACATTTTAATGAAAGAAACATGGCGATACTTTTAGATAAAAGTCTTGGCTGAACTTGTTAACTGGAGCCATTTCAAAGTCAATATTTAAAAAAAAAAATATTACATTAAAAGCTTCTGAACTTAATTGTATATGGAAAAGAATTGATTTTCTTTCTACTAAAGATGATACAGCAACATCTGTGAGAACTGATATTGCTAAAGCTGCATTAGCATTTCCATTATAAAACCTATTGTTGAAAGGGTTTATAAACCTGCCTTTAAAAACTTGCTCTGGGCTGAAACATGTCATCTCAGGTCCCAGCAGGAGACCATTTCTTTTAATTGGTTTGGCCATTTTAACGTTGTGCTAGTGAATTAAAGACTCTGTGCGGTGAGGTTGATTCCTTTTCACCACTTCAATAATGCAAACAACCATGATTCTTTAAATGAAATTTTCCAGTCTGATAGCCCATAATTAATCTAGCAGATCTATACTGGTGTTATTCTAAGCAAACACTGTTTTGAAAAATATACACTAAAAAGAAGACTACTATAACTCATTAAAAATATGAGAAAAAGCAAAATACAGTAGTATAAGTCTCAGACTGTGAAAACACCAGTTTCTTTCTTACTCTTTTTTAATGGTCAAAAGTATAGTTACAAAGAGCTAGACCAACTCCTGTGAAGGGATGAGCACTTGCAGGTTCAAACGCTGCGAACAGCATTTTTTGTACTTGTTACGTTTCAGCTATGTAACTTAAACAAAACACTATATATGCTTACTGGTTAGAATGCTTCCTAAAAGTAGGAACTTCTATGGTATTGGAAAAGCACAAATTCTAAGTGACACAAGTCGTGCACTGACCTTCTGCAGAAAGAAGGCAGGACTGGACATGCTACCTGCACTTTGTGGTGGGGAAGAGCAGAAGAAATGGACCTGACCAGCAGCACTGCCCCACACTCCAGTGTTTCTGTGAGAACTTGCATGCACAGTGAACCAACAGTGAACCTGTTTCTTACAGCCTTGAGGGTGAAGCTGTAGAATATGGCGTTTCTGTAATCCTTGCTACCAATAACACTGAAGGATACAGAGAACTGTAATTTTGCTTCAAGTGAGAAGAGTCAAGTCTGGATTTGAGATACATTAAAGTCAGAAAATTTGCTACTCAAGCTAGAGGTGGCAACATGTCCATAAACCTTTATACCAGTTGCTCTCATCAGCAATAAGTAAGCCTGTTTTAACAAACAATTCACACTCTGGGCTGAGAAAGTTCATCTTCAACTTCAGATCTTAGAAGTAGCTCAAGTTCCTGCCTTTGCAGGTTGTCAAGACTGATGGACCGGATGAACTATTGAAACAAATTATTTGGATGTCATATCTTTTGAAATAAGCAAAACTAAGCACAAGCTTATGAGACAAATTAGAAAACTCTTCATTATATCCTCTCACTTCCTGTGTGGCATGAGAGCAAAGTGAGACAAAGGACTGAAGGGGAAGATGAGGCTGTACAGCAGAAAACCTTTGCACACAACTCAGCTATATGAGTCTCACGGATGGGGCTCTTGTTCTCGCTGGTAAATCCAACCCAATAAAGGCATTCAAGAGAAATATTTGCAGAAGCAGCACTGTTGTCCTAAAGCACACAATCATCTGATCCTCCAGGTCAACACCCAGACTCTTAAGAACAGTATTGTGCCTGCTAAATTAGAATGCTGGTAAACGCAGCAGCTTTAAGGCACTCCTACCATTAACAGAACACTAGAGAGGGTGATGGTACCACAGATAATCTCCAACTTCACCATTCTGCTGCCCAGCATGATAATGACCATGAGAGCAAGGCAACCAGAAGGAATAATGTAGAGAAAACCCAGGTTATTCATTAGAAGAATATTTAAGGACCTCCGTGCCTGAACAAACAATTACAGACTGACCTTGCTAGAAAGTTCTATTGTAACACTACTGAGAGCAGAGAACTGCACGTATCTCTGCACAATCTCTGAAACCAGAGGCAGTTACTAGCAATGCCAGAATGCATCATAGCTACTGCTGTTTTCCAGTGCAGGTGCCCAGTATCTTGAAATTAGTAGCTTTCAAAGATTTCTGATACTGAAACAGAGACTTAAAATGAAAGACAATGAATAATTTGGTCTCTAAACAGTGTTACCATTTCTTCCAATTCCAAAACTTAAGGCTATTAAATACACTTGGTAAATCAAGGCTAGTGATCATTAAAACATACCTTGAAATACATAAGCATTTTGTCAGAAGCTAAGTCTCGTAACCAGAATGATTTACAAAACATTACATTTAAATTCATAAACATTACTCTAAATTTAATCAATACCCATTCTTGTTAGACACTATGCCTAAATCTGGAATGTGATCCAGTTGATAATATGGCATATCTCTTACTGCTTCCCATGAGCATAGTAATAATTCAGTATGATTTTATTGTTCCAACTTTGAGGAGTAAAAATACTACAGTTGCTTGATGACTGTAGAAAAGTTTAAACGTCAAGAAGAGTCAAATTCATGCCACTATCTAGTAGCTGTTTGAATTACAAAGGTAGGAGCACATGCACATTTCTGTGTGTGCAAACACATACATACACATATACTTGTTAGCTTACAAAAGTTACATTATTTTCTACACTGTTTTCCTACACTGTTAGGCCGACAAAAGCAAAACGAAATGATACTAACCTAGGAGGCGGTTTTCCTTTTGCTTCACACTGTATTACAATATTCTCTCGAGGGTCAACAATGTAATCTTTTGGAGACTGATGTGTTATCGTAGGAGGTTGTGACACTTTGTTATGGAATATAAGAAACAGAGAGGTATTTAACAATATTTTCTAAGAATTAACAAGACAGTTTTGTAAGCAGAGAAAGCAGAACTGCAGTTAGCAACCAAATCATCAACATAAGAGCAGGATTAAAGTATCCTTTGTATGAGGAGGCTGACGCCCTCTAGTAAATCAGTGTAGCTACACTCCCTTACAATTGAGCTATGCTGATTTACAGTGGATGAAGATCTTGGTCAAAAACTTGAATGAATATAATTTCTATATATCAGATTTCAATAGATTTTTACAAAAGCAGACAACACTTGAATTCCAAGTCTAACAAATCCCGAGTGAAGAGTTGAGACACATACCCACACAAAATGTTTTTTACCACACAGAAAGAAATAAAAAAGCATTGCTTTGTATCTCTAAACTGTTTATGTATTTCCAAATGGGTGTAAAATTTTCACAGATTTAGTGCACTCAGGATGTTGAATTACTCTACAAAGCATACTTTTTAGGAACTACTTTTCAGGAGTAAAAAAATGTGTTGCAAGTAAAACACTCTGTAAAAAATGACAAAAACAGTAACTATTTTCCAAATAGAGTAAAATGTAGGACAAGTCTAGTATTGATTCTCTTTAAAAAACACACAAAAATTGTCAATCTCATGAATTGCCCCAGGAGAAACAAATACTTAACATTCACAATTTATCAAGTGCTCTAGAATGAGTAGCACAAACCAGAAATTATTCCCCTGACAAAATTAGTTGGTGCTTAGCTATTTAAAGATAACAGACTATAAAGTACCTTATCTATACTCATTTTCACATTTAAAAAAAATCCTGTTTACAATATTAAGATAGTGAAAAAGTTTTCTTCCTCAACATTATTCACCAGTTTATACTTTAGTGTCATCTAAAGCAACCAGTTTAATAACATGCCTTTGGACATCCTTGTCTAGACTGTTTGTCCAGCAGTACACTTTGCTAGTACTTTGGGGTAATTTCTAGCCACTTTAGCAAAATATTTCAGTCATTAACTCTTTCGCTTGCCTCACTCTGGCCAGTTAAAATTGTAAAACTGTAATTTTTTAATGTTTTAATATATGATGGTAGAGAAGACTTAAGTACTCTGTTGCACAGGAAGAGGTAGCTGTCTGTAAAGCCTTACCCACAAGAAGCAGCTGAGGGAGAGGGGGTGGGGCGTGGGGAATACAAATCAGATCACGGAATCATAGTAAGACAGCAGCTAAGCAGAACAACAGGCCACGCAGAGCTGGGTTTTGCTCCTCTTCCTCATTGCAGAGAGGAGAGTGCTTAAAATAGAAAGGTAGCATTCTTACATGATGAAAATTTTTAGTGTATTTCTCTAGAGAGGCACTGTGGAGACAGTCCTTTTCCCCTCTCAGAGGCAGTTCTCAGGGTAAGAACAGTCAGATGCTTACTTGAAAAAAGGAAGCATACTCTGAAAAGGGACATGACATGAGCACTGCTCGACGTACAGGATATTCCATATGATGCACATCCAAGACCTGAACTCTCTACTCCAGTGCTGTGCACTGCACTTAAAACTTACCAAATTAACCGTATTACTAGAGCAGAGTTAGGAGATCCCATAGCTGTTGAGGTCTACTTAAATAACTGTATCCACTGTTTCTTAAGGATAGAAAAGTATCTCCAATTCTGACATGTAAAATAGTATATAAGTACATATATTCCAATTAATTTACTTTTTATCTAATTTATTTACTCCTGAAAGCAGTAAAAAAACATTCCTTATGCTGATATTCGACAAAGATTTTAACGTTCAGATAGCACACAACCACAAATAACACAATTAATTTGTTCAAAAATACCAGAACACTTATTTATGTAGAGTAGTATTTTCTGTACACTTCACGCACAAGACATCTAGCTACAGCAAACCCAATTATCAATAAAACGTAAGAATCACACGTTTTTGGACTGCAAATTCAGTTTGCAACACAATCGGTATTAATTTTCAACAGCACACAGCCTAGATTTTGTGGACAGGAACTTACATTCTTCTAGAAGTTTTGCTTTTATTCCCCCATCAGAATCAGCAGTAGAATGGACAAATGGAGATTAAAGAGAAACATTTGTTAGTTAAAAGAAAATTAGCATTTTTGAGAGGGAAGGTAAGTATATCTAACAAGTACATTGGTCACCATTAAAAAGAAAACCTTTAAAACATTTAGCACTGTAACCCATGCAGCCATGCCTGAAATTCTAGCCATGATTTCCATTGTGTCAGATATTAGTACATTTATCTCAAAGTTCATGTTATGAGAATCTCTTCTGAAATGTTGACTTTTTAAGGGCAACCGTGGTATGTGATTTGGGCCTTGCAAGGACATAAAACGCTGATACTGAGGAGAAAGCAAATCAGAATTAATGGAGTGCACTGCCCTCATGCTGCAGTCAAAATCAATCCACCCATATGATCATATGGAAGAACAAAGAGAATGCTTCAGGCTAAAATTACTCTTACAAAGACGAAAGCACCTAATTCTACTCAACAGACATGCAATTCTTTTTGGTTTGAAGAATAACTAAACAACAGCAACAAAACATCATCTTAGTTGTCACATCTTTATTCCTTCAAATATTTTGTATGCATGTCTCCTCATCAATAATGTTTTAGTTCAAGTCAAATTGCTTTTGGTCAGCTACATTGTCAGTCACCCCTGACCTACTTTGAGACACTGACAAGTATAGGAACTAATCTGGATGAAATTTAATGGTTAATCAAGCATGTTCTCACTACCAGGTCTCTGTGGTAGGTATGTAGGGTAGACCCACAGAAAATACAAGTCTTTCCCTTGTGGTGCTGAGAGTCCATTCAGTCATTATTATTTATGAAAGCAATTACATCATCACAGATGTAATTTTGGTTATTATGATTTTTGGCTAAAAATTCAAGTATGTGACTTTATCAGATAAAACAAAGTTATTAAACATTATGTAGTAGAGAACAAGTTAATAGAGTGTTAACATGATACATCTAAAAGGGTTACTCATTTTTGTCTATTAATGCATTTTTGGTTATTATAACTTGAACTGTTGCTCTATACAAAAGATATTAGAGTGGTGCACAATTTATATAGTTTCTGAACTACGAGACAGGTTTAAAACACTATTTCCAGCCTTCAAAAATATTTAGGGAGAAAATTTAAGTATAGAAAATAAGAAATCCATTCATCAAAGTTTCAAAGCCCTTTTTAAGCCACAGTTTACTGCTCTAAAGGCATTCACAGCACAACAAGTCTGATGTGATTCAGATATATTGATCTTGTTACAGAAATACAGGTCATTGGTTTCCAAATACACATAGGGAAAAAACACCAAAGCAGTTGCAATATATATCAAAGACTATTAAAGAAAAACATGCATTTGTGGAAGGTAGGAAGGTATCAAAAACATAGGGGGTAAAGAAAGCCATGCAGATTAGAATCAGGCATTAATCTATCAATTTAACACCAGCCCTAATGTTCTCTTCTCTGGTAATTAGTTTAACAAATGAATAGTCACTGTGAGGTGAAGCATGGTTCACTGAATTCCTAAAATGTGATCATACTTATGTTAAGAAGAAAATAACAACCTGAAGCATGAATAATTTCATGAAATTAGCTATTAGGGCTATAAAAAACAAGCAGCTACCATGGCTTCCTTTTCAGCATGGACTGCTACCTTCAAGGTTCCCTACTCACACAGTCTTCTATTAGACAGGAATTTCAGATGTTGGGAATTCCCCTCTTCTATATGTTTCCTCATTGGTTAACACTAGAGTTCACTGCTCAGCACTCATGCTTTTAACTTAATGTTATGTACTGAACTGTCTTCAGGCACTGCCTAGGAACTTCAAGAGCCTGGATTACTCTTCTGGATCAAAGTGCAAGATCATTCTACTGTCTGAATTTTAAGAATTTGAATATTTTACTACATTTCTTACCAGCTCCTGAAAACCTCTTATATAAAGATAAGGGTGATTGTTTACAGCAACCAGGAATTGTCCTGGTATTTTTAACAATATGATCTTTATTTCACAAATAATTAGTATTTAACTGGGCTTCTCTACCCTTCTTCCTTTTCATCAAATAAAGTCTTCAATAAAGTCACACCAAAGTGCATTGCATTTGTGAGAATCCTATGTTCTCAAGTGAACAAGTCATATTACATGTACAGTTTTTCTAAATCTTCAGAAAGTTAGTGTAAATATTCATAATATCCTGACTGAAGTGGACAAACTACCCCACATTTAGCTCCATCTTCCTATACAGAAATTTAAACACACTTCCATTATTCTGCACTTATTTAGGAGGTTAATACTTACAATCAAGAGGTACATCCAATGCAGAAATCATTTTGCACAGAAAGAGGACCAAGGAAGCTTTGCTTGCAGATACGCTCTTCTTTTTCATCATGGTTTTACGCTATATTCAGTAAATCACACTTGAGGAATGAAGTTCAACTTCATCAGATTAGGTAGCTTGGAATAGTTCTGTAAATACAGACAAGAAGCTCAGTAAATAAAAAATACAAGAATAACAATATCTAGATACTACAGAGAGTCAAATGATCACAGTTTAATAATATGAGAAATCAGAAGTCTACATACTCTATCTAGGGATAACAGTTACATCATGTGCTCTAATGAAATCCAAGCAGACATCCAGGACTAGATCATAACACTTTCCCAAGGAAGCTAGCGAACAAATGCTGCAACCTTGTTGAATGGAAATACAAATGTCTTTCTGAAGGATAAAGCATCAGTCTAACTAGTTAAAAACCTGTATCTACTACAGATAATAGTCCCCTGAAGTAGATTTAGGAGATTAAAGCTCTGAATGCTACCTAGTCTCTCTTCCAAACACTCTGAACTATTCTTGGAAAGAGTTATTTTAGGCATCTACTGCAATGAAAGCATGTCTGGCCACAACTTTGCTAAGTAAACGGAAATCTTTCTGCTGCTTTGAGCTAGGTATCTTAGCTTCTCCCTGCTTTGGAACTCTAATAGACAGCTGCAGACTGAATACAGAAGACTGCATGGACTGCCACATAGAAGTGCTAGTTTATGTAATATATAGGAACCTAGGCTCCTGTTCCTGGATTTCCGATTCTGCCCAAAATACATAGCATCAAAACACTTCGTCATTTCTAGCCTGAAACCAAAATCTAATTAACTGGCAGCAGAATTAGCAAAACTCTCTTCTCCTCCTTTCCTATGTGAAGAGATGTCAGAATTTAAGGGAAATCTGTTCTTTGAAATGTGCTGTATTTTCCCTCTGAACCAAGCATGAGAGATCATACTAGGGATGCCAGAATGATTCTGACTCCCTCCTTATTTTTACTGTAACTTACCATGTTAAGAGTTACCAAACTCTAACTTAGAAGAATGTTGAAGGAGAAAAAAAAAAAAAAAAAAAGATTAATCTGCCTGCAAGCACCATCATCATCATCACTGGTAACCAACAAATAGCTGAACGAATAAGCCTTAGAAATTCAAGTGATGCTTACACAATGCATTCTCAGTAAATGGACATATGCTGAGAAAGTACTTCCCACATGCCAGACTGATCAGAAACTTCACAGTGACCACCATTAATTTACCTTGAAGAGAGCACTTCCTCAGCTAAGCCCGCAGATGTGAAGCACAATGCTATCAAGTCCACAAGGAGACGCAAAATGCAAAGAAGCAGTTGCCTTACATATGTTAAATAAAGAGTGATTTGTCATTCCTGAAGTTACTTAAACCAGTCTATGCTAACACTTTCCCTTAATCTTCAGGTCACAGAATAAATGATGTCTCCTTTTTATATTGCTGCTGTAGGTCTTTGTATAGTCTTCTGAGCAGACAGACAGGAACTGGAAAGCAAAATTGCAGTGTAGAGCTCAACCTCTCATCCCAACCTAGCATATCAAACTCCCTGATGTCACTCTCTAACACAAGTGTTTGTTTCAAGATCAAAATATGCCAGCAGATTAAACTCCTGGAGCCATGCTGCTCCTTGGAGCTCCTAGGAACTGTTGACCAGGGACATGACATGAGAGAGCAAATTGCTTATTCACCTTCAAAACTATCTACAGTATTGCACGCCCTAATGAAACAACCAAGTATTTGTCATGGCAGATTAGAAAGATTACAAAACTGATCAGAAGAGAGAACACCTGAGTTCCAGCCTTTGCATAATTACTTATACAATCTGGAACTGCAGACGCAGACAAGGTGGCAAGCCTAAATCCTAAACACCCAGAAAATTGTTAGGGCATACCACAGGGAAGCATGACAAGTACTCAGGTTTTGTTAGAAAAATCAACTGAAATTTCCTACATTTTAAATGAGCTCCTTGAAATGCTGAGGGTTTAGCTGGAGAAGAGAAGTGTTTCTTCCATCCTAATTTTGGCACGTATATTTTCCTGTGCTTCCACGACAGACACTAAGGGGAAGGAGAAAGGTTTCTCTTCAGATAGCCTGAGGGTACTCCAGTGTGTTTCCCACTATGAAGTGTTCTCCAGAAGAGACGATTTTGTTCCATCCACTACAGCTGTCTACTCTTCTCTAGTTAAACTAGGTTCTTACCCACTGTTCTCCTGAACTTTAGGTCATCTCCTCATTACAGCATCGCTGTAATTAACAAGGTACCCTGACTGTACATGGCATGTGCAGCCGCCCTCCAACAGACAAAACAGACAAAGCAAACAGGGTGTGCTGGACCAGTTTGGTGCCTCTGCCATTAAGCTGCACCTCCCAGTACTTAACTGGGTCCGCGTTTGTCCATGTTTTGTCTGGGCTGGTCTCTTCAACCAATCAGAATGACCCCAGTGCACCCCTGACTGGGGTATAAATGGGGTCCTGCCTAAGAGCCAGGTGAGTTGGTTCTTTGCAGAGCAGCAGGTCTGGCAGTCAGACCCTGTCCTTGGACAGGCCATCCAAGGAGCCTTCCATGGATTGAGTGAGTCTCCATGGGTTGAGGAAGCCTCGCCCCCCTCTTTGGGTGAGTGGTACCTTGGGCACCCTGGTGTGGGAGGTTTCCCCTTGATGGGTGAGCATGTGCCCATTTTGGTTCCTCTCTCCTTAAGGGTTAGGAATGAATTGTGTAGTAGTTAATTCCCAAAAGGCATCCAAACTCGTATTTGGTGAGAAGGAGTGCTGGGCAACTTTGGTTGCCCCTTTTCGGACAGTGGCTGCTGTTTGCTTTGGGGGTGCCTCCCTGACACTGTACAATGTGTTTGACCCAAGATCTGCAGGATATTCTGGAGTATTCTACCATTGAACCTTGACTTTTATTGTTCCTTCACCAGCATAATTTCAATACTCCTTACAAAAGTCTGGGAACCTGGTTATCCACTTTATTGTCTTGTTCTTTCACCATGTAAAATGAGCATTGCAGTGATTTGAGAGTATTTTAAAATTAAATTGCATTCCCTTTGAAAAAGTACAAATGAATACAAACGCATGGTGAAACAGGTATAGCCAATTAAAATGATTGTGAAAATAAATACCCTTGAGAAAATGCCTTACATTGTCTACCTCTGCTACTGCAACATTCTAGTAGGATATCTACTGAGTCTACTGCTGGGATGTTTGTATATAATAAGGGAGTTAACAGGCAGCAGGAATTACAAACCTGAGCTTTGCCCACTGATTTTGTCATTCTTCAGAAAGGCGACATACCCTAACTCTGTGATAGAACATATTTAACCAAGAATGATTTCTGGTTTGTCAGCACAACTGGGTGCTCGTGTTGAATATATTCAGGATCAAATCTGACAGAATTTAATATGTATACAACAGCTGATGAGTAGAACTAAACATTGCTTTGACATAATATTATCCACTACAAAATAAGGCCAAGCCTCTAAGTGCAGATCAGTGTAAATGCTTCAATTTCAAAACTTGAAATATTTATACAACAGATTGCCTTTTCCTCCAGATAATTTAAGCTCTCTTGTAGCTCAGACACTTTGTCCTACCCTTTTTATAGGAAAACATATTTTGACAACTCATTCAGGAGTCTATCCACTGATTTGTACAATATATGATTCTCTACACCTACATACCTGTTATGAACATAATAAAGTATCACTTTTTAAGTCTTCTGTGCTTCTTGCTGCAATGCTGATTGTGAGTGAAAACATAGACTAAAGGTTGAAGCTACGGTGTAGCAAACAGGAGTCAAGGTAAATATGAATGCATAAGCAAAGTACAGTAACATTGAATCCAACTGTAATATCAGATTTCAAAAGGCTTCTATGTAAAAAGAAAAAAAAAAAAAGAAAAAAGAAAAGAACAAGCATCAAGTGAGAGATATTCACTCCCCCGCCCCTTTTTTCAAAAAGTAGGTATTACTACTTTTACAGATGAGCTACAGAAAGACACAACTAGAAGAACGAAAGCACCAGTGAGCCCAGTACAGAATATCTGGCAGCAGCACAAAACACGTTTGGCGCCAGTGATCGCTTTGCCGTGACTCATGTATCTGAACACTTTAGGCCATAAACAACAAAACCAGGTACTTTGAAAACAGTGAAGGAGCCAGGAAAAACAGCATGCTTGTAGAAGGGATCATTTAGGAGACAAAAATCAAGATTCCTTTTCATGCCATAAATCAAATGGGACAGGGACCTTCTCCTTGATTTCAAGAGCTTAAGACCAAATTAATCACAGAATCATAGAATCATTTAGGTTGGAAAGGACCTAGGTTGAGTCAAACTATAAACCTAACACTGCCAAGTCCACCACTAAACCATGTCCCTAAGTGCCATGTCTACACGTCTTTTAAATACCTGCAGAGCTGGTGACTCAACCACTTCCCTGGGCAGCCTGTGACAGTGCTTAACAACTGTTTTGGTGCAGAAATTTTTCCTAATATCCAACCTAAAGCTCCTCTGGTGCAACTTGAGTCCATTTCCTCTTGTCCTATCACTTGCTACTTGTTCGCTTCCGGATGCGCACAGTATGGTAGTATACTAGTACTGAGTACCACTAATTCCCAATTGAGATATTAATACAGACACACTTCTAATGGACATGTCAAAGTTTAACCAATTAGGGCTCCAGCTGGCAGAGGGAATACCCTTTTATATACTTTCAACATAATCACATTGCATCTTTGATTTCCTTGTAAGTGTATCTGCAGTACTTCTTTCATTGGATGTCAGAGGCATAAGGGAGTGTATTTACTGAAATTCATCTGAGTGCAAAGTTAAAATATTTTCTAGATGTAGAGTTATTCCACTGAGTTTTGATGCATCAACTGATTGCGCGTTTCTACTCAATTACATTATTTTAAGACAAAAAGGTCTCTACGTATGTGACTTGATACATATATATAGATAGATATATAGATATGTGAAAGAGGTATAAAACTGGAAGAAAGAACAACTGGAATATTTAATGCACATTAGGAAAATAAGCATTCCCTTATATATAGTCATGATTAAATTAATGGGGAATAACTTAGACGCTGTAAATGAGAGGAAAATTACTACTGAGCAAAAAAACTCCTCTGCTTCATTTGTCTAACACCTGTACTTTCTCTCCCAGAAAAAGACAGACATAATGAGAATACAGGAAAAATAAACCGTTTTCAAGGAAATCTGTTTCAAAGCAATCTTCTATAAAGCTCCATAGAAACATGAAATGCAATTTCAAATGAGGCAAATGGATTTAATGAGTTGTACATAAAGTAGTGTTGATAATACACACATTTTATATTTTTAACAGATACAAAGCACAAAATGTTTGCTTTTGAGGACAACTGCAATACCATTATCACTTAATGACAGATTGTTATAGGACTTTCATATTTTATAAAACTATGCTAAACATGCAAGTATCAGTAAGATAATTTAAAATATTTTGAACATCTGGTTTTAAATTTCACACTTCTTTTTTAGCTAATCTAGAATTTATAGTACTATGAACATTAAAAACTCTGGAAACAAATATTTAATTTAAAATCTTTCAAATAGAAAGATGTAACAATGCATTTAGTATTATACTACCTAAGTGGAATAGACAGAGTACTAATAGAAACAACAATGTTATTTAGATATTGCCTTTATTTTAGCTGTTTCTAAGGAGGTGTCATGACTTAACAGCCTAAACACTCACGCATGTGTTGACAGACTTGAGTCCTATTCAAAATTCTGCTCTTGAATAATCATATAGTCCTGTCAGCCCCTATTGGTTTGGTTTTCCCACCCATCTCTTACCTATTAGACGTAAATTGTCCAAGGTATGGTCTATTTACAGGTAGATAGTCTTAATCTATTTACCACAGGACACATAGCTCAGGGGCAGCTGAATGCAGGGGTACATAAGAGGAAAATATTTTTGAAACTTTCCAAAATACTCTAATTTAGAACTATTTCTAGTCCTCTAGATCTCTGGAAAACACCACATTGCTTTCCTCCAAAATCATTCACTTGTCACAGTCTACTGCAGATATATCATTAAAAGTCATTAGGGAATACTAAATTGTCTTCTCTGACGTCCTGTTTAAGAAGCTTAGGTTTTGGCTATATCACATGTGCTATGGGGACATCCATGTAAAGAAGGCTGGATCAAGAATAAACTGTGGAGACAGAACTCCTGAATTCAACAAAGAACTCCTCAGCACTGACTCAGAGGCTGCAGGTACTTAATAGTGTTAAGATGGCTATGTACTTCAGCAACGTCTAAGCTTTTTTTTGACAAAGGCAGATGGCAAAGCTGTGTGCCTCAGTCTAAATGTTCTTGGCAGTTCTATACACAGCAGAAAATCATCAGCCTGGTCACGCTTCTGGACTCCCCCTAGACAGAGCATTACTCTTTTGGCTCTGAGACTGTACTTAAGCACTCACACTGGTCTAAAACTACTTAGTGCTTGAAACTCCTTTATTGACAATCCTTTATTAAGACCTACTAGCTGGTTTGTTAGTCATTAAAGTCTGGCCTGTTTTACTATATAGTTCAGTTTATGTTTTTATTAAATGGTTTCACATAGTAGCAAGTCAAATGTTTTTCAAAGTCTATTATACAAATAGCATCATCTAATCAAAGTAATTTTATCTACTATTAAAAGACTAAAATCAAGTTTTTGTCAGTCATTTGTTCTACAAGCCCTACTTTCCATAGAACTATGTTGAATAGAATTAATTTTACTCATGGCCTTTAATTCCCTATCAGCTGAATCCCCAATCAGCTTTTTCCATATGTTCACTGTGATTTATATCAGGCTATATTTACCCTGCTCAATCTGCTTGTCTGCTCTGAATCTGGGCAGAACACCAGCTTTCTTCCAGTCTTAAGGAACTTATTAAAAATTAAAACCTGTGAAGCAGAAATCTCCTCCACCAGCTCCTCTAGAACTCACAGATAAACACATCACACCTAGACCTGATGACTAAAAATACATACCTTCAACAAATATTATTTAATGGTGACTATTACTAAAAAAGCACTCTATCCTAATATGATGCATCACACTTTGTTCCAATTCATCACATTACTTGCAGTAAGAAATCAACATTGAGAGAAGAAAAAGATTATGAAGTAGCTCACAAATCAGTGCTAATTCTGTTTCCATTCTTGAGACTCAGTCCTATAAAAATAAATGAAATATTTGTCTGTCAGTCTCCTCATAGCAATGGCCAACACATCTGCCAGAACAGAAGCTCTTTCACGCAAGCATTAGGACTGACTGCGCATCTGCACAGCCCCAGCACAGTGAGACCCAACTGCTTCCAGTGTAACTTCAGTATCAAGCACTGAACTACCAATGTAGAACAGCTTCATTATCTACCCATTTTGCATTGCTCTGAACTGCACTTGTACCAGGTCACTGACACCCACCCAGCTGATGCAGCCTTTCACAAGGTTGACTCCTCTGGCTCAGCCAGGACTGAGCAGGGTCCTACAAGGGCATGAATGAGCATTATCTACCTAAGAACAGTCAACACCAAAGCGGTCCTCTCGGAGCACTCTATTAGGTGTCGTGGTTTAACCCAGCAGGCAGCTCAACAGCGCACAGCCATTCACTTAATTCCCTTCCAACAGTGGGACTGGGGAGAAAATGAGAAAAAAAGTAGAATTTGTGAGTTGAGATGAAGACAGTTTAATAGGATAGAAAAGGAAATGAGAAGAAAATAATGATAGAAGAATTAGAATATACAAAACAAGTGATGCACAATGCAATTGCTCACCACCTGCTAGTAAGTACTCAGACAGTTCCAGAGCAGTGTTCACTGCCCAGCTTTCTCCCTAGTTTATATACCAAGTGTGACATCATATGGTGTGGAATATTCCTTTGGCCAGCTGGGGACAGCTGCATCTACTCCCAACTTCTTGTCCTCCCAGCCTACTCACTGGCAGGGCACGATGGGAAGCCAGAGAGTTCTTGACCACTTCTTAGCAACAACTAAAACATCAGCCTGTTATCAATGTTATTCTCAATCTGAAACACAGTGCTACACCAGCTACTGGGAAGGAAATTAACTCTATCCCAGACAGAATCAGGACATTAGAAGCATGGGTATAAATGAAGATCTGTCCGGGTAATTTTGTAAGACATCCCTCCAGTGGCCCCTTGGTCCCACTGAATGGGAGACAGCAGGAAACCCCCAGGTTCCAGGTCACCTTTGATCCTTTCCACATTGATAAGGCACAGGAAATCTGGATCTTGTCTTGTTCACTTGTTTCTGGAGTTTGAGAAAAAAAAATTCTTTTTTTCCAAATATTCTTCCTTTTTGTGAGTCTTTAGTGTTGTTCTTCCTTGCTGCTAACTGCACCTCATGGGTAAATTACTATGGCACTGGAATACAGCTAAAAAAGCAAGGACATAGGTCCTTAAACTCTACTCAGCAAAGTCTTATTTCAACTGTCTACTCTAGAAGTACAAGTGACACATCCTAAGAGCACCCAAAAATGCAGGGCAAAAGAAACAACTAAGAACAGAGTTAAAATGTGTAATTAAGGGCTGCAGGTAAACCTGTAAACTCAGCCATGATCCACATACTTGGATCTTCTCTTGAGAGCAGCCACTTAAGAATTGATTTTTAAAAGACTGGAGCAGGGCTGATCTGTCCTTTTACAGTTGTCTTACACATTCCCTGAGGATCTGTACTGGATTTGGCCCTTCTGAGGATTTAAACAGAAGAGCACTTTCTTTCTAGATCCTGCTCAGATTAAATTATAAGCTGCTTTGGCTGGGGCGATTACATACATGGCAGAGCAAAGCTGTGGATAGCCCTCAAACAGGGAGGTAAGCCGAGTAAGCCTGGCAAGTTTAGATGCCTCGCGAGTCAAATCAGCAGCTGAACAGCATTTTTGGATTGCAAATATAAACTCGGATGTCTCAGTCTTGTTTAGGTGCTTTCCGGTATCCTAAATTCTTAACTGGATTCAGTCTTTTTCACCTTTTTCACCTTCTCACTTGCAGCAGATACAATGGAGCATAAAAATAATGGTTTAGTTGCACTTACTTCAGTAGTTGGTTAGAGTCGCTACAGCCTGAACAAACACGCTTCATTTCTTAGGCATGTATGTATACTTTGCTGTCTTCCAATAACTTGGTCAAAGTGCTTGAATTTAGCACAACTTTGCATATCTAAGACTTTACACAGGAGGCAGCAAAACTACAACTCACATAGGTTTAGAGATAACAGTTTGGCTTGAAGTGAATGACTAAATATGGTGATCAAGAAGAGTAGAGAATTCTACTTGATTATTAAATTTCTCAGTGGGTAAGAAAGCATTCAGAGGGAGACAAAAATTAAGAAAATACGTTTTTACAGCACCTGGATGTTAAAAACAGGTATTCACGTGATGGTATCCTTAGGATAGGCCTTCAGGCTATGCTTGGACATTTTTTCAAGCATGCAAGTTATCTAGTCCCTTATTAAGTCCACTTTCAGAAGATCTAATTTAGACTGAACTTCAGCAACAGAAGTATTAAAGTAGCCTGTCTCTTTCCCTTTGAAATGTTTTACAATAGAGCAAACCAGTGCTTATGAGAAAAATCTCCCTGACTCATCAGACTGCTGTGACAGCTATACTATATCGTACAAGCAGAACCAGAAGGAAAACCGCAGAGCGGGCAGAAGGAAAATGCACCATCACGAGCGAAGACTCCCAATTCAACAACTACATTTAGTTCCTCGCAAATATGCAAAACGAACACTCAGCTGAAATGCTCCCTGAAATGTTAATTTCTTTACAAAGATGATATGATAAAAGGGATCTCTTTCTTCTTTTTTACCCTCCTCATTTTTGTATTTTTACAACCCAACAGAATCCAGAGCAGGGGCTTCGGAGCGCTCTTGAATGAGAAGGTAATACATTCTGTATTACTCTCATTAGCTACTTTCTTTGCATCCCTACAGCCAACCCCAAAAAACTACTATCTGTCCAGAAGCATTCCTGCAATCCCAGGGATACCCTTGTAAAAAGCACACCATGCAAAAGAGCAGAATCTGATTCAACGGCAGGGAAACTCCTCCCTTTGGGAAGTAGAGCAGAAACCACTAATATTAGCATGAAATGCCACAATAGTTATGCTAAGGAGGAGGTCACTGAGAACAGGGACAGTGCCAGAAACTGAGGACTAAGCCATTCTGTCAGATATAAAACCCTAACAAGTACATGAACAAAGGAGGGTGAACAGTGCTAAGGGAACAAACTGTACAAACTCCAGCTAGCTGCCTTGTGTAGATTATGGAGATGGGGGTTGAGGACTGCCTACCTATGTGTAATGTCTATTTAACAGGCAAAATTTAACGTTTTCTAGTTTAATTTTAATTAATCATGAATTACAATTACATCCTTTAGCTTGCACTCTCTTCCCACCATTGAAAACTGACATGAACTGAGAACTCTGATACAAACACTTCTATGCTTTAGAAATATCCCTGTCTTTGCCTTTAAAAGCGCCAATATCATTCACGATGATTATAGCTGCGCAAATCAGGTCTGTCCCTGCTTTAAACAACACTAATCCATGCTGCCACTCTCCCCAACAGCATCATGTGAGACTTAGGCAAATGAACCAACTCCTTACACTTTGTTTAAAGCGATCACCACTATCATGTTACATTTCATAACTAGGACACTGTGGCAGGGTGTGCTACTGAGGATCATACGAGCAGGGATGCCTTGTGTTCTAACAGCAGTCAGAGGGAACTTGTCAATTTTAACATTTTCTGACTTTATCGGTTCTCTATGTGAGCAGTTCCCCCTCACACTCAAATCACTCATCAGAATGCACGAAGTGCTGCTAACTAGCTTTGTCACCTCCGCAAAAGCTGCCTGCTGCAGCTGGCCACCTCAATTCCATAGGTGAAGTAAACCAGGGAAGGTTGGCATTAAAGTTTCACAGGGTTGTTTGTTGTTGGTGTTTGGTTTGTTGTTGTGTGGGGTTTTGTGGTGGTGTTTTAGTGTGGTTGTTGTCTTCTGATGGTTTTTTGAGGGGTGGGGTTGTTTTGTGTGTGGGTTTTATTTTTAGTTTTGGTGGGTGGGGGGGGGGGGGGGGGGGGGGGGGGATGGGGTTTTTTTTTTTTGTTGTCTGTTTTTGGGGGGGGGGGTTTAAATGTTTTAATATTAACTTGTAGAGCTTCCAACTCCCTGAAGATATAGGCTCTTGTGGACACTGTGGAAGCTTTAAGTAGGAGCATACAATAGGGCAAGGCCTGAGAGGACATGCACTGCATGAGTGCAGCAGCGCTGTGCACACTGACAACCTCACTGCCAGTTGCCAGCATTAATACCACCTTATGCGATTGGTATTTGAGAAAACAAAGGTGACTCTCTCAGGAGCTCACACAGGGAGCTCACTGCCACAACATGGAGAAACCGTGGCAGAATTTACCCCACTGTCCATGAGTAGGGCACAGAGCAGTCCAGACGCGCTGCCTTCTTGCCTGCAAATACTCAGGATAATCTCAGTCCTCCATTAGGTGGCAGATTGACCCCGAGAGAGGACGGGGCAGCACTTCTGAGATTGCAGCTGAGGGGACAAGAGAGTGAAGGAGTGGAGCAAGCAACTGCTGAAGCAAAACACTGTGATGGGATTGAGAAGATACCAGAGAAATAGTACCTTTGGGTATCATTAGATGGAGGTGAAAGGCAAGAAGGAAAGTACGCATACATTTAAAGGCATTAAGGTTGGAATTGCATGTTAAAGATTTATATATGTAAAGTCAGATATAGAGAAATTCAAAGTGTTCAATATGGTATTAACATCAAAATAGAGAAATAGTTTTCCAGCAATATGGAAATCTGGAAGATGATGGAGGGAAACAAACAGACCCTGTAATAGCCTAGTGGTTTACGCATGAATATTTGCTATGGCTCTGCCCCCTTCTATAGTGAATTCAGTGACAGATTACTTGATATTTCAGCATAGATTTCAGCTTTAAAAAAGGGCTACAAAAGCAGTATAGATAGTTCACCAGAAGAAACAAGGGAAAGGTGAAAACACAACGTTATTAGGGAAGACTTAAAAGCACTAAGGCCTGAAAGCTTCAGACACATTGTGGATCCAAGGCTGGTCCACTGTAAGGCAATCTTCAGAAAGTCTGAAGTATAGAGAGATTTCAGTTATCTTCAGCTACCATGTTCATTCAATTTATTACTATTTTCCTTCTTGTTTTAAACAAATGATGTATTTTTAGACAGTTTTTTTGCCATTGGTTGTTAAACATCATCTGTCTAAATAGACAAATGGTGGTTAACATTATTGTAGGGGGACAACTTCAAATAACAGATAGAATGTAATAAATTTTATGTTTTTAGCATTAAAACATTTTACTGATGTTATTCAGCCAAATCTGCCGTTGGCTTCATCTGCATTTGGCTTGATTGAAACTCTTTGAGATTTATTCCGTAATCTTTTTTTCAGCTGATTCTGTTAAAGCTTTGTTCCCTAGCAGTTTCCTTGTATCTGCATTATCCAAGACCCCTCCCAAAAAATTAATTCAAAAATACAAATGAAGGGCTTATTTTTATGCATTTTACATTTTTCTAAGCATGAAAAGTGTCTCTGCTATTATGATGTTAAAAGATTAATATGGCTTTTTAATGGAACATATCTTTTATTTTAATGTTTCAAAAATAAAAACATAATTCTCACAATAAATCTTGTACTTTAGAGTTTTAAAACACCGCTATCAAACTGAAATCTTTCAAATGAGATGTGCTAGCCTACATTCCCATGCTGATGCCTTCACATTTGAAACATATATAAGTTCAGAATATTTTCAAGGATCCATTTGAAAGAATCAGAGCAGGTACTTAACACCACTAAAATAACATAATTTTAGGTGCAATTTAAACAAGCATCAATAGGACAAAACCAATAACTAAAGCCTGAGTGAGCTTTTTTTTTATACAAATCATTACTTCAAACCTTTAGGGTAAAAAAAGGTCATTTATTCACCAAGAAGTTAATCCAGTTTGTTCCCTAACTGAGAAATAGCTTCCCCTGTTTGGTTTTTTTTTAATGCATATGCTATTATTCATTAATGAAACAAAAAAAAAATCTCACCCAGGGTTTTATATCTATTATGTAAGTAAGCATTACACTTTGATGTAAAAATTTACATTGTTCACAGATTCATTTGAATTTCACATTCACATTACCACCAAGAAGATAAAAGAAGTTTCTTTCATGCAGCCATGTTTACTACTTTTTTTTTTTGGCTTGTTACAACTAATTTATCATTTGAATCAAGTTCTCAAATGCAAACAGCAGACATTGCAGGAATAATGGCGGTTTTTGCTGTTTAAATTAAGCTCACTATAGTTCTGCACAGTTGCATCAATGGATAAGGAAAACTTTTTTGCTGTTCAATGTACTCTTTCAGGTAGTCTGTTTTCTCATCATGTAAATACTACTCTAAACACATATGATATCCTCCTACAAAATTCATAAAAAAATGTTGAATTAAAGAAAGATTTCTCAAAGTAAAAATAGCATTGCAAGAGGAAAACTTACTACAAAATATCAAACAAAAAACCCACCAAAAGCAGAAACCAAATCCCCCACCCCACAAAGAAACCCCCCACACACATACCAAAAAACCCCCACCCAAACCCTAAAAATAAACTTTCTGAAATTCTGCTGATAATACTGCAAAAGCACTTTACTACGTAATTTATAAGCCAGACTGTATGTTGGCACTGTATATTACTTGATCCACACTAGAGAATGACTACATTTAATCACCATGGAGTGGTAGATGCCCCTTCCAACCCCTACCATTCTGTGGTTCTGTAATCATTGCAAAATAGAAATAGCTTATTAACATATATATGTATGTAATAGTGGTATCACACAATGAGGCATCCAAAGAAACATCTGCTTTTTATGACAACACATCTAGGCACAGAAACAAGGCAGCATAATTTCACCCCACAACTGAATTCTTATGAAAAGACACCGGGCTTATAATTATGCATCCATTTTTATTTCCAAATTACTTTTTAAGACAGTCCATTTGCAAGATTTCTAGAAATGTACAAAAAACGAAAAACAAATTTCTCTCCAATAACATGGGCACGCTAAAGAGTAATTTCTTGCAACATAATTATTAGAAATTATTTCACTAAATTCTGCCTGTTCTAATTGTTGCATTGTTGTAACATCTAATGTGTCTTTGTCATGCAAATGCAGTACAAAACATTAATGTTTCAGAAGGAAAAACTTCAAGAAACTATAAAACTGAAGACATTTTAAAGTGAAAATAAATAGTATTACTAATTAGCTTTGATTACTTCAAATAGTTAGCTATGCTTTATAGTTTTTATACAGAATCTTACTCTTTGAAGCAATTTTCAGTCAATCCAGTCAGAATAACAGCTTATCGAGGCAGCTTGTCAGTCAGACCTCTCTCCTTTGTGCATCTTGAAATATTGGTCCTTTAAAGAGAATACAAAGGATGGCTGACTTGACTCTCAAGCAATACCTGCAGGTGATACAGCCCTATTAAGCATAACACTGTTCTGGATTTCAACATGTAAAGAATGCAAAATTGTTATAAATTAACATTAAAGGCTAAAATTATTTTCTAAGCCATGCTAATTTGAATTGAGAGAGATGCTGTTGTCCAAGCATTTTAAATTTTACATTAAATTGCCTTACTGCTTATACACCAGAGAAACCATAATATAACTAACACCAGAAAGTACTATTTAATATGAAATTAAATTTTTCTGGTTCTTCCAATTTATCCAGAAATTCAATTCCACTTACAACTGCACTTTGTTGTATTCATTTTAATCAAATGTTATTTTAATTGGGTCTGTAAGGACATGCAGAAAATACTGCAACACAGGGAAGAAACTAATTTTTGATCTCCTGTTCTTACGTCTCTGAAACCAGCCTGGTTTTTAATCTCACCTTTAACTTTCCTTCAGGTATTAGTCCCTAGGGTTCCACAGCTTCAATTCCCAATTCAGATTTGCTCAGAAGAATACATCTGAAAGCACTACTTCTGCAAAATAAGACTTGTGGAAATGCTGATATCTTAGCAATTTTTCCCTATGGTCTATGGGAAGAAGCTGAAGTCTAAAGTAGGGCTCCTGGAAAAGTTTTCACCAGGCACATGGACAGAGCAAAAAGAAAAGGCAACTCTAACCAGCATGTAGCTTCACGATATTTATAAGGGCTGCCCCTGTGTGTGTACACTACAAAATTAGAGAGCCTCCTTACAAAAAGAAGGAAGAAATCAAGGCAGGACTTCAGACAACTAGCTGTGAATGTTCTAGTTCTCTCCTTCCCCCATCCCAGTATCTCCTAACCATCTTTCCTTCACAAAGACAGACAGATGCTGCCTTTTCTTCCTCCCTAAAAGCAGTAAAGTAGCAGGGCACCAGTGGAAGAGCTGTTTTCCATACTACTGGAAAGAGTAGCTATAAAAAAAAAGGGTGATGGGAAATAAAGTCCATGAAAAAAAAAACAAAACACCAAACAAAAACAACTCAGAAAAACAAACAAACCCCCAAACAACTCCGACTTTGAATAAGAACAATATCTTCTATTAAAGTAGAAGCTTTGAACTGGGGCTTTTCTTACTGTCAGAACAACAAAAACCTAAATTAATCTCACAGAGGGCAGTTACAATAGCAGAGATTGGCTGATAATAGCAGGTAGCAAAATTAGGCAGGCCTTTTCCAGCCCTGCTTGCTTGCTTCCTTCCTTAGCAGGAACTTGACTCAAGCTGTTTCACTGTAAAGACCTGGTAAGACCATTTTCCAGCCTGAACTACAAGATAAATTCACAACTATATTCCACAACTAAGTTTTGTTCAATTTGTCCAGACATCTAAACTGAAAGTAGTAGCTTCACTTCATGTCAGAATAAAATGTAAAGTATCAAACCAACTTTCATCTCTAACTGTATGAAAGCCATGTTTGTCATATTAAAACAGACCTCAAGGATGAAGGATTTCTTGCCCACGCCCCTTCTTTTTTTTGTTTGGGTTGGTTTTTCTTTTGTTGTTTCTGTTTGTTTGTGGGGTTTTTCAGTTGTGTTTTATTTTTGTTTGGTTGGTTTTTGGTTGGTTGGGGTTTTTTTTCAGCTTTGTGGACTTGTCTGGTGTTTGTTTGGTTTGGTTGGGGTTTTTTTGTCATGAGATCCTGCAGAAAACTTTTTGCACTTTAATTTTGGTGGAACTGCATCAAGTTTATGAAAGTTCATTATGTCACACTGGTTGCCTGTGCAGCTGTCACCGAACAACAATGACCAAGGAAACCCTTGCAAGCTTCCTCTTCCAGAAGAAAAAAAAAAACAGAAAACAGGCATGTATCATATTCAGAGCTTGTCAGTAGGGGATAGGAATACTTTTCTGCTATTCAGCGTTATAAGAAAAGGAAAAGAGTCTGTCTTCTTTAAGATTCACAGCTTAAGGTGTTCTGTTTTTCTTACATTGGAACCAAGAGGGGAACACAAAGGACACAGACCTGTTCACACATTATTTTTTTATTTTAAAATGTTACAAGTTTTCACAGTGCATGATAGAGATCTTTGCATTCCCACGCATGTCTTGTCCTTAACTTCACAATTCATTCTGCAACAGGAGCTGGTTGCTGTAAAAAGGAGTCACCTGGAAGCATCCTCCATAAAACCATGGAGGAGGTAAAGATGAAGCAAGACCTTTTCTTACTCTTCTTTAATCTTTCTGTTGGGTTCCCAGCATTAGGCTGGGTCTAACAAATTACACACATCTTGAGATACAATGCTTGCTGCTGGGTAGTTGCCAGGTAAGATTAATAAAATTTCTGCTTAATTAAACCACATTCCTTTTTTTCCCACAGCTGCTGACAATCTTGGCTGTTTTTAACATCAAAAGATGTATTCACATCAGTATATGCTGGGAAAAGTGCGATAGACCTTTTGTTTAATATCAAAAACCAGAACTTCCAGACACAAAGCCAACAACTGGCACTCCTGACAAGCTCTGAACTTCACACACATGCTTTCTCACATGTTAGATCAGAGAAAGCTTACCTAAGTTGCTGCACTTGTTTAGTGGAGATACTGAATGTTATCCTGTCATGGTTTAGGGTCAGGGCAGACCCTTAGACCTATAACAAATGCTCTCTGTTAAACCCCCTCCCTCCCCAGAGGAGAGGGGAAAAGGAATAAGAGGTAGAGAGACTTACCGATTAGAAAAAGAAACTAGAACAGCTTTAGTGAAAATGAAAATAATAAAAAAATGAATATACACAAATACAAAACCAGTATCGAACCCAAGCTCCCTGATGGTAATTATGCCACTGTCACCACTGATGCTGTGGAGCAGGCACTAGGAACGTCCCAGACTGGGCTCCGCAGCAGACAGGAGCTGTGTCGAGCAGCTGGACTCTGATAGAAGATTTAGGAGAACAGATCAGGACTGAAGTCAGAATGGACAGAGTCCTTCTCAGATGCTCTGAGAAAGAAACTGGAAGAGGACCTGAGCCAAGCTGAGCAAAGCTGGCAGAATGGGCTGAGAGAAGGTGAAACCCTCCCGACCTCCTCAGCTTTATACCAAATACGCTGTATATGGGCTGGAATACCTCGTTGGTCAGTTTAAGGTCACCTGTCCTGTCCGCTCCTCCCTGCAGGTGCAGCCTTTCACTTTCTGCACCCCCCAATGTGGTACACAAGACCCAGCAGTGGCCTTGGTGTGCACACCAGTCCTTGGTAGTAACTCTAAACATGAGGTGTTGTCACTGCTAGCAGCAGACACTACCTGAGAAAACACACTACTAACTTCAGAGAGTGCAGTTAGAAGAACTGAGCTGAAAAGTAAAATCACTGAACAGAACTAGTTCTCTCTCTGAAACTAGGACACATGTGGAAAACAGAAAGAGTAAGACACAGTCAAAGATTTAAAAAGAACAGAAGTATAGGTAAAGTATTGTTTTAAACAAAATGCATCACTTCTAAGCTGTTTGGGTCAAAACACCTAGTGAAATCTGAGTTGAGAAAACAAATACAATTAAACCTGAACTAACTTGACCACTGGGGAGAGATGAATTTAGCCATACAAAGTTAGCCTTTGCTACTATGAAAGCATTATGGACCGGGTTAGAAAAACAGTTTCCTCCTTTTTTTGCTAACAATTACTGTAGTGTCTTTATCATCAGAGTACCTTAGTAAAAGGTACATTTCAGTATTTAATCCTCCATACATCCTAAAGAACTGTAAGTATGAGAAAGGAGGTTCATGGAGACTAGAACAACCATCTTTCCTCTTTGGTTTGCTGGGTAGAGTCACAGAATTATGCAGCTAGCTAGTTTCCACAAATTAACATAGAACCTGGCTGAAAGGGGATACAAGAGGGTAGAAATAGGGCTATCCATTCACCAGCCATACTCCCTTTCTTGCAAGGGCAGTCCTTACAATTCTCTCCAACCTTGTCTTTCACTTGAGTGAAAAAGTTGGTATTTCCCTCCTTGAGTTTTAGATCCACCAACCTTTTACATTAATTTATTCAAATAACATACAGCTTATCAGGAATAAAATAATTCCCAAAAGTGTACCATATGATGACAGCACACAATGTATGCAGTCTCATGCTAATAATTATAACATTTTATTTCACATATTTACTAGGGTGCAAATTCTATTTTTGAAGGCTTTTACTTCTAAAGATAAAAAATCACTTGTATACTTAAGTTAAATAATTACTTAGGAAATATAATTAGCAATAGATACGTGTATATATATAGATACACGTATGAAAACGTATTTAGTCTGCCCTGTGACAAACTAGAACTGTATTTCTCAACTTAATCAGAACCTGTTACTTTGATGAATACTCCCCTTGAAAATAAAACAGAACAAAAAGAAGCAGCCTGACTACTCAGTTCCTGTGCTCGCTCGCATCTCTAACACATCTGGCATAACAGAGCTTCTCCATTTGCACACCAGCTCTCAAATGACATAGAAATCATTAAGTTATCTAAAAGCCAAAGCAGCTATTAAAAGGGAAACTGAAAAGTCCTATTTAAAGTATTTATGGGAAAGGGGTGCAAACAAAGAGGTACTTAACGGGACTTTTATTAGGTTAATGCAATACTCTGGAATGTGACACAGAGGAAGAATTAACCCATCAAAAGAACTCTTCATCAAAATTAAACACGCTATAGCAGAATTTTAAATCTATTTTTGCTAAATATTCAGTCAAACCATGTGCCATGTTAAAGAAAAGCTCAGAGGAATAAAGATTTGTTGAGAGGTTCTAGAACCTAACTTCATTTCAACTATTGGTACACTTAGGGGAAAAAAAAGAAAAAAAAAGAAAAATAAATTCACAGCCTTTTCAGGCAGTACCCTGACCAGTGAGCAGCTCACTGCCTCTGCTTCTACCGAGGCCATGCACTGACACTTTCTAGGCTGTGTTGAAGCTTCTCACACCTGTTCTGCATGGTCCTCTCTTCAACAGATTGCATTTGTACCTAAATGAGGGAGCACACATGAGCAAACTACCCTTTTTTACAGATCTGGAGAAATCCTTTACTTGTTTGAGGTTTTCCAAGTGGAAATATGGTTGAGTGGGAAGACATTTAGCTCTGCTTAGCTTTGTCACAACAAACAGCAGTAGCTAAGTCTGTCAGCATCAAGAAGCTTTATCTGATGGCACTAAACCACCGCTTATTTTGTACTCTAAAGGCAGTCAGAGACTTCAAAAGCAAGAGAAGTACCAACTGCATTACTAACAATTATAGGAGGATGTTGATCTGCACAAGAATTTTCACAGGAAGTTTTCTACCAAACTAGCTGTAGTTTTAAAAATGCTCTACTTATAAATTCAATTAATTTACATATGGTCTTACTGAATACAGAATGTAATGAAAAACATGTAACCTTTCCTAATGAAAGCAAGTATACTTTTTGAACAGAGGTGAATGCACTCCTCTGGTAGTGAGAGAAGGCAAAGCCTTTGCTTTTGCCACTTGACTGAGATCAGTAGGTAGACACAAAAGAGACTTTCTACTGTTCCCAGAGAGCCCATCCATCCTTCTGCCAGGCCGTCATAACCTGCTTTAAAGGAATTACAAAACAAGGCAGGGATAAAAGCATTTTGTGAATAAACCAGAGTTGATTTTTATTGTATTCTGCCAGGCAGAATATTTAGTTTCTTCTGTCATTTTGCCACTTGTTTAGGCCAGTAATTTACTTACAAAACTCTAATATAAAAGTTTTAACATGAGAAGGTTACTCCTGTTTCAAAACAACTTTTATCCTTTTCATTCTTAACTGTTTTGGTGACATTTCAAAAACTAATTAATATACTGACATGACTGAATGACAGGTCTCAAAGGAATGTTTTAGCTTTCTATGGCTAAATATTTGACAGTTTTCTTGCAGAAATGCTTTTCCTGAGTAACACTTCATAGAAATTCAACAAAAAGGATTTATACTCCAAAGTTATAAAAGCCAAAGCCACATGAACTGTAATTATTTCAGAAACTAAGTGGCCATCAACATTTGTATATCCAGTCTTTGTTGTTTTGTTCTAGCACTATACACTGTCATTATCTGTTCTTTCAGCAGTATTAAAAGGCTTTACAAACTGCTGATACTCAGTCATTTGCTCTTCAGTGAAGCCAGAAAGCATTACAACATTACCGGACCACGTCATATATCAAAAGACACTTAGCTACCGCAAAAGAGGGCTCCTGATGCCAGACAGATGACATTATTTAGCTATTACTCACATCTGCTAATTTTTAGGAGACCCCTAAGAGTTCATGAATCCCAAAACAAACCCAAAGCCTCTGTGGAATAATTATCAGATTATGTATTCTTTAGCTTGCATTATTTAACAATGTTTCTGCTTTGAATTCAACAAATCCTATATAGCTTAATCATTTCATAAAAGCTTGAGAATGTTGATGCTCCATAGATGCATTTTCAAATGCGACAGTTTTTCTATCTCACAAAGTACTTACAAGGGTTGCAAAAACAGTGTAACCGGAGAGTTTTCATGTCACAACATTCAGATTTCACCATTTGCAATAGAGGGAATCAAATCCCTGGTGCTTAATTATAAGGCTCAAATCACCTGCTACATTTTACTATTCTAATACTGATCCCAACAGAATGTAGAGTGATACCCTAACCATCTTTCCCCCTCTGATGACTGTACCCATACAGCCCAAGCTAGTACTTCACTGGTCACTTGATAGAGTCACTGAGATTTTAGTGCAGTTTGTTAAAAACTGAAGTTACTCCGCCTAGTAAGTGTAGGGCAAAATCTTTTAGTTCTCTGTCCTTAGACTTATACGTGCTAGGCTAGGTTCTGACAAAACCAGGGCCACTGTCCTCAACTCTTCAGCCAGTTACACTGGCTTCTGGTCCACTGCTATATGTCTCTGCCCAATTTAATTTCATCAGTAGAATGCTACAGGTTCTGGAAGGTTATGGACAAGTATCCCCTTCCAGCTGGCTCAATTAAAGGAATTAATAAGAGTTAAACAGGTAAAATAGCAAATAAGTTATTTAGCTGGCTCTCATAGGAAGGCTATACCATCCAGGGAAGGTCAGCAGGGAAAAAGTCAGGCAAGCTGATAGGCTGTAAGATCTTTTGCTGTATCAGTTGCTTGAAGAACACCCATCTGTTATGGTATCATAAAAAGAAATTACTTCATACCTGCTGTTTATTGGTAATGTACAAATAAGGCCAAGTGTATTTGCTGTATGAAATGTCACATACTGTGTCATAGAAGGCTTTTCACGTCCTGTCATGGCCACTCCCCTTTCAAAATAATGAAGTTAAAAAAAACACAGACACATATATGGATCCTCCTATCAGGGTAGACTGGTACAGATGAAGAGAGCTTGACAAAAATCAACAAGAAAATTATATTAAATAACCTGAACCTAATTCCATCAGTTTTCATATACCACTACAAACACAGTCTCAAAGACACCCAGTGATAACAAATGATATCCTATCTCAGTAATGTCAATAGGCATTCTGCCACTAAATTCAATTAAGACACAACTGCATCCAAACACGTTCCTCAAATCAAATAAGGTTATTATTACATGGTTGAATACAAGTACTAAAGGAGCTAAACACCGTGGTACAAAGCGGGTGCCCCCTGGAAACAAAACAGAGGTTATGCTGAACTAATGTGCTTTAAATTCAGGAGAGGCACCCAGGTCAATTATGTGCTTTCCTGTGGTCTGTGAAAAGAGAGCAGGGTGCAACAGAGCACCTGAGAGCAAAGGTGCCGTGCAAACCCCATCTCACAGGCTCCACAGAGAAGTGACTGTCAGACACAGCACGTCACAAGCTGTTAGTGTACTAGACAGACAGGGAAGGTAACCCCATTCATAAAGAGAGATAGGTGTTGACACCTGTCAAGGTTCAATTGCACCTATACCGCATATTGCACTTTACAGTCTATTTGTGTCCTAAGCCTTTGTTCTCTGCAACCTTTCTCTCAAATGATCACTTCTCTATGTAACATCTCCTCTTGAAGGTTCCCTGCAGCCCTGAGGGCAAGATCTAAGGTCTACAGCAGAGACCTCCACCAAACAAGAGGCATAGAAGAAGAGCTGAAGCTTTGTAAGAAGAGATGATGTGCTGGAGCCGCAAGAAGAATCACGGGTGCAGGAACAGTTGCTGTTACAATCTGCAACTCAGTGTTTGAAATATTTGATTATTTTTCCAGGGAAGAAAACCTTGTTCTTGGCTGGTTAGGTCGTTCATTGCAGGATGCTACGCAACTCTGGGATTATTCAGTAACTTGATGAACAACCTGAAACTGTCAAATACTGTAACCTGAGACTACCAAGTACTGTACGCACAAGCCACAAGATCCTACTTGAACACCTTGGAACAAAACCAGAAACAATAGGCAGAGGCTTCTGAGCATTGAATGCCAGAGTCGTAAGCATTTAGCTCTAGAGAAGAATCCACATTGTTGGTTTGGGCATCTACGTGTCCTATTACACTGAACACAAAAAGACACAGATGCTTGTGCACAGTATTCAGGACAGCTAACAATCCCAGTGAGGAAATGCCTACCACAGCCAACAGAAACTACTGAAAAAATTTCAATTCTGTATTTCTCCTCAGAGTTCAAGGTACTGTTGTCTCAGTATGAAACCAGAAAAGAGAGCTGAAAACCTGTTGTGCAGTCATAAGGCTGTACCGTGACTTTTAGTATGGAAGAAGGATGCAGTAATGCTTTGCACAGTAGCATGGTAATGCAGCTATGGAGTAGGAGAAACCTGGATGCTAAGCTCTTTCCAGTTCAGGCCGAAGCTAGCAAAAGGCCATAATCCCAAGGCTCTGCTGAAACTGGTTCATACTGCAGTCAATAAAATGTAAGCAACTGCTTCTAGAAAGTATATAGAGCAAAGTAGTACTCTCAGTACACTATCTTCCAAAGTCTAGGTATCTTCTCGTGTAAGGCTGACCTCTAATAGGAACCCAACACAGAGATACAGTAGTTGCCGTTTTGTGGAAGCTATTTCTGATCCTTAGGAGTGCTCAGTCACACTTGATAAAGAGTAGATCCTGATACAGCATGTTTGTGAGAACAGTAAACCTAAGCATCCTCCCTGGACCTTTAAGTAAGATGAGCAGTTAAACCTAGTGAAAAACATCTTTATTCAGTTTGATATGGCACTATAAACATTCAGAGTTTTAAGTAACTTTTTTTGTGGATCTTCCCTTTTTAAGTACTGAAATAAAGCTCTTCATATTACAGGAAAGATATGGATGTGCTGGAATATGTCCAAAAAAGGGTCACAAGGATGATCAGAGGGCTGGAGCACCTCTCCTATGAGGACAGACAGAGAGTTGGGGTTGTTCAGTCTGGAAAAGAGAAGGCTCTGGGGAGACCTTATTGTGGCCTTCCAGTATCTGAAGGGGGCCTACTGGAAAGCTGGCAAGGGACCTTTTAGGCTGTTGAGTAGTGGTAGGGCTAGAGGGAATGGATCAAAACTAGAGGTGGGTAGATTCAGATTAGACATTAGGCAGAAGTTCTTTACCATGAGGGTGGTGAGACACTGGAACAGGTTGCCCAGAGGGGTGGTGGAAGCCCCATCCTTGGAAGTTTTTAAGACCAGGCTGGATGGGTCTCTGAGCAACCTGGTTGAGTGGGAGGTGTCCCTGCCCATGGCAGAGGGGGTGGAACCAGATGATCTTTAAGGTCCCTTCCAACACTGACAATTCTATGATTCTCTATTAAAATAAAATTGCTTAAATTCTCTCAAACTTCACCAT
>JANVCC010000010.1:29644926-29816953 GCA_025345505.1 Todiramphus chloris collaris | reverse complement strand
ATTCAGCTTAAAAAGCTCACTTATAAAGTAAACTAAAAACCAATAGCAGCGTACATGTGAAAATGTTGAGAATCACAATTGCATTTCACACCAGATACTGTTTTGGGGGAACTGTATAAGGAACGAAAGAAGATTCAGTTGTTAATGTAGAAGAATAACTCTTTTAGGGTTCCCATTAAATCCCACAGCTTTTAACATCTGAAGGCTGCAGGAATATTTTGCATCTTTCCAGCATTTTATATAAGCTAACCGAATTAATGAATGTTTCACTAACCAAAGATCCAAACTGCTACATCTAAAACACTTTTCCACATTCCTCAATCATCTCATTGTTCTGGAAAAGGTTCCAAAGGCCCCAAAAGAACAAATTGCTTTTCAACAGCAAATACTGCGCCAGCTGGGCCAAGGAGACATGGAGCAGCAAAAACAAAAAAAAAAAAAAAAAGGTAGTTAAAATATACTGTAAGAAACTTAATCCATTTACTTTTCATGAACTGAAACAGTCTGATTCTCCAAGGCTCTGTAAACAGCCCAAGGCAACTAATACTGTCTGTTCTCTAAGTATATGACTAACGTGAAAGAACAGTTGCTGTATATTAGTCTCTATCACCATTCAAGATACAGCTCTATCTCCTAACCTTTACAACTGCTTGAAAGAAGAAGGGGTGGAAGCATACTATCCTGCTGCTGTTCTAGATGGGAAGGAGTTTTGATACCTTCAAAACCTCTGTGGCCTGAGAGCTACCACTTAATAGAGAACTGGAGAAACTTATCTTTCTCATAGTTGAAGTTTGTTCAGACATGATGGTAGTAGGCTGTTTAAAAAAAGAACAAAACAAAACACCTACAGGGTTTGTCTTCCTTTCAACAGTTTTCTCTCTTCTCTGGCTGGAAAAACATCTATTCCTGCCAGCCAAGCATCCATTTTCTTTTGAAGTACTTCCTGAGAATTTAATTGCCCAGTAAATTGCCAACAAAACTTTCAAGTTGTAGACCAGCCCTGAGAGACTCCAGAGGGAACAGCCTGAAATGCTTAATTCATCTTTCCAGAGTCAGTGAGGATGGCAGAGTTGCTCTACAGGCCTCCAGCCATAAAAATCAATTTTTGACTGGATGAAGTTCAGTGAGCTAAATACAGCCATATACAGGAGGTAGAAGTTCCCACCAAATACAATCTGAAGTTCCACTGGGGCAATGCTTTGGAGAACTGGAGAGTTACTCAGATAATTAGAGGCTCTAGCTACGTAAGCGCTACAACTCCAGTCTGAAAATGTTTCACATTTGAAAAATGTGTTTCTTAGAAAACCTAAACTTCTACAGTTTAGTCCCCCCTACACAGTTCTTTCATTCTTGGCAGGTCCTCCAAATCAAATACATACCATATATTTCAAGTTGACAAGGTTCAAATGATAACACAACATAAGAAATGCAGTGAACAGGAGTACTAAGTTACTAAAATATTTTTGTTAGTAGCTGAAAAGATTGTAGATTCTGTTTCAAACATTCTCAAATAATTTTTCATAATAAAGCAAATGGACTCAAAATTCTCACAAGACGGGAAATATGAAGATTAAAACAGAGTTTTTCTTTTTAAAGAAAATGCCAAGTAACTGTAGCAAAAAAACCTAGAAGTGACGACATCATTTCACAGTACTGTAAACTATGTACCTTGTGCAGTTCTGGAAACTCTTATCTGTCAGGAAAACATAAATTGAGCTAACACTGAATGACAGTAATGCTGAGTGGGGTATGAATAATATATTTAATTGTTGTCGTTCTCATGAAGGGCTAAGCTTAAATGCATTATTTAATTTTTAATTCAAGCTTTTTGTATACAAATTCATACTAGACACACTACTTTAATAGCTCAACTACTATTTCTATATTTTATTTCAGGATCTTCGTATCATTTTCTACTGCTTTTCCCACTTCACTGAGAAGCTTCTCCCATTAAGTGCACTGTAATTCAATTGTACTTCAACTTCTAATTTAAAGTTCAAATTGTTACCAATTTCTTACTCAGTCTACCACCCAGAAGAAGACTCATGCTAATTTAATAGTTACATGACCTGATGGCCCTGTGATTAGCATACATCCGTTTTTAGTCCCAATGTCTGCTTGGGTTTCTAGCAGTAAAACTGAGCAATGCAACTTCAGTTTGGAAGTCATGGTTTTTAAAGATCCTTCAAGAAGTGTTAATTTAAAGAACTGTTTTTCTTATATAGTTTCTATATTTTAATCTCAGTTAATATCTCTAGGAAAAAATATTTCTCTAAAGAAAAAAATTAGCCCCTTCATTACCATCTTCAGCCTTTCTTTTGATCTATCAATTTATCTCTGTATCTCTCAATTTCTTGACATAGCATGTACTATTTTTTATTATTATTCTTATGATGCACTACAGATGATGTGAAATCAATGAGATTTCAAAGTATATATCCATGGTCAAACAGTATTGAAAAATGACTCAGAAATGATTTCATTTTAGGAATGGGACTGTCTGATATCCACCAAGTAATTCTCAAACATGTACAGCACCTGTTGACCCAAAGGGCACTGTGGAAGCCTACAAAAGCAAAAAGTACCTCTTATGTTTGAAAAAGACAGTCAGGAAGGAACAGAGACACAAAGAGCGACACAGAAAGAACATGAAAGTCGGGGAGGTTCTCTGATCCATTACTGATCAGGTTTTCAATCTTCCACTGGTATCCAGAAGCGAGAAACCACATTATATGAACAGAAATCTTGTGGCTTCAAGATTGCATCTCTCTCTCCTTCACACAGATACATACACACAGTGAAATGTGTGCTGTTTACAGTAAAGTGATTTAATAAACTGCAAGTTTTCTTGCAGGAAAAACCTTTGGCATCTATCTCTTCCTTGTAGGCATAAAGTTCATTAAGAAGAATCTGTGTTAGACCTGCCTTGAATGGAAAGCAGAACGACATACATTGAACACATTACCACTTCTTGTTTATCCAAAATCTACAGGTTTATACTATCACAATATAAGTACTAAATATACTATAACAGAACTCATACATAAAATAGCATGCACCAGAAGTTATAGACATTGCATTTCTTGAGATACAAAATGAGATTCCTAAAATACACTTTTTCAAATAGTCAAAGACCTAAGAACGAGTATTTTGTTAAAGTAAGTAAATAAAATAAAAACCAAACAAACACACATCCATACCCTGGCACCCACATATCATAAAAGAAGCCTGTGGTCTGCTGCTGGACTTATTTTTAAGCAACCAAGCAAATCCCCAGCTTCTTAGAAACAAATCCATACATTCCAGATACCTCTTGACATGCTACCCAATCCATAGTGCTGATAACATGAACATCTTGTTCCATAGATGAACACATAGCTCAATCAATAATGCACAAATGACTGTCTTAAACTTCTACAATATGATTTACTTGAAAGAAAGAATTCAAAATTAATATGAAGTGTTACACTGTATCAGTCACTTAAATATTCACTGCATTTAGCCTAATACACTCCCGTTGCAAAACACTAGAAAAAATAATCAGATATTTAAGGGTTACCTATACTCCTCTGCAAAAGGAGATCAGCCTTCCAGAAGGCTGAAGCCCTCCAGATGTTGAAAAGCACCACATTTGCTGCCTGTATTGTACCCATTACATATTATTGATGCATAAATCTGTACAGCTCATCCAGTTCTATTATGCCTGTTCATTACTTTTACTGGCTTCTATAGATTTATAATAAACTCAAGAAACAGCATCTTCCCTCCTTTTTATTATAAACAGTAATAAAAAATACTGACTTAAGCTATCCCTCTTCATGATGAACTGTTATCCTTTATATCCTGCTGTAATCCATTCCAGTGCTCTTTTCCTAACTGAATTTTTAAGCTTTTGTGTCATACAGCATCACAGGTTTTTCTGAAGTCTTGATTTTTGCTTCGTCTTTGTTTACTACTACACACTCCTGAAAATGTATGCATAAGCTTACATGTTGGCAAAGCATTTCATAAAAAAATTTCAGCATTTCCAAGCCTTCCTCCTGACAGAGCCACAAAGGAAGGAAGGAAAAAAAAAAAAAAAAAGAGGTGGTGTTCTGGGATTTCATTACAAAAAGTCTTGGCACAATGCTGCAGTCTTTTTTAGTACTATGTTTCTTTGACCATTTCTTATGTTTACATATGCTATAAAATATTTACTAAAATTAGACTTTAAATAAGTACGCATAAAGCTTCCCAAAGAACAGTAACATAGTATTTTATAAACTACTGAGTCAGGGTTGTGCCAAAGCTTTTGTACATTCCCCAGACCAATCCCTAAAGTCACAGCGGAAGGAAGGCTACAGGAAGCACAGTGCCTGGCTTCTTCAAGGTAGAGCACAAAAAGATAAGAGGCAGAGGTCGCAAGTCACAGCAAGGAAAAGTTCAATCAGACTTCAATTAAAAAAAAAAAAGTAGCTGATGTACTTAGAGAACTTTTTATTTAAGGACATACTAAGTTGCCCAGAGATGATGTAGAATCTCCACCTTTTTTTAAAAGCTGAATGGGACAAAGCCCTGAACAATATTCTCCGATTCTGAAGTTTGCCTTGCTTTGAACAGGCAGTTGGACTGGATGACTCCCAGGCCCACCAGGTGACCTCAAAAATGAAATTATTTTATTATTCTATAACTGCATAAATTGAAGAGTCTTTAAAGATAAAATTAAATATATTGGCCATACAGAACAGTTGCAATAAGTAAAAGCATGTGCATAAATTTCATCTAATGTTCCACTGAGGCATCATTATTTTATGGGGGAAGTTATTAACTATATAAAACCTCACTGTCTTCCAAACTTCAGGAGGACTGAAGTCACAACTGAAAGCTATATGCACTCATACAAAAAAAATATATATATATTCAATTTAAGCATTCTTTCAGATTTGTAAAAACAGTTTATGGTAGCCTTTACTGTTCCATTAACTCTCTCCTATCCCTCCCTCATGTTTCAGTACAAAACAAAGATATGGACAAGCTGGTGGTAATGTATTAACTGAAGGAAAACCAGGTGGAATCTAGTACGTTTTTTATAATTAAAGCATGCTAAGCTACAGGGAGTACTGTCAACCACTAGGAAACTTTCAACTGAAAAAACCAGCATTTGTGTTAAAGAGAGCCCCTTACCTTGGCTTTTGTTTCTGTTTGGTGATATAACAAAGATGCTTGACTGATTAATTGCATGTTTAATTTAGAAGTATGCAAGTGACTTCACCAATGTTTCAAATGGTTTAAATTGCTCCAGAAAAAGAATACTTCCCGAGTTCCCAATAAATAAATTGAGCGGTGAAGTGCTTCCAAGCTCAGGCAGGCTTTCTTACTACTGGAACTGGCCCAAGCATGAAAAAAAGAACATCTGGTATGTGGTTTTCTTTCCCAGTTTGTACACTCAACAGTATGATGTTTTTAAATAAAACTCTTGAACTACAAGCTAGTTTTGAAAGATAGAAAAGGTGCAGTCATGTATTGCTGGAGAGCAAAGCTTTGAGATCCTTTGGGTGTACTAAGATCTCTCAAGCACAACCAACCTGAAACACAGGAGGTTCCCTTTGAACATCAGGGAATGCTTGTTTACTGTGAGGGTGACCAAGAACTGGCACACGTTACCCAGGGAGGTTGTGGAGTCTCCATCTGTGGAGATACTCGAAGGCCATCTGGACAGAGATTTGGGCAACTGGCCGTAGGTGGCCCTAACTGAGCAGGGTGGTTGGACCAGACGATCTCCAGAGGTCCCTTCCAACCTCAACCATTCTGTGATCCTGTAACCAAGCATTATGTTATGGGTCAAAACATTTGTAAATAAATGTAGCTAACTGAAAAGCTGTTTTAAGGGTGCATATATTTATTCTGATAAAATAATTCTGTATGGTAACAGCAAAGTATGTTAACTGAATTTTCAAAGAGTTTTAGCTTTTTTCCGTAGTTTCAATACCAAAAAGCAACAGTAATAAAATATTTCTCCGAAAGCTGACCACTGCATACTACCAGCTAGTATATTTAAAAATGAACAATAGTGAAAATGGGTGCAACAACATTTTCAGAGAAGGTATAATAATTCTAACACGATTAAGAGAACTGGAAAGAAAGAACAGCTTAAAGGAGCAGTGTGATTCATAGGTTGAAGTTCCACAACCAGCAACAGTTCCCCGACTCGCTATTCCCCCTGATTTCTACTTTCTACTGCCTTCCCTCTCCTTGTTAGCACTTATACACCAGCTCTTTTTTGTGCTTGCACACATTTGAGTGGACATACAGGTAGGCAAATGAAATTAATTGAAACAGACTACCAAAAATTGTGTTCCTTTTTAATTGCATCAATTCCCATTCATTAAACAACTACACTGTTAATCCGACTAAGGTATCCAAGCACCTAAAATCAGTTGGAATAAATCCATGTCTTAATATTTGTTACTGTCTTCTATGTTCTACAGTCAGACAGGGTATTAACAAATGCATAAGCAGCAAGGAACAAAAATACGGCACTCAAACATATTCCCCAAGGTCTTTCACCACTTCTTCTCTCACAAAGCTGAAAGCTCAGAAAGCTTTCAAAGACAGAAAAGCATAGAATGAAGACTGGCTTAAAGTTTCCTTGCCCTTCTTTCATTACCTCCCCTCCCCTTTTAATAATAGGTTAAAAAGTAAGAAGTTATAAAATGTTTGCTTATGGCGTCTTTGGTTGCATTCAAGATTGCTGCAGGAACTGACTTAAATTTGCAATAACGCATGTAGTGTAAAACTGATACTCCCAAGTCATTGACAAAAGCTCTTGTCAAATGACTACGTGTCAATAATTGACCCTTATAAATTTTGTACATATAAATATAAACTGAGGATTATATATTTTCCTTACTTACTGTCCTTTTTCAGCACACTGAAAAAACACTTTTCAAGAGAGCTTAAAAAGGAAGATCTGAAGACAGAAGTCCATTTAACTAGATTACATATGAGGAAATCGGAGATGGTAAAATGAGAAAAAAATGGGCAAAACTTAACATTTTATACGAACATTGCCGTTATCCTAGAAACCACGCACTTACTACATCTGGGCAGGATTTAGTGGAACTTGAGTGGCTGTGATCCCTAAGTCCAACCACCTTTGTTTAAAACTCTATTCAGCTGTAAATGACTTCATGAAACACACCAGGTTATTATAACTAAATAAAAGCTTTGGAAGATGTATTTAACCAACTCATGTTTTTCCACAAAAGAAACTAGTAGTGTTCCCTTCCTACAGCCCTCCCTTTTCCAATCCACTAAAAATAGATTTACATTCTCGAATAAGAAGCCCTTTTCATCATCTCTTTGCTGATGTTAAAAAAACTATACATTACTGAAATATTCTTCTATTTTCTAGATGATTTCTCCTGGCAAGTTTCCCAAATTCAAGCAGATGATACACCAGTCCTGTTAGAATGAGGACACACATTTTTCACAATCAGTTTTACCAAGAGTAATGTAAATTTGAAAAATTTTACTTCTATTACTCTATTATAAATAATTCCTCTGATTCCTACCAAGTAGAAGTTTTCTTTCTTCAACCTGTTTATCTTACAGGAAACAGCTGGTAAGACACTGTGACAAACCTTTTTTTTGGTCTTTATTTTTTACTCTGTCAGCAGGTGGTTTTATTAGTAAGGACAACAAGGTAGAAACATACACAAATCGTTACATACACAGTGTCGACAATAGTTATGTTGCAGACTTCACATCACTTGGAATACTTTCAAACTTCACAATGTTTAAAAGACTACTCTTCACACTTTTAAATATACAGCATTAAAGTAGCATCATTTTAGAAACACACATACGAGTCAGCCAAAGCAAAACTGACGATATTGTTTTAAACAAGCCTTGAACTGGGGAGACACTGATTTCATGGCACAACCCTGCCAGCAGCACCTGCTGGGACTGAGACACTCTGAGCAGCTAATGGCTGGCTGGGTGGATGACAGTAGAGTAGCAGATGTTGTTTATCTTGACTTTTGCAAGGCTTTTGACACTGTCTCCTATAAAATCCCCATAGACAAAAATGATGAAGTACAGACTAGACAAACGGACAGTGAGATGGGCTGAAATGTGGCTCAACTGCCAGGCTCAAGAGGGTTCTGATGAGCATGAAGTCCAGCTGTAGGAAAGTCACTGCTGGTGTACCCCAGGGGTGAATGCTGGGGCCTGCACTGTTTAACCACTTCATTACTGAGCTGGATGACAGGACAGAGTGCACCCTCATTAAGTTTACTGATGATACAGACTGGAAGGAGTAGCTGATACACCAGCTGGTTGCACTGGCATTCAGCAGGACCTTGAAAAGCTGAGTAATAAGCTGACAACAATCTCATTAAGCTCAGCAAAAGGAGCTACAAAGTGCTGCACCTGGGGAAGAATAACCCCAGGCACCACTACAGGATGGGGGATTACTAGATGGAAGGCAGCTCTGCAGAAAAGCATCTGGGGGTCCTGATGGACTCCAAGTAGACCATGCACAGGCAGTGCACCCATGCAGCAAGGAAGGCCAATAGCATCTGGGGTTACATTAGAAAAAATGTTGCCAGCAGTCAAGGGAGACAATCCTTCAGCCTCTCCTCAGCACTGGTTAAGACGTCTTTGGAGTGCTGCATGCACTCGTGGGTTCCCCAGTACAAGCAAAACATAGGCACCCTAGAGTGAGTTCAGCAAAGAACTGCAAAGATGGTTAAGGGAATGGAGTATCTAACATAAGTAGCGAGATTGAAAGATCCAGGACTTGAGCCTGGAGAAGAGAAGGTTCAGGGAGATTTTATCAGTGTGTGTAAACACCTGACAGGGGGTAGAGGTAAACAAACACTTCTTGGTGGTGCCCCATGACACCCCAGAAGAGGCAATGGGCACAAATTAAAACAGACAAAATTTTATCAGAACAGAAGAAAACACTTCTGACTGTAAGGGTGGTCAAGCACTCAAAATCAGTTGTCTGAAGAGCAAGCTGCTCTAGTTGATCCTGCTTTACGCAAGGGAGGTGTTGGACTGGATGATCTCCAGACATCCTTTCCAACCCCATGTATTCTGTGTTTCTTTGAGAAAGAGAGAAAAGGAGAGCAGCTACATCTCAGTAACATGGACTATAGACTTACCATCAGTTTTTTTCTCTGCACAGACCAAGACTTCAATAAGATAAAATATTTCCCCTGCACATCAATTGCCTGTACCCAACTGCATTATATGAAGGCAAGTTGTTTATTAGACTTCAGAAAAGCCTCATTGTGCAGAGACAAGAAAACAAGTTAGTTTTCTCTCCCCTATATTTCATGACACTCAATCTCTATGTTAGTTCTGGAGAGTTAAGACAACATATTTGTTTTCACCAGTCAAATAAAATTGTCTCTTACAATGTTCACTTGTATCAGCAAACACTCACCACTTACATAAATGGAACTTTAGTTTCTTTGCCTCCCCTCCAGCCAGTACTCAAGCTGTACAGCTAATTTAACCAAAAATGGGTTAATGGTAAGTCATCCTTCTGTAATGCCTGCTCTCTCACATCAATATATTGACACTTTTGTTTTACAACCTTAGGAAAAGTGAGAGGAACCAGGAGAACATCACAGAGAAATGCCAGAATATCTCACTTATGAGAAACAAGCACCTGTGCACTGACCCAATTAGACATTCAAACACTTGTCACTTCAGAACTGGCTGGTTGTCACTCATCCAAGTAGGCCCAGGGGATGTATTGTATGGTGACATTCTCTGACAGGAGAACTGAAGCTATGGAGGCAATGAGGGCACAGTGATAGGGTGCCAGGATCCTGGTGAGTGAGCGCAGCCAGCAGCAAAGCAAAGAACGTCAGAGCTTCCTTAACTTGGTTACCATCCAAAAAGTCTTTCAGAGTCTTCAATGGTTACGTTTTTGGGTTTTTTTTTTTTTAAACAGTCTAGCTTAAAAAAAACCCTTACAGTAACAGTCCTCTTTATGCAAAGCTACATTTAACTCTTCAGTGACTAACACAAGAACCATTTCAGAAGAGATCTCTAGAAGATTAAAAAAAACAAACCAAAACTTCATTGCAGGGAGAGGATGCACTACATGTTACCTTTAGAAACACCACCAGCACATAGTTCAGAAGTCAAAAAGTTTCAGTGCCCATCTCCTCCCTTTTCTGTTTTAAATCTATTGATGCTTTCTGATGCTTCTTGAACACAGAAATGAAGGATAAAACACTGTGCAGTTATCCACGCCTACACCCTATAAAAGATAGAAAAGGTCTGTTCTAGTACACTGTACACAATACTGTATTCAAGACCCAAATCAGATTTTTCATTATAAAAAAATCAGATATTGAACACAGATGACTATTCAGCAGCTACTACTGATTGCAAGTAAGGATACCTTTGTTCTTATGCTGAAAGATTATGCAGTTCAAACAGAGGAATAGGGAGGGGTTGGAGAAGGACTGAAAAAAGAAAAAGAATCAAAGCTTACTTCAAAAGTTCCAAAACAGGCATTTTAACCTTAGGACCCAAACCATGAGAGCAAAGAATTCAGAATGTCACTATCGCCAAATCATATAGGCTAGAAGAAAAAAACCTTCTAGTTTTCTGGTACAAAACAGTTCATGTTCCTTCTAAGTCCATTTTTCCAGACTCATGTTTTTTTACTAATTGACTTGTCCCTCTGTTCTCTCCAGTAAGGAACATCAGGGATAATTAAGCCTGCCTTCAATTATGTGAAGCTATGAAATACTTCTGGCTGCTTTTCCAGTGAACATACTTGATATGCGCCCCTCAGTTAAAAAAGCTGAGGTGACTTTTTAAAAACTGTATTAATCACAAACAACTTACACAGAAACCAACCTGGAAATGCTGGTAATTGCAGAACACACTATATGACTACGCTGATAGCACTTAATAGAAAATGAATAAGAAATAGAAACTTAATGGATAGAAACTTCCTATCAGTAGTTGGGTGGTTTTTTTTCCCCAGTTAACACAGGAAATTAAAATTCAGAGGGAAAAAAATTCTTACCTTTGAACAGATAGCTTCAGAACACAATGCTTTATCTCTTTTTCTACTTTCTTTTCTCCTAGATGACAGGTCTTTATGTTACTGCCTTGCCTGAAAAAATATTATACAACTTGAAATATTTGTAGAGGACAATAATTAAGTTCACTGTTAAACTACAACAAATACATTGGAAATAGCTGCAATATAGGTGCAATACTCAATCCAGTTAAGTCATGTGAAATGGTATTTTAACAGGAACTAAATGTTGGGCTAAAAAAAACCCAAAACCAACAGAACATGAAGCATTAGAAACCAAAGCTCCCTAGGCTTCAAAATCATGTTTTGCATTTAGCTCTCTAAAATAATACAGACAGTCACATCATATCAAAGCAGACTACCCATATAATCATCCACATTCACAGTGTCATAAGCAATAAACACTCAGTGCCTTGCAAAGCTTGAACAAGCCAACAGGAAAACCTAACCACATCTTCATAATGTTCAGTAATCTAACTTAAGGCCCACCAGGCACCCCTGTCTCCTCAGGACCAAACACTTCAGTGCTCTGTAAGACACAACAGCCCAAGCTTCTAAGCAAGCTATTGGAAAAGGTGACAGCATCTTAACAGCAAACCTCTACTGCAAGAAAAGCCTTTGGTCATAGCACTTGCCTGAGAGATCGATCTGGGCTTATAGTCAACTTGTAAACTCCCTGATCTCTCAGTTTCTAGGAAACTACCCTTAATTCTAGTTGAGGGGTGGGACAGACAACCGCCTCCCTCCAAACTGAAAGCATAATACAATGAAAGATGAAACAGAAGGAGAGGTTTTGTTTTGAGTTCAGTTGCTGCCTTCATTTATTCACAAGAATTATTCCTCTCTTCTCTTACTCTTAGTTACTTGAAACCCCGACTTTAAACAGACTGGCGGTTTTGTTGAGGAGGTTGCTTATTTTTCCATGGTAACACGTGTGGAGTTGAACTTTCAAGTGAGGAAGGTTATAGCAGGATCATGAATTTTGAAAGTGAGCTTTAAAAAAATTTTAACTGAGGATTTCGCTTACAGGCTGTTAATTTTATAATACATGTTGCTCATCTGCAAACTCAGCTAAGCTTGCTAGTAGATGTAGTCTTTGTTTCAGTGAACTGGAGATGAAGTGAATAGCAACAGATTATCATCACCTGTTATTTTATATACTGCACGTAAAAGTATACATTTTATCTGTAGAAAAGTAACTAAAATTCTTCATTTACTTGTAATTGCAAATTAACACTATTTTGTAAAGTAAAACAGGAGAGACTAAAAAGAAAAATCTCAATTTACAACAGCAATACAATAATAACAGTTTAATTTCACATCAAATTAATAACACAATAGTACAATTTGACTATACCTTTAAAAGCCTTTTTATTGTTAACTTAGTCTGACAATTGGCAAACCCCTAACTATTGACCAGAACTGTCTTGTAGTTGTCTCTTCGAATAACAAACACTTCTCATAAATTGCTCTCTATCGTGGTCTTTCAAATCAACTTGTTGCTCTTACATAACAAAACGCTGGAAAGAATTCATTTTCTCCGTAACTTTAGGAGTTTGGCATATATAATGTTATTTCACAGCAGTGAAATTCACATTGTAATTCACTTCATTGCCTTCATCTTTATTCTGGCACTCAAATACCTTCCTACCCAACACCTCTGTATTCCGCTGGAACATCTGCCCGCAAACAAATGGAACTTTGATGAACCAAAGTCAATGCAGAACTCGCATTCAGAATTGCTACATGCATGCAACTCTTAACTGACCAAAACACTTAACTATGGCAATGATCACATATTTTCTACTATATACATTTACCCTGCCATTCACACTGCCTCCTGGCTGCTTCAGTCCACAAGCTCACTTGTCTCAAAGACAAAACCAAAGCACACTTTGGGTACGCTCCAGCCCAGGGACTCTTCCAAAGGGCACTATGGGTAAGATTATGCAGGTCTTGATTCTCCACTCCAAACTGCCCTGCAGTTCTCCCTTGCAAGGCACTTCATCCTCAGTTGTACACTCAGTTGCCTCTGTACAACACTCCAAAGCACATGCCACCAACTCGCACTACTAGGCTGCAAAATCACTGCTTTGATGGGCTGCAATACAGCTCTTACTGTTTCAGACACTCTCAACTAAACCCACTAACTAGCAGCGCTGAAGCGTGATGTAAGAACATCACAGTTCACAGATGAAACTCAGATTAAGTTGGAGGAGTATGGCCAGTCTATTTTATAAGAAACTAATTTTGAGAGATACTACATCTGCAACTTAACCTCTTCACAGTCCATGATCAGATTTTTTTGCCATGTTATTTATTATTCACTGATAGCCTCTTAGGAAGGAGCTTAAAACAAGCTTGAAACTTCAAGGAAATCATGCTTGTGAGGATTTCTGTAAATTGTGTACAGAAGAACACCTGACCATCTGAAAAATCAACTCCGGTATAATGAAGAAGCCGTCTTAGAAATTTTATTTTTATTTAAGTTTGCTTTCTTATTCACAATGCTAAGTGCATTAAAGGGATAGTTTGAATGGATTGGTGGCACGATTGTATAGAAGCCGACAGGTCAAGTCGCACACATGTCATTCGAGACAAAAAAAAACTCATGTCCAAAAATGTAAATCAGTAACCAGATGTATGGTTTCCAAAGTGAAAGGATCATTTGTGTCCTTACAGGAAAGTCATGAGTGGGACAGTATGAACTAAAAAAATATAAATAAAAAGGAAGATAGATCAAGGGGGAGGGCAGAAAAAGATAATTTAAGAAAGACTATAGATTAAATGAAACCATTTTAAATTTATTAGATGTATTTGGGGTCATGCAATTTCTGATTTTCTGTGCATGAGTTTGGCCACTAGCATATTATGGAAATATAAAGCATACCTTTTACTTTTCTGCACCTGACCTTATGTTCACTGTGTACTTACAATTTAAAACTTTGTGAAAGAACTAAAATTTAGATAGTATTGTCACCTTACAAACTTTTCTACTCACACTGCTGATAGACTTCAGGCAAGTAAAAATTAAAATGAAAAATACATAGATTGTAATACATCACTATGCAAAAGTTCAAACGTAAAAAAATGCTAAATGGAGGAAATTAATTTTTTTATAATGTAATTGGCCAAATGGTTTTACACAACCCACATTCAAAATACTCACTGAAAAGTTTAAGACACTTTAATGTTACTGATGTTCCCTTAAAATGCAATAGAATGAGAAAATATGCAGCTTTCTTATAAAATTAATACATGTGTTCACACACACAGATAATTCAGTGTCCTTTCACTTTATAGTGCTGCAGAAAGTTACTTAATATAAAACATTGCCAGGGGACCTGGAAAAACATTTGCTTTATGACATACAGAATTTATTTAGTGTATTATGCGCAGTTTCATGCAATCCAGTACTGCAGAGCTCCATTATTCACCCTCATGTCATTTCTTCTTTCAGAATGAAGGACTGATGAGAAGCCCTCGGAAAAGGAGAAATTACCCTGTTGGTTGATGAAGGCAGTGATCCATCTTTCTGTCATATCTGAGTTACTTCTGGTAGTGCTCAACCCCAGATAATTCTGACAAAATAATAACGGAAAAGAATATCCTGGATACACACCAGAAATAACTGTTTAGTTTTCAATTTCTTAAACACACATCCTCATGAAGATACTTCCTATGGCAAGTAGTCCAGCCTACATTAAATTAACATCCGTAAGAACGATGTGTTAATTTTACACATATAATAACCAAAACAGAATATAAATGTCATTTGATCTTTTACATGTTGCAGTCATGCCCTTCCTCCATAGATCCAAAGTATAGTTGCACTGAATTAAATTCCTAGACTGTTAACCAAAGTTAAATGTTTTCGTAAGTTACACAGAATAGGTTTATTCTCCTCTTCTGAGGTTTAAACCTCATTTTCTCAGGTTACTTTATACCAGTAAATCAAACTAAGGTACACAAACCTCAACTGTGTAAGTGATTGTTAAGAATCAGAATAGGAAAGGGAAATCAGCTGTTACCTTGTACATACAGCCATACAGTCCTCTTAGTCCTCTGTCCTTTTTTGTTGTTTTGTTTGGGGTTTTTTTCCCCCCTCTTTCTTTTTGTTAGTGAGAGGTAAGAATTTGTACCATGCTCCCCTTCATGTTGTAATCTTGACAAAACTCTGCTGTTAAGCTCTGCTGTTGCTGGACTGCGTGCAGAAGCAGATACAAGAGGAGCTGTTTCCAGCAGCCCGTCGCTTTGTCCTCAGCCCTCCCAAGCTTCTGTGTGATCAGCACAGGCTTTGTGGCCATACAATAGGGGTTAAACATTTCCATGTATTTATTTAAAAGCAGAGCTAAATCTGCTTAGCTGCATGAACTTTTTAGCAAAACGATGCTTACCGTATGAGGGTGGTTTTCCATTTAAGAGTAATTTGCTTTATCAACCAAAAAAATTATATAGTTCCTTTTCATTGTACACAGTACAAAAACAATCAAGCCAGTAAAATCAATGAAGATTTTTATCCAGATCTTACCATATCGAGAATTTTCTCCTAAGCAACTACCTGTGACTTGCTTCTCAACATAGAGCTTTAGTTTCATTTATCTTTAGCAATGGGGCCTCCATCAGCGTCTGAGAGGCAGGCCCTTGCAAAATATACTATTTGTGCTGAGTGGTGAAATTCCATTAAAAGAACAAAAATTTCATCAAAGTGAGGAATATATGAAAATGTTTTATAAGAGCGGAATGCACTCGCCCATGGTCACCAATTTCACACAACACCTACACCTCTGGACCACTTTTGCTTTCCAAAGAACTACCTTGAACCAACACCAGTACAGAACCAGGGCTTTTTTCAACTCCTGAAGAAACCCTACTCAAAACCTTTAGTTTCTGTTCTGCTACATATCCACACTAATTTCTTTTGGTTTTTGTAACTATAGTTAAAATGATTAACTTTAGTGGTTTCGCAGCTTTTTATAGGTAGCTGTCTAAGAATTCTGTCGGCATTTATTAGCACCAGCATTTGCTCAGAACAATAACCTCATCTGCTCCTTTGAAACCTATTCTGTTCCCAAGGCTTATTAGAACAATGCTTTTCTTCACAAAAGCACAGTTTCTACTTAAGAATCTGCTTCAAAGCAGATTGCCAGCGAGGTTCAGTAACGACTGCACCCACCTGACCTCTTAAACTTGCTGAAATAGAACCAGAGAGTCTTAACTGAGCTCCCACTTTACACTATGTGCCATGCTTCTGGAGATGCATGAGAAGGACTGAGCTGAGAAGGCTAAAAATTTCAGGAAAACAGAAGTTAAAATTACAGGCAATTAATTTTTGATGTGAAGATTTACCATCAAATAGTGTTGATTAGGCAAAACCTCTGCCATTTGAAGTTATTGCTCTTTAATTGCACATTTCCGACTGTAAATTCTAATGACAACAGCTGACACGAAACTGTAAATAAGAACCTACTTACTATGCAACAAACGTGGCACAATATTAAACTCTTATTTGTATTTAGTAACATTTACATCTTGTAAAATCTCAATTCTCAAAATCGCTATTTTCATGGCTTTGATCATTCCTTCTAACATGAAGTCCTAGATGAAAAAAGGCTGTTTTGCCAGTACAGTAGCTTAACCATTTGCTCCCCTCTGCCTTTGACAGCATACTATAACAAGAAATTAGGTAAAATATAACTGATCGAACAGATTTTTTTTTTTGTGTGTGTTTAACTGGGCTTAAGCAGAAACGGCTCTCAGTTTTAGAGCTCAATGACGGAGGGGCAGGGCTCATTCTGTCATCTGACTGACCAAGCCTAATCAGAATTATTTCTGCACACTGCTTCACTACAGCTGTAGATCCATTAAACACTAAATGCTCTGAAGGCCTGTTCCCCTTCAGCTTCCCACTGTGACTCCTGCTTTTCAGCCAGTAGCTACTCAGTGGGCTACTCAAAACATTCAAAAAATGGAGGTGCTATATTTAATGGACAGCTCAAAACCCATAGCAAAATCCATCACTTAACTGTCAGGATGGCAGCTATCATAATAAAACAGATTCTTTGTGATGGAGACTTAAAAAGAAGCCTTTGAACTGTTTCTCCTACCTCCCAATACATTTTGATTATATGAAGGTTTTCAATCACAGCAGCTATTTCTTCTTCAGTGGAAATAATCATGCCTGCCTCTGAAAGGCAGGAAAACATTCATTGAGATATACACTTTTTTTTTTGGTAATCATAAAATTACCCATGGCATCTTATTTTATATTTCATTACCACTTTAGTCTCAGGAAGCCTTTAAATTAATATAACTATTAGGAATGTCTTAGTGCACAATTTATGTATTAACAAGACTACTTTTTAATATATTGAACTGTTTAAGCTGAAAATCACTGATACACACATGTAGCATACAACTTCTTAGAGATCTGCTTGTTTAAAAAGATGAAAACCAGATTCTTAAAAAACAAATCTAGCAATTGTCTGATGACACTGATTATTCATCCATTTCTTTTCCACACATTTTTTGCTTTCTTTTCCAAATGTTCCCAACTCTTTCCAGACATATGACAATACTGAGGAAAAGCCATAAATCATTTATGCTTTGAGATTGAAGTCATACTCCCACCAAGACTTAACTAGTGTAATAATTAACTACGGTCTTCAAGCAGTTCAACATTTAACCTCCTTGTAGAGTTTAACCCCAGACTCTGGCCTCACACTATGGCAGGTCAGACTGGGCAAAGAGGTATGGGATCTGTAACTGTAGCAAGACAGCACGGTTCACAAGTGCCCAGAGATGGAACATGGCAAGATACAAACCCAAGATAAAAGCTCCTTGTGCAGTTAGGTCAGCACACTGAAGACAGAAAGCTCACTATCATGTGTAATAAAGTGGGCTGGTTGTTTTTCCTGGTTTTTTTGAATGTTTTAACAACTATCCCCTGTATGCTTACCTATTACAACTGAAGTCACATTAATATTAATTTTAAAGAGTAAAGCTAATGTATTGAAAGGTATGACTGGCTGTATCATTACCTCCATCAAGTCTTCTGGCCTGTCCGCCTGACAAGGACAGTACTTCATTTTGATGCTGGCACAAGGACCAAGAGCAGGCTATGCTAACTAGATAGCTGGAGGGGGGTTTTTTATTATTAGTGTTACTAGTGTTTCACATTTGAAAAGTTAGAGAGAAAATACTTTCATTTCCTATAAGTGAACTTAGGGAATGCATAGCCTTGATTTCGCTTTGCTCTTCACATGTGTTTTGATAGTCATCTATCACCATTTTCCACATTTTTTTCATAGGCAAACTGAATTTCTCTTTATTTTCCAGCTTCATTTTCCTTTACTTCACCAGTAAAGTTTTCTGGTATCATAATGCTGCGTGCAGAAGTAAGATGCATATAGTTTCCAGTTTCTTTATTAAAAATTAAGGAGTCTGAAAAGACTTTAAGGTGCATATGACAGTCAAAAACATACCTTCACAGGCATATCAAGAAGTATAAGATGACTATTCACTGTCACCTATGTATACTACTCCCAAAAAGTCATTCCAGATATTTGTGTTGGGAGGTGAATTTTAAAGGGTAGCTACTAAGTTAAGCGCTATGAAGTGAAAACTGTGAATGCAAACATCCTCTGAGGATTTTTTAATCTATTTTGTTTACTTTAAATCATCACTAATATTTCATGGACTCGAATTAAAACCATTGCTGTTGCTTCCTCTGTAATAATTTAATCCTTTCTCTTTTTTTTTCCAAAACTTACATATGGGTGTTCTACACCAGAACATAGTCAGTTACTGCTGACTACAGTCATCAACTGTTTACGGTAGGCAAAGCAATTTAAGTAATTTTAAACCCAGATCTGAATAAAATATTATAACATGTATGTTCTAATTATCATTCTTAGACTTCCGTCTCCTTTATACATTCCCTTGATACTCATTGTTCCAGCAAAAGCTGGCTATCTGCCAGCTACAGAAAAATCACTTCTTGAATGCTTTGGGTATGCAGACTCATACTGGTTTGATTTCTCTCAATCTCTCACAGGGAAAGACTTTGTTCCCACACATAAGGCATATAAGCTGTTCATCACACACAAGTTGTCAAGGAGAGTGCTGTTTCCTAGAAGCAACTCCAGCACAGCAGACTTGAGGAGTCCTCTTTAAATCACTCAAGGTTCACTCCCTTCATTATTTTACCATCTACAGCTCATGCAGCTTAGTACTGCCATAGATTCAAGTATGTGGGCTTGCTTTCTCCTTTCATGTTACTTTTTTTATGAAGATGTTCCATAATAAGACTCACAGTATTAACTTTAATTATACTAAGATTTTCTCTAGGACCATTCTCCATCCTTTTTCATAAAGCAATAAATGCCGTACCCTTCCTTTTTGTGCACAATAAGTCTCCTTGACTGCTGGATGCCTATAGCAGTTTAAACATATGTGGAAAAGAGATGCAAATAGATGCATAGACAAATAATACACTTCCTAAACCCAGGATGAGGAGATTGAACAGCAGCTAGAAAACCCACTGCAGCTTCAGGAACAAAATAGATTTCCTGATGCTGCAACTGCCCGTAGATAACTAAGGAAGTTATTGAAACTAAAAAAAACCTCCTAAACACATCCAGCACGTAGCCTCAATGAATTTACATCATCTACACAAAAAGAAGAGACAGAACAGAATTAAGCCTGAGGGAGAAAGGAAAGCAGATAAATGGAAGACAATGATGGCTACAAACGGAGGTTTGAATCTTGATTCTGGCGTAAAACGAAAAGAAAAAAAACCCACAGAAAAAACCCAAAACAAAACACAAACATACTCAACCATCCAAACAAGCAAACAAACAAACCCCAAAAACACAGAATCAAGATTCTAGCAGTTTTCCATCCATGCTCAAAGGAAGAAAAAAATTAATAGAGTGAGCCTTCTTTGTTTGAAGTAATCTTTCTGGGATGCTTCAACCGCCCAGAAGTCTTCCTTTTTCTTGGTACGGAGTGTGTTGTTTGAACTTCTGCCTGTGATGTATGTGCTAGACCTGAAGTTGCACTACATAAAGAGGATCTGTCTGGAACGGGGCCTCATTCCACTCCTGATGTTCTTCCATCCAACCTCATCTGCCATCCCATCTAGAAGCACTCAAATTCATCAGTGTACTAAACTTGAAGACACTAGCTATCCACCATTCTTTCCCTGTAATAGTTTCAATGAATTTAGCAGCTCTCTGCTTGCATCTTGACTGACAACTTGAAAACAAGTTTATCCACCCAAAACTCTTAAAGGGCTGTTTTCAGTAGGAACACACAGGGAATGCCTAATACACAAGAGGACCGGGCTCCCCATAGCACTGGCACAGCTGTGATTTTCTTTCAAACAACAGACAAAGTGTCGCATGGCAGTGCTTCTCCTTTGCACAGAGCAGGGCTGGCTGTGGCTCACCCCAGCATTTTGTCCTCCCTGGCACAGCTGCTATTGAGAAAGAAGATACTCTCTCTATCCCCTACACATCCTATTCAATATATTCAAGTGAAAACAACACAACCAAAACAAACCCTTCTTTTCTGCCCTTTTGTTTTTGCTGGCCAAAGACCCTAAACCATAATTAATAGTCATTTTCCTCAGGGATAAAAGACAGGGGCTTGAATCTACTTTGAAAAAAGATACCATTTCTCTCAAGTCTCTCCTCCAGCAAGTATTACAATGTCATGGCTGTTTGTCAGAAAAGGCACAAATCTGTAATAATTCTCCCAATACCTTTTAAGCTGAAGAGCTTCACTCAAAGAAAATGGCAACTCTGCCAAGCAGAGTCTAAATAGGAAAACGGAGACACCTCCTGCTTCTCTGTGTTCCTATAGCCCAGCTCTTCATAGCTATATGATGCTGGCCCCAGAGTAGGAACCTCAAGGTACCACATACATTAGCGACCAGTGCAGTACAAAGTGGGAAAGGGGGGAAAGGTTATGCTGTAGCCAACTGAGCAGCTGTACACCTGGACTTCTCAGAGCTGCTGTGAGGTAGAAAGCCTTCACTTTGCTGTTTTGTTGTATTTCTCCATTTTTAAAGGGAAACATTGTACCTTGTACAGAAACGCATTTCCAGGCATCATCTTCCCTGAACTTTCACCTCAAACTTGGTTTCATTTCAGAGGATAAATCATGGACACCTATGCTCATCATGTGCAAAGCTGCCTTTCTTAAAATATTCTAAGTTTTCCACTACAGTAGAGCCCTTTCAAACTGTATGACTTTAGGGTCTCAAATTTAAGAAGCCTTTTTATCAATCATCTGATAAGTAAATTAATTTTAATGATTACTGATCTAGAAGGAATTTCAACTCTTGATCTGGAGATGAAGAAAAATAAATTCAAAGGCATTAAACCATTTGTTCCCACCGTCTAGTCAGAACTGCATTTGATTTTAAATATATTTTAATAATTTGGTCTTACTTGTGAAAAGAAGACATTTATAATTTTTCTTTGCAATTATACTCCTGATTTCAAAGTATTGTCTCTCAATGTGCCATTCACAGCTACACAAATACTACACATCATTAATATTTTTTAGGTTGTCAAGTGACTTCATCTAGTAACTAACTTCTCTGAACTTGTACTGCAATGGATAGAGTATTTTTAGGAAAGAGTATTATGCCATAGCCAAACAAGCATAATGGCTTCTTCACCTCTGCAACAACAGAATATTTGCATTTTCTTTGAAGGCCATAAAACTTTATGGCAATATAAACCGGACAATAAAAATCACAGAATCACAGAATCATAGGGGTTGGAAGGGACCTCTGGAGAGCATCTAGTCCAATCCCCTACCAGAGTAGGTTCACCAGGTGCAGGTCACACAGGAACAGATCCAGGCAGGTTTTGAAAGTCTCCAGAGACAGAGACTCCACCACCTCTCTGGGCAGCCCATTCTAGTGCTCTGCCACCCTCAAAGTAAAGAGGTTCCTCCTCATGTTTACGTGGAACTTCACACACTCAAAAAACTGTTTCAACAAGAAAATCCAGTATGCAAATACTAGCACTGGAGGAAAAAACTTGAAGACTGTATAAGGTGTATGAAAAGAGCAAAAAGGAGGGTAAGATTCATGTACAGATAGTGTCATTATTAAAATACTTTAATATGGATTTTTTTATTAAAATAATTAACATCTGATTTGTTATAGCCAAATTCCCACACATCCAAATCCACAGCAGACTCTTTTTGATCTGCACGCACTGCATGACTTTGTGTTCTGTACAGTGAGAGAGTCTCCACAAGATCCTGACCTTTGCAGAAGACTGTTTTGCTGGTATCAGTGATGAGCAGCAGATGCATCTCTCTCCTCTCCTAGCAGCCTGAAACCAAAGGTGTTTGTTCTGCACCTAGGAGGCTGGAGTTGCCAACTACTCAGTTCAGTTATTTTCTATTTACCTTCTGTACAGCAAATCTGGTTTGCATTAGCCTCAGCTAGAACAGCTGCAGAGACAGAGCTGGAGCCACTGGAAAAGTGGTACAGCTGTAACTTTTAACACCAACAGGTGCAGCTTATTGGATTAGCTCCAGAGGCCAGGTACTCCCTCTGCAATAACACAGTCTCCTCCTTTCATCAGAAGCATACGACACGGGTGCAAAGGCATTACTGTGGGACACTCAAATTATTTTACTTTTCAATTAGAGAAGGAGGAATATAATTTACATATAACCCACTTTAAGCACTTTTTGCTTACCAAATTCTAGGTCACATGTAGAATTGTAAAATAGCTACCTGTTTCACAAACTCAGTGGAGATGTCCATCCCTAGGACAGGTTTTACTTGTACAGGAGCCTGTAGCACTGAATTCCAAATGGCCAGGAAATCAATGTGTTTCCAGCATGGGGCTGGGGTAACAGGAATGTTCTGTGTCCCCCTCCAGAAGTGCAGATAACACACGCACGTAACACATGCTGCCTCAAGCCTCAAAGTTCAATGAGCCTACAACATACGTAGTAATCAAAAGTGATCTTTGAAAATGAGGGGGCTTGTTGCTGAGGGAAGTCTAAGGACATGACAAATTGATGGGTTTATTCAGTACACGGCTATCAGTCGCTATTTTGACACACAGAGAAAACCATGGTACAGAAGTGATCTGTGCATATCCCATTAAAGCTTTAGCATGCACTTACAGTCTCCTCATTTGCTTTTCTATCTGTACTGAACACTTCTCCGTACTAATAAAGTTGCCAGTTCCAGCGAGTTACACTTGCCTTTATTTCCAACAACCTTCAGGTCTTTCTGAAACTTCATTACTGGAAAAGTCAGTCTTGAAATCTTATCAAAGCTATTTGTTTTAGTTATACTAGTATGGTCTGTGGCTATCAATATATATAAATCAACTTTCCTGAAAATATACCCTGGAAGACAGATGTTACCTCAGTATCAGACCAGGAATATTTTGCTTCAGGAGCTGTGATGTGTGAAATGCTAAGTTATGACAATATCTAATCTTCATGTAATTCTACAAAATATTTGGAAGATACCTTAGCAAAAATAGCCTATTACAAGTAATGAATCAGCCTCAAAAAAAACCTGAAAACATTTCTTTTTGATCTTAAGATATTATTCAAGTAGGTCACATCTTAACTTGGTAATTAAGCTCCCCCCCCCCCAAACACAGAAACAAAGATCTGTTTTCACTTTCCTAAGCTTTAGGGGTTTTTGTTGGAAAATATACTTAATTCTATAACTAAGTAGTTTAAATAGTAATTATTGTAGCTACTAAATTTTTCTTCAAAGAACCGTAAAGTTTATTATGAGGAACATAAAAATCAGTAAATACGTAAAGGATGATAATGTAAAAGCAAAGATTGGAGACCTGAAGACATACTATACTAATCCAGTAAATAAAATCAAAAGTATATTTCATTCCAGTGTTGCTGTGGAACTGTTTTCCAAGTGCAAATCAGTTTATTTTTTCTGCTGTTGCCAAGGTGTTGCAGTCTGTCTAGGATAATCCATCAGCACTGACAGTGTTGGTGCATGCACAGCTCTCCCTCATCAGAAAAATAATATTTGGGCAAGGACCACAAGTGGCAAACAATTTTTAATACATACTTTTACACTCAAAATGCTACAAACAACAAGGTATTAAGTCTATACTATTGACAAAGCCAAATCCAGTATGGAAACTGGCATTCAAACAGCTTAAAGGGACAAAACAAGCAAACAAAAACGCAGAAAAGCACAAAAAAGCAAGTATAAGAAAAAAACCAGACACTGCAGGTTTCTTAGAAGGACTTTAGGCATTTATCAATTGTTAACACCGAGTCCTATCTACTCGCTTCTAAATACTGAGGTAGCTTTTAAAACACACAGTAAGTTAAAGCTGTGGTGTTAATAATGTTTAATGTTATTTTGACTTAGAACACTGAAAAGATGTCTGTTTTATCCAAATCAAAAAATCAATTAAAGAACATTCAAGTTTTTCTGAGACAGAGATTCAAGGTTAAAGCATGCAGGGAAAAGCTCTCAGGTTCCTGCTCCTGAGGATATTTGAAGAATTAAGCCTTTACAACAATCACAACACTACCAACTCAATGAAGATACATATTTTATTCTTTTTAATACAGATAAGTCAAAATCAAAACATATTTTGTAAAAAAAAGTCTTGGGAAAATAATGATGCCTTTTGATAATTTTAGAGCGCTGCTCTGAGTTTGTTTCAACTGAGTGAGAACACACTGAAATCTCCCACTGAGGTAAGCTTTGTTAGAACAGTTCATGCTGTCCTGCTGGCCTTACAAAGGCCTGACCTCTTCCATGTAACCAGGTACAGGATGCTGAACTTGGATTTATTTAGATGACAAACAGAGTAACAGTATCTGTCAGCTGAAGAAAGGGTATGTTCCCTCATCCCTCCTGTATTAATACAGGAGTTAATAAAATTTAGATCTGCAAAAATAAAATGCAAACACCCTCTTTTATTTACAAACTGAACATTTTTAAAACATCTTTTTAATGTAGATTTAAATGTAAGACTATTTTATTGACTATTCTATAAGCTTCAAACCACCACTTCACATGGCACGGTCAAATGGCATCTCTTATTTTACACATCCTATTGAGAGCTGAAATGACTTGGGGCTAAAGAGCAGGAGCAGATGACGTACTCCAGTATGACAATTACACAAGCTTCAAAAGACCAAAAACTTGGTCAGTGACAAGATCATGGTAACAGATGCAAGTCCTTCACTGTTCTGCACAGTCCTGCCAGGCTTTTGTAGTTTCGCTTCCTGTCTCCCTCCCATTCTGCAGCTACCAGGACTCCAAACCCTCTCCTCAGCCCAAATCTTCTGACCCCAGTTCGGAGTCCACTGTTCTAACAAGCTATTTTGAAATGTCAGCAATGGCTGGCATCTCCATGTATAAGCCATGCCCCTTTTTTAGCGAACACTGCTACGTACCTGTGTTAGGAGTGCTTTCTGCTAAATATATCTGACAGCCTAAGTCAGCCTCCCCTTCAGACAAACTCTGCTGCACTCACTGAAATGACTGCAGAGTACATCCTTCCCCTTCCACATATCAGAGGAAAGAGACAAACACGGCTGCTTCAGGCACCTGAAAACGCCAGAGGAAGAGCTAGACTGAGTAACTGCCAACAACCCAGGCTGCAGTACTGTCTGGGTAAAATGACAGGAAGATAGTTTCATTTTGCACCAAGTACACACATCGCTAACACCTGACAAAGCTACAGGGCATCAAATTAATTTTCACCACCTGCAGTGAAGGTGAGCAACCCACACAAATCGCCTGGCTTCCCTAATAAGCAGCAAAACAGAAAAGTTATGAAGAAAATAAACCCCTTATTTCTTCCCTCCCAATGCCTAGGGATTGCTTTTGCCCCAAGAGGAGGGGCAAGGAACACTAGCAAAAACGAACTTCCACTAGAGATTCTGATCTTGGCTACAGGACCAGAAAATACAACAGTTTTTTGTGAGCTGGCAGGTGCTTGAAGCTGCCAAACTCTGCGCTTCCCCCAAGGGCTGCGGGAACAGGGATTTTGTGTGCTGCAAACCCCTACTGACTGGCAGGAAAAGAGCTGACAGAGCATCCGCCAGCACCACAATGACAGTGCTGTCACTAAGCCTTGAAGCTGAGGGTTCAGCAACGCTGCAAACACTAACTCTGGGAGACGAGAGTGAGAAAAACATCCATAAGACTATCTGTAGGTATCTGAAAATAGGAGATGTCAAATCATGCCTGCTAGAAGCAATAGAGAATTCAGTCCTATGGAACAACAGAGTTTCTGCAAAGTGTTTCTCCAGAAGATTTTGATATTTAACACTCTGGGAGTGCATTCCCCCCCCCCCCCCAACTTCCATACACATTTTCATAAACAGCATATGGCAGGAAGAATTGGTATCTTTTAGCTGATCTCTATACCCATATCAATAATTAAATCAAATTTTCCAGGAGCAAATTCATCCCTGCCCCTTATATAAGCAGATGATTTATTACATCAATTTCAGCATGCCTTATCATGTAATGATTAAAATGTACATGTATTATAAAACTAAAGTTCTGTGAAGCTTCTAATGTTTTTAGTGAGTGCTTGATTTTGAAGGTTTTCTGATATCTTTCAACAAAACCTGCATACCAGATTTTCAGAGAAATTTTTGAAGATCAGAATTCTATCAGATTGCATCATTATAAATAATGATATAGCTTAACAGCAGAGTTGTGAACTTTAGGTCTGTTACAAGTGATCTAATTGCTGACCTTAACTCTGCACATATAAAAAAATTAGCAAAAACATACCAGTGAACATCTCTTTGCAAAACACCCCCGTGGCAGAGAGCTTAGCTTTTGCAGGGGATTGCACAGAACTAGAAAGATCATCCCATCATCCCAAAAATTTTGGGTCACCCTTTGAAGCTGTGTAATGGATACTGTACAGAAGCATATTTTCATCTAGATGAACTTTTTGTACATCTGTGTCTCATCTCTTCTTACTTATGCTGCTACTCCTTAACCTTGTCCCATGATCTGTGCTAATCAAGCCTCAGCGTTTCCCATTCCCCAGAGTCTCTCCTGGCATCGCTTCTCTTCCCAGCTCTTTACTCTTACCTACTCCACTCATTCTTTCTCTCCTCCAAATCCAATTACATTAACAAGCTTCCAGTCCTTTAAACCAATCCTTTTCTCCCATCCACCAACTTCACAGCCCTAATCCCTTTTCCACATGGGTCACATTGAACACACGTGTACTGCTCACAGAAAAGGTGTGTGCAGGAGCTTAAGAACAGAGCTGCTTGGCCATCCGTGCTGTTTGGTCCCTTCAGCCAGCTTTTTAAAGTATTACCTCACTTGAGGCCTGTTGGCCATGGAAAGCATTCATAAGACAGCTTTACTTTTCTTTCATTCAACAGAGTTCCAATGCCATCCTAGGCAGCTCCTGTCACACATGCTCTCATGTTCCCCAGGACACACAACATAAAGTGTACATTATAGAAAAAACAACCATCCTGCTGAGCTGCAGAGTCCTGACATTACACCAGCCGCTTTGAACTGAACCTTCCAAAACCATTAATTCATTTAAGGCTCAGGATAACCACATAGGACTTGGAGGAGACACAGGACCAAATGCTACATGCATGGAAGTGGCCAGGCTACAGAAGGATGCAGCCCTTCCAATGCCAAGTTGCCATTTTATCCTGTTTGCCTGCCAGGCAAGGACCCCCTTATTGCCTAGCAATTCCCAGTACCAGTTTCATCACCTACACAGCTCCCCATAGATTCCGGGCCTCTTCATTCACTCTCTTGCTGATTCTCGTTGCTTCCTCCTCATAACCAACTATTCATCCCTCTAAACTACTGACAAGCAACTTTCTTAACCAAAAAGAAAACTCCCCTTCCCCCCTAAGCCACCAGCTCTTTTGCCAAGCTCCAGACGTGGATAGACCCAATAGCTTATTACTCTAATGACAACAGAAGCCTTTTCATACACCTGCAGGTATGACATGGGATGCTCCCACTGTAACCACAGTATTTGTTACCTGTGGTGCATTGCTACTGAAAATGGACAAACTGACATTTACTGAAGGTTCTTGAACTCAGACAGTAATAAGCAAATGTTCACAGATATGGCAAAACACAAAGCTTTGACAGAAAGGGAAAGGCTTATAAATAGAAACTGTCACTTCAAGAGTGACTGAATTACTTTGAAGTTTTTCAAACAAATTTAGCTTGCAGCACACTAGTGTCAAACAGCTTTAAAACCAGACAGCACTAACAATTTCTCCCTTAATAATAAAGGGTGATACATGATCAACTGTTAGAAGTTATATTTATTTCATGCAATTTGGTATCACTGTGCCCGCATGAATTAAAGTAACTCAAAATAGGAATGAACACAAAACTTATCTCCAGCTTTGAAGAGAGCTCTAATTTTAGCTCATCATTGTGTAACAGTTTATTCAGGTATTATACTTTTTGTCAAAGTGTTTAAGTATTCAAGTAAGAAAGTTGTTCTTAACTACTTTTAAAAACCACTGGAGGAAAGGCTGCATCCAGAACTGGTGAAGAATAAACTTTACTCAGATGGCTCAGCAATATTTGCTCTACTCAAGCAATACTTGACTTTCAGCTCAGTGTTCCCACATTCTTAGGAGCGTACTTTGGATTCAGGACTGCAGCAAGCACAAGCATCAAGAAGCAGATTATCCTTTACTATATGCATACATGTCATCCACTAAAATGACTAGAGAAGCAGCTGGGATCCTTAGAGCCCAAACTTAGAAGCTGCTAATCACAGTCCCAGGTCTGGGCACAGACCCTTGCGAGAAGCCCAGCATCAAGGAGCAACCCTGAGCAGCTAACTGAGATCTCCTTTCCTGGCTGTAACATAACAGTGCCAGTAAGAAGAGCTTTGAATTCAAAAGCAGCATACTGGAAGTAAAATTAGCTCAAAGCGCTGGATCGTGACTTGGCATCTAATCACTGCACCATCTTGCATGATTCACCAAATCAAGAACTCCCAAGAGGCTGACCTTAACAAAAGCAAACCCCCACCCTGTACCTGCAGTATGATATTTTTAAAGATGAAGAATACAATACACACTGTTCAACACAAGCATACAAGTCAGACCGTTGTGCACATTCTGTGTGAGCTCATTTTACATTAAATGAAATAAATCAATAATGAGAAACAAAAGAATACGATTCTTTAAATTATGCAATAAGCCTTTCAAAAAGGCACTTGAATATTTAATGGTTTAAGCATAGTGGGCAGAGATTTGTAATTTAAATGGATTTTGCTAAATTCTGTGCCCCACCTCAATAGGAAATTCCCAGTATGGGAGCTAAGAACGCACTCTAGATAAAGAAACATCTCTATTCAAACAAGAACTATTTTTCCATTTTAAAAAAAATCAACCCCTAAAAAGAGAACACTAGTGACCGAGTGCTTTAAAGCTGATGCTTCAGCTTTTGTATAGAGCACAGGGATGTTTTTTCACATTTATAAGGCAAAGAACTAAAACTAAAAAAGCGAGGACATGTTGCACACAACCCTCCCTTTTCCTTGGTTTTACTTTGGAATTCTTCTGCCAGTTTGCCTGCTCTGCAGAGATACCTTCCTGTACCTGTTCATGAATCACAGTGTCACCAACTCCTTGTGTAGTGGGTGGGATTCAAAACAAGTGACCAGGGGAAGGTGGTCTTCCACGGATTTTGCATGGACAGTTTCTTCCATTAGTCACCTGTAAATTACAGAGTGGGACTGAGACTGCATGACAGAATCCGAGTAACACATACAAAAGTGAGTTGCTGCATGTGCAAATATATTCCACATAATGCATTCTTTTAATTGTTTAATCAATGTAATAAGCTCACAGGATTAAAATATTCAATGTTAACCCATTAAAAGGCCTGTACATACACCATTTTCACCAAGTATAGAGTTGGTGTTTTCAGATTATGTTTTCTGGCTCTCAAATATCACTGTCAGATGCTAAACTTGTAAATGAACAAACACATTAAAGCAAGCATTTGATAATATCTATTTTGGAAATAGTTGTCAATAATTGTCTTTTTCTACTTTACCAAGACTTTTCGATTAATTCATGGTGATGAAAGTCTCACTGTTGACAGGTCAAAAAAAGGTAAGGAAAAGACCCCTCAAAATTAATTACATTAACAGGACAAAGTCATATAGTTCTCAAATCCAATCATCAGACAGATACTCTGAGGAAGAGTGATTTGAACAGGAAGATGGACTTCAAGAAAAATAATAATATTCTCTACTACACAATTTCTTGCATTTTTCACTTTTCTGTGTTATTTTCTAGTAACAGCTGAAGAAGATTAGTACCACCAATATTTTCTCCAGTAATAAGTCCACAAGCAATGTGTATATACACACACACAAACACATACATATATACACACATGTCTTATACCTTGACTGAATTCTTTACACTCTGCTCAAAAAATAATTTATGGGTCCGGTAAAAGGCAACAAAGCTTCAAAGCTCCTTGAGAGGTCAAACACAGAAATTTACCTCAGTTTGTCAAACGAGATCTGACAGTTGGCTCGATATCACCGATTGCTAGATAGTATAATAAACTGAATTCCAATCTTGATGCAGGCAGGCAGAATCTAACTGAATACAGACAGCTAATGAGGAAAAAGAGGCCTTCCAAAGCAAGACTTGCTAGCAAGACACAGAGAGATCAAGTCTAATCTACCACCTATTAAATCAATAGAAAATGTCATCAGAAAAGCATATAACCTTTAAAACAGCACATTCTCACAAATTATAATTAACTGGGAATTATTACCTGAACTGGTGATTGTCATTATTCTCCTTCACACTAACGAATGCTGAAACCAGCACTCAGAGGCCATATGGGTGCTTTTCTTCCCCGCCTCCAAAAAACAAAATCAAATTACAGCATTTCACATTACATCATTTAAGAGTACAGTGTGGAAAATAAAAAAACACCACCAAAAAAAACCCTACAAACACATTCTTAGATTCCAGTAGTGATGCAAGTCTATTGAAAAGCTGCCAGTTAAAAATAATCAACCTTTATGTTCAGGTTTCACTAAACAGACACTAGAGATGTTCCAAGGCTGTATTTATGCCTTGCATCATCTGTCTGGTGACACAAAGTCTTTCTGAGGTCTTTATTCTTAAGGCCAGGAAGTTAAATGAGGCAATACACTTACCAAAAGAAAGGAAAGCAGAGAAACTCAAGAACAGTCTCAAGCTGGCTTAATACTTTAAATGAAATGTACAATAACAAACATTTCACATATTCTCTCAGCAACATTTGTGCTTGCAGGAAATATTTCTCTGCATTCTGAAATGAAACTTAAAAAAGCCTCTCTTGAAATCACCCTCTTTCAGCACTCTATGAATCACCCCAGAAGCACCCTTGCTCTTTACAGCCCGTTTGCTGCCATACCACACTAACCTGACGTCCTTAGGATTACAAAGAATGCTCCAGCAAAGAGGCATCACCCACTCTTTTCTGTAAATCTTGAACCTCACTGATTATTTTAACAAAGGTAGATGAGGCACATGTGCATCTTTGGCAATCTTGCACAAAGAGGAAGAACCTGAAATGACAATATTACACCCTAGAATTCAACACAGGACAATAATGTCAACTTATCGTAATGGGCTGAAAAAGACAACGTCATTTAACTTTCCTTAGCAAGCAGCGTATGCAATGCAGCAGAGACAAAAAAGAGAAAAAAATTTTTTTGGGTGCTGAAGAAAACAGAATGTCTATCAAGCACACTAATCATGACCAAAATGCTCATGTTGTATGGAAGCATCATAAGATACTCCTCTTGATTTAGGAGAGATTAAGCAGGAGGGAAACATGAAAGGAAGTTATAAGAATCCCTGCTGAGCCTGACACCCAAGTACTGCTTTCCATGTCTTTTGGTACTTCAGTAAACATGAAATTAAAGTTCTACATTTCCGTACAGCAAAACCAGCCCACTCAAACACCACACCATTTCTTCTCATTTAAAAGTATTCCACTGTTCAACTTTCAGCTACAAACACATTTTGAAGTTTTCTAACACACATTTCCAACCATGTTTCTTCAGCCAAAGCAAACCTTTCCTTCTTGGGAGCTTTTAGTTTCTTAGACCAGGTAACTCCAACAACAACTACACTGCAATTACCGCTCTTAAAGCTAAGTAGAATGGATAAATCTAGACAAATTTATTGTTTTGTTTGCACTGCAAAAAGCACCTGAATTTTCTCCGTCTCTATTTCACCTGTGCAAACATTTAACCAAACATTTAACCAGGACTTCTGACTTGATCGAAATTTAAAATCTTAAATTCCAAAAAAGCAGTCCAGAGAATTCCTTACTTCAGGTACACACTTCTCTAGGAGAGGAAGAGTATTCCTACTTTGCCTAATGAAGTTCTAACTTTAAGCTGGAATTGGACAACAGGATGGCAGGTAGTCATTTGGGATCCAAACATGGTGGAGACTGAAATTACCTTATGCGTATTAACATGACCATATTCTTAGTTCAACATCTCCTCCTCTGACAGAACATAACCTGTTCCCATACCCAAGGCACTGGTCTAAGCCATAGGAAGTCACTACTCTTTGAGAGGACTTTCAACTCCTCTTGGTGTAGCTGGTTTAAGTGCATTCACTAGCACACTAACATTCATTAGTACAGAAGGTGTCAGATACTCCTTGGGGCATTCAGCAGGTCCAGAAGGCATCATTTATTCCTACCTAGGACATTACGTTAGGCTAAGATACTTGTTTTAGAAGACAGAAATGACTCAAAGGCTTAACTGTGTGGTCTATAACACTACAATCAACACAGAAGCAGTCTGTTTCTCCAACAGAGAAACCTCACTACTCCCATGCTCTCCCCTCTCACTGGAGAAACTTTTCACTCATAAAAAGTGTGTCAAAACTGTCTGTTCTTCTGTTTTCTCTCTTATTTCTTATCCCCTGCCCCCACTCATCACAAGCTATCTGTACTCACTTATTACTAATATTAAAACTGAGACAGCGCTCAGCCTCAGGTAACTGCTTTATCTGACTGTGTGTCTCCCTAGACAGCATGACACAGCATAGCTATGATGAAGACGAGAGTGCTTGGAAATCTCCATCTTCAGGTCAGCATGGGACTGACTCTCACAGCAACAACAGAGGTAAACCAGCCTCTTCTGAGGTCTCTGTTGCTAGAGGCAGTGTGGTACAGGTGTGCCCAGCATTATTACAGCCATGTAAAGCAGTTCTGTGTTAGAATGTGTAGAACCAGACTTTCATATAACCTAGGAGGAGCAGCATGTCTACTCAGGTTCTCTGTGCTAGCCTTGGGCTAGTAAATCCTGCCAGGCGTGGGAAGGCTGCAAGGAGTCAGACTAGGTCTCTGAACCTTATGCTGGGATCTCGGGCTGCTTACCTGGTTAGAATTTCGACGCACCCATCACCTTTAACTCCAAAAGGGCTTGTTAGCTCGCACATTTAATGCATGAATGCATAAGGCTAGCTTGGATCTAATACTGAACACAAGCCAAACTCCTCCTGGCACCTGCTGAAGATTGCAGAGCGGAAACATCCCATCTGGAGCCAGCAGGAGCCAGCTCAAGCCCAGGCAGGTCCAGTGCCAAGCCCTCAGTGGGAACCCTTTGCACTGCCACAGTCTAACCAGCTTATCCAGCCCTCCACCACGGATGGGCATCCCAGCCTCTCCACTGCCCAGGCTAAGGGAGAATGATTGCACAGGCACACAGTAGCACTGAGAGCAGATTAAAATCAATGGCACAGAGGCTGGCATGATCAGAAGGGTGAGCCTGAGGAGCTGGAGTGTGAAACTATCAGAGCCACATGATATTCTGGGGGCACAACGGGTGATGCAGGTTGAACAAATTACAGAATCTATGCCAATTATCCTCAAAACACAAATATGGTCTTCAATATCTGAAAGTATTATTTTCAGTACCTTGGACCTGATCTAAGTAGTATTTTGTATCTGGAGGACTTTACAGTAACCAGGACAGATTTCAAACACACAAGTGTACATTGTATGTACGTCCAGCTAGTTGGGCATGTACACACACAGGGAAAACACTTGTCCACTCTAAGAGTGGTTTTCTATGATCTTACAAACAAAAAATGCCAAGGTGTGAAAGGGTTGCAGGCAGTAGCAAACACTGGTCATTACAGGGTGTTAAGAACAGATAGATAATTTAGTTTTACATTATTAATGACAGCAAGCAGGTTTTCACAGTAGTATACCAGGAGTAGTACAATTAGTTCCCAGTGATTAGCACCCTCCTAGATACCAAGTTTTACTTTTTTCCTAGATTAATGATTAATTAAACAAAAAGCTTAAAAATAACCATTAAGTTGTATTTTGAAATACAGTATTAAAAAGAGAAAATTGAGTCTCACTAAAATTAAGCCTCATTTAATAATACAAAAGCTTATGTCGTAAGTCACTGAACTACCTTCTTACTCTCAAATCACCACCACTGGGGAAAAGTAAAATTCTGTACAAAACATCAAGTCAAACCAATATTGATAGACTATATACTGGTAATAAATGTTCTCAGTCCCAAGCTGAAAAATTTTCCAGTGAAGAAAAATGGTGAGTAAATTCCCACTCAATGTGGATAGTGATATGAAATCTAACACATTCCCACATATATCTAAGAGCCAGTTCTCAGTTTCAGAATCCAGTGGATCAGGAGTGGGTGTAGATCTCCGACAGTGGAACTGTTGGTTATCTTTATTCCGGCTAAACTGCATTTTCTTGCAGATTAATAATATTTTATTCTCAATGATAAATAAACCTCAAATTACTAACTTAATTTCATCTCAAAAAGTGTAACAGGCTTCTATAAGCTTAGTATTGTTCTTGGCATTTCAATCCTGACTGTTGACTCTATGGCAGCAGGAATTTCATAACAAACATTAAGACTGGTAATGGACTAAATATGAATGGAAACATCTTTACATGTGATCACCTAAGGACACAGACAAAAAACTTGGTGCTGGTATGTGCCTACAAGAGAGCAAATGACTGAAATCCAACGGAATTAATGAGAATGACTACACTGAAATCAAAATAAATATCAGCTTCCCTATCTATGAGCTACACCAAGCTTTGCTAAATTCCCATGTAAACTCCGTGCATTCAGGTCTACATTTTCAGTAATAAAGACAAAGATCTGGATAATTAAAAAAGAGAGGAAAAAAAAAAGACTAAAACCAATTGGTTAATTATCACACCAGAAAATTCCTTGCCAGCCCTCCCAGGGATAAAGATGCTTGGACATCACCCAAAACAAGGAGGGCATGGTAGATGCAGAGACACAGGGCTGAGAATACCGCTCAGAGCCACACAGACAGGGGACAACTGTAGAGAGCTACAGGCCAGCCGCAAGACTGATCATCTGGGCAAGACAACAGCAAACAAAATTTGGCAGAAGACGACCTCAATAATAAATGCCGGGACATATCATGTGAAGGGATTCAGTAACAGGTTCCAGGGGGACTGTTACTAAAAAGATAATTTTGGCAGTGTAACAGTTAGCTCTTCGATAACATCAGTTCAACCAAAAAATGCTTCATTCCCTGATACATTCCCACCTGTCCAGCTCAGATCAAGGTGTTCAAACTGGTTTAGAAGTGATCAGCAGGGATGACCACAGAATGGTAGGGGTTGAAAGCAACCTCTGGAGACCATTAAGTCCAACCCCCTGACAAAGCAGGATCACCCAGGGTAGGGCAGACAGGAACATACTCAGGAAGGTTTTGAAAGTCTCTAGAAAAGAAGAATGTCTGGGCAGCCTGTTCCAGGGCTCTGTCACCCTCACAGTAAAGAGGTTTTTCCTCACGTTTAGGTGGAACTTCCTGTGTTCCAGTTTGTGACCACTGCCCTCATCCTATCACTGGGCACCAGTGAAAATAAACTGGCCCCATCTACTTGACACCCACCCTTCAGATGTTTGTAAACATTAATAAGATCCCCTCTCAGTCTTCTCTTTTCCAGGCTAAACAGTCCCAGGTCTCTCAGCCTTTCCTCGTAAGAGAGATGTTTCAATCCCCCAATCATCCTCATCACCTTCCGTTGGACTCTAGTATTTCCCTGTCCCTCTTCAACTGGGGAGACCAGAACTGGACACAATACTGCAGATGTGGTCTCACTAGGGCAGAATAGAGGGGGAGGAGAACCTCCCTTGACCTGCTGGACACTCTTCTTAATGCACCCCAGGATACCACTGGCCTTCTTGGCAAGTAGGGCACACTGTTGTCTCATGGATAACTTATTGTCCACCAGGACTCCAAGGTCCTTCTCCATGAAGCTGCTTTCCAGCAGGTCAACCCCTAACCTGTACCTGTACATAAGGTTATTCCTCCCCAGATGTATGACTCTACAGTTACCCTTTTTGAACTTCATTAGGTTCACCTTTGCTCAGCTCTCCAGCCTGTCTAAATGATTGACCACTAAATTTCTGAAAAGAAAACAGCCATTTTCACTTCAGGCCATCAAAAAGGTGGCTTGAGTGGCAGGGACCAGAAGAGGAAAGATAATATATGGCATAAAATAATTGAGTAAGAATTGACTCTAATATTTTTTTAGTACGGGATATCATGACCATTAAATATAAGTTATACACTAGACTTGGATACAAAATCCACAACAAACCCTACAGATAGCGAGCAACTCATCACAGAAATTTTAAGTAAGCTAGGACACAGGATGCTGTGAAGAACCTAAGTCTGCATGGGTTCACAAAGTAATAAGACAAATTAAGCAATGAAAGGGATTGAAAGAATATTGGGAGGGTGAACCAAACAACAAACAAAAAAACACCATAAAACACAACAACCAAACCCCGCAGCAACTGAAGTAACAAAACCAACTCCAATAACTCCATTTCAGAAAGCTACCAAGATGAAAAACTTCAAGACTGCATTACATATTCTTGCTAGCTCTCACATATTCTCTTGGACATCCATCACCAGACCCCAGACACTGTGGTAGTGCAACTTTTAGTCTGACCCAGTATGCTGGCTTGTATCTTACCCATGGAAGCAGGACTAAATGCCAGGTGTAGGTATCTGCACTAGTGAGGGAAGCTTTTGGAAGAGACACTTACCAACACATTCTTCACACCTACAGTGAAGTTAATTAGTACTAAGTAAGCACTACCATAAAAGTGCTTTGTCTAAATAGATCATTAACTAAAATTTATTAGTCCTGTCAACAGAAATCAATGAAGACACGTAGGTATCTCACCAGTAAAGGAATGGAGAAGGGCTTGTTTGCTTGCTAGCCTCATGGTGTTAATCATTAGATCTACAAAGGAATAGTGGATAATGTTCTCCAACTAAAGTCTGGGTGGCTCATTGCCCAACTCTCACTCACATGAGCTCTGCTGCCCTACGTCAACTGGCCAAGTCACATCCCAGCAGGTCTAGCAAAGGGAGCGTGCAGTTACAGAACAAGCAAGGCCTCAAGGTTTTTATTCTGGCTTTCTTCTTTCACAGTAGGCCTGACAACTGCTCACAGATAGTGAGTTAAAACTGTCTGATAACGCATGTTTTGTTTGGCCTAAATACGTGACGTAGCACAGGGTATAGGTGAGAACCCATGGAGCACAGGAAAAGTGGAAAGGGCCACAAGCCTGTTTTCTGCTGCAGAATCAAATGCACAAGTTCAGGCATGAGGAACTGACATCTCCAGGCAGGACAGCCTCCATTCCTCACTATTCACAGATGCTTCCTATAGAGCGTTCCACACGCATCCCAATCTTGTGCTTTTGATTTCTTAGGAGCCAACCTGTACGATAAATTAACCCTTTTCAATGAACATAAGCCCATTTCAGTCAATCAACACCAAAATTTACTATCATTGCAAGAGTGAAGAACTGAACTTAAACTGAAAATTCAACATTATTTCTAACTGCACGCAAAAAGTCTCTTTTCAGAAGATGAACATTACACAGTTTGACTTAAAAATAGTTAAAAAAAATCTGTCTCTAATAGATGTAAATCAACTACAAAAACTAAGATTTTTAAATCTTCCCAAACATAAGATTTAAAAAAACCCATAAAACAACTGTGTTGTTTTGGTTTTTTTTTTTTTAGAAATCAAGATTTACTTAGAACAGATTTCATTTGTATTTGAGAGCAATTGTCTAGATTATAATGATCAAGTAACACCTAGGGGTAATGTAATTTTAGTAGCTCATCCTCTAATCAAGTTTGTCTTATATATTCTGCTGTATTTTATTTTAATCATATTTTAATGAGATTTGCAAAACAGCACAGTAAGAATGAAATAGGTTACTGTGCTGAGAAGAACTGCCTCAGGGAAAGGAGAGGAAAAAAAAAGACCTGGAACAGACTCCTCATCAGCAGCACATCACACTGCCTTCATCTGACAGCTCTATTCTATACCAGCATGTCTGCAATCACAGATGATGCTACAACAGCCTGTTACACATTTAATGAATCCAGCCCAGAAGAAGAATATGGGAGGACCTTCCTTTGTGTTCTAATTGCATATTTCTTTGATAAGAAAAAGACTGAGGAACACCCTCTCACACACAGGGCTATTGCCCTATAGTGTAGAATCTCTACATTTCCTTTAGAAGTATATAAACATGAGCCTGAGAGGAACAGTGCAACAGGGAATGAAAGATGCCATAGGAGTAACAATAGGCAATTTCAAAGCAAATTAATATACAAATCTATATTAAACAGATCATTCTTCATCCACAGTAACTCATACTTTCCTCACAGCTTCATTCTAAGACAGCTTTGTACAAACGTCCTGTTGATATTAACTAGACTAAAAATCAGAAAACACAGCAATAATGGACATGTGTTCTATATTTATGAGGGGATGACTGACTCATTTAAAAGCCGTCCCACTACTGAATAATGCAATGAACAGATATTACTTGTACTAACTTCATAAAAATGGAAAAGGGAGCTGAGCAAGCGGGTCTGATAAAGACAGAAGTAGTGAGATGGCAGGAACCAACAGATAAACAGCGCTTAACTTACAGGGAGGGGGGAGAAAAATAAAAGGAAGATGTGTAGAGCTTTATTCTCTCCCTTCATCCACAAAGGTCATTTTAATCTCTATTTAATACTTATTACAGCAAGGACCTATGCTTTATTATGAACTATACATGAACAATGTGATCCCAACCTCTGTCAGAGGACAGGGACATAAAGGCCATGCCCACACTAGATTTTAAGCACAGGTTGAAGTCCTTGACTTCACAGGGACAACTCACATTTTAGGGGCAGCTAAGAGTGCCCAGCTTAGCCTCACACTGGAACCAGGTTCTCCAGAGGAGGTTTGCCCGTGGGTTTCTTTTTAAGCTCTTCTCCATCCCCTGTCCCTGTTACAGATGGATAACTGCACTCATGCTTGCCTAACTCCACAAAGTGGGTGGAAGGGTCCATGAGAAATCAGTCTGGATCCCTGAGGCCATAATTTTTTCTCTGTGACTGACCATGGCAGCTCAGATCTCAAGCATGTCTAGAGCACCAACACTTTCAGTAAAAATATTGCCTGCCCTGGTTAATGCGGAAATACAAAAAAAGGAGAGTTGAGAAGCAGGGCATCTGTTGATAAGAGTAGATTGAGATACAGTATTATATAAAGCCTTAGAGCAAACAGATAAGAGAGAAAAGGGAAAGCTCTACCTGTAAAAAGTCTTTTCAGACAAAAATATGCTACCCAAAGCAGTATCAAACCTCTTGGCCTTATCCATTATCTCCCGTACCATTTCTCAGCAGTATGAGCTTTCTCTGCAAGTCTGCTTAAACTCAGTACCCACACCTCCCTATTCTTCTTCCAGAGGATGCTGGCAAGGTCATTTCAAATCACGCACTGGGCAATATTAAAGCATCTTTTCATGTCTACACTCACTAAGTCAACTGTGTCATGTTGGCCACCTCTTCCTGAATACAACCTACCCTTTGCCTTTCTAATCTTAACTCCAGACATAGCAAAACTGAAACTCCCTCTCCTTACTACACTTAATTAGGCTACAGCTTTGTTTCTCTTTACACATTCAGATGTTAGTCTGTAGTAACAAATGAAAGAATTGAAACTGCCATTTTATCCTATCTTTCTACAGGGAAAGAATCCGCACATTCAAAAGTCCCCCTCAAATGAGAAGGGATATAACACACTGTTACGCACAATATGCTTTGTTCCCAAAGTTGATGTTCAATTACATGCAAATCTGCATTATCATTTCAATATATGGTGAAGTTACAATTTAGAGGTATTTTCTCATTCTCATTTCAAGTTTTTCCTTAACCCAATTCTCTCCATGGGATTTTTCCTCTACATTTTTGCATAGTTCTCATCTGCAGACTGTTTCTTCTCTCAATACAGCTGAGAACGATTCTCTGCTTTTTCCACACAACTCTTTGAAATAAATCTTTTGTTATCTTGCTATTGTCAGTCACTTACCATCCCTTAAGAGCTCTGAGGTTTCATTTTCTCATTGCCTCCAACTGTCCTTTCTTACTGCCTTGCCTAGTGAGACCCTTACATTTCTATTGACAAAGGAAAGGAGGGGAGAAATAAAGAACAAAAGACGCCTATTTGCAATTTACTGGAAACTCAAATCATAAAACAAAATACAAACCCAAAGATACATTACAGCAAACAATGACTAGCAGTCCAACTCAGCAACCAACGCACTGCAAACCAGAAGAGCTTCTATACATGCAGCTATTTAAAAAGAAGTCTGAATCAGTCAGCGTTCTCAGCATGACTACACAGAGCAGCAATGTTGTCATGCTGCCCTGAAGTTACAGCTATTTTGATACAAGAAGTTGGAAAGACATTTAAAAGTCAAGCATACTCATTGAGAGCATCGAGTCAAACCATCTTCTCTGCTCCACAGCCTGACCTGCTGCTTTTCCCACCTCCACAGCCTGGTTTTAGGAGCTGGTAGCTGCTCACACACCCAAAACAATACACCATCACTTCACAGACACTTTGTGATTTGGCAAAATTTGACACATTTTAGGGTTCTTTTTCTTTTATGATGCAAACGCAAGTAATATTTGATAAAAGAATGAGCACAGACATCTCAACTATCAGCATACATTAAATCAAACAACTGAAGTGGAACAAGCGTCTGTATGATAGAATTACACAAAAACGTGACTATTATTAAATGATTACATCTCTGGGGAGAGAAAGCACATGCTTTGAATAGTGCATTTATGCCAGAAGTAATTAAAACAAAAATAGGAAGTCAGTCTGGGTATGCATTTCCACATTATAACAAGGTTGTTTTAAAATGTCAATCAAACTGTAAAGATGTTTTACTATTCAAGATGGAAGAAAAATCAGCCATCAGACCTGAAATTACTTTAGCAAAAGTAATTTTAAAAATCCTAACATACTATAGTATTAGACCTTGAAAAAAAGTCATTGATTGGTACACACAACTATTTCCATAATAAGCTACTGCATAGAGCAGATCTCATCCATGCCATTCCTTATATGCTGTTTTCCCCCGTTCTGAGTTCCAGTAGCTTAGAGTAATTGGTGTCTAACTGTTTTAGTCTGTATTTTTGGACACCAAAGCAAGTTAAAGCCACAGCAACCAGAAAGTACCCAACAGCAGTTATTACTGCTGAACACTGGCTGCTAAATGCAGACTAGGCATTAAGTACTGGAGAGGGAAAAACACAACGTTGGAGCTTTCATTACTGACTGGTTATTATGTGTAGCTTTAAAAATTCTAATGAGGTAATCATGTCATACAAGGAAGGGAGGCTGTTCTGAGTCCTGCAGTGATCCCTGCTCAGGCTTATGCTGTTCAATGTGCTCAGAAATGACCTGGAAAAGGAGCACACTCTGAGCCTCCCAGTGTTCCCAACTCTTTCTGGGTGTAAAGAACTGACTGCAGTTGTCAGGAGGGCAAGTGAAGGGCCTTGCAGTACAAAGTCAGCAGACAAAAAAAATAGTATAAGAAAGGCAAACAAAAAGTTAGCTATACAATGAATTCTGAATTTTTTTTAAAAAAGGCAAAAAACAGAAAACCAAGAAAAAACACCACCACCCCCCAAACCAAAAAAAAACCACAAACCAAAACACCAACACAAAACCAAAAAAACCCAAAAAACCCAAAAAAAACCCCAACCAACACATGACAAGAATGAAGTACTGGGTTTATGATTAGTGTGTATAAGAAAGGTCAGTGCAACCCTCAGCACTGTGTGAAAAGAAACAAACCAAGCATTGGGAAAGCAGCAAAGGAACAAAAAAATCATGTTATGTATACCGTATATACATAGCTGATATTTACAGTATAAATCCATGATATAGTTACATCTGTGTTGTGTGTAATTTTTGCCCTCCCTCATCACAAGCCTCTTCTGTTCTTCAAATCTCAGAAGGAAAAAAACCCAAACAAACTATAGCCACATTGGAACACATTTTTGAAAACAATCTTCCAGCCTTGTCTTCGCTCATGTACAGAAATTTTTACTTCTCTTATTAGAAATAACACAGTATAATTTTAATAGATGACTTTTTTTAATAGACAAACAGAAGTCTGGAAAACTGGCTTTAGGAGACAGATACTTTCTCACTAAGACTCACCAAAAAACATGATGAACTACTAGAATCCAACTTCTCTTTTCTCAAAAGGGTTATGGAAGAGATCATATTAAAGACACCACTTGCTGCTGAAAAAAAAAATCTGCTAAATATTCCCTCTCTTACATTTAGCACTTATATTATGCAGAGATACTAGTTTTTCCTCACATGTCTGACAAAGGGATTGGAGTAAGCAGCGATCTGCATTAATTTATAGCAGCTTGTTACTGACCATTAACAAGCTCGGACATAAAGACAGCTAAACATGCTTGTGTAGAGCCTTCCTAAGCACAAGCGAGCCCACCATCAGCTAGACGTACACTTACATTTCAGACTGACCGCAGCAGTAACTCTGCTAATCAGGGAGATGAAAAGATATGCAGTCTGTCAGAAAAGGGAACAAAGACCCATGGCTACAGGGGAAAAGCTCCCTGCTCAGTGGGTTAGGATGCTTCATTTGCAGTATTCGAAGCAAAACAGCTCTTGTCAGGAGGTTTTTGACCACCCATTCTCTTTCATTTCACAGTGGAATTAGGTGATATTATCTATAGCTAATTGTTTGAATTCGTAGAACAGACTGAGTAAGCAGTAACATAGGCTGGGCCACACCGGTTTAACACAGCTTTGGAAAACAGAAGGCTAGATCATCACCATACTCGCATCTGCAGCATAAAACAAACCCATGACCTCTTGGCCAGAACGCCGTGTCAGCCTCTTCAAGGACAGACTTCATCCAGAAAGAAGAAACAGGTTCTTTAGGACCTGCAGGGAGATGAGGAGGGGGTGTCACTTTCTATGTCAATGACCAGCTGGAGAGCATGGAGCTCCAGCTGGGAATGGATGAGGAGCAGACCAAGAGCTTATAAGTCATAATTAAAGGGAAGGCAGTAACAGGTGACATTATAGCGAGGGGCCTACAGGCCACCCCATCAAGAAGACTGACCAGATGAGGCCCTCTACAGACACACAGAAGCAGCCTCACATTCAGAAGCCCTGGTCCTCATGGGGGATACCACTCCAATATCTGTTAGAGGGGTAACACAGCAAGGCAGAAGCAATCCAGGATGTTCCTGAAATGCATTGATGATAATTTACTTCTCCAAGGAATAAAGCAGCCAGTGAGGAGAGGTGCTATGAAGGACCTTGTTCTCACCAATGAGGAGGGGCTGGGTGGGGAATGTAAAACTCAAGGGCAATCTTGGCTGCAATGACCATGAAATGGTGGAGTTCAAGATCCTTAGGGCAGCAAGAAGGGCACAAAGCAAGCTCACTATCCTGGACTTCAGGAGACCAGACTTTGGCCTCTTCAGGGATCTGCTTAGTAGCGTACCATGGGATACAGCCCTGAGGGGAAGAAGGGGACCCTAGAAAGCTGGTTAAGATTCAAGGATCACCTCCTCTAACCTCAGGAGTGATGGATTCCAACAAAGAGGAAGTCAGGCAAAAATAACAGGAAGCCTGCATGCATAGGTGAAAAAAGAGCTCCTGGACAAACTCAAACACAAAAAGGAAGCCTAAAGAGGGTGGAAGCAAGGACAAGTAGCCTTGGAGGAATACAGAGCAATGTCTGAGTAGCCTGGAATCAGGTCAGGAAAGCCAAAGCCCTGACAGAACTAAATCTAGCCAGGGATGTCAAAGGCAACAGAAAAAGCTTTTAAAGGTACGTCCCCAGGGTGGGCAGGCACCCTTCTGCTCCTGGAGAAAGAACCGACAGCTTCAGTTTACGCACTAGTGTGAGATGCAGGTAGTAAAGAACTTTAGACACTTACTATCTTTACCTCTGCTCTACTAACTCTGCTAAACATGGATAATACTGGATATTACAAACTACATATCCTAATTTAAAAGATTGATGCTGAAAAGTTTTTCTGCAACTGCAGGGAAAAATGTTAATTCTGAACAGATGGACATACAAGGGCAAGATTCATAGGCCTCTGAAAATGAAAATTCAGAAGAAGTACAACAGAAGAGTTTAGTGTTTAAACAAGTCATTGCTAGACATACCTTGAGTAGAAAATGAGATGCCAGCTTTCATAAGATTGAAGTTTTAGCTCCTCTCACCCTGCTATCAATTTTTATATCTATATTTAAAAGAACCAATCAACAAAGACACCAAACCAGAACACCACAACCTAGAAAGACCCACAGGGATTTAAAAAAAAATTATCTGCAACTCAAGGCCAGGGTAAATACATAATTTTTGTGTGTGAAATGAAGCACATTTCAGTGCCCACAAACATTCAACATGTATCACTTCACCTTTTACAAATTGAGTAGGTTTGGCACAGGGAACATTTGGCAATGGTCTGCATAAACCATTTCAGAAAACCTTTTTTCCTTCTCCTGCCCATTCAAAGCTAGCTGAGGATTCAGTGCAGTGAGAGGAAGAAAACAAAGGAGCTGCATTGTATATATTTCCTCTCACTTCACTTTCTCTCATGCATTATATATACCACAGAAGGCAATTTCATGAAGTTGCACTGATATTAATCCAGAAAAGTTAGTGTCTGTATCACTGAGTGCTCTCACTATTCTCTCCCACTTCCACTTTATTTTATATTATTTTATAAAGCTTGCTTAAGCATCTTACAGGTCTAAATCATGCAGGTTAAGAAAAGTGAACAGGACAGTCTTATCAGGAACTCCTGGTCCTGTAAGTGTAGCACAGGAAGCAAGAACAGACATGAAACTTGGTTAGTCCTCACTGCATGTGTGTTTCAGACATTTCAGAACCATTATTTAGCAACACAATTTTAAGCACTTATTTTAATAATATTTGTCATATAACCTAGTAGCAGAACTTTATTTGCTCAAATACATTTACAACAGTGGTCTGTGGTTAGCAGGGGAACACAGGAGAGGTAAGGGAAAAAACCCAACCAACCAGTTTCTTTGACTTAGCTACTGAAATATGTTCAGCCACCACTGAATAATCCCATTTCAGTGGGAATATCCACACTTCATTTTCACCTGAAGGAAGTGACTGCATCACGACTACTAGGCGCAAGCTGCCAAATCACTTCATAGAGATTCATTCTCCCCTTCAAATATTGTCTCTTTGTTTCAGCACTTCAGAAGGCAGACTATGACCACAACTAAAAGGCATTACTCACACTAGTCTCATTTATTTAAGAGGAGAGGTGTGAAAGCCATGCAACTTACAGGCACATCCTCGATCAGACTGTCATTTAAGAGTTGAGTGCACAATGTCTCCAGGACTAATTCCTGCCTACTTGAAACCCAGGGGTACAGAGAAAGCTGAGCTTAGCAGGAAGCCATGGGCTTTCTCAGATGCTGCTTTGGTATTCAAGGAACATCAAACTTCATACTCCATTGTATTTTTATCTCTTGGAACATAAATTGTATGTAATCACTTAAAAGCAGCTTTTCTTAAGATGCCTTCAGGCAATTTTTTACCAGAAATTATCACCAGCAAAAAGTTCTGAAAGTCAGAATCCCACTTCTCTGGTCTCTCAGAAATAAGTATCATCACCCTGCAGAGCACATCGGAATCTATCTGAATTCTATCTAGAAATAACCAACTGAGAATACTAGAGAAATTTAGCTTTTAAAAGGACAGGCTCTGATTATCTCCATAACATTCAAACCCCTGTGGCCTGTAGCATTTGGGAGTTACGTCTTGGTACTTATAGGATAGAGATCCGCAGAAAAGAAAACTAAGCCAATGGGAAAACTATGTAGTTGTAATAAGAGATACGAACACAAGTCACAGAATACAAGAAAACCTTTATACTTTAAATCGAAGAAACTAAGCCACCTGGATGCAATCCTGCATAATGTGCTTTCAGCAAACCTGCTTTAGTGGTGGGTTCGACAAGATCTCTAGAAAACCTTCTAGTGATTCTGTGATCTACATGCAAGCTATAGGCTGGTGGCTTTTAGTATTGAATGTAAATATGCAAGCAAACATTTCACAAGTGCTTAAATCCCACACACCCCCCATTGTTGTTTTTTTTTAAACCCCTCTTAAGTTTCTACTTTTTCTTCCTTGGCCTGTATGTCTTAAATGCACCTTGTAATACAGAAATGCTGCCAAATGTTTCCCTGTGAAAAACACCAGGGTAATGATTGGAAAAAATCTGGTGCTCAATCTAAAAGATGTCAACATATTTGAATGAAACTGGACAAAAGTCATAGTGAAATACAAAATTGAAACTAGTTTGGGGAGGACAAGTCATGCTTCTAGTTAAGTCTGTTAATAGGGAAGCTTGGCTGCTGAGCACATCAGACAGTTTAGCTTTCCAAAAGGAAACATTACCTTTCTAAGACGCTTTCTTTCTCATGTCTGTCTAAGAGGGAGTGGCGCATTTCAGACATTCAGAGTATAAAGCAATGACAACAATGCAGAGTCACATGAAGCTGTTCTGTGCCAGCTGTGTAAGCCTCCTGAAATTTCATTCAGTAAAAGGTCAAGAACTTGTGGTACTGTACATAGGCCTTTTAGAAATTATTTGGAATTCAACGGACCGTAAGATTTTTCCTCATGGTTCCGTATAAAACTAACATTTCATCAAGTTGCTTGGCAGTGTGACATGCAGTCCACATGCATTCTGCCATGCAGGAAATGCACCTGATCTTGTGTGTTGTTTTTGGAACCAACCAGCTCTCTGCCCTAGAAAAAAGTTCTAGGAGGTAAGATAGACAGCAGCCATTTCTAATTTTAGATTGGCAATCAGATTGTAGCTATCCTAAACAAAGAAGCTATCCACCTTGAAAGACATTAAAAACATAATTCAAATTTTAAATTCATACTTTTAAATCTAAAAAATTAAGTCATGTAACCTGAAAATATCAAGGATTTGGAAGCTGGTTTTCTGCAGAGCCTAATCCTAATGTGCTCGGTTATAATCAAACATATATAACCCAGCAAAATGTAGCCTCTGGCTTAAAAACAATCCTGTATTAAAGCCATAGGTAATCTGTCTTACATAATACTATTTGCATTTTTTAATCCTGTTAAAAATACTTGTGACATCAAATCAATGTCTTCTATTCACAAATGCAACATCCAAACCAGGAGTTGCACTCATGTAGTAGACCTGCTTTCAGACCTTTATTTTACCAGCAGTCCTTTTGTAACGTTTGTGGTACACAAATAGCACAGTAGTATGAACTGAAGTTTAGTCTTTTAGTACAAACAAATTAAATTACACAACTATCACCACTTGCCTAGGAAATTAAACTAGAGCCTAACATTCAGTGCATTCTTCACATCCACAGGGGATGGGATGGTAACAAATTTCTGTCATTAATAAAACAGATTATAAATTCAGGATGGGAAGTTAATATTAAACCTTATGCCAACTCACCTTATCCCACTTAAATTCTGAACAGCAATTCAGTTTGTAGCATCGACAGGTCCTAGGATGTAGGCAGATACCTAAATACAACACAACAGTCCCAATTCAGCCTTAGAATTACCCAGAGAGTTGATTTCATTCTTCCCCTGTGCACAGACACAAACATTCTGGGTAGATAAACACTTATCTTCTGTGTAACACTCTACACCTCTCTAAGGAAAGGTGATTAAGTTCCTAAGTATACAGGAGTTCTCTAGGAGAACTGGAAAAGTCAGACATGATGGGGACCACAACTGCTTCTGAGAAGAAGAAATGGTGATACTCCTGCCCACTTTCTCCTCAGTCGGGTGGTTAGAAAACATAAGTAAGAATAGGAGATCCAACTTCAAGCCCCACATGAGAAAAGCTGATTGAGCAGGGCTGATGATTTATTACAGAATGCAGGCTCAGAAAGCATGTTCTGGCATGCCAGCTCTCCCAGCCATTACCTGCTGCACAGAGGCTCAATGCAGATGGAAACTGCTAACATACGGTAACATATTCGGGGTCCTGGAAGTTTGGACACAGAGAACAGAAGTGAAAGAGAATGAGACTCTGTGAAGGCCAGCAAAAAAAAAAAAAAAAAACCACCCCAAAAAAACAAAACCAAAACCAACACACCACAAACCACAACAGAACCACAATCTCCCACTTTTGTGCCCCGACTACTGGAAAAAGTGTTTTTCTTTCCAATACTGTTGAAATGTCCACCACAGAAGAAATAAAAACATCCTCAAAGAGGACATGTAGTAGAATTAGAGATTAGTTAAGGTTGGAAGGGACTTTTGGAAATCACCTGGTTTAAACACCTCCCAGACTGTTCAGCACAGCAATAAGTTCAAAGTTAGATACAATACCCTGAGAATTCTTAATACTTCTAATGAAAGAAAGTCAAGCACTTCGTTGGACTGGTATTCAGAGAGTTCATATTTCTGATCATGAGGCAAAATGGTAAAACCAAAGCTGCACTGAGCAGGCTGTCTCACTACCTTGCATAGACGAGTTCAAATTCTAGTACAGCTGAGTTTAAGACAACAGGATTTCAAGAATCTGACATTCCCAGAGACTCCCTGCAGCAGCCAAAATTGTTCCTGGTTATGTAGCAGACTCCTGTATAAATGCAAGACAGCCAGATGTTCTGTTCAGAGCTTAATGTAACCAAGAGAAACACATTGTGCATCAACAGCAGAAAATATTTTGTGAAGTCTCATTTAATCCAACTGAAGAGATGCCCATCACCATCCAGTAAAGGACCATCAGACACCACCAAGAGATTAGATTCCCCAAATGACCATTATCCAATGCAAAAGAAACCAGTCAATTACTTTTCCCACCCACCCTTTAAACAAACAGCTGTCGGACTGTACCACAATACCAGGAAAGTTACATGGAGGCAAAGGATTACATTGTCTTTTTCATGGAAAACACTACAGTGACTTCCCAACATTACCCATCACATTAAGTCTACTTCATCTGCTTCTGTCTTGTTTCCTTAAGGGTTTCTGTATTTAAGGTTTTGGAATATTATCTAGAAATGTTTGTTTTATCAAAGTTCCACTGAACTAAACGACAGAAAATGATCCAAAGCCCAATTCAAACTTCAGATGTATCCTAGAGACACTACTCCCATTTTGCACAGAGGGCAGAGCAGAAAAAGCCCTAAAGACCAAGACATTTTCATGTAATCGTAAAGCCATGACACCAGATGGAAAAATAAAACCCCTACACATTTCTCGCATATTTTTCTCAAATAATTGAAATAAATTCACTGTATCAACAGTGTTCCTGCAAGTACTTTAAAAATACTACCCTGACAGGCTTAGAACAGTGTTTCCCAAGTGAAGGTTCCATCTACCACTTAACATTACAAATTCTCCCATTAGTTCAAGTGTAATCAGCCTCACAACCACAACACCAAAGCCAGTTTCTTTTGGTTTGTTTTGTTTTTTTGTTTTGTTTTTTTGATTGTTTTTGTTTCTTTGGGTTTAATTTTTTTCTTTTATTTTCAGCTGGGAACTGGTGCTGATGTGCAGTACAGTCATCACATCACAGGGCATCTTTCCCACTTTTCAGGTTTGTACTTTTTAATCTAATCAATAATTTGATTACAACACAATATCACCCATTCATGCCAAAGACCAAGTCAGCAAGGATAATCTGGCCATGCTGGTTCTCCAAATTCTATCACGGTGCTAACTTCCTCAGCCATCTGCAGGATATTACATTTTCTTTACAATATAATTGTTAACTTTCCAGTACTAAAGCAGCTGGATATAAATTCAAGTTTTCCTTTCCACATTCCCAATAAGATTAAAGGCCTCAAATCCCACTCCATTAATAGCAGAGAAAACCTTTTGATGAGGGAGGTACACTACATGAAATGCTTCTGAAAGAGGAATATTTGCAGTAAACACATCCTTTCACAACAAGTTTTTAAACTCTGGTATGGAACATTATAACAATAATGTTTATTTATAAGATTATTTAAAAATACAAGTGCTACGAAACTGTACTGGATAATTCTCATTGTGTCCAGGAGCTGTAATCATAAATTACAATCTCATTAGGACTGGTACTGTATGGACAGATAGTCACAGCCTCAAAGAACATACAGAAATTTACAGAATAATTTTATATGAAAATTCAGAATTCATTATACAGCAAACAAAGGTTTTAAGATACTTGAAAGTCTACCTAATTATGTTTAAGTATGTAAGCCTTCTTAAAAGGAACTTTTAAGTTTTGTTTTACAGTTCTGTGCCTCCTATTACACAACTGCACTCAAAGTAAGATTTACATACGAATTACTTGCCTGTGCCTGAATAGCAGGTATTTAAAAATCTATCACAGGATGATAGAAACAGCAATGAAGGGATAAAGAAGACAAGGGAACTAAAGAAAAAAAAAGTTGCTCTTCTTGATGCTGCTTACAGACTTGCAAGTGTTTCATTTTGGACTCTGTGCAAGCCTTTGTTTGAGGATTAGTGTTCAGAAACTGAACTACACTACCAAGGTTGAGTGACATTTTGTGTCCTATCAGAAAACTGACGGGTTGTTTTTCCAGCAATATTTAATGTTAAAAATTAACAGCTCTGGTTTTTTGACATGTAGCACTTAATATACTTAATGTTGAATGGCAATATATTTAAAAGTACATAAAATGTATTAAAAATCAAGTAGTATTTCAAGGCAGTGTCAACACAGTAACAGTTTAGTTCCCTTTTTTGTTAATTATAAAACTAAATTAATATTGAAACTGGGGAAAAATATTCTAATTATAATTGAGTAATTCATCATGAAATGCAAATGCATAATTCCACTAATCTGAAACCTAATTTTAAAAATTACAAAGTATTAGTCAAAGTAGTGCATTAGCTCAACACAGTGAATTATAAATTATTTCACAGAACCACAGATAAAACCTCCCACAACTGAAAGCAAATACTGAAATAATTTTATAGACATGAGTTTAGAAACAGATGTCTCGCTCCATCCTTTACCATCCAGGATAAGTTAGACACACAACATTAGGGATCAGCATTATTCTGCATCTTCAGAAACATATGTGCCTGTACTAACTTGTACTAGCTTGCAGTTTCATTTCAGCATTCTGTCACAATTCAGATCTTCCATACCCACAGATATAGTAGTGTGTAGAATAATCACTGGAGCACAGATCAAGATACCATCAGTGAAAGGTCAATTTTTCCACTCGTGAGAAGCAAGACAAGGAACAGATGAGCCATCTTTATGAGAAGAATTTTACAACTGCTTTTTTTTTTGCACTATCTTTAACTTAATTATTTGCAAATTCAGACGATGTTTAATACTTATGAGCATCATTCACTACAACAATAGCTTGAGGTTTTGTTTTAGTAAACAAAAAAAAAAATCATAGCTCTATTCTGTTAGTAGCATTTTTATGTCCTTAAATAGACCTCTTCTCTTTGCTCTGTCTCCCCTCACTTCACCTTCCATACTCTCTCCTGGTTTCAACACTTTCTTACTCTTATCTCTTCCACTCCAATTAATACGTTGTTTCATGAGCAGTCAATCCAGAAAGCTACATATGTAATTTGAACTTTTCCATCTGAAATAATAAAAATACTGGTATTTATTTACTTCACCTTCCTGTGTGAAACCTCTCTCTCTTAAGTATGGTTAAGTACAGTTGCTACTTCTGGTTTGTCTTTCAGTATGTTCTCAGTTGATATAAACAGGGAAGGGAAGCCTCTCCAAAATCCTTGATTCTTTTAAGACAGCTTTACCTCAGAAGAGAAAAGAAACACACCTAAGTGTTTATATAACATAAAGGCTTACTTTTCTACTAAGCTAAGTTTTGCTTTTGGTCCAGCGCCCCTTTAACTTGCAACAGATTACAACTATTGCATGTGTCCTCAGCAGTACTGTTTCTGACACTGTACTTAAGGGACAGAATCCAGCCCTTGAAAAGAGCTGTCAAGTCTCAGAACTTTAAATGAATTTTTCAAAAAGCCTGATGCAAAAATCAGCTGATTATTAACAGCAAGTTAAGTTTATTTTTGGGTGTTTCCAGGCTTCTTGACATGGGGGGGGGGAAGAAGCTAAGACACGTTAGTCAAGTGAACTATGAGGATACAAATCTTAATAAATCAATAATTCCTGTAATATTCTTGGGTGTCTGATGCTGTCAATTCTACCAGTGACTTTCCGTAATTGTGATGAGAAACCCATATTTCAGTGCCAAGGGGATGAGAAGATTGTGAAGAAGTACATAAAGCTTGAAAAGTCAATGGAGAAATTCTTCCAGATAAAAGTTTTGAGGATGATACCTGCAAACCATCTTATAAAGGACCCCTCCAGCCCTCCAGAAATCCTGCTGTCAAGGGAACTGGGCCTACTGGACATAACAGTGGGGAAACTGGAAATCTGGGGTAGCATTTAAGGCTATTTTGATGCTGCTTCACCCCAACACAAGTGGGAGAATTGAGACACCCAGAGAGCAACCAAAGCTCTTAAGACTTGTCTCTAAAGAATACTGTGACTTTTAAAGAATAGGATAAAGACTTTTCTTTCCTTACAAAAACTGTCTGTTTTGTAGGGGAAAGTAATTCAAAGAAAAGACACTACTACTAACTTGAGATGGTGCATGAGCAGTAAATGCCAACACATGACACACTTTAATTAAGCACCTACATTCATAGCAAGAAAGCTAAATAAAAATTACTGAACAGCATCATTGAACTACAGTATGGCACCTAAACCCAGCAACTTTATTGAAGTATTTAATTTTAGGCTTATAATATTAAATATTTTATTTGATACTCTGAAGAGCAAAATTACTTTAAATGACACAATTAAAAAGCAAATGAAGAATAGGCAAATTCTGAGGGATCCTTATGAAAATACAAACTGTAATTGAGAAAGAACTAAATTATTCTTTAGCTACAAGACAAACTATCGAGAAAGAAGCCAATTCTTCACTTCAAATAAAGATGGACACAGTCCTGGAAACATGCCTGAATTACAATTACTGGACTCGATATAAAAGGTAAATGAGTTAAGTTTAACAGTCATTATTTACAGGTCAAACTACATGATCTGATGAACTGTTCTGACTTCCACTGTAGGAATATAAAACCACAGATGAGTTCTAAACAGATATAATTACTTTCATCTTACACTGACAAAACATAATACTATTTAACGTTTATGAAATTCTGTGCATCTATATTGTGCTGTTTATTCAGTTGTAATCTCACTGTATTTTTACAGGCAAAGGCAGTCTCCTTTCTAAGGATTCTGGTTTGGACTCATTAAAAAATGAGTCTGCCCTCTGGTGGTCACACTCACCTTCATATATTCGCATTTTTTTAAGTTAAAAATGCACTTTATACAGCTACTGCCTACAAGGTCTAACAGATAATTTAGCTTTTAGTCACCCTGGGCTGGCTTGCTTTCTCATTATGTAATTGTTTGTATTTGAACTTTATCATGCAGTAATATCCCACACATAATTTCAGATGTTCCTTGTTTTGTCCGTATCTAGAACTAAGTTTAGACACCAATTTTTAAAGCACTCAAACTACAGGAAAGCAGAAAACCTGCAAAAAATCCCCAGGAAAAAAACCCCAAAGTTTCAATTTATATTGAGACTGCAAGTTTTGTATTGTCTAGGAGAAGATGCTACACCTTGTAATACACTGAAATGTTGGCTACTAGACTCCAGGGTCCATAAATACATGAAATCATTCTGAGGGAAAAGACAGATCCTTAAAAGTGTCATTTGTACATTAAAGGCATCAGACCTGTACTATGTACAAAGTCATAGACGTTAGTATATCATGCAAGATTGTTATGGACAAAAAACAAACAAAAAACTATGGTCTGTAGTCCAGTTATTAGTACTGCTCATCTAACAGCCACATGTTAGCTCCCGTAAGAGGGAAGCAGTCATGCAGCTTCCTTCCTTAGTTTTTGTATTACACATCCAGGAAAAAATTAAGCCTTCGCAGTCATGGAAGAAGTAGGTAGAATTCTCTCGCCCTCATCAGTTGATGCTTTTGAAGAGATGAGAATGTAAGACAGACAAACTTCAGAAGGATTCAAAATACACCTGGTATGTAGAACACTGACATAAGATTTGCTGGTTATTTTAGATGTCTAACCAAAAACTACTACTCATGAGTAGACAAAAGCAAGCCAAACTATACATAAGGCATGTATAGCTCAAACATGAAGGGTGGGTTCCCTCACACTCAGAGATGTCCCAAACACCTTTGTAGCATTACTTGGACTAGGTAGCAATAATAGTTCTTATCTGCCCCTGTATTCTAATCAAACCTATGCCTAGGGAAGAAAAGATACCTGCAGTTGAAAGCTCAGAAGTATGTGGATTCTCTGCAACAGCCTTAGGAATGCTCCTCCTTCCACCTTCATGGCCATGATACTCTCCATCTTTAAGTGTCTCTGAACTTCACGATAAAAAGTAAATATAGTGGCAAATGGAAGAAGGAATCTTGCAATCTGGTGAACAAACCATATCCTGTCCAACATCTTGAATCACAAGGGCTCTTGTCTTCATGACTGTGTTACAGACTTTGCCACTGCTATACTGAAATTATTTCCCCACGCTACAGAGGAAGCAACAACTGCCTCAAAAGTGACAGGACTCCGCAACACATCATGCTGTCGACTCCTGCCTTTAGTGCTACTCAGAACTTAATTAATGATGTGGAAAATGGGTTGCCATTACGTCCTGAACTGATTTAACAACAACAGCAAAGCCTAATCACAGTGGAACCATTAAATTGCTCATAACTGAAAATGCTCATCATTCATGGAGAACACAACTCTTCACAGCAGCCGTACCCAAAACACAATTGACTACTCCAACTCAAGAAGGGCTAGAGGCCTCAGTTTAACCAACACTGCATGCAAAAACTCCGCTTCTGTTCTGTTCCCTTCTAACGCAGCACTCCCCTGTTGTAAACTTGCTCAAGTCTTGCACAATTTTGAAAGGATGGCAAAGGAAAAGGAATTTATCTCCCTTTTGAGTTTGTTTGAAATACCTAGCCAGAATGGATTAAATAATTCATAACAATGAAATTACTTGCACAGCCTATTAACATTTCATCTCACCCAAGAGGAGAACCAGATTTTGATTGTGGACACATAACAATTACAACAAAATTACTCACTCCAGCTGAGGTGACAACAGCAACAAAAAAAACACCTTCCATTTTCAAGAAAAAAGAAGCAACTCAAGAGGATTAAACTTCCTGTTGTACATTTCATTTGTTTGGACACCACAAAATTGGTCTGCAGGTGGGGGGGGCTCAGTGGAGAGACCCACAGATTCCACCTTACTCAAAGCAGCAGTAACCAGGCCACTAAACCTGGTTTATGCCACCAAAGAACAACCATGGCCAAACTTACCTCTTTCTGATACTGTTTGATTATTGTAACAAGGCAGGCACATCAGTCACCTCCCGCATTTTGATTCCCCTAGAGATGTGAACAGCAGCAGCATAGGAACCCCCACACTTTAGTCCTTGTAAACACCAGAAGAGAAGAGGACCATCTATTCAGTTATAAAGGGTAACTCGTGGTGTACAAGCCTACTGAAGAACAACACTGAATTCTAAAATACTCTTGAAAAGCCCTTTAAGTGTCAGGGAATATGCCATGAAGATAACAGGGGTATGTAATATTTTCCTTCAAAATGCTCGATTTGATAATTCCTAGGGGAGGAGGGAAAAAAAAAATACACAGAACACCCACAACCCTTCACTAACAGCAAGATAAATTCTTATTTTTCTTCTGCTCCCCTTCAAGTAACTCATTTCCCTGCTTTTGACATGCTCTTCAAAATTCTTCCCTCCCTCAGGGCTGATTGCACTTCCCACCTCACACCAAGGAGCTATCCCCTGCTTCATCCCACACACATTTGTACATGAGTTGTACATACATTCCCTCTCTATATATTCTCCTTAGAGCCCCCAAGACTGTTGTTGCTTTTTCTCTTCAAGATTTCCAGTGAATTTTATTTCCAACTCCCTCACTACTACCACTTCTTTCTAATGCAAAGGTCAGTAACACATTTTGTTCTTCATCCTTCTCTTCACACAGTGGTGCTCCTCGTGGATATTTTGCCATTCCCGTGCCACAATATTCAGTGGGAAGACTTCCCTTGGACAGTGCCACCTATGCACTTGCCAGTTGACTCCAGGGTACTGTTCTCCACCAGCAGAACTGTTCCCTGACACCAAATCTTGCACAAAAGCTAGCTTTTGCACTCATCGATTGTACACAACGCCTTTGCATACACAGAGCCCTGCACAGTTGTGACATTGTAAAGGCAGCTCCTTCACATGGTCCTTCAAAATCAAGTTGGACAAATGCAGCAACACTGAAAAGATGGAAAAAGAGAAACCAGAAGTGCGAAGCACAGTTCAGAAAGACAAAGAAAATCTGTATTCACATATAAACACTGTCAGCTCCTCATGCAGGGAACAGTCTATAGGAAAACGGCATGTTAGTATCTTGGGTGGCTGTCTGGAAAACCCTAATCAGTGGCTAAAGCATAACTCATACAACCAGGAAGTTATGGATCAATTTTCACTTTCATTAAACAGTAACAATTACATACTTTAAACCAGAGTAAATTAAAAGGTCACACATACCTAACAGTGTAGTACAGCTGTATTCCCACCGGGACACATTCAAATTCAGCCACCCTACATGAGTATTGACAGAATTCGGAGAGACTACATTCATACTAATTCTGTCCAATTTAATTGACAATTTAGACAGACAGTTCCTTTCTAGAGTGGCTGTTTTTTAAAGTTATCACGTCTTCATAAGTTGAACTGGCCTTTTTTTCCCCTCACTCAGCTATTTTTGTGCATCCGAGAAGCTCTGCCTGAAATGCTGCTTTTTATATAAAGTTTGGTTGCTTAAAGTAGAATGAGGGTACTGTGAGCTCTTACAGAAACATTTTATGATTCAAGCTGTTATGCTTCCATACTAAAAAGTTAACAAGGGGAAAGCTGTAATCACATTATGAATTGAGCCATTTCAAAACCAAAACAGTGTATTCACAAAATGAATACTGAGATACATTTATCCCAATTCATACAGGAAAACAAAAAAAAAACCCTGAAAGCTTCTTACAACACTTAACAGAGGATCCAGATGAACCTTTCTGTACTTATTCAACATTTACTAGAAGGGAGAAGCTGAAGACCAATCCAGAGGAGTATTTGCAATGCAATTAGGCTAGACAAGTTGAGTCTGAATGTATGCCAGCTGCAGGAGCCTGCCCTTAATTCACACAATCAAACGTCTAGTGTGTCACACAGTGTCTAGCATCAGTATCTCCAGTATTAGAAGTCTCATCAGATATGTACTTGTTTACTGAGCATCTTAATCTGTGTCTGAACACATATCTAGCTGTACCTTCTAGCAGTCTATATGCCAGTCCATCACCATCTGTCAGTTAAAGCTTCCACAGACAGAAGAAAGAAAAAAAAAAATCAATTCAAACAAATGTGTTCGGCACTCAAACTAAGCTATCATTCACATTTCAGTATAAGACTTGAATTCCTTTTCAGTATTCTTCAACTTTGACCCAGCTCTACCCCCTCCTTCACTGAAAAGGGCAAAGACAACAGCCCAGCAAGTGGGACAGGCAAAACAGACCTCCTTTGTTCACTTTTTCCCTTTCAGTTTTCTATTGAGGTAAATAACTGAAAGCTCAGCCAGCCTCCAGTAGCTCAGAAGACAGCAATATAGCTGGCTTGCAACTATCCTTTCCTGGTTAACAAACAGCAGGACAAAAACTTACGGTGCATCCTGTTAATCTTATTACTGCAGATTAACTCTCTACAAATTCCCATAATATTCTATTTACAAGACAACATTCATAAGCGCATAAATTACAGTATCTTCAGTACTAAACTGAATAGGCAACGCACATACTAACCAATTTAAAATGCAACAAATTTTCACTGCGGAGAAAGTATAACTGAATTTTTTGAATACTATCAGCCCACTCAGGAAGGCAAAACCAAATTCACTGCACATTGCCCAGCAGACAGCCTCCTACATTATTCCCTCAGCTTACGTTACTGAGATATACTTTCTCTGTATGGCTTCCCTTTTTACCAGCTCTGTTCATAAAACATAGCAAAAGGAACATACTCAGTGAAAACTAAATAGCTTTACTATACTATTTCAATACAATGGAAGGTAAATAATCGCAATTCAAGGTGATTTGAGACAAATTAATTAAATTACAGACTAACAGCAATTCCACAGCTGCAGGCAAAACAGATTTAATTTTTAGGCTGAGCTATTTGAGCTGTGCAATAATTTATGAACAAAAACCCAAACCCTTAGTGTATTCGGATTGTTTTAGGTCCAGATACCAGGGAGAGTCATTTCCCTACAGCAGGAATAATGGGCAGACTAGCATTACCTTTTCCTGACTTGAAATTGGAATCCTCAAACCAATAACATCTGTCAATAAGAGAGACATCTCATTAACCCCAAGAAATTCTAACCTGGTTACTAAAGATGCTATCACCTTTTTGAGCACCAGAGGTATGCACTGAAGCACAACAAGCTAACAGGAGGTATCAGTAAGCATTCACTGGATTTGTTGCTTCATTTCATTTCCTGAAATGAATGACCATTTAAAAAAGCTGCATTCTTTTATAAGAACCCTTCTTATCAAACAAGCTGTGGCATATGTGATAAATATTATCCTTGCTGCAAGAAGATAAAAGAATAACAACTAAGGCTCAGATTCTGGTGATCTCCTTCACCTTGAACATTATTACTCTGGAGGTTTTTTTTTACCATGGCCACTAATTACAGAATTAATATACCAATACAAGTGTGATTAATAGTGGATTTATTCTGCAAGTAGTGAAGAGGGTTTTAGCTCCACCATTAACATCAGCTGGTACACACTACCCCATCACCCAATGTGGTCACACAGCTGCACAGTTTCCCTTTAGCTACAACGCCTTTGCACAAGCCAGTATGTGAATTCATTCAATGCTTCTGTCAACATCATGCAGTTTCCTGGTTCTGCTTCTTTACATTCAATATTCTCAGAATACAACACTTGCTCAATTCTGTATTGATGGAGTCCAACGGCTAATTTTAGACACCCAAGAGAGTTTTGTAGCACTTCAAAAATATGAATAAGTAACTTTCACAGAATTCAGTATCAAACTCTTTTAACAACTCTGGTCTCTTGCTTTGGAATTTCTATTCAAAGCTAACGACACTCATCAACTGGACACACACCTGAGGTGTATTCATACAAATGGTAATAATCAAACAGATCAGACAAATATTAAAATATGCTGCACCTGCAAGTCAGTTTGCTGACTTCCAGGTCTTTTGAGCTAGTATGGAACACTGTATTATCCTTTTCTTCCCAGATTATATCCTTTGCCAGAGAACACCAGTAAGATGCATCTCTTGGCATACGTGCCACTCTCAAACTCAGAAGGAGGTCCAGGTGCTTTCTGATGTTGTACACTGACCTACTCCATGCATAGCCCCATATAATTACTATCCACAAATTATCACAATTATGATAAATTACAAAAGAAGTAGAAATTATTATAGTTGCACCTGTTAGATGCAATTAAGTTTTCAGGTTTCATCTACCTTTTCCATAACACACTTAATTAAGAATCAAAATGTACTGTAACACTCAGAGAAACATGCAAAGACAGGGAACATTAGAAAAAGAGAAAACCGGGCAATTAATACGGGCTTCTTGGCTCACTAGAAGGTTGTTTGAATAAACAGTGTAAAGCCAGACCTCTGTGGATAAAATAATGTCTTACCATGATCTATAGGTTCCATTGTAGAGTTACATAGCACATTTTCAATTTCTTATCTAACTATACAGACAGCCAAGAAATAGCATGCCTTTCACAGAGTGCTTGTCAATATGGAACGGCCTTATTGACTGGGCTGAAGCACACTATGATCTTCAATATTTAAACAGCTTGGCATTATTAATTAGATACTGTTTACACTTAGACTCTGAAGCCTTGGTCTGAACACATTTCAGACTTCAAAACTAACTCATCTATGCTGAAAAGCTCAGTGGCAGTGGTTTAGTTAATTATTACTTTTTAACCAAGTGTATTTGCTGCTCAGACTCGATTGCGATTTTCTGTGTTAGTCGCTACCAAGAGAGAGAAAGCAAAACAAGGGCAAACAGGAACAGCGCAGGATCCATCCACATTTTACTGATTTATACCGAAATAAAATTAGCGCTGCTACTCGCTGCAAGAAGCGCAGGAAAAAAAATACCAAACCAACACACAAAAAAATAACCAAAAAACCAGCAAACAACAACAACAACAAAAAAGAGCCGCTAAATAAGCGCGCAGAGAGCGAAGGGCTGGACCCCGGCACTTCAGCACAGACAGCTCCTTCCCCCGCACACGCCGCCCGACACCGCCCCCGCCGGGCCCTCGCCCCCGCCGGCCAGCGCACGAAATGGCGACCTACCCGCCGAGGGACGTGGGCGCGTCGCAGCCGCCGAGCGTCCCCGCCCGGCCCGGGGGACAGAGCCGCTCCGCGGCTACGACGCACCCGGGGCCGGCCCGCCCGCCCGCCCCCAAGAGGTGCCCAAGCGACCGCCGCGGCACCCGGCGGGCTCTCTAGGTGCTTCCTCGCACCCGCTGCCGGCGTCGCCCGCACCAGGTCTCCGCTCTCCGGGGGACCTGCCGCTGCCGCTGCCGCCCGAGGCGGGACCGCGCCGCACACCGTCACCCGCCCCTCAGAGTAGCCCCAGTGCCTACGGTAGAGCCGGCCCAGGCGCTGCCGGGTGGCTCCTGACCGTCGGGGTGGCCGGGCTCTTCCCAGGGGGCCGCTACCCACTGCCGGTGCGGCGGCGGTCGCGGCACCTCCCGCAGCCTGAAGCGCGGCGCGGAGATAGGAGCGGCCAGGCCGGTACTCACGGGAAGCTGCAGCTCCCCCGCCGGGGAGAGGGTCTAGGAGGACCCGCGACCGCGCTGCTCTCCTCCCTCCTCCTGTCCCCTCGGCAGCTCAGAGAGAAGAGCCGAGGCAGGCGCGCTCCCGCGCCTATCACCTCCCCAGCACCCCCGCCCCCGCCGTTACTGCGGGGCGCGCTCCCGCGGGGGGCGGGGAAGGCGCACGTCTGCGCGAGCTGCGCCGGGGCGCGCGCGGCGGGGGGGCTGGGGCGGGGCGGTGATGGCCGCGGCGCGGGTGGGGTCCCTCGCACCTGAGACGGCCGGCGGGGCGGCGGCCTCCATCTTGGGCATCGCCCTGCCGCCGCCCTGCGCCAGCCCCTCTCCGTACCGCCCTCCGCCGCCCGGATGGAAAGCGGGGTAAAATCCCAAGCTCTCGGCCTTCTCGGCCCCCTCCCGCCGCGCCGAACCTCCGCCTCTTCTGGGCCGTCTGGGGCATAACCCCCCCGGCCCCCTGCTTGGCGGAGCCTTTTCGGTGCCCGTGACCGGCAGCGGCGGCAGGTTCCCCGCTCTGCCCCGGCGGCGGAAAGCCGAACGCTCGTCGGGGCACCCCCACACCCACCCCCTCCATCAGCGGTGCGGGCCCTGGCAAGGGCAGCGTTTTAAATAGACGCATTATTTTAGCCCGGCAGTGCCCCTCTAAATAGATGGTTTCAGCTAGTTCCCAAACTGGAGACAAGGATATTATTTTACACTCTAGAATCGTGCTGTTGAACTCAGCAGCACAGCTCACATGTGTGCAGTTGAACAGGGGTGTTGGCAGGACTGGAGCCAATAGTTTTGTCCATTGCGGGTACAACAATACAGTAAATTAAACCGACTTTGGAAAGACAGACACTTGCGTTGCCGCCTTCTTCTGGGGGGCGGTGGAATCCTCCACGGCATGCCAGTTGTCCTGGGGACTGCCGCAAATAGCGGAGCCATTGGCCTGCCCACAGGCCCTACCACTCAGAGCAAAATTGAATTAGGTTAAATTTCCAGTTCACAAGTTCAGGGAGTCAGACATTTAGATGCAATTGCTTAAAGAGGAGGATCTGGATGAGACCGTTTGGCGAGGAGTTGTTTCAAATAAACCTTTCTGCTGGACACTCTCAATTGCAAAGCGCTCACAGCACCCACCTCCCTTTCACATCTTACAGTTTACTTAATGCACCGTGTCAGAAGGCACTTTAATTTTGAGACTTCTACAGGCTATACTCAATAACACTCAAAATTAATCCATGTCTACATTTAACATGTAGCAAATACAAATATCTGACGCTGCTGAACTTGGATCAGCCATTTGAGGAATAGCCCTTTGTGCATTGCGAGGTGGCAGCTTTTATAGTGGTTAACTCATTATACATTTCAGGAAAGAGCTCTCAAGGTGAACTCTATGGTGATAACTTAATCGTGCAAAACACAACGCCCAAGATGAGCAAAAAGCCCTTACCCTGCATCTCTGCAGAAACCCCATTAGGACTCTGGCAAGTAAAATCTGAACAGCTGACCTACTGAAAAACAACACTCTAGAAGTATAACAGATTCTGTAAATGATATAACACATGTATATAAATATCCAAGGGTTAAACAATAAGTCAGACTCTGCTGCTTCAGACTTTGGAGATATTCAAGCTCCTATCAATCTGAGACCAGGATATTATTGTTTGAGACCTGAATATGCAAAGGAGATTAGATGAATGTGAAGAAAATCTTTTCAATAAAGAGAGGGAAGTGAGTACTTGAACTTACTGTGCACCCCTAAATGTTCTTTCCTTGTTTGTTTCCTTATGGGTTTTTTGAGGGTTTTTTTGCTATACAACTCCCATGTTTCCAACTGATATATTCAATCTTAAACACAAAGATGCTACCATCTAAGTAAACATTCAGCAATGTGTAAACAGGGGCCCTGCAAGATTAGGATGTTGCCTGACGTCGTTTCCAAGCTACTGTGTTCCATAAAAAGAATATATAGTCAGTCTTGGCTTTGAGAAAATACGGGTATAACGCACTGAGAGAAGGATGGTTTCTCAGACAGCTGTCTTTTTGCATCCTTGCCAGATTCTCAAGGGAACGTGGTGAGCCAAACCTTCAGGAGGTAGAGTGAAGAACTGCAAGCCACTTCAGGGGAAAAACTTGATCTCAAAGTTTAAATTTCTTGAAAGATAGGAGGAAAGATCTTCTTAGTATTTGGATTGCAAATGTACCAAATTTTGTAAGCATAAACTAGTGGGCTGTGTTATACCACAGAAACCAAATAAATGAAGAGATTTCACTGTTGCAGAGAGAGTGTAATAAACGACTCTATACTGATGTATGATTAGGATAAAATGTTGCAGCTGGTGTGATTATACCCTTATGATTCCTCTAAGAATTTCGCCCCCATATTTTTTATATTACTGAGATAAAGGAATACTCACAAAGCAGAAATGTCCAAATGGTGGCATACATATAACTGTCAATAAGCAAGTAAATTAAAAGGTTTATATAGCCTATTACAAATCTAGGAGCTACTTCTGGTGATGGCACCCACTAATGTGGAGAAGTGCCGTCCGTACTGGCAGCAGGATGGTGGCCCCAAGCAGAAAGTGATAGGTTGGCTTGTTGGCATAAACACCAACAGTCATTTACAATAAGCAGAAGTCATGTGGCTACAGGAATATTAGCTTTCAGATTGCTTCTCTGCTACCTTGCATCTTTTCTGTAGCCATCATTCTACTATTTTTAGCATTCCTCCTCACTTTGCCTGCTGCAATTATATCCTTGGATGTGAGGTTCCAAATGTGTATCAGTCTTCATGTTGCTTTAATATTAACCTTGATTCACTGTCTCCCACCTTGGTCTACATGAACCTGCTAGGTTTGCTTGTCATCTTTGTTTAGGGAAGCATTGATCAGGAACACAACATACTCATTTAATTGATCTACAAAATTGATACACGTGATTGCAGTATTGTTACACAGGAAAAGCTATCAAAAACTTGTCTGTGATGGGTATCAGTCATGATCTGGACATTTGTAAAGTGTTTTTAGGAAGAGGTTAACAAATAAAATAGTCCAAGAAAGAAAGAATCTAGTGTTAGATGAAAAGAATTCTTTGACATTTTGTTCCTAGACCAGACTTTTTTAAGGGATATGGAAAGACATCTTGGGTTGTTCATCTCACCTAACTTTAGATGTCTACTATGTGAATGTCTGCATTTGAGCGAGTCACCCTCTCCACCGAGTATAAGGGGAACCAGAAATAGGCACTTTTAGTGTATGATTCATCTAACCTATTTTAAATGTCTACATTAGGATAAGCAGAGTTGCATCCTAGAAATGCCTGTTTCTCTCCATTAACTGTAACAAGACCAGCGGGTGTCTTGTTCAGCTGTAAATGTCTGCATTATAAGAGTCTGCATTTATTCATCTGAATGCCACCCGTGTGATTTTAACATGAGTTATCCCACTGTCCCACTGTTCCCCTTGGTTGGAGGTCTTACAGTGGTGAATGTAGCATGCAAAGTACTTTATGCCAAGTAAAACAGCAAGGAATACCCCGCTGAATATATTGAAGGTCAATAAAATTTAGAATAATCGTATTCAGTAGATTATGAGACTCTCCCAATCAAAAACTGAACAGCTTTTGAAATTAATTTTAACCTAATGTATTTATGGGCATTTCTAATTTCTTTTGGAGGATCTTCTGATACCATAATAGTAACGTAAATGCTCTTACTGATGGACTAATGCTTTTTGGAAGCTAGTGGTTATTTACTATATCAGCGTAACGTGAATATTTCTAAGCAGCAAATAGACCACAGACAAGATCAAAAGCTTAAGTGATAATGTCTAATGTTAAAAGCTGCGCTGCTTGGTATACTGTAACAGCTTTCAGAGACAACCAGGCAGAGGATGTGTAATGTAAAATATACAGAGAAATGTAAAATATGTTGAGAACTAGGCTAGAGTCGTGCAGCAAAGACACTGAACAGGAGCGTTCTGATGTGTTGTCAATAATTGAAAAATAGTACTTGACTTAAGGCTTCAGAACTATTCTCTCAAAGGACAATGTGAGACTACAGTTAGGTACTGCCATGTCTGAGATACAAACTATCACCTAGGCTTCCCTTACAAGAGGAAAGTCTTCCAGCATCTAAAGCAGCTATTAGGCTAATCAAGGACCCAGTTAGAAATGCTGTGGTTTTAATTGTGCCTTTTTAGGACTTTTGCTATTGCAAGCTGCTAGGAGACATTGCCAGAGATTCACAGGGCTGAAACTTCCCTCAGGAATTAGACACTTGAATGAAAAATAGAAGGAAAGGATCCTGTTCTTCGAAGAGCAGATGGAGAGGAGGAGCTGCTAGTGCTATCACCTGTCCCATCTTCCATTAGCTTGATGATTGGAGTGCTGAGACGGGAAGCAGGAGCTCTTGGTCCTGTTGTTTCCTTTGCGTAAAGAACTTTAACTTCTCAGGGCAGAAGCCATACAACAGTATCTAGGAGAATCTGAAGAAGAAGACAGCTTTCAATACTGATGCTTTTCCAACTTGGACAGGATAGTTAAACACTGAGAGAAAGAAAGAAAAGATTACAGACATAAAATACAGCTCACACAAACACACAGAAACTCTGTAATTGACATATTTGCCCATGTGTGGGGAAACTTGAGTTCTAACCCTATGTCTACACGTATTTCACATCTTTTTTTTTGTGGTTTTGTGTTTGTTTTGTTTTTTTTCTTTTCAATTACGTATGTAACTGGCCTCCCTTCTGCTGAATAGCTTGACTATCTAGACAAATGATTAGAGTTTTCTCTTTTGAGCCTATCAGTATTTAATAATTCTATGCCAAGTGAAATACCTTTGGAAGGAGAGATGACAGCACCATTTTATTTTGGAATACTCCATTTCTTAGCTGCTAGTTAGCAAAGCCTGAAAAAGAAGTAAAACATACATCTCACATGCCCTGGACAGTTCTGAGGAATATAGTTCACAGGAATATATTACCATCAGCTTGGTTTTGTGACAAGTTTAATCAATCAGGTGGACATGACTGAGAATACTTAAGAGATCTTTTTTTTTTTTTTAGGTAAAAGAGAGACTTTTAGAAATATCCACAGATACCAGAGCATGCAGACCATGGTACTTTTGTCTGTGCTCAGGTGGTGATCTCAAGGAACCTAAAGGACCATTGGAACTTGTCAGAAACTCGAGAGCAAGGATTATATAAAATATGTATTTAATGTGATCCATGGCACATTACAGAAACTACACCTATTTTTGACAACTGTATTCAACATGGTGAAGTAGCTCAAGTCAATGGAAATTTGATACTAATTTCAACAGGACCAGTGTGTTACCTGGTATTTAAATAAAGGAAGGAAGTCCTTCACACACAGCAGGTTAAACTGTTTGCAAACACCAAACACATTTTGTGAGCATGATTAGAATTCACATTTTTCCATTAGAAGAGGTTGTCTCAGACAGTTAAAAATCTCTTACAAGCCTAATTTGTGGTTCAAGACTCTTGAAAAACTGCTCCACAAAGATCAAAAGTCTACAGACACCAAGCAGTTTATCCAAGGGACTTCCAATGTGCTGAATACTAAGCAGCTCCATTTTCAATACCAGGAGCTTAAAGTCAAGCTTGACCTTATGATCTGACCTGTTACATCTTTCAGCTCAGCATCTCACCGGTTAAGAGAACTTGTTTCCAGTGGGGAGTTTTCCATGATGGAAATGAGCTAGGAAGCAACTCAAAGATTCTGGAAAGTGCCTAACAATAACTATTAGAGCGATAACTCTCGCATCATTACAGTCCACCAAATGTTCATGTACTTGTTTGTTGTGCACATACATAACTTGAATTAACTTAGTGATACATACACATGAAAATTAAGCATGTACTTAAGTCTTTTCAGATGACAAAGTTGGTGAAAGAGTAAGGTCTGCTCCCTTTCCCAACACACAAAAATGAATTTTGATCACATGGAGTAGTGCTTAGAATGAAGGAAAGGTTTTGCCTGGGAAACTGAGGAGAAGGACAGGAAAACTTTGGTGAAAAATTAAATCCATTAAGTCCTTTTGAAGTTTTCCTTTAGTCTTGCATTAGAAAAATGCCCAAAGGGCTTTTCTAGTCTGCTTTGTTAAGGTACACCTCATTCTTTACGTCTGTTGGACCTTATAAGGATGAGATTAGTTTTAAATTACAAACACACCATTTCCCTAATGGCTTATGTTTGAATTTCTTGAAGCAGTTTAAGTGAGAAAATCTTTGGGTAAACTGACTGTCTCTGCTAGGTTCCCAGAGGAGAGACATCAGTTCATGGTCCTTCCATCTTTCCAATGCAGACAACAGTGAACCATCAGCGTTATTTTTTCTGCATAACCAAACATATTTCCAAAATTCTCTCATATTGGTCACCACATCTTGGTAACTATGTATTTTTAAGGGTCAAGAAAACTGTAATTACCTTAAATGAAAGCTTTTGCACTTCATGTTTTTATTTATGTTAGTCCAAAAGAAAAAAACTAAAATTAAATTAAAATAAAATAAAATAAAAATCTGACCCTGAAAATGTACAGTTGACACAGGCAGAACACTTGGGGTAGGAGGAAAAGCAACACCTGCACAGCCCATCACCCCAACAGAAATGAATACGGGAAAGTGGTTTGTGAGCTCAGATTTAATTGGCAGCAAGGGTAGTTAATAATTCATAGAGTCTGTCATAGTCCACGCACCAAGTGGTGTTTAGAAGATGTGATTGATGATCACTGCAATAGCTAATCACTAGCCCCTTGGGAAGCCTGGAAGAGGAGCTGGATCCCCTGGGAAAGTTCTAGTTGTGATGTCCTCTAGGTATGAATTGGGAATTCAAGAAGAGTTTGAGAAATCTGACCCAGATGAATCAACTACTTCAAAGCACAAAGAAAAAAAAAAATTACTGAAAATGTTTAACGTGGAACACAACAAATGAATTAAAACCAATGCACTCGTGCATCACAGGGACTGTGATATATGTAATATATGCACATTTAACAAAAGAAAGAAATTTTACAATTAAAAGATGCTCAGATATTCCAAATGCTGACAGGTTATACTCTGTTGTAAATTATTTTCCCCAAGGTGCAGTGAATTTGCAGAGTTCCTGTTGAATGTGCAGATGGGAGCCCCAGCACAAACAGAAGGAATACCTTTCTTTTATCCCCTCGTTCCTAATAGAAAATTGCACTGACACGTAAGCAGCAAGCAGATCTAGTTTTACCATTCTGTCTCCAGCAGATGAGTTTCTGCCACTCCTTTTGTATTTTGTTTGATCATTTTCCATTCATGGTATACTGGCACAGCACTTCTCAGTAAAGCAACTGAATGCTTCACTATGTCCTCTTCTGCTTGATTTCCTCTAACCCCCTGCCCTTTACCACATAGTTCCCGAGCTTCATTATTTTTCCTTTTTTTTTTTTTTTCTGGCAGTGACAGAAAGGCAGAAGGAAAGAGACAGAAGTTCTGAGAAGAATGCTGGAAATTAGTCTTCTCTGTCTTACTATTTACACTTTGCTGGATGAGCTAGTATCATATACAGCAATTATCGTGAAGTTTGGTTCTCTTCCATCTTTGTGCTGTATGTCACTCAAATACATGAAAAACTAAAGATGTCTGAACCCTGGTGTTCACTCACACTTTTCTCTCACTGGAAGTGAGCCCTTTTCCAGCTCACGTTCCTAATACTGTGAGTTTTTCATTCCATAGCTACCCTTGCTCCTTCCAAACTGTTTAGGTAGGGCTCACATCTAAAGGATAATCACCTCCTCTGGTGCTGGAACCTGCTTCCCTGCTTGCTGTGATGCTGACTGTTGCAAGAGTCCCACAGATTCCTCAGCTCAGGAGGTCCCTTGAGTATTTAAAAAATTTGCAGAAGCAAACTAGTAGAGTTACCAGCTCAGTGCCCTCAAATCCTATGGCTGAAGTGACAGAGTAGGTGATACTTCATCTCCAACAGTTTGTTGTTTCTTGGTGCTGTAAATCCCAACTGATGACAAGCAATGTGTTTTGTAGGCTGGTGCTAGCAGTCACACGTGTAGCTGGTGGACTCTGAGGCACAGAGATGTAGGCAAGGTGGGTCAAGAGACAGTGGAAACCTCTGGATCTACGAGACTGATTCCCCAACTTTTTAATCTACTGCTAAAGTCCCTGAAATGGACCCAAGAGAATGCCTGTACTCCTTACGGAGAGCTTTTAACTGGACGTGGACACATCCAGTTGTTTTTCTGTATGTGTCCATGCACCTGTGCACTATTTTCCATTACCATGGATCACAGAAACAGCTTAAAGTCTGAATCCACTCACATATTTAAGTATACTAAATAAACATTTTATTTAGCACATTCAGTAGTCATTTGCATATTTGATATATCTGTAATCAATACATGAATGAAGTTGTGGCTGTTTCAGTCTGTGCCTTCAAGCCATATAGATTTATCTGTCATCTATATTTCTCTTCAAAAACATGGTGTATATATATTACCTTTGACGTCAAACTTCAGAGTTTTTTCCCTAGCCTTCACTTATGTTCTCAAGTTATTTTTTGTTGTGATTATGGAGGAACCTTCTACCATACCTAAAATCTATCTCTTGGCACCTCTCTCTCTCTATATATATATATAATGTTATGCTATTTTAGCTATGTAATAATGATTTTTCTCATTTCTCCGATCATCTGTTGTTCTGAGAAACATTTGTGCTCAACTCAAAGATTTAGAAGTGCTGTAACACTGACATTTTGGAGCAGGACACTATTGCTTTTTTGTTTTGGTTTGGTTTTGGTTTTTTTTCTGTAACACTTTTCTCATTCTTTCTCCTGTGGCACAAATTCAAGAGGTAACATGAAGACAGCTATCTTAGGCAAGTACATGCTTGTCCAGAAATAAACAAAGACTGTTCTGCAAGCCATTTGACAATTGTTTATAACAACAGCATTATGTTTCAAAATAAGGCATGTGATTATTAAAGATGGTGCTTTAAAACACAGCATTAGGGATACAGGGGCATCAGGAGTCAAACCAGGTATAGACAAGTCCACAGGACAGAGATTAAAAAAAAAATAAATAAGAGTACTTCAGAATGTGGAGTAATGACATAGAAAAAAATGATCTTTTCTGGGAAAGAGAGGAAGGATCTTGAACCAGTACTCAGGTAGGAACTCACATAGAAACACTGTCATACCTGCTGTCCCTAGGGAGGTAAACCTAGACCTTGATTCACAAAAGCTATTGTTCTAGCAAGATGAGAATAAGGCAAGATGACTTGTCTGAGCAAAGCTATGAAATCCTAGACATCTTCTCAGAGACGTGGAAGAGTAGATGCAGCTGAGTGCACAGCTGACTATTTGCCACCATCTACTGTGACATCTTGTTCCAGTAACGAGAGACATATGTGTAGAGATTAGAGCTACATAGCTCTGACACTTATACCTGAATAAAAGCTCAAAGATGTAAGATACTAACATCGAGCCTTCTGTGATCTGATTTGTTGACCTTCACAGTAGGTGACTACAGACAAGAGGCTAACACTAAAATACAGACTCGCTGTAGCAGGTATTGTTTAATTCAAACTAAATAAAGGCTGCAGCATGCAATCTCTATAAAGCTATTTGAGCACGTCTGCATCAGATTAGAAAATCAACTACATTCAATCATTTTCTAATCTGCTGTCTACTGTTCTGAAGAAAGGGTTTATGAGATGCTGTGTGGTTTTTTTTACAAATACAGTCTGACAGGGTGACTTACCTTCTGAAGAAGCTCTTTATTCTTGTTTCTTTTTAGGTAACTAGGGAAGAAGAGCTGTCCAGGAACTGTCACGATAAAAAAAGTACATACTTCTGAGCACCTAATTAGAAGGTCTGTTTGCTGCTGCATACAGACTTTGGGTATGCTTTGTGCAATTTCAAATTCCTTCATTGTCTTCCCTTAGCATGCCTCTGGCAGCACCCATAATGCTTTGGGGCTCTGGAGAAAGACCCAGCTGATGATTGAGGGCCATGTTCCTCAAAGAACAGGACTCTTACACTGCTGTTCAGAGCACCTTCTCACGTGGTCTGCAGTGATTAGAGACTGACAGCACATATTCCATGCCACCTCCATGATGCAAACTTTTGCCCACACAGACAGCAGATCCCTGCAAAGGCATGGCAGCACAGGCACAAATTTGGCCCAATTAGGTTATTCCACCACCAGCAGGAGAGCACCCTCTAACGCGATGGAAAACTTGAGGTTTGGAGTATCAGCCTGCCCATCCCCACACCAGCCCATGCAGACAACCAAAGGTCATACAAGTGGCTTGTAGGGTTAGCAGAGCACTACCCATCCTTCTCCTTTGACTTGCTCAGGAGCCGTGCTCCCTTCCCCACACACCTGAAAACCTGCTCTAACACCCCGCAGCTCAACAGTGAATCTAGCTTGGGAACTTCATTTTCTGATTGTACTGTAGATTTCTCTGGGAGGGGAAGGTTATCCCAGTCAGGAAGGAGAAGGCTTGGCAGAAGCTCCCTAACAATAACTCCCCTACCAGATCACAAACATCCCTATTCATCAGCTGGGCACTTGATACCAGGTCTCTCAGGGATAGAAAAGGTTACCTATTGTCAGCTGGAGTTTATTTGTTCCACACCTCTAAAGTGCTTTTGCAATGGGGGACTTACCCCGGGCATCTTCTGGAGAAGGACCTCTTGACGCTGCTAGTGTTTCACAATGCCTTTAGGGTTTGGCAGTCTAAGCTTAACTGGAAATGAGACATCTCAAAGTATTTTTGAGATCTGAGAAATACTCCTTTCCAGTGCTTTTAGTGACTTTGAGCTGACTGGTCTCCTCTGACTGTGGAGTATTGTTTTCTGAGGCCTGGCTTCTTTAAAAGCAGCTGTTGTGAGGGAGGAAAGCAAAGGCATTGTGTCCTGGACAGTAATAATGATGTGTTCTTCCTCATTATCTCCAAAAGGAAAGAGAAGTATCTTTTTCAGTTTCATTTTGTAAAGGCCTGACTAGTCTGAGTGACTGCTAATATCAAGCGGTTACAACTCTACTGTGGAGGAAGAGAACATCTGCCGAATAAACTGAGAGCTGCCCATGTACGGCTGCTGCAGTCTCCCATGCCAGCAGGGGCCACTTGCGGAGGAAAACTGCTTGGAAGGAACGCTGCTTTCTGGGTGTGCCACAGTGACAGTACCTTTCAACCAACTGATTCCAGTTACTGACAAAAGATAGTAGCAACCCCTCAGTTTCGATCTAAGACATTGTGCTGGTTTTGACTGGGATAGAGATATTTTTCTTCACAGAAGCTGTGTGTTGGATTTGTGCTGAAAACCGTGTTGATAACACAGGGATGTTTTGCCTATCGCTGAGCAGCCAAGGCCTTTTCTGCTTCTCGCCTCACCAGTGAGTTGACTGGGGGTACCCAAGAAGTTGGGAGGGGACACAGCTGGGACAGCTGACCTCAGCTTGACCAAAGGGATGGATATCCAAGACCATATGACATCATGCTCAGCAATATAAAGCTGGGGGAAGAAGAAGGAGGAAGTGGGGAACACTTGGAATGATGGTGTTTCTCTTCTCAAGTAACTATTGCCCACGATGGATCCCTGCTGTCCTGTTGAGGGCTGAACACCTGCCTGCTCATGGGAAGTGGTGAATGAATTCCTTATTTCGCTTTACTTGTGCATGCGGTTTTGCTTTACGTATTAAACTGTCTATATCTCAACCCACGAATTTTCTCACTTTTACTTTTCCGATTCTCTCCCCATTCCACCCTGGGGGGAGTGAGCAAGAGGTTCTGTGGTGCTTAGTTACTGGCTGGGGTTAAACCACGACACACATGCTGGATATATTTGGTTCTGGAAACTAACCTCTTTTTTAGCAGTATTTGGTTTAAGTTGCATTATGATGTGCCTACTGTAAATGTATTGCTTTGGGAAGAGATGACATTTACCTGAGAGGCTGCAGTGTGCTGAGCCCTGCATAATACATGAGGAAAAGCTTTTCTTCTCTAGAAGAAAATCTGAAGTGAATGCTCTATACAGGTCAGACATAAAATATATAGGAACAGCATCACACTGGAAGTATCTTGTCTTGCTTTTTTCTTTACTATCTCTAATATACACAATCATTTCTATCTGTATGAACCCACGCAATAAACAGCTGCCCAGAGCACACTTGCTTCCTGACAAGCTCATCTTAGCTTTCCTTACCAACGTGTAGCTCTTCCCAAGGTTTTGTGACATATCTAGTGCAAATTACTTAAAACTCAGTCTGCTATAGAAATATTCTTGTCTTTCCTGCTGTACTTATACCCAGATTTGTCTAAATATTGTTCAGACCTGTTTGGTGATGGTTTAAAATCGAATATTTAGTAAGAAATAAACCATCTACAACAGACACATTGCTCAGGTTTTAAAGTTATGACATGCTTATGTCTTAGTAAAAGTAACGCTTTGAAGTCAGATTTAGTAGTGTCAATGGTTTTGTCCTTTGACTCTGCATTTTAAGCAGTACCTGAAATATCTGCCTTTCCTTGTGGAAGGATAGAAATATTCCCTACTCAGCTTTTAAACTCTTTAACATTTGTGCTGTTTTTTCCTTTACAATATAGGTCTTGTCATTTCTTGGAAAGAAAAGCCTTAGTACTGTTTGTATGCAAGTGGCTACAGAAGCTTTGAGCTGCACTGTTTACTAAGCTGCTCACCCTAGCTGACATACATGAGTGCAAAATGCAGAGTTTAATTGGCCTTGTATATTGTTTTCTATATACATATGTGTATGTAGTGTATATAGATATATAAGTATGTAAGAAAAAATAGGTAGAGGATAGGTCTTTGAAAAGACAGCTTCTGTATTCAGTTTCAAACGCAGCTGTCATAGACTGCCGGCAAAGGAAATTTCTGTCAGCAAAAAAAAAATCATTTTTATTTAGTTGGTAACTTTTCAGAGAAAAAGCTATGTTCACACCAAATCTAATGGAAGTTCTTGCCCGACCAGGTATGTTCAGTGTGGGGCTCCGAGTGATGTACAGTCTCACTCAACAAGTTCCATCTCCTAATTTTTGGGGAAAATAGTAAACAAATAAGAAGGAATTTGGCTTTAAATTTCTTTTGAGTATTCTCTGCATGGTTCCAGAACAGTAACATCAGCTTGCAACTTAGCCTATGAAAAAACAACCTCAATAGCAATTATGTAGGAAGTGTTATCTTACTTAAAATTACTGTGGTGCTTTTTTTCTCTTATATCTCTTACTCTCCATGGGTGGGGCCACACCTTGAATACTGTGTTCAGTTTTGGGCCCCTCACTACATGAAAGACATTGAGGTGCTGAAGCGTGTCCAAAGAAAGGCACCAAAGCTGGTAAATAGTTTAGAGAACAAGTCTCACAAAGAGCAGCTGAGGGAACTGGGATTGTTCAGTCTGGAGAAAAGGAGGCTCAGAGGTGACCTTACTGCTCTTTAACAACTAGCTGAAAGGAGGTTTCAGCAAGGTGAATGTTGGTCTCTTCTCCAAGTAACAAGTGCTAGGAAGAGAGGAAATGGCCTAAAGTTGTGCCAAGGGAGGTTTAGATTGGACATTAGGAAAAAATTGTTCACTGAAAGGGTTGCCAAGCACTGGAACAGGATGCCCAGGAAAGTGGTTGAATCACCATTCCTGGAGGTATTAAAAAGATGTGTAGACGAGGTGCTTAGGGACATGTTTGAACTTGGCAGTGTAAGCTTAAAATTGGGACTTAATGCTCTTAAAGGTTTTTTCCAACCTAAATGATTCTCTAATTCTGTGATTGTCTGACTTGCTGGCTTGAAAATAAATTCAAATGAGGTGTACAAAAAGACTGAACAGGACCATATTTCTGATTTCTACAGAGCAGGCAGTGAGGAAGCACAGAACAGCAGCTTTACTGAAACTATGCTCAAGAGTGGACACAGAACAGGGTTTTAAAAAATTACTTTTGAGCTTTTGCTATCAAAATTTTGAGACATTCTGGAAGACTGTTTTCCTGTGATATTACTGTGATATTTACTATCGTATTCAACTATAAAATAACGGTATGAGCACAAAAAGCTGTTTCTTTTCCACTTTATAAGGGTTTGAAAATGAAAAAAAATGCTTTTAAAAGCTAAAATCATGTTTGCTGAACTCGGGATTGCACTTGAATGGTATTAGTAATCTCTCCAGGTTTCCTCTGTGGTTTTACATGAAAATCACAGAATCATAGAATTGTCAGGGTTGGAAGGGACCTTAAAGATCATCTAGTTCCAACCTCCCTGCCACAGGCAGGGACACCTCCCACTAGAGCAGGTTGCTCAGAGCCCCATCCAGCCTGGTCTTAAAAACTTCCAAGGATGTGGCTTCCACCACCTCAGCCTTTTCCTGAAAGGTAAAGATTCCACAATGCCACTGTGTAATTTTTTTGCTATTTAAATTATATGGTGAAATAGCTGTTGATGATATTGTTATGAGAAACTGATAAATTGTAAGTAAAAAGCAGAAGTGCATTGCTACTGAAGATTAAATGTGCATTACCAGGGATGCAAGTACTGGAGTGTTTCAGTGCTTGTTCAATTTTTATATTATACTGAAAAAATGCTAATGGTTCCCCCTTACTGAAGTCTGCTAATTTCATTAAAATAAATAATAGAATTGTCCTTAATAAATCTTGAAGAAAGAATGATTTTTGAAAAAAAAAAAAATCATTCTGGTTATATAAGTAGCTGCAAACAGTGAAGGCCATCAGCAGAGTATTGGACCATGTACCACACTGGAATTAACTGGTATGTACCAAGAGCATACCTGATTGCAGGTCTGGGAACGAGGAGGCTGAGCAGCAAACAGGGGAATCAGGGGCAGCAGCCCCTCGAGTTCACACCTCAGTGATGTGCGGCTGGAGCAAGGAAAGGGCCCGCTTCGCTTGTTCTGCAGTGTCTGAGGAAGAGGTACTTGGCATGCTTATTTTTCTTGGCAAATGAATAAAATTACCCTAAGAACGTATATTACTTCTAGCACTAAAGTGTCCCTGAAATGGAACGGTTCTGCAAGGTCTGAAAATTTGACTTATTTTTCAGGCAACAGTGAGGGGAAAAAAAAAAACCCCAACAAAAACCCAACTGTTTTTGCATTCTTGCTTTATGTAGCTGAGTGTAGCTGACTCTGGGCTTATATCACAGCTGTGCCTGGGAGTGCAGTCCTTAAGCAGAAAGAGGTAGCCTTAACACAGCCTCTCGTATTCAATAACTTGCGCTTTTGCCAACAGTCTTTTCATGGAAGAAAATCAAGACACTTTGTTGACCCAGCAGCATATGCGTCTTTTAATTCCTGATGAAAAAATAATGATGCCAGTGCGTAGTAAGCACACACCACAGATTTTTCCTTCACCTCTCTTGTGTCAGCCTCTATCAGCTCCCTTTACCAGCTAGGCAAGGAAAGCAAAATAAGTGAAATGCTCTGCAAGTGATGGATCAAAGACAAGACATAATCTTTACCTATTAGACCTAATGAGGAGCTGTAAGAAGCTTCCATAATCCTATGAAGTCTGTCTATATAAGGGGTTAATGAATTCTCACCTGTCACGTAGGTCAGAAGGGGTTCAGTTGGCCTTGGAGACTGGTATCCATTCTCATAGTGCATTATAGAACCCCATTCACGAGCTCTGTTTCTCTTGCTCTGATAATTCTCTGTACAGCTATACTGTAATCTTGCTCCTTGGGGCTTTAGCACCTTTTTACTTTCTGTCTAAATTTCTGGTCAGTTTGAGCACCTTTAGTTTTATACAAGTGTTGTCCTTTAGCTTGCTGTCTGTCCCTTCGAAGTATTTTTAAACAGCAGCTTGTACCCTCCTTTCAGCCCTTGTTTTGTTAGACAAAACAAACCGTGTTCTCTTAGCTTCTTTCTGGCAGCCTTTCTTTGCATCTGTTTTAGTCTGAATATCTCTTTCTTTAATAGCAGAGACCAAAACTATGATTATATTCAACTGCTGCTTCCTGTGCCTTATGCAACAGAATCAGTATCTTCATATCACTGCTGGAATGGACACTTAGAAGAAATATCCTAAAATCAGTGACCACACTTAAAACTTTTACAGGTTGATTTTATTTCATTTCATAGTGAAACCTCCTTCAATTAAGATCTCCTCCTGCATAGATAGTTAGAAACTAAGAGATGACCTAGAGGCTTTTTCTGACTTTGCATAAAGGGAAATTATTTTATGTACAGACCTTTTCACTTCCTGGTGTGGATTCATTCTTTCTGCCTTTCAAAATCAGAGCAAGGACACTATGTCAATTTTGCATTATCACTTTCTAAACTAAAGCATAAATTTTCCTGTCTTCTTTCCAGGATGCAAACCTGGAATATTTTCACATGGGAGCGCTCATCTACTCAGACAAACCTCGTTGTCTTCTCTGAATTCATGAGTAACCTGGAATGCTTGTCTACTATCCTCTTGTGATTCCTTATTCTAGATTCAAAATTCACATTGGTATCTCATTTTTTCAGATCTGTTCACATTTTCCTGGCCATGGAGTTCTCTGGTACATTGACATACGGTTATTTTTGTAGCTGTGACTGCTGACTCAATTTCAGTTTGTTAACTGGATAACCAAATGGCATTCCCAAGGGTACTTCTTCAAAGCAAGATTCCTTTAACCTGATGATCTGCATTTAGATTATTCCTTCTCCCATTGTTAATTTTACATTTTTATTCTTCAGAGGCACTTTTTTCATTGTAGCCTATTTTCTTCTCAAATCCATGCTGCACTGAAATCCTAGTGCTCAAAATATTCATGATCCCTCCAAAATTCAAATGTGAAGAGAATTATCGTGTTCTTCATTCCATTCAAATGATGTGTTAAAATATGCTGGTATTTGACTCAGCACTAATTCCTCAGCTCACTATCAATAAACCCCCTTAATTTAAATTTATTTTTCCTTATTTAGTCAGTTCTGATTCTTCTACTGTTCTCCTTATTCCCTCTTATTCTATAAAGTATTATGTGTAATTCCACATCTAATGCCTTAATAAACTTCCTGAAAATAGTTTTACTTTATATACAGTGCTGTATGAACACATCTGTGGTAGTTAGGATTCCCTGCAAACTGCTAATATATTTTTTTTAAAGTAACTAAAAACTAATTGCAGCTAGAGTGCTAAAACTGTTGCACCTATGAATTTGAAAGTAGTTTAGAGGGGAGAGCAAACTCCTAATTAGTGTCTGATAGATAGTGCAGCACTTGCAACTCTGGGGATCAAAGAGTTTAGTTTGAAAAGATTCAATACATGCATCTTGTCAATTTATATACAGTGACCTAAAACAGTCTGAATTAATTACTCTGTAGCTCAACTCAATTCCATGTGTACTTTTAAAAGCCACACTTATAAAAAACCAAAACTGAATAAGAATCTTTTTGTAGAATGAGCCTGATTTTAAATACAGCATTTTCTTCTTGCTCTTTCTATGTAGCCTTAACCACATCAGTTTAAGTGCTATAGTATTTTTACCCCCTCTCTAGGCACTGAAGTGGTGTTTAATGAGAGGTTAACCTACTGTTGTTGCTATCACATACCTTTCTATGCATGTGCCTATGCAAAATATTTAGGCAACTCAGAACCAGACTTACTTTAGTACAAACCAAAGATTAAAATCAAGCTTTACAGAGGTCTGACGTGAAGTCCATGCGTATGTCACGTCCTGATGAAGCTACAGACACAGGGATGTTGCAGAGAGAAAGCAACCAGCTGCAAGTACCATTTTGCAAGTACCTTTCTGAAAGGAGAACCATACTTGCCTTCACTCATGTGAGCTGATTAAATGCATTTAACTAAATCCACTTGGAAAGGCCCTGTAACATGGAGACAATATAGATGTCTTAGCAAGTGTATTCTAACTTCTTAACAGTTAGATCTTCTTAATCTCAACAGTCAGCCAAACAGCTGCACTCATCAGCCTAGATCATGTTTAATGTAGTCTTCTGGAAGGAAGATTAGAAAAACCAAGGCTCTGTACAAAGTGACTGTTTTTTTCAACAGAGCTGTAGTGGAAACTTTGTAGGCAGCTCATAAAGTACTAGAAATCATCTGATATTTAAATAAAGCTAAACGGAGATATTCTGTACTCATTCAAAAGATGGGTAGCTTTCCTGGTTTACATTCTCTGATGAGCTCCTAGTATAATGTTAAATTTATTCATAAGAAGAGGGCAGAGTACATTGGGAAATTCTCAGTGAAGAAAAATTCTTGCATTATGGCAGAAATGGCATTCCACCTCCAAAGCCTAACTCAGTATAACACACTTACCTCACTGTCTGAGCATTAGTATCTCACAGGTTTTATTTGTACAAAAATTAAATGGAAATGTTATCACTTTGTTCACTACAGGTAAACATTTTCTTAAATACTTAAGCCAAAAAGCTATGACTGGAAACTTATGATTTCAGAATAATATCCTTATGGATGATGCCAAGACTTTATTCTTTGGCAGGGTAGCAAGTGTATTACGTATGTTGATACACAAGACTATCCTATATTGTCTATTTTGATTTAGGATGCTTAAATTTTTACAGGGTGCCTTGATCAGAATAATGTTGACTTTTCCTTTTTTACATGCTTAACCTACCTCACACCAATGGGAAAGGCTTGATGTCTTGTAATTCTTTTACTCAGTTCTTGGTAACTGGAATGAAGAAAGGAAGTTGTATAAAGTACTGTTGCACCAAGGTCATTAAAATTTTCTTTTTAATATTTTTATTGCCCTACTTAAAGGAACTACTTTCGGTGTTCACGGTTTTAGAAAAATGAAAAGGTGGGGAGGAATCAACAGCATACATTCTTTCACTTACCTTTAAATTGCTGCAGCTTTTGAACTTTTCCCTGTGTTTCTCCTCTTCTCCCTTCCTCACACACTGAATGACAACAGCTTTAGCTCTTATGCACCTAGGATTTGTTTGCATTGGGAACAGTTTAAAAAACACGGAGGCTACAGCTTATGCACTAATGACACTTACTAGCTCAATTGGAAAAAAAAGCCTGAGAACTGAGGGAGAACCAGAAAAGTATTGTTATCTATGTAAAATGAAAAAAAGAAAAAAAATGAAAAATTAAAAAAAAAAAAAAAAAAAAGAAAAGCCCAAATCAAATATTTTCTTGCACAGTCACAGAATACTGTGTAGCAGCTCCTAGAATAATGAAGGATCTCAGCTGTCTTCTTCAAATTTCCTTTCAAAAAGACAGCCTAATACCATTTCAATGTTTTAAGATGACAAATATAGAAGGTGATCATAAAAAAATAAATGTTATTTTTAGTAGATAAAGCAATAGCAGGTGACTGACTAGTCCCAAAAGGCAAAGTGACAGATGCACTCTCTTTTGGTGAAACTGGACTTTTTATCTAATGCATAAAACACTATCTACTAAATGTTTTCATAGAATCATAGAATTGATCTGGTTGGAAGAGACCTTCAAGATCATCAAGTCCAACTGTTTCATATACTATAGCTGCCTACTAAGAATCAAAAACTCACCCAGATACCTGTCAAGCAATCTCATCAATGCGTACGTGCCCAACTTGTGTCAGCAGCTGTGTCTGAATTCAAATTTCACTGCAGTCACACCGTTTCGAAAAACTGACACATACCTTCCTGTTGTCAGAAATTTTGTTTCACTGACGTCCCATATTGTCGTAGCTTACCACACCACCCTTCTTGACATAAGCACAAAGTTGGAAAGAAATGAGCAGTAAGATCATACTAAGCTCTAAATGTTAACTTTACAACTCCAAAGTAATTTCAAGAAGATGCATATATGAAAGTTAGAAGACAAAAGGAAATGTGTAATTTATTATTTCATGTATCAATTGCTGATTTTTCTCCTAACTGGAGACACCTGAAGTTTGGCATCCAAAACTAAAGCTTCTGTAGTAAGCTTCTCACTTGTGAACTCTTTAAAGATTTTATTTCCTTTATCTTGTGACAGAAATAGCTGCTCAAGTGAACTTCTGGGAATTTGGATTATTTTCAAATAATGAGGGAACCAATCTGAAGTTATCCCGATAAAAACAATAAACAGCAAGTGCTAAAAATTTCAGTTAATTTTGCTAATTTAGTATGACATTTATAATAATCCAAATATCTTACTCAATACTGTTATGTACAAAACCACTGAAAATAAAAAAAAAATTAATTTAAATGTTATCTTTCAAAAGTAAAAGTGCAATTAACACAAGCAAGCTTTTTAGAAGAATATTACATTTCTATTAAATTCACTGGCTACGAAAGAGCCTAACAGGTATACTGTCTACACTACAGTGAATGAGGGTTTTTTTTTTTTTCGTTAATTTTGAATAAGTCTGGTAGTTGATAAACAAGGTTTTACTGCCACCATAATTATGGTACATATATCCAAAAATGGCATAGCACATAGTTTTCATAATTTTCAGATTTACCGACTTTCAGACACTTAAGTAGAACAGTAAAATCCATAAAGTTCAAAAAATAATTAACACCATAAAATGTTGTATCAAGTAAGTGTGCACAAAACGACCATCCTGAATTGCTTTCTCCAGAATTCTGATAGGTTTCCAAAATGTTGTCCAACCCCAATAGACACTCTTCTTTTACAGTACTGAATGGATTTTCCAGAACAAGATTTACATCTATCATTTTTCATGCATTACATATTCACAATTTGGAAAGAAATGGAAGGCCTTCATACATGTCAGCCTTTAATTTCATCCAGTCCCGAAGTCTCTGCAAAGTTGTTTTTTCCTGTGTTAATATTTTTGCAGCTTTTCTCAGTTTTTCTTCATTTCGTTCTAAGTAACGAATTCCATCTGTCTGCAGCTGATTGAGCTTCTCTTTACGACTTTCATCCAGGGGGATGTCTTCATTCATAAGAGGGTTAAATCTGAAGTAAGTATCTGGAGGTAACAGTGCATCCAGCATGGTGTGAACTTCTGTAGTGAAAACAAATGAAGGAAACAGTTGCATTTATATGAACGACAAGTGTTCTGGAGTGACACAGTAAGTGTAACTGCACGCTGCTTTCCCGAGTGAACGTTTTTGCACCATTGCCTTAACAAAAACTCTTTTTCATTAGAAGGTTTGCGAATGACCCCGTAGCTCTGTTTACTCTGGAAAAGCTTCATCTTTTATTCTATGACAACTTAACCAGTATGACAATTAAGGTGGCTTTGCAGCTACCCAGATCTCTCATCACATGTACCTTCCATTCCTCTACAAGTGAGAGTGCGTTCTGAAGAGCAGAAATGTAACTTACACATTCCCATTCAGGATACCCAAGATTTGTTACGCTTGGTACTAAAGGAAGTAGGTACTATGAAAACAACAGGTATATATTCTCCAATCTCAAAGACTACAGTAAAAAGAATACGTAGGTTTAAAGCATTCTTTTGTTTGCAACCAATTCATTTTTTACATATCTCTACAGATTTTGGGTTTGAATTTAACATTCATTTAATTTAACATGTTCAAGTTAAATTAGAACAGCTCAGTTAACCAGATCATTACTGTACTAGTTATGAAATGTATTTATGTGTTCCTCTCTTCCTTTTTTCCTCTCTTTTATAACCTATTTTCTCTGTCCTTATAGTTCTCTTCATTGGCTCCCTTAAAATTCCGTTTCCATGATTTCTTTCATCTTTCATTCTCTTTTATTTCCATCTTCTTTGCATTCTTACCACGCTCCTCCCCCCATTCTTTTAAATATCTACTGTTATATAAAAATTTTGAAGTGAAAAAAATACCATGGATAAGACCACAGTAAAAGATTCTTGTTAACCTGAAATCTCTGCTTGGTCCCTCCTCCTGCAAATTACTCAGCTGTGTCTCACAAGATTCTTTATTGCCCTATTTAATAATATTCCCTTTTTCCTTCATAATCTATCTTCCCATTTGCTCAAATCTACTCTCCCCTCCTTCCATTTCACACAGAATCACACAGAACGTTAGGGGTTGGAAAGGACCTCAAAAGGTCCTAGCCCAATTCCCCTGCCAGAGCAGGGTCACACAGGAACGCGTCCAGGTGGGTTTTGAATGTTTCCAGAGAAGGAGACTCCATAACCTCCCTGGGCAGCCTGTTCCAGTGCTCTGTCACCCTCTGCATGAAAAAGTTTATTCTTACATTTACATGGAACCTCCTATGTTCCATCTTGCATTCATTGCCCCTTGTCCTATCATTGAACATCACTGAGAAGAGCCTGGCTACATCCTCCTGGCACTTGCCCTTTACATATTTATAAACTAATGAGGTCACCCCTCAGTCTCCTCTTCTCTAAGCTGAAGAGACCCAGCTCCCTCAGCCTTTCCTCATAAGGGAGCTGTTCCACTCCCTTAATCACCTTTGTGGCCCTGCACTGGACACTTTCAGGCATTTATTTCCTCTCCTTTGGTCTCCACAATGAAGTTTCCTTTCCTCCTCTTCCCCACCACATTTCTTGATCAGCTACAATGAAGCTTTTTCTTCCCTTGATAGAAAGTGGAGAGCATACCTCTCCTTCCCAGAACTTCCACTGCCTTTCCATGATTGTGCAAAAAACAAAGGCAGCCCAAAATATAGTTTGTTCTCACTAATGACAGTCAGTTCATGGAGATCATGCAGCAAGGGATCTAGACTGTAATACTATTTTTTGTTCCCTAGCTTTTTACAGTATTAGTTTCCTTTGTTGGGGGCTGGGGGAACATCTGCATATCAATATTTCCTGTTTATAAAAATGAAACAGATGTAAACTGCTCATGATAAGAGTTCCAGTGTAATCCCTAGGAACAGAGTTTATTTTGGAAAAAACATGCTTGGCTCCTCCTGACAGCAATGGAAGTCGTGACCACTGGCAGATACAGTCTAGTCCTTGGAAAAGCACATATGGAAAGGAACAAAACTAAAATATTTATTTTTAAGCTGTTGAAAACAAATCAATATGCTGTATTAACTATTAAGCATTTCTGTTTATGGGAAAAACAAGGAAAACATGATTTTTCTATTGAAATGAATTCCTGAGTATGCATTTATCCTAAAGCACAAGTAAAAGCCTGTCATTGTATAAAATCTGCTACATTATTATTATGAGAAGTGTTAAAGGTATCTTTTACCTTTGGTATACCTATGTCATCAACTTCATGTAACAGTTGAGAACCCTTAGAGTTTAGCAAAACAAAAAGAGCTTAGTAACAGCATAGTTAAGATGCAGATTCACTAAGAGGAAGGCTAAGAAACACATTCCTATTATCATCTCCATAAAACTGTAATACTGGTACTAAAACACCAACAATACATAATGAGCTATGAAGAGACATGTTTCAAGTAGTTTCAGTGGGGCAGGGAGAGAGGAGAAGGGGAATGACAAAACTTTGCAGATTACTGTCTAAACTGTCATTCTAAAAAACAAACCTGAAAACAGTCAATACACAAATGTATCTCAAGACACCAACCTTCTGTATCAGTTGCACTGCTGATAACATTCGTGAGCTTGGCTTTCAGACTGGTGTATGTGACATTGGTCTTTCCCTCGCTTTCATATCGACCAGTGCCCAGCGATATCAGACACTGCAGTGGAACATTTGGCCAAAGACACTTGCACTCATGAACTGCCAGTGCAGAAGGATTATTTAGAAGCAGACCTCCATCCTGTAAAGTAAAAAACCCCACAAATTTTAGTACTATACGTAACAGATGGTCACCAAAAGAAACTGCAACTATAAGCTAAAGTAGCTTAGTACTAATATACAGTATCAATTAAATCAAACAAGCATTCATTTCCATCCTTTGTGCAACTGCTCTGTTTGTGCTACGCAGCAGCTGCGTAGCTAGGCTGCCTGGGCTTATGGACACTGCCAGAGCACCTCCTGGGGCTGTGGTCAGTTCTGCTCTTGTCAGTACTCTATAGAAGAGGGTGGATGAAACAGCAGCATTCACTGGAACATCTGAAGAAGCTATGACTTCACTGTCTCAAGATCTTTTGGGTAAGAACAGATATGCATATTGGCGATTTCTTAAACAACAAAAAGGTCTATATCTCAAAATGTTTATTAGAGGTATTACAGGGATATATCCTTTAAGAAAACCAAACCACTACCTGCAGATTAAAATTTAAAAAAAAAGAAAAATAAAAAGTCACAAGAGCCAAGCTTGGTTAAAACTACCTTATAAGCACAGTCATTATGTAAGATGCTACAATCTGGATTTAAGCCTTGAAAAATCACAGAATCATTTAGGTTGGAAGGGACCTGTTGAGCTCATCTGGTCCAAGCCCCCTGCTCAAGCAGGGTCAGCTACAGCATGTTGCCTAAGGCCATGTCTGGTTGGGTTTTGAGTATCTCCACAAACGGAGACTCCAAAACCTCTCTGCACAACCTGTTCCAGTGTTTGACCACCCTCATAGAAAAAAATCCTTGAGTTCAGATGGAATTTCATAGGGTTTCATTTGTGCCATTGTCTTTTGTCCTGCCAGAGAGCACTACTGGGAGGAGTACAGCTCACTCATCTTCATTCCTTCCCATCCTTTATTCATCCACATTGATAAGATCCACCCCAGCCTTCTCTTCTCTAGGCTGAACAGTCCCAGCTCTCTCAGTCTCTCCTCATATAGAAGATTCTCCAGTCCATTAATCATCTTTGTGGCCCTGTGCTGGCCTGGATCCAGTATGCTCCTGTCTCTTGTACTGGGGAGCTGGACACAGTATTCCACATGCAGCCTTGGCAGTGCAGAGAGGGAGGATCATGTCCCTTGACCTGCTGGCAGCACTGTGCTTAATGTAGGCCAGGATGCTGTTGGCCTTTTTTGCCACAAGGGTGCATTGCTAGCTCATGTTCAGCTTGTTCTCCACCAGGACCCCAAGGTCCTTCTCTGCCAGGCTGCTCTACAACCAGTGTGTGTTGGTGCATGGGGTCATTCCTCCTCAGATGCCGGACTCTGCCTTTCCCCTTGTTGAACTTCACGAGAATTCTCCAGCCTATTGAGATGGCCCAACCATCTTGTGTACCATCCATTCCTCTCAAGTTTGTCCCATCTGTAAACTTCTTGCAGGTGCACTCTGTACCACAATCCAGATCATTAATGAAGATGTTAAATAGTATTGGCCCCAGTATTGACTCCTGGGGTACATCTCTAGTGACTTGCTTCCAGCTGAACTTTGTGACACTGATCCCAACCCTCTGGGCCTGGTCATTCAGCCATTCTGCTGTCTCACTATCCACTTACCTAACCCACATTTTGTCAGCTTGCCTATGATGTTATGGGAGGTTAAGTGTCAAAGGCTTTAATAAAGTTGATGTAAACAACATCCACTGCTTTCCACTTGTCCACCAAGCTAGTCACCTCATTGCAAAAGGCCATCAGGTTGGTCAGTCATGAGTTACACTTTGTAAATCCATGCTGACTACTCATGGGCACTTACTTGTCCTTTATGAATTAGGAAATCCCTTCCAGAAGGATTTCCTCCATCACTTCCCGAAGGATTGGGCTCAGGCCACCTGTAGTACCCCAGAGCTTTCTTCTTGCCCATCCTGAAGACAGGAATATTATTAGCTCTCCCAAGCTCTCCCAGTCACCATGATCATTTAAAGGTAATCAAAAGTCACCTTTCAACGGCATCAGGCAGCTCCATCAGCACTGACAGGTAAAACCTATGAGGCCCTATGAATTTATGTCCAGTCTAATTAGCTGATACCTAACCTACTTCTCCTCCAGCAAGTGAAGTCCTTCTTGCACCAAACTTTTCCTCTAGTTTCAGGGGCCTGGGATTCCTGAAAGCCATTTTTACTGGTGAAGACTGAGAAAAAGGTAGCACTAGGGACCTTGGCCTTTTCCATGCCATTTGCCACCAGCTCTCCTGCCCCACTTAGCAGCAGGTGCATTTTTTCCCCAGCCTTCTGTTTGCTGTTTATGTACTTGTAAATTCCTTTCTTGCTGCCCTTCACATCCCTCTCTGGCTTCTGCTCTTCTAACCCCATCTCTGCAGGACTGGACAGGAGCTCTACACTCGTGAGTCATGTGCTCCTGCTTCCACCTTTTGTACACTTCCTTCTTATGTCTGAGTTCAGTTAGAGCCTCCTTGCTCACCCATGCCTGCCACCTTTGCTTGATTTCCTACTTGTTCAGATAGTCCTTTTTGAGCTTAGAGGAAGCGATTACTGAGTATTGGCCAGCAATCCTGGACCCCTCCTCCCTTCAAGGCCATAGCCCATGGGATTCTTCAAGCAGAGCTCTGAAGATGATGAAGTCTGCTCTCCTGAAATCCAGGGCTGCAGTCCTGCTTTCTTCCCTGCTCCCTTTTCTTAGGACATTGAACTCCATCATCTCGTGGTCACTGTAGACAAGACTTCAGCTTCCACATCCCTGACCACTTATTTTTCATAAGCATCAAGTCCAACAAAGCACCTCTCCTTGTGGTTCCTCCATCAACCATGCCAGGAATTTGTCATCAATGCACTTTAGAAATCTCCTAGGTTCCTTGAGCTCTTCTGTACTGTCCTTTCATCAGGTATCAGGATGATTTCAGTCCCCCACTAAGGACCAGGCCCTGGGAACACGAGGCTTCTTTAAGCTGTCTGAAGATCAGAATTCAGCCTAAGACTAATAGGAACAGAGACCAGTCTTCTAAATCTGGAAGTGAGGAGAGACACTTTTTTTTCCTCTATGTCAAAAATGTAGGTGGTAAGTCTAGGATAAAGTACTTAAGAAACAGTAAGAATCAGTATGGCTGATAGTAAGTCTGAGAAGCATTTGGACAAGGAGTTTTTGATCCAGCAAATCTCAAAAAGTATGTTCAGTGCTTCTGGAAAGTGAAGTGATCTTCACTCCAACAAAGAAATAGTTTACTTTGGATTTTAAATTCAATGGGACTTTCCATGTTGGAAATGACTTTAAAGAACAGTCATAAAGGCAAAACTTAGGCTGAAAACATTGTAAATAGCAGAGATTAGGATCTCTATAGCCATTCAAAATCTATGCAAAGAAAACATGTAAAATATAAAAGAAATAGAGCATTGCCAAAAATGAGCATTATGCAAAAGCTTCCTATATCCTGAAGCTCTCTGAACTCCCTGTATTCCATACCTGACCATCACAATACAGGATTTTAAAAAAGCAACTCTAGGCAGTAATAGCTTAGAATAACAAATGTGTTAGAGCTGATAAACATTTTACAGACACTCCTTTTAATTACAGCTGTGCTAGATAAGTAAAAACAAGATTACTGAGTGGATTTTTTTGATTTTTTTTTTTTAATTAAGCTTTCATTTCAACCTACAAAAAGCTCTTTGAACTCTTTCTGGATACTGTCCGCTTAGCTCAAAAACACTGCTAAAATGAACGGTCTTTATCCTTTGCTTATGTTTAAATTAGCTTCCACATAGACAACTAAGTACAAGGATGTTTTTGTCCTTGATATAATTCCCCATGAATCTTAATCTAATTGTAATAGCTATTTTTGTGGTCCTTACTTTTTTTCTTTAAATCTTAAGATTAAAGCCATGCTTACCAAATAATTTCCACTGATCTTGTCAATATGATTTAATTGAACATGATTGCTTCACCATGGGAAAATTAGTGTTATCAAAAGTTAGGGGGCGTGTAATACTAGAACACTATAATATTTTTGTATTATTGACAAATAAAAAAGATCAAAGGAAGGTAAAGTACATATATATACCTACCTACACATACCAAATGTGTATTGTGGTGGTAACTAACAGCTCTGTGCAATGATCTCCTTATTTAAATTTTTCCCCATTTAGGTTTATTGAAATGACAGTAAATATCCATTTCTAATAAATTTCAGTTTAGACACCTTTAAGGTAACTTCCAGCATTTATATTGATACATGTGATTTTTTCAAAAGTTAGGAGTTGATAGGGAAGGTAACTGTTCTTCCCCTCCAAAGATTATGGTTGATAATGACCACATCCTGATCCATATTGTGCTTAAAATCAGTTTACTCTGTTCAACAAATACGTTCATCATATTGCTCCTTTGTTTACAATGATAAACTACAGTAAATAATGTTATTAGTTAACAGACTATTAAGAACTCAATGAAGGAAATACTGCAATAATTAATTTAATTTTGCAGCTTCAGAAACCTTAAGAGCTAATTACATCAAAGGCTGAAATTCTTGTGGAAAAATGTTTCACACGTTTTAAAATTAGCTGTAATGATTTCACATGTATATGAATTCTAAGGGAACTGTAATCAACAAAGATTTTTCCAGTTCTAAGATTAAAAAATAGAAACTCACTTTTCTGATTCTGAGTAATTCCTCTGTCTTCATAAAACTGAACAAAAAGCCCTTCCCAAGAAAAATATTAAACTAGTAATACAGAAATAGGAAAGCCAGATGTAAAATTTTTAAAAAGTAATTTTAAGAAAGCATGTCACATCCTTCTTCATGGTTGCCCTCCAGACACTGCAATACAATTCCAAGTGATCGACTCCGCAGTTTTGTACAGAAGATATACCCAGATCACAAGAATCTTCACTTATCCTTGTTCTGAATTTCTATGTATGTCTGTTGATTTATTTTGGAGAACTGCTAAATTCATTTTTGTTTTTTTTCCCTGATTCTGTTGAAGTCATTCTATAGTTATATATTATTAAAATTAATCTACATTGTTTATAATTTACCAAATAAAATAGTTTTATTGTAAGCTCTCAGATTTGAAAAGATGTCTATAAAAATACATTAACAAAAATGCAACATAACCAAAAGACTGAATGATTGCTAGTAGTATGGAGTATCTTGGTGACTCTTCCATATTAGTTTCTATGAGCTTTCTTGCTTCTTTGAAGTTTCATGTAGTTAAACAAGTGGATGTAAACAAGACAATTTATCTGATCTATAAATACAGAAGTGCCTATTGGCCACAATCCGAATTCTCGTTTGTCTCCATTTTCAGAAGGAAGTCTATTTTTTTACGAGTCCATTCTATTTTAAATGTTCTGTTTTCTTGGCACAATCTCTTGTCTTTGATCCACCCATCTCTCAGTCTGAAATTTAAATTTTCAACTAGCATAATGGTAGAATTGGGAACTTCCCAGCACGCTTCTGCAAGAGGGAAGGATGACAACCAGGAATAGTGATCCAGAAGCAAAAAGTTTAATCTAAAGAATTAAATTCACTGATTCGGGACATGGACTGAAAGACCTTCATGGCTGAGGAACAAACAAAAGCAAACACTATTAAAATACTTTTTAGAAATACAACAAAGTGGATAGTTGTGTTATGCTATGGGGAAAAATACAACCATTGCTGAAAAGATTAGGGAAATGTGGTAGACCAGTGACAAGCTGCATTGCATTCTCTACACAACAATTGTGGTGAAGTTTCACAAGCCTGACTTTCCATGAATGAAACTGTTTTTACACAGAAATGCATTTTAGAATGATTGTAACTATAGCGATCATCAAATGCCAGCATTCGCAAGATGTGCAAAATGCACTGACAGAATGCAACCTTCAAAATGTATGAATATTGTTGCATTCGTTGTGTCTGTTACCTATATTATGGAATATATTTTCAGAACATAATTTAGAATTGAAAACTATATACTTAATGTGTATTAAGTATATACCATAACAGCACAGCACAATTCTGATCTCCTAAAGCCTTCATATAAACAAAATAAAGAAAACAAAAAAAGCACCTTTATACCACATAAATGGTGTAAAAATCTTGGTATGAAATTTTAACTTATACTACCAGCTTCAGATGCAATTTGAATTCCACAAAGCAATGCTGAATTTATGCATGGCCCTAAAGCTTTTCAGTTCCTAATAAATTACTCAGTTTGTTTTTGACAAACTGGAATACCTTCAAATGTCCCTCCTTTCAGCTACACTATTAGATATATTGCTATTGGTACTGTCTGTGTGCACACAGCCTAAGAGAGACAATATGAATAGCAGATTATATAAACTACTATATTATCAACATAGACTGGGCTAAAAGCAAAACCAGAAGGTCAAATGAAGTGATTATCCTCTTTTCTTCAGTACTTGTGAGGTCAAACTGGGAATACTGTGTACATCTTTGGAATCCCAGTTACAAGGTACTGAAAAAGCGGAATACATACAGTAAAAACCCAGTAAGATGGTTTGGGGGCTGAAGCACATAATATATGAGAGATGCTCTGCTTAACCTGAAGAAAGAGAAACCCAAGAAGGAATCTAATCAGTCTTCCGCTACCTAAAGGGGAAGAAGACACAGCCAGACTTTTTCAAAAAGTGCAGAGTAAGTCAGAGAAGCTGTGGAATCCTCATCCTTGGGTATTTTCAAAATTCAACCAGTCAAGGCTTTGAGCTACCTGTCCAAACTTTGAGGTTTATCCTGCTTTAATAAGAAGGTGGATCAGATGACTCCCCAAGGTCCTGTCCTCCTCCAGTTTTCCTAAGGTTCTACTCTATTTAAAGAAATACTATATGAATCATAGATGCACATTATTTTATCTGCAAAATAAAATTACATTTCAAAAGCCATTCTTATTAGAATTTGAACTTTGTCAGTAAAGTCATATGCAACTCATACCTCGGAATCTGTAACTGAGAGGGTAATTTACAGGAACTCTCCAAATGACTAAACTTCTGACCAGCAGCCAAAAAAACGTGCAATTGTCCGAAGTTCTGACTCAGGACTCAGTGTTGGGCAAACAGCCAGAGCAGACCCCTCAGTCTCTCTGTTCACGCATTCTTAGATTGTCTGGCTTTCCCTGCATTTCATCATCTCTTCTCATTTAGCTTGTTCTCAATACAATTGCAAACTCTCTTTTCCACTTCCCAAACATACATGAGTCACCCCTTCTCTTTTGCCCGTGCTGCTACGGTCAGTGCACTGGCAAGTATCAAGTGTTTTCTCATACGCTGAACTTTGCAAAACCTCTCCACACTTGAGTCAATTTGCTGCCAGTACACCCAACACGAGGTGCCACAGCAGGAATGTTAATGCAAGTAAGTGCTGGAAAAGGTTGTATTACTTTCCTAATGTCATCATGAAGGTAAACAGTAAGAAAGAAGTTTGGGATTTTTTCTTTTAATTTATAATAAAGATAGTGACAGTAATAAAACAAATTAGTCTTAAAATGGGGGCTTAACACTGATGGGCATAATGGCCTAGCTTGCCGTGAGACAGAAACACACTAATTTAGTGAACTTTGGGAGAAAGGTTGAGATGTTTACAACCATGAGAATCTTGTGCTATCTCTGGAACTGGAGATCTACTAAGCTGGCAGGCAAAAAAGCTGATGGGGGGAGTCTTGTGAAGATAAGACAGCCCTGTTTTGGCTCAACCAACAGGTGCAAACAAATCTTGAAGGCCAGAATGTCTGAGAAGATACCTTTGCCTAATTAGTGGCAAAATTAAAGTTTACATCCCTGAATATGCTAATAAGCCTAAAGCAGTACATGTTAAACATAAATGACTATGTTACCAACTGTCCACCCAATTCATGATAAACGTCACCTAGAAGACAGGGACAGACAGAATTAGGATATAAAAATCACACAGGGAATATACCTCTTGACAGGGGCAGGAAGAAGACTGAAAGTCTAGCAGAGATGGCTGACAGACTGTGCTCCTCCTCCTCCACCCAAGACAGGGACAGCTTCTTGGCAAGAACTGCACCTTCACTATATATACCTTTTATTCCTATTACCTATTAGCTCTATAACCCAGGCCTATGCCTCTAACTGTGTCAGATGTTACCCAGGAATTCTTTACTTGAGCTTGATTATCCTTTTGCAGTCAGTGCATTTACCAACAGCCATTCCAAACCTATCTGTCACTTTAATAAATCAACCTATCTGCTTAACTTTTAAACTTTCTCAGCATTAAGTCCTTAACCAGACTCTGAAACAGGTAACCACCGTTTCAGTGGAAGCCCCATAGCCATGCTCAAGACAGACACAAGTGCCAGTTGCAAGCCCCCTAGGTGAGGCTCCAAGACAGGACTCTCAGACATACCTCAGACTTTGCAAAATTGCCCAGAGAAACCCTTGGGCTCTGGCAGGCAAACGTCTCACTCCTCCTACCCTGAACACGGCAAGCACATATAAAACCAGGCTTGTTAGCAATAGCAAAACAGTGAACTTGGGGACTGGGACATTACTTTCAGTCTTTTGCCAAAGGCTAAGTGGTAAACACTCATCGTTATATTTGCTTTAATGTTTCATCAGCTAATTCCCAAGTGAACTCAAACAATTTTTTTTTCTTCCATACAGATTTTTCCAGAAATTCCCCGTGCAACTGTAACCATAATTTTAGGGCTTGCTGGTAATTAGCCAGAAGCTTAAAGCTGTAGCTAATATTTTCTATAAATTTTTTGATGTTTGGAAAATATTCAAGGAAGGCTTCCTCATCATTTCACTATCAGATCATAAATTATTTAAAGCAGCAAAAATGCACTTTTTGTAGGCATACGGTCCAAAAAAAAAAAAAAAACCCAAAACCAAACCCAAACTGGTGAAGACACCCTGCTTGCCCAGTTCTAGGGATAAAGAAAGTCCTGGTTAAGCATTATGAAACTGATGGAGAAATATTCTACAATCAGAAGGAAGACATAATCAGTAGGTCTCCAAGAAAATGCTTGAGACCACTTGGGAGCCTCTTAGCACAGGACCTTCTGAAAAATCTTGTCCCATTGAAATAATTATGGTGGACACACATAAATTCACCGCTCACATAAGTCAGTATTTCAGAAACAGTTATTTAAAATTAAGATAATAAAAAAAAAAAATCCATTTAAACAATACTTTACCACAGGCAGTTGTTTCTAACAAGTTCAGAATCCTCTGTACATTTACAGACTGTCATTGCATTTCCTAATTTTGTCAGGCTCAAGTTGTGCCTTGTAATTCTTCTGTGTAACATCCTCTGTGCTGCACAGTTTCAGTTAAATGATGCTGAACTTTGGGAAGAAAATAATCTAGCACAGGATGAAGGACATATAACTTAAGAAAGCCAAGTCTGATATTTGGAAGCTGAGTTTGTTGGCTCCATAGTAACCACTTCACCTCACTGCCTATGCAGACATGCTTTGCATTTTAGTTCACTTTTACAGACTCGCTCTGTTGTTTACTTTCATTGTCTGTGGAAAAGTGGAGACAGAATTAGTACAAAGCGATCATGGGCTAGGACAAGCCAGGATAAGAATCTGAATGGACTTTTGCAAAATATTTTTTTAATTCTATGTTTAAAGTCAACATTAATGAATATTCAGGTTAAGGATAAGGCTTATTCCTTCAAATGAGGAGTCTGAAGAGTTGCTGTACTATAACAAGGGGTTACTTAGAAAAATTAAAATAACTGCTCTAAAAACATTTACTCTCGTTTCCATAAGTAAAATGGGTACATATTGCTGAACCTTTCTTTAAAATCTGCTCAATAGATTTATACAAGTAGCAGCAAATGTCCTCAGAGTAGAAGACAGGAATGAGAAACAGGTTCTTTTACTGCCTGTAAGATCTATTTATACGGATAACTTCAAGATTCGCATCTTCACCTAAGTCCTCTCACTGCACTAGCACCCAGGGCCATTATGAGAATTTTAGTATATTCACATATAAGGCTTTAAGGCTTTTTCAGTCAAGCATCACTGGGCTACCAAATTAGCCCTTGTGAAAAAGCAATCTATACATTCAGATTTAACTGTACAATAAACTAGCTCCCTATAGTGTTCAGCACAAATACACTCTCCTCAGTTCAAAGGTTACACAATCCGGTCCTGTTAAACACATACAAAAATCTTTGAAATATACATTAATTATGGCTCTCGTGAGTAATCAGTCAGTCAGTCTGGTCACAGTACTACTGAGGATGAAACTGCTGAAGAGAAGCTCTCAGCAAGCATAGGAAATCTTTATGTCCCTTCACAAGCTATTTTGATCTCATAAAATCTATATTTTATGAACATGAAAGAGTATAAAAGTAGAATTGTTTCCTCTTTATCTTTGTGACACACAATGGATGGTGGTGCCAATATTTCTAATGAATTTCTACCTAAACTGTACAGTGCCCTACAACTTTAGCTTTGTTCTAAAGTTGGGTCTGATGTACTTCACTGCATGAGAGATGAATGAGAAAAGACTTTTTTAATAAATGAGATCATTTTCTATAAAACATACTATCTACAGTTAATCTCTTTATGCAATTATTTTATGTAATTTATTTAGAAAGGTTCACTCTTGCTTCATAATTATGCTAATAGGGATGCTATTGAGTCAACTACGTACAATTTTTAATGTATTCTGCACTGTGTTGATTATCACCAGAGGCCTTCGCTGGTGACAGAAATTAATGCAAATACACAAAATTTCAGAAGGAACGTATTCTGTTACTTAAGGAAAAGCAGAGATGCTCCTTTAAATTCCTTAAATAAAACATCCTGTGCTCTTTACTTCGTACAGCTCTCTCAAAATTATAGTTTCTCTTCACAGACTAGAAAAACAAACACTGTAGAACTGTGACAAGTAACTGCTCAAGTGTGCACTGAAAAAGGGATTCCCCTTGAACTGGCTAAGAGAAAAATTCTTTAGAAATTATTTGTACAGAAAATAAAAATTAAATGCATTTGTATTTATATTGCTGAATGACACTAATATTAAAATTTCCTTTGCTACTGTCTTTTGACAGTTTTTAAACAAAACAAAAAAAAAATCAGGTGTGTTAGCTGCTTTTGTACCTCTACCACAACAGCTGCAAAATGAAAACACTACTGAGATCACATTAAAATACAAAATATAATAAAGTTGAAAGCTTACTAAAAAGCATCCTTTTCAGCACAACTGTTTTCCCATAATGTATTTTTTTTCCCTAAGAATTAGTAACACCGTAATAGACTGTTTGTATACACACAAATGTCATGTTAAATGCTTCTGAGAGATAGCAATACTATTGCTATTATAAGCTAAACATTTAATAATAATTTTACATTATTTTACCCTACATTAGCCATGTTTGCTCTTGACATTTCTTTAGGATGAATGGTTGGCTGAGGTAGACTGCTAGGTGATTATCTTTAATTATTAACTCATCCCATTAAAAAAAAATGACAGGCTGCTCTGAAGACGTTACTGAATTCAGGGGGTTATTTCGGATATGGAAAATGCACTCTTACATTATATTGAGGAAGACTTGCTAAATATTAGCAGACATCATAAAAGAAATAATTATTTGCCAATAAAATATATTGTCAGGTATTTCATTAAGAGCATAAGCTGTGCAGCACAGATTTAATTAAATTAATTCTGCGGTGAACAACAGGACACATCACCAAAACAGTATGTATTTTAACTGTGGTTCCCAAATGATTAATTGTCTGGAATATTACAAGCAAGGATCATGGCGCGTAACCTAAGGAAAAAACCCTAGTCTGTTGTTCAACGTACACTGGCCCCAAACACAGGCCTGCAGCCAAGTTCTCCATATGATGTTTGTGAAACACAGGCAAGGTTCAAGAATACAGTTTAAAAAAACAAAACCAAAATAAAACCCACAAACAAACAAAACCCAATACATGGATCTGAATAAAATCCTTCTGGATTCAGATGACACTAGGGTGCTCAAGTCTATGACAACATTTATCTTAAGATCCATAAAAAACCTCTCTGCTATGACAGGGTGTATCAGACTAAGGGGAAAGCTCTAGCAGTTACACAAAACAATCGCATTAATAGAAAACCTCCAGAAGTGAGCAAGAAGTCCCAGATCCAGAGATACTCTAATCTTTGTGAAAGGTGATTAAGACTCAACACACTTTTACATTAATAACCTGACAAATGTTACTGACACTACATATCAATATTAGTTTTGCTACCTAATTGGTGTATATTTTTAGCTGCCAGTTTATTATGTAATAGTAAAATGTCAGAAAATTCGAAATGATTTGAGAAACATACAGAAGAGTATGAAGACCAGTAGCGATTTGTAGGGAAGCCAAGTGACTCGTATTACTGTATGTATCACTGATAAATGCTACTCAAAACCTGCTGGCCATTCATCTGTTTTAAACTGTACAATAATCAGAATGTTGTAAGCTAACTCTACACACAACTTGTAAAGTTAAATGCTTTAGACTCCGCAAATATATATTTCATATTATAATTTCAAACTGAAATGGAATTCCCCATAAAAACTCTTTATACAACTATGCAAGCTACTTAAATTTATTAATACAATTTTATTCTTTATTTGTTGATTCAAATATTAGATTACCGTTCATTGCAACTGAAATAAAGCGGGTTTTCAACTAAAGGATTTCATCTTAAAATGACAAAATTTAAGAAATAAAGTTAACTAATTACTTGAGATAACTGATGCAAAGGGTTCAGGATTTGAATATGAACTATATAGTACTTGTATCCACAGTGAGGCGCAGGGGAAGGGGGAGAAAGAACTGAAGGTAAAGTTCTGCATATTCATGAATCCTCTAAATTAAGACAGAAGTACATGCTTAGATGATAAAATACAAGATGGGTTTAATAAAGACAGATAGAAATTGAAACAGAAATAGTTAGATGATGAAAATCTGGATTTATAAAGTACCTTACACACAGGAAGCAATGAAAGGGACTACAGTGGAGAAAGAACTGGCTAATCAGATAGGAGAGCAGTCTACGTTGAAGCACAAACTCTTTGTCTGGGACTGTTTTCTATCAGAGCCACCCAACAGCTGGTTTGAGGCTTTATTATTATTTGCTCCAAAGCACGCAATTGCTAATGAAATCTGTTACTATACAGTTAGAGGCTTTGCAAATACAAAGGCCTTACTGTAAATACAGAACAACTCTAAGGAAACCCAAAGGAGACAACATATAACCAAGCAAAGTGTTCAGAAACAAAGCCACCTTCTTCACTCTAAGCTGGAATCAGAACAACCGCGAGAAAAATCTTCATAGAGCACTGTCACAAAACACTTCAAACTACCTATATATGAAGTAGCTGTTGAAAGGACTACTGTAATTCTAAGCTATACTTTCCTCTGAAAATGGAAATACATGACACAGTTAAGATATCAAGTGTACAATGTTCCAGCCTGATAAACTCCTCTGAATTTTGCTTCTAATTTAGAAATGCTAATTTTGAATCTTGTATATAATTCAACTTTGCACAGCATGTCTTGGGTCATGCCAAAACACACTGAATAGTCCAGTTACAAGTAAAAGATGACTCAAACTGCAGCAGGTGCAATGAAGGACCACTAGGATGAGAACACAGAGACTATTTTGCAAGACTGAGGCAGACTGACAGACTAATAACAAAAAAAAGGATATGAGTGTTTTCTATATACACATCAGAAGAGTAAATACTACAAGAAGAAATGTTAATTAAACTAGAGAACAGTACTGGCACAAGAAGAATTTGTATCCATTAGCTAGGAATAGACTTAAGAGTGAAAATGAGAAATTTTCTGGACACGAGAAACATGTAGATATACTCTCATCAAATAACCTTCTATAAAGGTAGCAACAGCAAACACAGCTTTACATGTTTATGGATGACAGTCAATGATGCAGTTGGTGACCATGACAGAGGACTGAATTTGACCTGAAAGAAACTGTTTTGTTCTATGCTCCCCCCTCACGCCCCCAAGAAAATGCCAGCAGAAATTACTCAAAAGTCTGTACCCAAAAATCTAATACATATCTGCTACTAAAAAAACCCAGTGTAAATACATCCCCAGTAAAAGAAACATTGTGAAATAAGGAATCCTTGAAGAGACTGCCAACTGGTTTGGGATTTGCAAAATTAACACTGTAGATTTATCCTTGTATAGGAAGAGTAACTCAGTACAGGGAATAAAGCTTAGACATTGTGCCCTATGTGAATGATGGGAATACACTCAGTATTGAACTTTACTGATTTTATGCACATTTTGTATACATGGTGAAAACTATTACTATCACAGTCCTAAAACCTGGATCCATGACAAGAAGAGGGCAGTTTCTTAAAATACAGTAGAGGAAGCAAATTAGAGATTGGATGGTAGGTAGCTGATAAAACATGAAGTGATGAAGAACCAGACTGCAATATATAATAAGCAAGCTTTCTTTAGGGGAAGAGGTAAAAGTGTATCAATAATCCTACTATATTCTTAGGCTTATTTGCCGTAAGTATCACAAGGCTATTTCATACGGAAATACAACCCCATTCAATTCAGTATTAGACAGATAAGACAACCTGGGAAAATAAAAACTACAAGCTGTCAAAAATTGACAGTGAATTGTTCTTTTTGATCTAAGAAATGGTGGCAGGTAACATCAGAACTTGAGAGCGACAAGATTGTTTTAACACAGACTACTGAATTGACTCGGTTCATACTTTTTCACTATATCAGCTTCCTCTGATTTTACAAGATTTGTTTTATAGCAAATATTAGATGGTAAACAGTGTCACTAAAAATATATGGACTCAGAAGTCCAAGCAAAAAAATCTTTTCATGTAATAGAATTGTTTTTTCTTTAAATAAGCACCCTGAAAATTACATTAGCAAAGCATTACCCTGAATCATTTGAAATAAAAACTATAATGCTTCCAAGTTAAATGCATGAATAAAATAGATTCTCAATTTCATTTCACTGAACAAATCTTCCAGTAACACCTCACTTAGCAATTCCCTGCAGGGAATTTTGCAAGCAGTCTGCTCTGCAATTTCACAAAGGCTGGCAAACTGCATCATGCGCATCCACCTTAAGAGCTGTTCTCTAGAATCCATAAGAGAAAAAGAAATGCACATAGCCACGTAGCTAACTCATTCCAGTAAACTCCCACTTCCATAAACAGTAGACAACACTGCCTCGAAGGCTGTAGGAAAATGTGTATGGCAACAAGTAGACAGAGAAACAAAGAAATATTTGTTTCTATCATTGTGAGAACAAGATACACCTACTAACCCGCAGTCTGTATAAGCTCTGGTGCATACTGATCACCGTGGCATATCCTAAGAATGAAAAGAACTTCAATGTGACCTATATTCTATGTCTTCTTAGAGCCTGGGAAGCACCCTTGAATCTAATTTTAAAAGCTACCGTGTAAAACCAATTAGGATAGGATCCACTAAGCAAATCACTGTTGAAGGCTTCTCCTGTAACAAGCTACAAAGATGAAAATGGGCTTTACAGATTTACCGCCTAATAAAAGAAAAGGAGAAATTTGAAGAATACTAAGAAACACTGTAGTATCTTTTTAAAATGAAGGTGAGACTTGAAATTTTAGCTACATCATATTATTGTACTATACATACTTTTTATTTCTAGGCTGTATTCTCACCACACATCCTGTTACACCTGCATTATCAAAACTCCACTAACAGATGAGCTGCCAATTTAACTTCTTTACTACCAGATCTTGCTCAAAGAAAATACAATTATTTGAACACTACTGTTAAGTCAACACCAGCATTTTAATAAAAGGAATTGTAATGCAGCAATTAAATCATGGGAAGCTATCAAGAAAAAGGTGACCAAGTCCATTGTATTAAGTATATCTTATTTTGAGAAAATTCTCTGGCTTTAACTTGCTACCGCCACACACACATGCTCGCGCGCGCACACACACACGCAATCCCTGCTGCCCTTTTAATTAATCTTGTGGTACAAATTTAGATTTTAGTGTAAAACCTAGTAAATTAAGTGTGAATAATGATTTTGTTAAATCTTAAATTGCTCTTTTAATTAATTGGTAATTTCCTCAGCATACTGCACTGTCTATTGAAGTGACATTATTGAGTCCCCTAATGCTTTTCACACTACAGGGGAGGGGAAAAAAAAAAAGAAAAGGAATATATAAAAGAAATAACACCCTTCCATGGGAAGTAGGAAAAAAAAGCAAACCACTGATTGTAATAGTACTGGAGTTGAGGTTAAGAGCCCTCAGTGCTTCATAAAGAGATTTTAAAATAAAAAAGCTGACATGTGGCAATACGGCTTCTATATTGTAACATCATGACTTGGTGTCTCTTGACTTGCACAGTTCCTGGAGAAGCATGTTACAGGGATTAAATCCCTTTGAATGTTAATGTGTTCCTCTTTTGAACCACAAAGAATATTAATCCTCTTCCCCTCGTCTACCGACAGCTGCACTTTTTTTTCCTACTTAATAGAGTGGAACCAGATAGCATGGCATGATTGACCTGAATGTAAATATTACTATTTGGTTTTGAACTGCTTACTTTTTGGGGAAATTTAACAAACGTGGCATCAGCTTATCCTCAGTGCAAGTAAGAACAAATCTTCAAGCATCTAGAAACCTCTTTCTCAACAATTACATCAGAAGAATTGTGAAAATATTACCTTATTAAAAAAAAAAAAAATTCAACACACTTCACGATCCCCGCAAATGTTTTCAGTGAGTAGTACAGGAAGTCAGACTTGCATGATCCCAGAGAAAGGGCATGTGTGTGTGTACACAAATATACATGCATATATAAAATATAAATGATGGAAAAGTGAGTGTTAAACTGAACAGCTACAGTTCAGTTCACACATGATTCTGGCATATACATCTAGAGTCATACATAAAGTCTTTATGAATTAATCTCAACACTATGCATAGCTTTCATTCAGCTACTTCATGCAGTTTGCAAAAGAAAGAACTCCAATTCCAACAAAAGCGAGATGACGTAAAACAAGAATCTGCAGGTTGACCATAAAACAAATCCACTAAATTTCCATTATCAATATAAATATTTTCACACATTTGAAGAGTCCTAAATCAGATCAGTTGCCAGAGTCCTTTTGATTCAGATTTAAATGTACAACTGACTGATAAGCTAATAAAAAACTGCTGTCTATAAATAATCCTTTAGAGTCCCAAACTTCAAAGTCAGGAAAAAAAATCTCATTATATTTACTATTCTGAATTTTCACAGACATTTTACAATCATTTTCAGAGACCTTTTACAATAATTTTCGCATTTGGACTGTTTCTATTCTTTGAATTACTTAGAAACATCATCACTGCAGAATCAGATTATATATAAATTAACAAGAAACTAGCATAGTTTATGTTCAGAAGAGAGATTATGCTGATTAATGGAAGTTTCTAATCCATTAAAAAAATAATCTTCAAAAGAACATCAGCATTCTGACACTGTACTATAATATTGAAGCTTTTGGCATAAATTATTGGTTACAATTAATCATACTGTGCCGATACACTTTTGAAAAGTCATGGTACTATGGAGGATGTCTAACAATGTTATGCTTCATTTATTTCTGTAATTCGAAAGCAGTCCAAGCTGTTAGACAGTGTACCGACTTAACATGGTAAGACACAAAAGAAAAAGTATTTCCATATAGATTACAAATGTTGGTATCATACATGACCTGGGTGAGGAACTTAACATGACAACTGCACTACAGTTTTAGAATACTTAAAAATCTACTATCTAGTATTTATGATATGAGCTATAACTAAGGACTCAGAGGTGTTAACATACTTTAAAAATAATCACAAAGCTATTTTAAACAGGAATATAAAAGCATTTAGAATTCTATTTGATTTGAAACATATTTATGCATACGTATTCTTTTCAATTTGTCTTGGAAACTATTAATTTAATAGAGATTAAACTCTTGATTACCTTGCATTTTCCACTGAGGTACCATTACACCCAAAAAGATAAGGGCAAGAGACTGGTACGTTCATGGAGGCTCTTACCCCAGGGTTAAATCAAGCTAATTCAAGCTTGAGTGTGCAGTAGTGGATTTATAATCAGAGAGAGAAATCTGCATGAGGACAGTTATGGAGCATTTGCCATGCAGCACCTTGCTAGCCAGCTGTCCATAAAAAGCCAAGCATGCCCCACAGAAAACAGATTATTATGGAAATAGAGATGTGGTCAGAAAAGTGTAATCTGGGAGAAGGAAAAGCATGAAAGACATAAAAGATAGCAAACCTTTGGGTCCTAAAAGAATTTAAAAGTGTTTAAATACCAAGCCTGCGTAGAAAAGAGATTCTCAAATGATACAAAAGTTTGTCTAGAAAATTTAACATCTAGTTCTACTACAATAAACGGGTTTTATCTGAAAACATATTTAGTTCTTTATAGTTCACAAAGGTGAGCCACATCCTAAGCCCTTGCTTTCTATGTGATTAAAACACATCAAATGGAGAAAAATGCTGAGTTTGTGGTACAGTGCTGTTAAGAAGGACTTTGTCCAAAGGCTCTGCAAAAAGAAAAATGAACTAGACTTCATTCTTGCTCTATGCGTCCAAGAACACTGGATCATAACTCTGTTATTTTGTAGTTTGAAAAACCGGACTTAAAAGTGAATATAAATGAATAACCACCTTATTGCATTTCACAGAAGTCTGACAGTTCAGAAAAGATGATACAACAAATAACATGATTATTAATTAGTTAGTGTTTAGACAGTTGTTTATCTAGCAATTCTTCATAAGCTATTCTTCATAGACAACTACAGACAGATTTTGATGTACTCTCAATTCAAGGAAAGAGGGAGTGGAAAGGTGAGAAGAGGAAGAAAAGTGCTTCACATAGCTTAACACTGACCCATTCAAGCAGTTAAGGAGCATCTTGGAACAGCTCCAAAGTCTAGAGCAGCTCCCTTTCCAGTTTTGCTTGGCCAGATGGAAGATGAACATGTTTCAGGATTTCAAGCAGTGCTCTTAGGCTTGAAATATCTCATGTGTTACTCTATTTTTAGCTTTAAAAAGAACAACCCACAACTTATTTGCTTATTTCAGGTAGTATTTAATTAATATGTTTTGGGGATAAGAAGATGTACCATACTTGGGAGCCTAGAGGTGGGAAGGAAAGGGAGAGAAGAGGAAAGAAAAGACCCCAAACAACAATGGAAAACAGAAAAAAAAGAAACATCTCCCAATTTGGTTGATGTAGTAGAACCGTCCTGACCTCCATGGGAACCCTCCGTCTTCACCCCTCAATTTTATGTAGAGCTTTTATATAGATAAACATAAGTATTCCATCTCCTTCTAAATGTTAATTCAAAATATGGAAACATGTTGGGTTTCTTCCAGATTAAATTACAGCTGTTTCTCTTTACCAGTGCTTCTTTTTATTATCTCTTTAATCTATTGAAATTTTCACTATTTCATCTCATACTCCTTGCTCATCTGTTAGTGTTTAAACTTCAGTATTACTTGTGCACGTTACAGTGCTAGTGAGATTACACAGCCCGTTAATGGACACCATGAGACATTCTCTGTGTGATCCAGGTACACCTTATTACTCAAAATACGCTATTATTGCTCTCTAGTATTTAAGGCTAATATCATCAAATGAATTAATGACAGAAATGAACAGACGCTTTAATTTAAGTGATAGCATCCTGTGCTGTCTTTGTTCAAAGTCTCAGGTTCAATCACCCTTCACATTCTTTCCAGCATCAGATCTTTTTTAAAATACACAGTAATATATTTAAGTTAATATGTACTGTAAAAAGGATTATTTGAAAGCTCAGAGAGCTGCAGAATAGTAAAGCGGCACTGGAGGACAAGAAAACAATGGTTAAAAAAACTACTAAAGAAATTAATTTTCCTTGCTTTTTTCTAATCAGGATCAGCAACAGAAGCCATAATACAATAAAATAGCATACACTGGTGATAGGAGACATTGCTTTATCCTCAAGGGAGTTTCTTTTGCAGTTGTCCTCCGAGTTTAAGCGTGCTGCCATGGCATCTCTTATTCTTTTTACTAGCTCAGAACCAGGGTAGAGCTTAATAAGCTATCAATGGAAAGATTTAAAAGCAGACTTTAAACTGAAATCATGCACTAATAAAAGGAACACTGAAATGCATAACTTGTTTTTTTCACACTTTATGGTATTGTTAGATTTTAAGTCACACCATCAGTTTAGTGAAATAATGCTCAATGAAATACCAGTTGTAAGCAGGAAATAAGAGGCAATTTACAAGTCACGTAAGTTTTCCTTCCAGGCAGAGAAGAAAGGAACAGAAGAACTTCAGTTTGTATTGAGAAGACTTAAGATTTTTAAGACTATACCCTTTCTAGTTCTGTAAGGCCTATACAAGCTAAAATTTTCCTTTCCTACCCTTATCCATCTTAGATTTCCTTTCTGCTACCAACTTACTTGCTTAGTTCTGATTCAGAAAGTCAGACATCATTTTTCTTAGGTATAATATCAGAAAATTTTTAATAAAGGAGAAGATTTCAACCTACCTGATGAAGATCATTGCCCAAAACGTATTCCTGAAAGTAACCCGGCGCGGCAGATGATGCTCTAATGGCCTGCCACAGTTTGTACTGGCAGCCTCCTATGTAATGAGACTTAACACCAGGGAAGTGATTGTAGTTTCTAAAAACAAATGCTTTCAGCGGTGTTCCTCTGTTTACAATGGTGCTTACTGCAGCTACCTGTTGAGTTAGCAGGAACAAAATATTTATATATGATGATAATAATAGCAATAATATGAGAATGGCAATTTCCCACAATATGAAATCCAATTTATACATGAAATAAGTCTCTGGAATCCTACTTGTTCATTAGTTATTTACTTTTTTTAATAATGTCTATCTAAATTTTAAAATGTGAAAGTAAAAAAAAGCCACCAAAACAACTAAAGAAACCCTAAACTCCCTAAAGAAAATTATGTTTTTAACTTGAAATTAGTTGTTTCCACTGGCTTTTCTGTTTCTACCAATACCTATCCATTAATATTCAAACAAAGAGCTGTTGTCATCTACATTTTTAAATCTTTTGCCTTTATGAATAGTGGTTCATTCTCAAATGTCTGCAAGCAGCAATGCAACAATGCTATTAAATACAGATGCTACAAATGTCAATCAATTTCTTTCTCCAAGAAAATAATTAATATTATAACTCGAATTAAAGGATTGTAGGAAGAATCTCTCAAAAAAAAAAAAAAAACAACCAAAACCAACAAAAACCACAAGAACTTAAATCTCCCAAGTTATTTTTTGAAACGTCATTAACAAAAATCACATGTGTAAATCTAAGTGAAAAGCCAAAATGGCAGCTAAAATGGTATTTCCATAAAACAAAATGCATGAAAAAAAAAGTTACATCTTGCAGTTATACTCACATGAGGTGAGAGTACCTATAGTTATGAGTGTTAGAATGTGCAAGACTTTTTAGTGGTGGCACACCCAGCCTGGCTGGCACTGTGAGAACAATACTCTTCAGCAGTCAATTGGGTGTTCAATTCCATTCTGATTACTATTTTATAGAGCAGGGTATTTTTGTGAAATGTTGCTCAACAGCACTCGCAGCTGATGCTGTGGTATCACTGTATTCATTTCCATTCTTCAGCTACCTAAGTTTAATTTAACATTTAATTCCTAGCAAGCCCATCCTTATTACAGAAAAGAAAACAAGAAAAGTATAACTTCTGTATGACAGTGCAAAAGCAAACTTTGTGCAGGATTGGTAACTCCATCATTTGATGGAGGATAAATTTCCTGTTCTTGTCAAAAGGAAGGTAAGATTTTAAGCACTACTAGAAGCAGTAAAAAAAAAAAATTAATAGAAAACTTATCAAACCAATGCTTGAATGTATTTTTGTTAACAGCCATATGAAGTTCCACTTCATGATGCAGTCTAAGTTGTAAAGTGCTGAACACCTTCTGGAAAAATCCATCTTGCCTTGAATTTAACAGCAGCAGAGCCAACAACTGCATGTTTTATTTTGATTTTGCTGTGCCTTGTGAAAAGTGCCACCACTGCCAGCACTACAATGCGCTTACTGGGAATAGCGAGTTTCAGCTCTATTTATATTCACATTTTACTACTGAAGAACATGGAAGGAAGCCAAAGATCCCAGTTCAAAGATAACTTTCAAGTCAACGTAGGATAGCTTCTCTCTCAGAAAGCAACATACCACACCAGCCTTTTCATGTCCTTGTTTTAGACATGGACTAGGAACGCAGTCAGTCAAGCACATGTTTCTATGTTTAGAAAAATGTGAATATCTTCCATTTAACAGCAAAGCATTGAATATAGCACTATGACACCAAGACACCTGTTAATTACAGATTGTTCTGAAATATGTGCTATTATGTTTCTCTTCTTTCTTCACACCCTATCATTCACCAAAAATAAAATACCAGTGCTTTCTCATCTTTCACTCTCGTGCTACTGCTGTATATAACATCCCTCCAATTAATTGATGCCCTTTATATCGTACAGGAAGAGTAGAGATCTCAGGGTCTACAAACGCAACTGGAGAAAAACTGGAAATCCAGACAAAAGTGAGGAGAAATCCTGTTCTCACACAACAAAATAACACAGACCACAGCTGACATGACAGGATCTCTAGACACTACGATTCTCTCATATGGAAAACCAAACTTTGCACGACTTCACGAAGGTGACGTAGTACTTCTCTGCTTATAAAGCCTTTTACCATCTCTGAAACACATTCTAACTTAAAGTATTGAATAAAAATATGAGAAATTGCTGCAGAAGTTTAAGAATCTAATGAATTTTTATGCTTTAAAAGCATGGGTTATCTCTTATGGAAGCTTGGAGAGCTTATCAACACTCATGCTGTTTATCCAATATTCTTATAGGGATAGTGCTCTTAAATGTACTTGTGGAATACACAATTAGTATTTACCTTAGAAAACTGTACTTACCTTTGGACATGTAGAATTTCTTGCAGTTTCAATCATAAGATTTGAGCCCATTTTTTCTCTACAAATAAATGTAAAAAATTGAAAATGCTCTATCAGTTTAGTACTAACAAGAGACATACATTTTTATCATCCTTACTTCTGAGAACTTTGCATTTAAACGAAGCAGTGCTTGGATTTCACTTCAATAATCATATTATTATGGTTGACTTCAATGGACCAATATTTCAAGCCTTTGAGGCCACTGGAAATAAGTTTGAAGAGTGACTGAGGTCTTGATTCAGTTACTCCCCCCACATATTTAACCATAATCAGAATTACTCAACTACTTTCCAAGAGGAAAATTAAGTACTTCGCTACATTTAAGAATCAAAAAAAAAAAAAATCACTATCAAGTGGTTATATAGTAATGAAAATTACTCCCCTGAACTGTTATGAAAACAAAAGCTAAGAAAGATGCCATTCTACATGATTTAGAAGAGTTAAAACATCTACATATAATATTCCATAACAATAATTCAATATACATTTAACATCCCTTTTTGAGGTGAATTTTTTCCTATGTATACATTGTTATAAATCTGACAGTGAAATCACATGAACGGTCACTTACGTTGTAATCTATCATCACATCAGCATTAGTGTCAGTATTGTCATTGCTAACTACAAGGTAGCCCTCCAGTGTAGTGCAGTAGACTGAAGGATATCAGCATACTAGCCAACAATATCAGCATCTATTTCAACTTTCATTTGCTTACAGTAAAGGTATAAAACTCTACAGAGCGGGTGCTCCACTCCATAGAGTGGCCTTTCACGTAAATCAGGAAGTTTTATTCCTCCCCTTGAACACAGTCCACACAAATACTGGCAGTGCATCCACCTTATTCTGCAAAAACAGTTTTCAGTACTGCCACACTTTAAGGTAATTCCATGTGTTGTTGTTAAGAGATCATCTACCTATAGCTCATGCTACTGTAAACAGTAGGTAGCAACGTTTCCACTAGTCAGATCAGAAGATAAAAGAATCTTTAAAAGCTACAATAACAGCAGTCTGTTAGACAGTAAATTTTTTTTGTAGGTAGGATAATTTACAGTTCCACTCTTGAATATCTGTGCTTGAAGGATGGCTGTGTATGTGTCTTTGAGAGGGTGGGAGACAGCTTCATTACAGCATTACTACAAGCATTAATTCCAGTCTCACAGTCCCCAGCCAGAAGGAGAAAAGTGCCATCTGCACTCACTAATTGATTACAGAAGGAGATGAAGGCAGTCAGAACCATGAAGTAGGAATATACAGAAATAAAAGATAAGATTGACAGAGATAAGATAGGAAAGACACCTACTGATTTGCATCACTTTCTTCTACTTCTTCCCAAATATCCCTATTAGATATTTTTTTCCCAAACTCTGAATGTAAAGATTAAAAATTGCATAACCAATATCCACTGCTTAATTAAAGGAACTGTCAAAACAATTATTTTCTTAGGTCTTTTTACTTACAAAGGCCAGGAAGTGGTATTTCAGAGTAGATATAAGAAATCCCTTAAACTACTATGCAACTTAAACATTAAAAGGTCTAAAGAGAAAAGCTTAATATCACCTCCAAATTTATTTAGCTTTGTTGATAGCATTAATACTGTAATTGTGTATTATATAAATGTTTGTCAAGCCTCACTGTTCAGTTATTTTATCGAAGTCACAGCACAATTAATTTCAGAGTTTATTCACATACTAGGTTAAAAGAGAAATACTCCAAATTTTAGCTTTATTGAATAGTCCCTTGTTCTTGAAGAAAAGATGAGAACAGTAATTCTCAAGATACCTAACTATCTCCAGTTACTGCTCTAACTTGTTTGCCTTTTTTAACTACAATGAGTCCTAATCCCTTTGTGGGAGTTATCTTTAGGTCACTGGCTACTTTTTACCCATTTTGCAACAGAAACATTCTCTAAAATGGGGTAACTGGGACTGCAAATAGTTTTTAAATGAATCTGTATTATGGATTAATATAATGGCATTTTAATATCTTCTCTATTTTCAGTCCCAACTGTCACACACTAAATCATCTTGTTTGACCACAAGCACACAGATGTTACATTAAATTGTCCATGACAGAAATAAATCCAACACTCAAATCACTTTTGATATTAAAGTTAGTTTAAATCCTGTATTTTACATTTTTACCCATGCATGGGTTATTACTTTACACATAAGTTCATTTGCCATCCCATTTTTCCATTTATCTGCTTTGTTTGTGTCTGTCTGTGACCTATGTCCTCTAGACATGACCTACTTACACAACAAGTCTCCTTTACAAGTGCTGCTCTTTCACTGCTTTGAGTTACTAATATTGCAATACTTATTTCAAGAATGCTATAAAGAACATATTGCCAACCATATGCTTCAAGAAACATTCTAATGGGCTACAGCCAGAGTGCAATCAAACAGTCTGGAGAAAGAGCATTCACTATGAAAGGCAACATTGTTAATTTTTACCCCCTTCTAATAAAACCAACAAAAGTACCAGGAAACTATGACATCTTTACCAAACCCACAAGAGACATTTTTATTGCCTCTTCCATAAGGATAGAGAACATCTTGCCAATAACACTGCAAAATCTGTTAAATTTGTCTGAAGTGACTAACTGGTACAGAATGTGTTGCCCATCCACTCACTGGAGAGCAGTCTCAATTTATACTTCAATTTGCGAACAAATACTGCTTTGATTATTACTTGTAATCCCAAACACATGCATTATTTTTATTCCAACAGAGAAAATGTAACTTTTACCCTACCCACTATACAGTGCTCCATTGATTCTCATGGTCACAGATTGCTAGCATGGGATTTCAGTTAGCTTGTGAAAACCCCTAACTGCTCTCCAAATTTCTCCAGTAGTTTCTCAAGACAGTACAAATAAAGACAACTGTGTATGTAAGCAACATACATTCTTTTTTGAAAGAAAAGAGAAAACTTGGAACTATAAGCCAGATTCTTCTTACAAGTGCATTTCAATCTATCATCGCATAGACTGATGTACAATAAACATAATTTTTCTGCAGAAATTAAGACAAAATAGCCTTCAAATTGCAATTCAAGGAATACGTAAGAAGAGTTAAAACAAACATACATGTAAGACATAAAATCAATTCCCTACAGCACTCAGAATAGTAAGTTCAACAAAATGAGTTGTCATTTTCTGAAATTTATAATATGCTTCATGAATGCAGGCAACATTAGCTTAATGCAACATTATCTTAATTATTTTCAGCAAGAATGCTTTGTGACAGAAAATACCACCATCAATCTCACAGTAAGGCTAAATGTACATTTCATGCCTATATATTGTGAGCAGATACTATCTATTTCAAGCAAGGCTGATAAAGAAGTCTACTACCACTTAAACAAAAACTCACCCTGCACAAATAAGGCTTTTTAATTTTTTTTTTTTAAAAGACAACATAAAGCAGTTTTCCCATGCAATGACTGAGACCTGACCTTCTTATTACCATAGAGAGATGCTATATAAACTGCCAATTCCCTTCTTCATTCTAGGCTTCCACACCACAGGGAAGCCTGCAGGAATCCCTACTGGTTCACTAAAAAGTTGTGTAGGCATCGCATGTCTCTTCAACATTGCAGAATTAGGTCAAAGTCATTTGTTGATCAGTAAATTTTATTTTAAATTTAATCTATGGATAATATAAGAATTTCCTGGCTTCTGTCAATTGCACATGAGCAAAGTGCTTTACCAGCCTCATGTGTTACATAGAGCTGCAAAGAATAATAGCATTTTAATTAAAGACGTGTAATACACTTTCCCATGAGATAATTCTGACTTTCACAAGACTTAAGGTCTTAGGTGGGCAGAGAAGCAAGTGATGGAAGGCAGAGAAAAAGCTCTTTAAAAAAAAAGAGGGAGGAACTCCAGATATCTGAGAAAAAACACTCATGATATCCATTTGATAAACTAATATAAAGATATGGAACAGCACAAAGAAGAAAAGAAGAAATGCTTGAAAGCCTCTCTCTCTCCATCAGCAAAGAAGTGAGATGCTTAAAACTGAGGCAGCACAGGTATACCCACTATAGAGTCTAGGAAAAACTCTTTCAATCCCGTAGAACACATGAACCATGTTCACAAAGGAACCTGTCATTACTTATGCAAAGCAACTTTTTATCGTTTTCTATTGCTCTCAGAGAAGGTTGTTTCAGTTCTTTCAGTAGCAGGGCCAGCTTACAGTGGGAAGCTGATGGTAGTTTGTATTTGTATAGCTATCTATGAACCAATACCATTTCACTGATAACTCCGACACAGCGGTTATTTTTTTATTGCAATCCTTACAGCTCATTTGTCTTTTCAAAAAAAAGGGGTGATGAACACAACTCCTCGATGTAGCAGCTAAGATTAAAAATCCCTACTACAGCACATTATTTCATTTCTCACCATGTCTCCTATAAGAAAAAAGGCACAGCAGGTGGCTGGTAAAATTTGTAGCAGAACCATAATGAGTCAGATGAAGCAGAGTTGGCAAGCATACAGGAATATAATCAGAAATCAGTGCACTAAAGCTTACTTTATTCCCCAGAAACAGAAACCATTATGTTAAAGGCTTTCAATGTTTTGGTAAATATGAAAAAAGCTATTTCAAAAGACTGAGACTATATGCTAATCCTTTCTAGCTGTTTTAAGAATTTGATCACTAGTGAAGCAATAACAAAAACAAAGGCTTTCCAACATTGCACTATTTTTCACCTAATCATTTTTTACTTACTTGAGCATTTTTTCCCATATATCACTGTCATAAAAGGCGTGGCTCCAACCCATTTTGACTGTTCCAACAATGACATTTTGCTTAAAAACATCTGATCCTAACTTGCGATACAGTTCTTCACAATCATCCAGAGGGATATGGAACAACCCCAACATAAAGGCTAATATAGCTCCTGAAAAAGAAATATTTTGAAATGTAAAATATAACCCAGAGTAAGATTATAAAGATGGATTACCATTTAATTTAGTTCATAGCTTAGCAGAATATTTATCTTGAAAAGGGAAGATCAAATGACATAGGAAGAGTCTACTTTGAAAAAAAAAGAACTATAAGAAGTTGAAAAATGGCATTATTTCATTTTGCAGATTTCATCTCTGCAAACAGGTATAGGGCAGAAAGCAAATTAAATTCACTGCTTTATGTGGAAAGATAAATGAGTAAGAGAAATCTATGCTGTGGTATTAAAAATACATTCAGAGGATTACTTGCCATCTGGCAAACACTGAGTCAGTAAAGAAAAATTCTAGGAAAATCCTGTAAAAAAGAAGGGAGTTTTGACTAGTTTGGAATACATTTGGTTGCAACCGTTTACAACTAGTCATTCATACACACTGCCACCTAGTGTGTGCCTACAAATTATTATGACCTACCCTTGTAGGAACAAGACAACAGTATTCAAAAAGCATGGTTGCAAAACACATTAAAAAGACCATGGAAAAATACAATTAAAGCATCACTACAATTCTTAGATATATTACATTAAAAGGGATGTATACAGCCTTTAAATCAAATTGTGAAACAGGGTGAGAACACGTAATTAAGCATTTTGAATAATTGGGAGACAAGATTTTTCCAATTTGGAAATTTAATGCAACAGGTTTGAGTAAAATTAATTTTAAAAGGAGTGAATTCTTGAAATAGAGTACAAATAAAACATGTAACAGAAAGAACCTATATAAAGTTACAGATGGTTTTAAAGGAAACATGACTTTCAAGCTTCTTTTGCTCTCACAAACCCCATCCCCATGATGAGCTGTCAGTGGATTGGTGGTCTAAATTTTTTTAGATGTCGCACACATGCTTAATATAACCTGGGCCTACTTGACACATCAAGATTTCATCAAGAGAAACTTACTCAACTGTTGAATCACCAAATGCCTGTATTCACACAGACTAAACATCCAGCACCAGACAAACACCCTTTTCTTGAGTCATTCAAAGTCTCTGCTACCTCCTCTGCCTGTTAACTCCTCCAGCACCACTTCTGTATCACCATGCATGTGCCATTTTAGTGAACACTTTCCAAGACAAAGAGACAAAATTCATAACAGATGCCAACTCATATTCACTTCACCTCCTGAGAAACAGTACCAAAAACTGCAGTTTGCATCAGCATACAAGTGAGTGTAGACAGTCTCAAGAGTCACAGTACACACTACAGGGCTCTGCTAAAACTTCCTAGATGGTAACGAGACACTGGAGAGTGAGGTTAAAATCAAAGATATAGTGCAGGCTCTATCTGATGGACCAGTGAAAAAAATTCCTGATGCTTCCATCACATCCTGCTCTGTATCATGGACTCCTACACTTCAGCCAACATCTCAGTCTTGAAGGCCAATACTTCAGAAGGAAAAAAATACTTAAACCCGGGAGTCTAAGGAGATTATCTTGAAGAAGACAGGGATACAGCTGGCTTTTAAGACACAAGATAGGCAAGAATATAATCTGAAAGACAAAGGTATTACATCTTTATTCAGTACTAGTAAGACTTCAGCTGAGTGCTATACCTGTATCTGAATGACCTTCTTCAAAAAAACATATGGACCGAGTAAAACAAAACAAAAAAACAAAACCAAAAAAAAACCCCAACCAAAACAAAAAAAAAAACAACCAAAAGCCCCCCACAAAAAGTGTCCCCCTAGAACAATCACAGGTCAAGGAAAACATTCTGTAAAGAAAGCCTGAGTAAATAGGCTGTGACAAAAGTCTTTAAATGCACAGAGTGGCTGCTGCAATGAGAAAAGAAAGAATCCATTATCCATGTTGCTAGAGATTCACGACAAGAAGAAACAAATTTGAACTGTGACAATAAGATCCACATTAGACATTTGGATTTTTTTCCCCCCCCCCCAAGTGTAAAGACAGTGGAACACTAGACAGATTTTCTGAAGAGATCTGATATGATTCAAAATCTTAAAAAATTGTCAATTGTGAAACACAGACAGCTGATCCTTCTCTTGGGAAGTGGGATAATCTCCTAAGAATGCTTCCAGCTCTATAATACCATGACTTGACTTCTCCAGAAAGAAAAATACTTCTTCCATCAGAAACATTTTCAAAATGCATTTAAAAACTGGAAAGACATCGGTGGGGGGCAATCATCAACACAGAGAGATGCCAGCTTTAAGGAGGCTCCTCATTCCCCAAATCACTAATGTCTGGGAGAGTAACATGGAGGCCCTAGCCCTGTGCTGTTCTTAACAACTTGGGAGGAATATTTTGGGAGAATATCCCTATGCAAAGTCCTTATGCAAACTTTTCAAGCATCACTTTTGGATGCATGTGGAAACCAGTACAATTCAGATGTCTGTAGTAAAATTCCCTGGAAATCATCATGCTTAGAGAACCTTTGATCACTGTATGTCAAAGACTGAATCCTTCATACACTGCATCTGAATGCCACTAATTTTTGTAGGCTAAATAAAATACAAATATATCAATGAAGAAATTTTAGGGGGGGAGCTTATTTTTTAAGTTCTTGGAGCAGGACTGCACATTTGAAAATGCAGTATGCACTTTGCCTGATCACATACTCTTGATGTTATAAACTGCTCCTTGAGACTGAATTTTAAGTGCACCACTGTTGAGAAATATCTTTGATATACTTGGAGACTGTGTGAGCAGTGAAAAGAACATACAAGCCACATTCACAGCGTACCCATAGGCTCTTCTCAGTCTCAGCCAATGACAGACAAGGGACATCGGGTGCAAGCTGGAACATAGGAGGTTCCACATAAATATGAGAAAAAACTTCTTCACAGTGAGAGTAACAGAGCACTGGAACAGGCTGCCCAGAGAGGCTGTGGGGGGCCGTCTTCTCTGGAGGCATTCAGAACCCACCTGGATGCATTCCTGTGTGACCTGCTCTAGGTGGTCCTGCTCCAGCAGGGGGGGTTGGACTAGCTCATCTTTCAAGGTCCCTTCCAATCCCTAACAGCCTGTGATTCTGTGATACCTGCAGATATGCTGTCCTCAATGGGTTAAGTGCCCTGTGCATCTACAAAAGCATGTCTTACTCTGGAGAACAGTGATAAACAGCCTCACTTACAGATTTCCTACCAGCAAATTTGTTAGGTGTGGCACTTCCTCCTCTCAGCTGCCTTGTTTTCATCTTTGGGCTTTTCCACAGAACAGGCACAAACTCAGTACAGAATTTCCCCTAACTTAGTTCCCCATAAAAATGTTCAGCGGCCATTACTGCATTGCACAGGCTTGCAGATTTTCTGGTGCCTCCACACCCAGTACTGTGACTGGCAAACGACTTAAGTATGCAGAGTCCACTACAGCATCATTACAGTGACCTTTCCCTGTGACTGCCTGAATTTACACACAATGACAACCAGTGAAAAGAAGTACAGGAAAGTTAACTACAAAGACAGACGCTGTGATGATGACTTCACAGCAAAATGATTATTTCTAAACCTCAAAAGCAAAATGGCTAAATGGTATTAAGAGATATGAAAAGCACAACAGTAAAAATAAAGCTGTAATGCACAAGAGGCATCCCTCCTATCACTCTTGTAAACCACAATTTATGCAAATCCTATTGGCCTGTGTACTGTCAAAACAAACTGAAATGCTAAAGTACACTGCTAGCACATGCTGATAAAAATGTACAACCCCTGCCAGCTACATCTTGTCACCTATTATTGCAAGCTGGACTACTGTGGACAAAAGCTTGACAGTGTAAACAAAGCTTAAAAGAACACATTCAGTACTTACTATCAGTTAAAAACCCCCAAATCTGGTGAATAAAGTTAATTCTCAGAGTGGTGGGATCAAATCGGGAACATTAGGCCTCTCTAGCAATGATAAAGTGTCTTTATAATGATTTAAGAAAATATTAGGAAAGTGTTTTGTTACAAAACTATCTTCCAAAGGAACAACTCCTTATTGCTAAATTAACTAACAAAGGATTTTTTTTTCATTATAAAGAAGGTAATTTCATTATAAAGCAGAATTTGTAGGCACAATATAATGTATCTAGTAGACCTAAACATTCTCTTTTCTTCTATTTTGAGCCTATTAAGTAAATCTCTGAAAACACAAATATTGTATCTACTCATGGTGATCTGCATTTAAATGTTATTCCTGAATTAGAGCATATGGAAGGTATGTGTACTAAAAAAAAAAACAAAACAAAACAAGATTTTGCATTTCTGAAGGAAACAGAACTATTGATCTGTACCATACCTCTTACGGTAGAAATCAGCTTTATACCGCTACTGGTCTAGAATCATATCCAAAAGAGATGACTGTTTTAAAAGGAAACTTATGCTTCAGAGTTTCCTACTTCCTAGGGAGGAGTAACTTACTCAGTCACAAGAGTAATTAAGGCTGGGAGGAACCTCTAGAGGCCATCTAGTCCAACCTCCTGTTCCAGCAGGTTCATTTAGAGCAAGTTACTCAGGATTTGCTCAGTGGAGTTTTGAATATCTCTAAGGATGGAGATTCCACAGCCCATGCAGGCAACTACTTCCAGTGTCTGATCATCCCTGCAAGGAAAACATGATTCCTTACACCTAATTGTAACTTCCCATATTCCATCTGTGTCCATCTTCTCTGTATTTTTCACATTAGGTAAAACAGCAATAAGATCTCCCCTTAGCCTTATCAAGGCTGAATAAACCCATATTTTGCACTCTATCTCCATGTATGATGATCTCCAGTCCTCTGACCGTCTACTTGGCCCTCTGCCAGATTCACTCAGCATGTACAAGAACATACCCAAAAGATTAAGGGATTCCTGAGGAAACCAAAATTAGACCTACACAGGCCAAACAGAGACCGTAACTGCTGGGTATGTTCTTGTGCATACAAGCCAATATGTAGTCAGCTTTCTTTGCTGGAAGGGTACACTGATGATTCATGTTCAATTTATTTCAACGCAAGCAGGTCTTTTTCTGCCAAGCTGGTTTCTAGCCAGTCAGGCCACCTCAGATGCAGGTCTTTGTGCACAGTGGTTCCTGTCAAGCCATTTCTCCAGGCCAATCTGAAGAGAGGACATCACTGTACTGACCACTTCCTCTAATTTAAATCATCCAAGATCTTGCTCCAGGCACGCTGTGTCTCACTGTGCAGGTCATTAATAAAGACAGAAAACTCTAGCAACTCAGTATCAGTCCCTGAGAGTTGTTACCTTAGTTGTCTGCAAAGCTCCATGAACATAAGATGTTTGTGTGCAAAATGAAGGTTTCACATTAATTGAGAAAAATGACATATCAGTTTGAAGTTACAAGTGTATCATGAATCACTTAAAGCTATTATTAAGAAGAAAAAAAAAGAAAGAATTTAGAAATCACACCTGCACCTTCCCAGCTTACACTCAAAGTCAGAAACTGGCAAGTTTTGCAAAATCTACATTTATTCTCAGATGTTCTTTTACTATATTGATATCAAGATTCCAACTTATAGCTTAACAATTACCTGTGCTTACACCACAAATGTAGTCAAAAAGTTGATGAACCGGCTTTCCAGTTAGTTCTTCTAGCTTCCGTAGAGTCTGAAGTGCAACTAAACCCCTGAAACACAAAAATCCTCTTCACATACAATGGAAGTTTTATCTTACGTAGCTCTAATCAAGCTCACCTTTGCTTAACTGTAATTAATTATGAATAACTACAGCAGTAAGAATCCTGAGTATTTCAGGGAATGAAAGAGCAGCAGAACTCAATTAAAATGGAATGATGTATACTAAACATAAATGACATAAGCATACCAAAAATAGCACTCAACAGCTACAGCCATGTTGTTCTGTAGCAAAAGCTTGGGGATGATCAATTTTTGTGGATGTAGAACATAGATTTTAGCTGCATGCACACCACACAGCACTTGAAGGTTGGTTAACTGGGCTATATGAGGCTCCTTGGGGCACAGTATTTTTCTGTGGGTTTGCGGGGTTTTTTTCTGTGTCAATTCAATGGGTCTTGAATAAAGGGAGAATTGAATTCCAAACCATGAGACTTGTGCTTCTACAGCATGAAGCTGAGGTGATAACTCTGATGGGCTAGAGCTAGAGAACTGTGTATGGCAAAGAAGCAAACCAAGTACTGTCTTACCAACACATTCTTCCGAGAATGGTACCTCCTGCACTCTGCCCCCAAAGCTGCCCTGGCTTGTGCTGAAGAGCAGTAGTCAACCCAGTCCAAAACTATAACCAGTTGAACACCAGCAACTAAGTGGCACAACAGCCCATAGTCATCACTCAGGCTCACTCTCTGAACTTGTTTCATTTAGTGTTCTAGATGTCAATACCGCTTTCTAAAGACAATGTGTCTTCTAATGTCACTCCCCTAGAAATCTCATTAAAAAATTAACACATTTTATTTATAGACATAATGCTGTTATCTGCAAAGAGTCCTTCCTACTACTTCATAAAATCTTTATGGTTTACCATGAACTTTTGGATATAAAAATGTTGGAGTTCTGACATACACTTCCTTGTTGAAGACAACTGATTTTGTTGCAAGTAAAGACATACTATGGTGAAACAAAAAGTTCATGAACTCTGTTTCTGCAATGACTTCAGTTTCTACCGATAAAGATCAGCGAATCACAAAGTATTTGCCAACAAGATTTCTTTAAATATGTCTGAAACCACAGCTTTTACTAACTATCAGACTTCAAATTTAATCAATATGCTTCTGCTACAACTCTCTACAAATTGTAGTACGTGCATAAATTCATGCATAACTAAAGCACACATAACTAAGGACGTGTAGTGCATAAATTAAAAAAAAAAAAAAAAAACACATTAGTTGTAGAAGCAATATAAATTAACAGCATGGATACAATAGCTTTCACCACCAGCCTTGTCATTCTTTCATGAGATCACTCCTGCTATGGCAGGTGACCCTCCAGAAAAGTAAAATACAACACAATCATAATAGGATAAACTTCTACTAGCATTTCACATTGATTTTGTATTTCTGAGATTAAACCTGGGAGCAGACTAACTCAAATAACCATTTAATTTACTTTCAAAAGGGAAAATAGCTAAGCCAAGCACTAAAATTGTGTAAGCAACTTTAAAGGGGTAATTAATTTCAGTGTCATAGGACAACTAATGCATGAAAATTTAAGCACAAATACATACAAAAATAATAACCATCGCTTGGATAGTCATGTGTAACAGAACTATAAATAATAAATTGCATCTTTGGGCACAAACTTATCCAAGAAAAACTAACATCTTATTTCCATTTACAGTATGAAAAAGGCTACAAGTATGTATATTAAAAAAACCCCAAAAAACAAAAACCCCAGAGATTTTACCTTGTTCCTCCTCCATCAATGGTGAGGACTCGAATTCCCCAGCCCTTCACAGGATCAGTATATCCAATTATAGCTAAAGTCTCTCTAACAGCAGCTTGAAGACTTTCATCATTTGCCTGTCTCAGTCGCAGTAGGCATGGAATTAATTTTTCCTATTGATAAATACAAAGATATTTCATTCTAACTATATGTTTATACCATGCCTACTAAGAAGAATCCATGCTTAAATTTACTAGTTTGGCATTAAAGTAGAAGAGTAACATATTAGTTAAACTTGGAGGAAGACAGTTTATATTTACCCATCTCTCTAGCAAGGCAGAAAAATACTATGTCATAAACACCTCGTTACTAAAGTAATTACCTATCAATATTAAACAATGAAGGTGAAATGCAAATATTCCAAACAGCTAGAAAAGCTACATTTACCAACAGTTTAGTTTTACTGACTAATATACAGACTCAAGTATGGAGCACACCAAATATATATAGTTAAAAGACCAGATTTTGCTGAGTATCACACTGTTTCACAACAGGAAATGCATTCTAGGTATACTAATATTAAAACAAAACAAACAAAAAAATTCTTCCTTACAGTAAGTAATTTTTATGTGTACAGTTATTATCACAAAGATAAAAAGTATTATAATCAAAATGGGAGTAGTGAATGTACTTTTTCATAACCAAGTAATTCACATCTATTCATGGGGATGCCCAACCTGTACCCTGTCTGGATGATTCATCTGTCCTGTGCTCCATTCCCAAAGATTTCTTTTCCAGAAATTCTACAATCTATGTCATGCATCTGTCACATCTTGTGGAAAAAGGCATGAGACTGACAAATCTGCGATTTGGCTAGTACTGCTAGAATCATCGACCACCCACCTCCTGTTCTCTCACTGCAGGAAAGAGAATGAGTAGGACTAGATTATGTGAGCTTATTTGATGGTTATACTCCGCTCCTGTCATCACTCTTCGAAGGAAGCATGCAAACAAGCATAAAAACTGTTGTACATATCCACACCAACTGTACTGTACATTCCTGTCTGGTCAATTGCAACAGAGGACACAGTGTACAACCTTCATCTACCACCAGAATAAGCTATATCTAACCACGTGACAATGCTGTATGCTTCTAAATTAAACACTGGAATTTTAAGAGCCTTTAGCATAACTACTGATAGTTTGCATATGAATCTGCTTGAACCAGCTATAGAAAGGCACATTCACATTGGAATTTTTAAAATATGAATAGTACTAGCCCAAAATACAGAATAAAGTTTTACATTATTATGTTCATTGTCCATCAGATATTTTTTTACGTCTTTTCACATTAAGATTATTTGCACCTTAATTGCAACTCCTCTGCTCTCAGGAAATTCTAGAAGATGATAAGTCAGTTCTTCAACTCTGCTGATACAGACTCTTCGATTAGAGGATCTTCGTAAAGCTTGAACTAAAGCTCGAGTCCTGTTATCAATACTCACTCTTGCAATAATCTAAAAAAAATAAACAAACCAAAACAAAACTTATACAAATAACATAAACTTACTCAAGAAATGTGTGAGGTTTGTCAAGAATAACTCCAAACTGTTATTTTAAGATTTCTCAGAAGTAATGGACAGCATGTTGTTCTAGAGATCTGGTACAGGCTCCAAGTAAGCATTGCTTAAATGTAAACAGGCAACCTTTTGATTCTGTGTTTACTAGAAAAATAAATATAGTTCACAGCAACAATACACCAAAAAAATGTGTCATCCTGTACCCTGATGTCTTTTCAGGGGAACTTTGAAGTTTTAATATTTAGACCACGAAGAAGTGTAATATTACTCTAACTACAAGAAAAAAATCAATTAGATATAGCTATATTTTTGTACTCTCTCTCTATAGATGAATATATGTATATACTATACACACACATGTATATACATATATACATTTTATATATATACTTACACATACATGTATGTACTTACATAAAAAAGTAAAAACCCCCTTACTGCAGGGGGGTTGGACTAGATGACCTTTGGAGGTCCTTTCCAACCCAGGGCATTCTATGTTTCTATGATAAAAAGCATATACACTTTTTTATATATTTATAAGTACATATATGTAAGTTAACATATAAATTACATAAGGATATATAGGTTCTTCTAGTTTTTACATGTGTATATACATATATATTTAAGTACATGTGTACTTGTGTGTACATACACATAAAAGTGTCTACAAATATATACTTGTATGCATGTAAATACATACATAGTTATATACTTAAGTAAGCGTATATGTATATATATACACATGTGCACAGTGCATATATATTTCTGTATAAAGTATAGACATACGCAGAAATAACATATAAAGAAATAACACTTGCCTTTTCTCTCTGAAGAGACAGATGCTTTTCCTTCGCTTCTGCAGTCTTAGCCTCTTTTGCCTTGTCCTCCTCATCCTTTTCAGCCACTTCCTGTTCTGGCTGTTTACTCTTTTCTTGTGAAACAACTTTCGTATCAGATCTTAACTTGGGAACCAACCCACCGATGTAACTGTCTACAAAAGCTTGTACGCTGTTACTGGGGTAGGAAAGAAAGTTTGCAATACTTTTTTTAGTGGAAACCGGAACGACAGGATTTGTCTTGTCAGCACCCAGAGTCTCTGCTTCAGGAACTGAAGTAGCTGCTGAATCCACTGTCTTTTCCTCACTCATTACAGTACTTTCTGATGAATCGAGTTTGTTCCTCTCCTCACTTTTAGAATCCTGTAAGGAAGCATTCTTTTTTTTCTCTTGATCCATAACAGAATTGTTATTATTAAAGTACCAGTTGATATGATCAGCTACAAAGTTGTAAGTCTCTCCAAAATTTGTAGAAAAGTAGCTTATATGAAAAAGGTGGCTCTCAGTAGATGCTGAATCTTTTAGAGTGTCTTGATTAGTGCCACTTGAGCTTGCTAACGTAGACTCCGAGTCTCCAGTTGCACAAGTGGATTTCTTTGTAGCTGGGCCTCTGTTGCAATCCTCCTGAATTCTGGCATCTGTGACTTGTTTATCACTTTCTAGATCTGCATGGATGTTACTTGCATCTGCACTACTTTTATTTGCTTTCCCCGTAGAACCTGAGTGCGACTTTAATCGAGCTATCCGTGAAACCAGTTCACTGTGAGTGCCAGTCACTGCCTTTGAAACAGATTCTATAGTACTCTTAATTCGTGACATGCGACTGTTCACTTTTGTAAGTCCTTTGGAAGAAGAAGTTAAAAGTTTAGAAACTCTGTAGTATAAAAACTCATGGCTGTAAATGTATTTGTTATACCAAAAAGTTCTGCTTCTGGCCCATTTACACCGAGACTCACTTGTATGAAAAACTCTTGGGTGAATGGCATGATTTATCCTCCAGCAGATTTTAGGTCTATACAAATACGGGTATTTGTTTCTTTGCTTCCACCAAAGACTTTTTGGGTTAATCACAAAGAACAAATATGCATCTAAAGATAAATGAACAGTCATAACTTATAAATAATTACACCTTTTCTACGTTGCTTGTCTACTTCATCCTAGAAAATATACTCCAATAAGTAAGCCTCGTATCACGCTGTTATCTGAAAAAGATAAAAAAAAAAAAAATGGCAACCCAAAACCGGGAACAAGTTGCTTAATACAGATGCAGCTTATTTATTGTTTCAGTAGAGACAGATAAAGATTCAAATCAATTAATCTCAAGGGGATATCAATAGCTCAGGACATTTTCTTGTGTAATCTCAAAATTGTAATTTCAACACATTATTTCTTCAAGGCCAGTTTAAGTCCATCTTGAACAACATGCAACAGTTGTTTAAAGTGTTTAGTGACGTACAGATAACTGCTTACCAGTCTTTCCAATAAAGAGAAATTTGGATCTCTTTAGCAAATTATCTCATGCAGAGACCAAATCTCAAATGAAACTGTCATTATGTTACCACCCCTTTGTAGAATTCTTCCCAGGGGTGAAAGGACATCAACTCTTTGATCAGAGCTTCAGTATCAAGCCACAAGTTCAATGCAACACTCCTACCCTAAGACCTAAGGGCAGTATATAATTCTTACTCTAAAAAAAGAAGACATTTCTGGGGCAGATCAGAGTTTTACACAATATGCAAGAGCTGCACTGAAACCACGGCAGCAAATCCATTCCTTGCCTAAACGTCAAGCTCAGGCTTCTCGCCCCTGTGACAAGTGCCAGAGAAGGTCAGGCAGGCCAACACCTGCGCAGGGCGAGTGATACCGCCACAGGCAGCGGCGGCAGCCTTACTTACAGTTTCCTCAGGGGCCCCGCGAACCTACGCTGTGCCCGTCCCACACCCGCCGGGTCGCCGCCGCGCAGCTGGGCGCCAGGCCACGGCCCTATATAGGCGCCGGGCCGCCTCCCGCCCCGGGAGGGGAGAGCATGTTCTGTTTCTGCCTTGCGCCATTTCGCAGAAAAGATTTCGAGAGCGGCCGCGTAAACAAGCGCCGCGTCCCGTCCCGTCCTGTCCCGTCCCCGCATGCCCCCGGCCCTGCCCGCAGCCGGGGGGCTCACGTCACGCGTCCACACCCACCCCTGCGTCACGCACGCATGTCCCGCGTGCCTGGCACGCGCTCACTATGCCCCCTTCCCCAGACGCCCCCCGGGGCGACGCGGCCCACCCCGGCGGCGGAGGCGGCGGGTACCTGCTGGGCAACGGCTCCCGCCTCCCCCCGTCCCCAGACCGCCGTCACCGAGCGCCAAGCAGAGCCCGCCGCCCTTCGGACCGCGACCCACCCGGTGCCAGCCGGCGGGGCGGGCAGGAGGGCGGCGGTAGCGACAACAACGACAACGGCACCAAGCAGCGACCTGGGCTGCGCTACTGCGCCTGCGCCGCGCGCAGCGCGCCGGAAACAGCTGAGACACGCGCCGGCTCCCCCGCGGGCGGGGCGGGGTTGGGGCGGGCGGTGTGACGCGGCGTGTCCGCGAGGCTGGCGGGGCGGGGCGGGGCAGGGGGGAGCAGGGGGGAGCGGAGCGGGGCGAGGCGAGGTCACGGGCGCGGCTGCGGCGGCTGGCACGCCTGCGCGCGAGCTGCGGGGGCGGGGCGGCGACGTGCGGAGCGGCAGGCGGGGGGGCGGAGCTGGGCTGGGCTGGGCCGGGCCGGGCCGGGCCCGCCTCCCCTCACGGCCACTGGGGCTGGAGCGGGGGCGTGCGCTGCGTGACAGCGGAGCTGGCCCTGCCTGGCGCGGCCGGCACTGAGGGAAGCGCGGGCAGCAGGGGTGCCGTAAGGAGAAGGAGGCTCCCTACCCGGCCTGGATCTTCTCCGGGCGCTCGCTGCTTGCGCCGCGTGTGCATTACCCCCTGGTTTCCGCTTCGTACTTGGAGAAAGGCCACAAGGGCTGTGTGTTTCCGAGGTTTGACAGGGTTCGGAGGCACCTTGGTCCCACCCAGCCAGACCTAAGAGTAGCAGCAGGCGTGTGAGCTTCATGCCTATGCGGCCGGTCTGAAATGAAATTTTCGTCAAGATTTCTGAATTTTTATACCCACTGTGTATTGTAATTATCACTTTTTTTTTTCTTTTTTAATTGAACAGATTGAACTTTCTACGTCTTCTAATGCAAGACGTTCTTCAGCTCTTGAATATTTTATGACTATTAGCAGAATAATTTCTGATCTGTCTTTTGACTCCTGTCAGGGTGGTGGGTTGACCCTCTCTGGATGCCTTAAGTGTCGCTTACCAAGTACCAGCATGAGCAAAACAGGCTCATCTTAGGGAAATTAAAATGTATTGCCCATTAACAACAGAGTAGGATAGTGAGAAACAAAGCCAAATCTTAAAACAACTTCCCTCCACCCCTCCCTTCTTCCCAGGCTTAACTTCTCTCCCAATTTTTTCTACCTCCTTCCCCTGAGCAGGGAGATGGGGAATGGGGGTTTTGGTCAGTACATCACTTGTTTCTGCTGCTCCCTCCTTAGTGGGAGAACTCCTTGCACTCTTCCCCTGCTCCAGCTTGGGATCCCACCCGTGGGAGACAGTCCATGAACTTCTCCAATGTGAGTAGTTCCCACAGACTGTACTTCTTCACAAATTGCTGCAGTGTGGGTCCTTTCCATAGGATGTAGTCCTGCAGGAATAGCCTATTCCAGCATGTCTCCTTCATGTGATCACAAGTCCTGCCAGCCTCCTCTCTCTATGTGTCCACAGGTCCTGCTAGGAGTCTGCTCCAATGTGGGCTTTTCACAGGGTTGCAGCCATCTTCGGGCATCCACCTGCTTCAGTGTGGGGTCCTCCACAGGCTGAAGATGGATATCTGCTCCACCATGGACCTCCAGGGGTGGCATGGCCTGCCTCACCATGGTTCTCTCCACAATTTGCAGGGGGATGTCTGTTCCTGTGTGTGGAGCACCTCCTCCCCTTCTTCTTCACTGACCTTGGTGCCCACACAGTTGTTTCTCTCACATATTCTCACTTTTCTCCCAGCTGCAATTGCCATTTGTGCAGGGTTATTCCCCTCTTAAATATGTAATCACAGCAGTGCTACCACCATCACTGATGGGCTCAGCTTTGGCCAGCAGCATGTTCACCTTGGAGACAGTTTGAACTGGCTCCTTCCGACATAGGGTCAGTTTCTGATATCTTTTCACAGAAGCTGCCCCTGTAGCCTGCTACCAAAACCTTGTCGCATAAACCCAATGCCATGAAATGTTTGCACTCTTAAGAGAGTTTCAAGGCAAGACTTAAAGGCAGCATTCCAGTAGCACTTTCCCAGTGGCCACAAATAGCTCGTGAGCCACTTATTAGCTAGGATCCTTTTTGCAGCACAGTGGTGGTTCACACCCAGGTGCTCATCTCTTTCCATCTATATGCTTTCAGAGCTGCCACTTGCTGGATTACAGTGGCCTGTTCTTCATGTGTGGTCTGTTTGCCTTGTCTGCAGATGACTACACATCTCATTATATCACCCAGCATGATGGTTTACTCTGGGCAACTGTAAGACTTGTGTGCTCTTCTTTAATTATTATGGGATTTCATTATATGTGGTTATGCTTATTTTTAAACCAAGAAGCTCAAACAGTAGTGGCCCCATGTGCTGGGTGTAGCTAAGCTGGGAGGTTTTGCTGCCTGTTGTTGTATGAGGTTTCTTCAGGTAAAAGCCCCTTACAGTTACAAGAGCACCACGGTACTGATACGTTTTAGACTGTGGTAGCAGCGTCAGCTTAAGGAGCTTCCCTAGATGTGTCTGCCTTTGTGCAAGCCCCAGGACACTTGTTTGCTTGTCGATGTGCTGAACTGAATTGGATCTCATCAGAGAACTTCAGAAGCAGTGGCCCATCTGAAGCCGCAGGCTGAGCCAGCTTTAAACAGGATAAACTTTGCATTCCTACGACAACAAAGAGCTGGGCAAAATAAGACCTACAATTTCAGTAAGAAGGAAGTTTGGCCACCTTAAGCTTCCTGCTGACAGAGCACATCCTGCCCCTCATTAACTGGCAAATAAAGTATTGGAAGTAAATGGCAATAGATCCCTTTTAGCTGCACGTAGCTCCTTCCTAAACAGTCACACTTTCTCCTATAATCTCCCTGTAAAATTCTCTTCTGTGCCTGCCCAAGCATTCATCCCATCACTGGGATATGTACACTGGTATGTCGATCCATACCTTTGCTAAGGTAAAGATTCAAGTATTTCACATTTCAGGTGTAGGCACAGACCCATGCATTCTTGCCACACAGCTCTCTCTGAAGATGAACAGACCTGTCTGTTATGACATGTACAGAGGCCCATGGTTCATCAGCTTCTCAGAACAAACACACAACTCTCCAAAAGAACTAAAAAACACTGGACCAAAAAAAAAAAAAAAAAAAAAAAAAAAAAAAAAAAAATTTATGTATTCCCAGGCACAAATTCTGCATCCACACCTTCTGAAACATTTTGCCAGTTTACCTTTCTCAGGTAAACTCATGACATGATGAATAAACGATCTCAAATTTATTTATTTAAAAGATAGACAATTCAACTCTGCTGATTTTATAAGCTCTCTTAATAGTCAAAGGTGAGTTGATTCCTCCCATTTGACTGAACACCTACTTTTTAGATGAGAGATGAACCTACCTGTGGTACTCAGAGGGTGGCTACCTCCAACTGAAGTAGTTTGCTCATACTATGGAAATGATCCTACTTGTCACATTTTGAGATATATTACTAGAGTGTACATTAACTGTTTTAAAAATATTTTCATTTCAACACTTTTCATCAGAAGTCTCAAGCAAGAATTTGTTGTGATTATTGATGGGGTTTTTGCTGATCTCTATTAGGCAGCACTCAAGCTCTGTCAGAGTGGGCCCTTAAAACATGATAGTTTCTGGTTTAGGACAACACTGAAAGTAGTCTGATTTTAACAAGTGCCAGCCCTGTGACTTGATTTAAAAAATCAAAAGCTTTCAAACTGTTTTCCTAATGTATATGTTTATACATATTTTTGTAGATAAGATGGAAACTTTTGTAAATCAAGCTACAGACGAGAGTTCTTTGGAGTATGTGATTTTTGTCATGTTATAGCCAAAGTATTGTGATATCCATACAACAAATGAGTTAACTGTGTTCATTTATATGTATGCCATACTTTAAAATTATTTCTAACATTCATATTTACACCTTTGTTTTGGACTGCTACGTCAAGAGAAAGTAATAATGTGTTATGGGGGAGTCTGATAAAAAGTGGATATTTACCAGAAATAATTCTTCCAAAATTTGTATTTCTAGGGTTCTGTCTCAATCTATGAAATATCAATGTTTTCAGTTTTCTTAAACTCTCTTTACTATAAAAGGTGGCACAACTACACTGCAATTAATTAATTCTCAAACTCCTTACAAAATTAAGTCTTACCTTTGTTGCTATTCCAGTTGCACAGTTCAGTAACTCCAGCTTAGATAAATTAAACCTGACTAGAACAAATTTCAGGGGTGAGATATTAATTCTGAAAAAAAATAGTTTTGCATATACTTTTGCTGGCCACAATACAAAGATATTATATGAATAGCATTTTTTCTTTGGTGGTTTAACTTGCCATATTGATTATGTATGGTGTCCTGGAAACACAGCACTGTCACCTAAGAGACTCAGACAAAATAAAAAGCCCCAAGTATTTCAAAGCACCATGATGAGTTAACATACATTGGTAGCGTAGTATTTTTCTAATAATGGTATCTGAGATAATTGCTTAAATCTAACACCTTCAATTAAGCCTTAGGGAAAATGCTATCTTCTGCAACATAGCATGTAATAGGCAGAAGCTGTGTAGGGCTCCCAAGTATTTTAAGCTTTGTAAATACAGAACACAGGTATTCTGCCTCTTAACACTAGATGGCAGACAAAAATGGGAAAACATTTCCTTGTTTTCAGAGGTAGAATATTGAAAAATTAATTTGCAACTTGAATGAACATTCACTGAAACTTCTCAAAGTAGTAAGAATGAAGACCATTGGACACAGACACAAAATCTCATGATTATGGTAGCGTGGATACTTTCTGCAGCTTTTCAAGTGGCTGCATTCTTTGGCACAAATACTGTAAATAATCAAGTGGAACATTTCTACATTATTTCCTTCTTGCTTTTTAATCTCTGTTACTTCTCTTCAATATTTTGCTCTTGTCAAAGAAGATTTAAAAATTCTTGAAGCCTTAGAAAGGCTTAAACGGCTCAAATGGAAGTGAAACTTTTAGAGAAAACTGTCCTTGACAGGTAGATGCATGGTTGTGAAGTTGCCTTCCATAAGTCCAAAAAGCAGGTCATATATGACTTATATTGCAACTGCATAGTATCTTTGTCTTACATCACTTAACTAAATTAGTCTGCTTTGCTCCTTATTATCATTGAATCTTAGGAAATAAGATGGATGTAAGTTTGCTAAGGAGGCAACTCATTTCCAAAGAATATTATAAATTGCTGTACTAAATATTATGTAATCAGTTCACCTTGCAGCCAATGAATATTTTGGGTTGTTACCCCCTTTCTCTCCCAGACACATCTTCCAGAAGAAGATGATTATACCAACTATAATCAGAAAAGACACAAGTTATTCCCATTATGTTTTTCCTGTTGGGGTTGTTTCAAATGAGAAAAGTAAGTGTACTGGTACAGAAGGAAAGTGGAGAAGTAAATACCACTTTCCTGCTTCATGATTATGAAGTCATCTACAATGACGGCCGTAGCATCTGGTCGTGGTTCCTCAGACTATTCTCATCACGCAGTAGCTTTTGGTATAGTATGTATATATGGGAGCAAACACCAGACTGTGCCATTCCCCTTCCCATAGGAGTGCTGTAGCTACAAGGATACAGAACTACATCCCTTTTTCCAGGGTTCCTTCTTGATTCCATGAATATCCCATTCTTTTTTGTGTAGTCACCTAGTTTCAACAAGAGGAGAAAGCATTTTCTGTTCTGCCTTGTCAATAAACTGGTGAACTGGAAATTCTCTTAGAGAATCAGAAATGTGTATTTCAAACTTCTCAGGCTGAAAATAGCACAGACCCCATTTTCTTGCATCATCTGGGCAAATATTCCATTGGAAATACTGTTATACTAAATATTGTCAGTGATCTTGTTCCTGTTCCTCTTCCCTCCTATTCCAGCTGTTCATCCTCTCCCATCCCAGGGACCTCCGTTTTCTCACCCTGTTTGAAAGAACTGTTTCTTTCCCAGCCTGTTCCTTGAAAGAGTGATTGTAAGGGGCCTTTAGAGTTACAGGCTCTGTGTTTTGAATGGGTAAAGGTACCTGGTTTTCATTCAGAGTGAAAGCCTTAGATTAGAATCTGGATCTGGGACGTAGCTATGCCCCCCTGTTCATTTTCCTGCTTTGCTAAACCCAAGCAGTTTCCTGCTTACCACACAATATAAAGGTGCTTGGATCCCTAAATCAGGATTCTGGATCCCTAACTCAGGGTATTGGATTCTGCTCAGGAAGTTGGTACGTGAAGTCCTTTCCTGAGCTAGCCTTGACTTCCCATGCCTCCCCAGCTCATAGTCAATGGTCTCTGGCCTGATCAGTGCTTTTGTGCATTCTAGATACCTAATTGTTAAAAACAAGAGTGTATTAATCAAATAATTATATAGTAGTTATGAACAGTTGCTTACTTAGAATTTTAAACTCAGACTTATGCTAGAGGTCACGTAACAGTTCCTTTTCAGCCCCTTTTGGTTACTACAATACTCATTCTGTTTTCTTTCAGCACTCAAACACTGATAGATGTGAATTTTGTTACTGCAGCATCTGGTTGAGAGTGTGATTGTGCAAGTGCCAGACATAGTTCCTAGCCTGACTGGAAGGAGGTCAAAATGCACAGTCTCTTTAGGTTCACTCTCCACATTGTTTGCATTTGCTTATTCAGTATTGTCAGAGAAATGGAGTCATTGATACTTTGTCTTTTACTTAAAACATTGACATTTGACTGATCTTCGCCCCAGACCTTGAGGTACTATACTAAGTTTCACCTTAGCACTCTGTTTATAGCTTCTCATCTGTGTAAAAAGTACTTTGTCATTCTTTTTCAAAACCAGACCTTCTCCTGAGGTTGCACGTTATTTCTTTGTTTTTCTTTGCTCTGACCAGCCTTGGTGAGGCTGCTTATCTGTCAGTTGTTTTCCGTGGCCCTGGTAGCAGGTGAGCTGGCAGGCCATTTACTGTCCTTGTAGAGAATCCAAACTGTCTGGAGTGCTGTAAATGAAAAAGATACTTTTGGACAGAAGCCTATGTACCCAATTTATCATAATTTAGTTCTAGTTCAACTTAAAGTAGCCTGATGAAAGCTTCAGAAGTACCAGTAAATCTCAGTACTGTATGGGTGAACATTATTTATTAAAGTTGCACAAAATTTTGCAGCAGCAATGGCAAAAAGGTGTTGTTTAGAGAATGGTTTAGAAGCTGTGCAAGATAATTCTGCCACCAGAATGCAAGTACATGACTTAAGCAAACTAGTTCCAGGCTTTGAGCCGAGTGGGACTCTCACTCACAGCTGTCAGTAATGTCTGTGAAATCAGAAATGCACCCAAAGAATGAGGTCAGCACTGGTAAATAATAAAGCTTTTCTTGAAAGAGGTTAAAAAGTTATTCTTTCAGACATAATCTCCTTAGGGATTAAAAAGAGGCACGTAGTAATGTACGTAGTTAGTGATACTGTTTTATGGTGAGTACTTGGGACATGCATAATTACGAGTCGCAGGGGGCCCATACCCGTTGTTTTTTAGTCTGGCTTTAATGCCTGTGGCTAATTCCTACTGAAGGATGCACTTAATTTAGGAGAATCTTGTTCCAAAATATTGCCTAACAGTAATTATAGTAGTACGATGTGTTGCAGTCCTATGTTTTAAGGCTATAAAGATGGATTTGTTGTTACGTAGCTTGTAATATGACTGAAGTAACATCCCCTTCCTTTAAATACACACTTACTCATCTGGGAATTAACCACAGTTTCACGGAAAGTGAAAGGCATCCAGATTGTCTGTGTGCAGGGGAGCAGCATGTGCACGCACATACACAAAACACAGACATGTGCACAACTAAGAGCTAGATCCACTTCGAAGGGTTTAAATTCCACTTTTGGTATATAAACAGGGTTAGCAGAACAGAATGTCATCTCATGTTCATTGTGATGCTAATTTGTAAAGTTAAGGGTAATGTCAGGACAACCCAAAATGGATGAGATTTGGATTGTCCTGACATTTTCTAATACTCTTCCCTAAAAGTTTTCCTTCCTGTTCAAAAGTGCGTTTGTCCAAATCAAAGTTTAAATCTTTCTGAAGAATGGAGATACCGACTCTATACATCATTTTGTAACTTCCTGTGTTGTGACAACTGTATTAGTATGCCTATGCTGCTTGATTTTATATATTCTGCAATACATTCTTATCTTTTGTTTGCACATTTGCTTTAGCTGTTGCATTTGAAACAGCTTTAGTTCCATAGACCCTCTGTAGTAACTTTCTAACTATACAGGATTGGAGTGATTCATTACGCCTTATCCAAAGAACCTTGTATGTTAATACAACTATTGAATTAGTGATGGGATTTTGTTGGGGTTTTTTTAAGAGACCAGAACTGTAGGAGGTTGTACAAGCAGGAAAAAAGGTATACGTTGTTTCAGTGCAGTAAAGATGACTTATAGTGAAGTAGTCTACCCACTGCATTCTGGAAATAAACAACATTTTAATACTGAAAAATATGACTCTACCTTACTGTAAATGCATCCGCGCTACAGACTAAATCCTTCACCAGTACTCACGTATGAGTTTGGATAATCTCCTATATGAAAGAATCCATTTGCTAGCCATTTCACTGCTTCCAAAAGGAGTTCCATTTGCCTTTCATGCTACTGGTATGTATTTACATTATCTAATACATCTCCTCAAATATATTCTGTATTGCTAGAGCAATTTCAATGCAATACTATGTTAACTCTTTTTATGTACCCTAGAATATATTTCTAAGTATATGTTTTATATAAAAATATATTAAGAATCAAATGTTACTACCATCTTCTTGATAACCGAATCTTTTGCTGCACACTCTAGTCCTTTCCACCCTATAAGGTCTATGGTAGCAGGTTTTTACATTTTAATGCTTGAAAAGAAATAGAATGACATCAGCACTAAGGAAATAATTGTTGATTGCTCTAAAATCCTCTAGAGAAGTAGCCAATCATGCAAAAATTTGCTTTTCTTAATTAATTTGTTTTCATGACCTTACTAGTGCAGTAGCAATAATCTATTAGCTCTTCAGATCTACAGAATCTCACAGAGAAAAGAGACAGACCTGGGTTTCTTAAATCAAAATCAGACAGCAGCATTTTTCTCTTGATCTTTTCTTAAATAGGATCTTTTTGAGAACTTGGTTTTGCATTCTGAAGTAAAAGAGTGAAAACCTATCTTCACAAGTTGTATTTAATAAGTAATGTCTGTCATGAGATGAAACGGTCGCTGTTTTTTAGAAGTTGGTGGAGGGATTTTAACACTAAAATGCACATATTACTGCTTCAGCTTATACTCCTTGTCTTACTTGGCAAAAAGCATCTTTAGTGCACTGCAATTTGTGCAGGTTTTGGAAGACAAAGATTGTTTAGTCTGGCAAAGATTTGTTTAAGGAGTAATCTAATACCAGCTTGTAAGTACTTTAAGGGCAGCTACGGAGCTGATAGAACCAAATTCTTCTCAGTGGTGGCAGGTAATCAGATAGGGGACAATGGCCACTGTAGGAGGATCTGAAAGTGTGTTAGGAAGTAATTCTTCACCAAGAGCACTGGAACAGGCTGCCCAGAGAGGTGGAATTTCCATACTTGAAGGACCTCAAGACCCATCTGGACAAAGCTGTGTCTGACCCGATCTAGTGATGGTTATAGTCCCACTTCAGTAGGTAGTTACACTCTTGAGGAAGACTTCACAATGTCCCTTCCAACTAATATTTGTGTGACTCAGTATTTCTATGATTAAGTCAATCAGGCTAGTATAGCCAGTATTGTTGCCACAGTAGAAATAGTGGCTGAGATTTACCTAAATCCTAGCTTTAAAAGTATCTCATTGAACAACAAAAGGACTTGAAATGATTGCCCAGTTATGGGTACAGAAAAAGTGCTTGCCCAGTTGACACCTTGTACAGCCTCAGTAAATTCTGATGGATTATTTAACAGTACCACAGATTAAAAGTATCAAATGCCAGAAGAAGGATGAAGTGATCATTATTTGGATATCATTGGAATTTTGTGAATTGCAACAATAACAAATGAAGCAATATCTCACCTTCCGATAAAATATTTAAAAAATAATACACTGAAGTAACTACATTGAAAAAATTTAGCACGTTAAATTGTTCTACAATCCTAACACAACAATAGGGTAAAGCCTATGTTAAATGAGTCTGGGGGCATGTCAGTATACCCTAGAGCAACTCAAACGGTACTCCTTACCTATGCTTAGTCACTGAATTAAAACCTTGATTTGCTTTGGATGTGATGGGAGTTGACATACACAGATCACATGTAATCCATAAGTTGAGGGAAGTGGTTGTTACTCCATTCTTCTGAGAACTCATTATACCTCATCTGGAATAGTGCCTCTGGTTCTGCACAGAACTTTTTCCCTGCACAGAAAAAGTATTGAGGAGCTCGAGTGAGCTCAGCATAGGGCCGCGAAGGTGATCAGAGATGTAATCTGGTGGGAGAGGCTGAGTGAGCTTGGCTTGTGCTCTGCACCAGGGAGGTGCAGCAATAAAGAGTGTGACTAAATAGCTGGTTTCATAAGATAAACTCAGAAATATAGATAGCGAGGAAACCTTAGGTGCTTTCCGATTCTGGGAACCCTCCTTTTGTGCAGCATTGGACAGACATCAGATGGATCTTACCCCAGCATGCTGCAGAGGTGCCATCTGTGGGTTTCTTCTCCCTCCCAGGAGGGAGGAGAAAAAGGCCCAAGGGCTTTTTATTTTGTGTAGCAAACAATCATATATCTTCTCTTGACAGGCTGGGACATCATCTCTGTCATTACAATCACCAGAGACAGCACAGACTTTAAGTACAAGACTCAGTAGAGCAGACATGTCCTGTTCAAGATCACTAACTCCTCAAATATGTTTTCCACAAGGCTTCCAATGCAGCTATGCAGCTTGGAGGAGAGACAATTTAAGGGGGTCTAACAGTGAACCCAATACCTACAGGGAGGCTGACGGAAGATCTGAGTCAGGCTTTTACCAAGGTCATGGCAGAAGAACAGGAGAAGGTGGTCAGAATCAGGGCAGGGTCTGGTGTCACATAAGGAAGGCTTTTCCACAGTGAAAATAATTAAGCATTTGCAACTGGTTACCCAGGGAGGTTTTAGGGTCTAAGCTTTTGGAGGTTTTCAAGACCTGACTGGACAAACCCTAAGTAAACTGACCTGAATGCAGTGTTGTCCCTGCCTTGAGCAGCTGGGTGATTCTGTAATTCTAAGCAGACATCTAAGTTTAAGTCTCAATCAGTGAGCTGAATTCCTCCCAACAAACAAACATTAGTTGAGAGCCCTCACTGAGAGAGTCAGCAGAAGTAATTAAAATGTACCTTCCCACACTACTGAAAGTAAATAATTTAGGAAAGAGTTTTACTTAGATAGATATGGTTTGGACTGAAGCAAAGCTAGGCAACAGGAGAAGGACACTATTTGAGTAGAAGAACATCTGAGACTACTTAAACATTTTCATCTGTTATCCTGTTTTTCTTTTCTTAGCAAGTTATATTCCCAGAGTGGATTCAATTTCAATATAACATTATCCTGAATATCTGCTAGCGTGGATGAAAAAGATGGAAAAGACAGAATTACAAAGTTATGAAGCTATTAACATATTTTGAACTGCCTACATGCAAGATAAGAGTCTTACATCACTAGGACAATTTGTACAAGGAGGGCCACCTCCCTTTTGATAAATGTGCCAAAGGCTACTTTTTGCGCAGTGTGATTGCCCTTTGACCTGTGTCCACATGCTGGATCTGACACCTATTGTAGCATGTCTGCTTGGCCAGACACGGCGTGCTGGGTACATGTATATGCCTAGGAAGAGTTGCATATTCCTAGGCATCTTGTTGAAGTGTTCTAGAGGTAGGTGATAAAACATATATGCCTGAAATATATCTTTACCTGTATGTTTTGCATTGTGAGAATTGTACACATATATGCTTCTGGTATTATAGTCTAATTAACCTCCCAGTAGTATCCCAGAAGTGACTTATGTTGCATATGCCAGTCTGTTTACATATTTCCATATCCTTGATCATCCTTCAGGTCATGAAATGGAAATAATATTTTTATCTTCCATGCCTGACCCTGAGCTTAGTTTTCTATTCAACATGTTCCTGTTTCAACCCACTTAGTCCTAGCTCTGCACAGATGTGCATATCTACTCTATATCCTGGTAGAAGAATAAAGCTCTCACCTGGCTTTTTGTTAACTCATGGACTGAGGATGGTCAAGGTAAATGATTTCGGAGCACACATCTGACATTTTGTCTCCATTTGAAGACAGAGCTGGAGATAACCAGCCTGCTCTACAGAGCAGTGTTTACCACCAGCAGAATTGCCAGGAGTTTGTGGTCTGTGGCCAATTCTGTTATGCTTCTGCAAGTTGCTGGGTGAAGGGAGGGTCATGGTAAAGGCAAACCCATTTGTTCCCTTATGGTCTTCCCATTCTGTTTCCCACTAATCAAGAGGGTGGGGAACTAAAAGGGAAGAACCTCAGGAATTCAAGTTTCCTACAAATAGTCTTCCATTTAGGAAAATGTTATCAGGTATATTAGATTAAGTTATGATTCATACTCTTTGCAACATGGTCTTAGAGAAAAGTTGTAGACTCAGGCAGCTGCAGCAGTGTTCAGTCAAATCTGGGTTATGGATACTTACAGCTGCTGTCAGTGGCAAAGTTTCCTGAGACTGTTCAACTTGTCTGTTGTCTGTTCTCATAGTCTTACCCTTGCTTGAGGTAAGTCCTGTGGTGGGACGGAAGGGGAAAGAAGACAAAAGACATCACATTATTTTTATAAACCATTGTAGTCTCCCTCAGCATCCTGTTTATGGATTTTGCCCTTTCCCTGTCTATTGATACATGAAAATATTTAGTGTCCAATAGATGGTATTCTGTTTGTGAGATGCCTGAGCTGGTTTTATAACATAGTCATGATCAAAGTGTTTAATCAGTGTAGGTGAAATACTATGGAATGTACATGAACCATGGCCATACTTTTAACCCTATTGATTCCCCCTTCAGAAAGACTTCAAATTACCTGTCTCTTGACTGTGACTAAAAGGATATGAGTGCTCTAGCTTCAAACAAGTTTGCATACAAATATATGTTATTTTTCATAGTAAATTGATTAATTTTATTGAATCTCTCTTTTGTGATTAGGAGGGCAGACTGAGGGAGAACAAATGAAATTAAATCAAAATTGGTATTCTTATCTGCCGCTAACAATTAGCAAAAGTCATACTGGAAAGTTGAAAACAGTGAAATTCTTGTGGTCATGATGTGACTTACTCCACAGAAATAAAAAGGATTAGGTACTGAAAAATGACCTCCCTGCCTTTGGCACTATAGTAAAATAAAGACCCTTGGAAATTATTTCATTGTATTGACCTTTTCCTCAGTTAGATTTCCCACTGAATTTTCACTTGTTTTTCTATTAAATTCTCAGTAGACTCATAGTCCCATTAAAAGTAATTTATTTCACATGTGTTATTTTTCATTTTGCTGAGAAAAAACCTGTATGTCTTGACCCTGTCTTGAAAAAAAAAGATTATTTTTAGGGCAGTTGAAATTTTTTTTTTTCCCTTTTTTTTTTTAATTTAAATAAGAATCAGGTGACTCCAAAAATGAGTAGACAAAAAAAAAAAAAACCCCAAAAAAAAACTATGGAAAAATGCATTTCTTTGCTGCATTTAGGATGTGGTCGTGCCCTGGGAGCCTTGAGAATTGCAGTTATGATGTGCCTGAGCTCAGGGCCCAACTTTCCGTCTACGTATAAACATTCCTCCAGCATCAGCTGAAGCATGCACTTCGGGTTTGCGTAAAAAAAATATTTGTGAGAATTCTCCTGAGTAAGATCATTTAAATATGATTTTGGCCACAGCTATTTACAAGTTTGGGTTTTGACTGAAGTGAGTAACTGAATTACGTTGAGCCTCTGAAGTTTGCCTTTTATTTATATATTTCCCCCAATTGTGTATCTCAGTCTGCCATTGGCTGCAGTCCCTGCAGCCTACCCGACGGCTCTGCAGTTACATAAGGCTCTGTCTGCTGGGAGCCTATATAAAGCCTTTTTGCACGCCAGCAAGAGACATAATTTTATCAAGATCCAGGTCCCAGTGCTTTAGTTCACACAAGCAGGAGGAGATTTGCTTGAAGATATACCGAAACCTGAGCTGAGCTGGTTTGTTTGCTAGCTAGTACTTCACAGCTGTCAACCTGAGTCGCAAGTAGCAGCTACTGTAAGTAGCTTCTGTGCACTATGAAGAATTTTTCATTTCAGGATAACACACATCAGACTGAGAGTCCTTCTCCTCACAGATTCCTGAGTTTGACAAATCAGTCAGATCCTGTTGGAAGACCTGAAAGAGATGAACAATTAGCTCAAGTAGAGATTGCTGTACTGGGGGTTATATTTCTGACAGCGTCTGTGGGCAACTTTATTCTCATACTGGTGCTGTGGCGAAGAAGGAAGAAGCTCTCTAGGATGTATGTGTTCATGCTTCACCTCAGCATTGCTGACTTAGTGGTAGCCTTTTTTCAAGTGCTGCCTCAACTTATATGGGATATTACAGACATTTTCATAGGGCCAGATTTCTTGTGCAGAATTATCAAATATCTACAATTGCTAGGCATGTTTGCCTCTACTTATATGATAGTGGTCATGACAGTGGACAGATATCAAGCAGTTTGCTACCCTATGGTCACTTTCCAAAAGAAGAGAGCTCTCTGGAACATCCCCATTTGCGCCAGCTGGTCTATATCACTGATTCTTAGCCTTCCACAGGTATTTATCTTTTCTAAGACTGAAATATCTCCAGGCATCTTTGAATGTTGGGGTGAATTTATTCAGCCGTGGGGCCCAAGAGCATATGTGACTTGGATTTTTGTAGTTATATTCTTCATTCCCTCAGTCATCCTTATCATGTGCCAGGTTAAGATCTGCAAAATAATCAAAAGAAATATACATGTGAAAAACCAGAATGAATATGAATTATCAAATCAGAAGCAAGTCCTGCCATCCCGAGCAAGCAGTGTGAACTGTATCTCAAAGGCTATGATCAAGACTGTAAAAATGACAGTGGTGACAGTTGTTGCATATGTTCTCTGTTGGTCACCTTTCTTCATTGCACAGCTGTGGTCTGTGTGGTTCCCCAGTGTCATGACCGAAGGTAAGATACTCTCCATCCTCATTCATAACTCCATAGCAGGCAAGCAGATTGCTGTATTCTTTTATATTTGCACTTTGCTTTTGTGTAAAAGTTACACGTGATCATTTAATTATGATTAAAAGGAAAATCCTGGTTTGATTATCTGCTGTATTTAATTAGGTATAGAGAACTTCATGTATTATGAGATCACAACATCATATAAGTGTGTGTTTTATGTTTGTGTTTTGAGTGATTAATGATTTAAAGATTAATGAACAGCACAGTGAAAAATATCATCTGCCCCAGAAGGGTTTAGACTTTTAGAGGTTTTAGATATTATAGCAGCCGTATTTTAGATTCTTCAGTTGAAAAGGAGTAATTAAGTATTCAAAGTAATAAAATAAATATTTATGTACTGGATAGAACAGTGCATTATAAGACATCTGGGTTTTTTGCATATTGAAATCATATTGATTAAATCTCTGTAGCACACTGTGAAAGAATAAAAAGTTGTAAACCAGCTGTTTATAAAGCAAAAAAGTAAGCCTGAGTGTAGCATCAAAGAACACTGTTGTAAACAAGATTAATCTTGTCAAACTTACACCTCTTACACTTTACAGCCTCTTTGTGAAAGGCTGACTCTGTGACTTAAGTTCACCATTTCTAAACTCAAAGATACAAACCAAAGGAAAAAAAGATAATAGCTCTCTGATGAAAAAAAAAAACCTCACACAGATTATGATCTTTTTTAAAATAATTCTTCCTTGTGAATCTTATTCTACATACATTTATATCAGTATCTATATCTGTATTTATCTGTATCTGTATAGCAGGTTAGTATTGCTTTAACATTTTATGCAGCTACATCAAAAAAGAGCTATATGGAACTATTTAACTCTGAAATGCATACAATACAGTGTGCTTCATACCTTCAACAATTACAAATGGAATTGAATAAATGGGAATTTTCTCCTATTAGATTAACTTTAACATATGAACAGGTACACCAGAAAGCAGCAGACTGTGAAAATGTTACTTATTTGTGTAAGTGCATGATTTACTTTGTTAGTCCTTTAACTGTTTCATTCTAGGTTCAGCATTCACCATTATCATGCTCCTTGGCAATTTAAATAGTTGCACCAACCCATGGATTTACATGTATTTTTGTGGCCACATTCCATATTGCACAAATAAACAGCTGGAGAACACCTCGGCTCAGGAGGAATCGGTGATCACGGGGAGCATTCATCTTGTAGATAGAGACCCTGAGGAAAACAGTACTTCTGCATAAATGTTGAATGCTTTTTTGGTGCTTTGTTATATTTGCTGTGTTCGCGAGCTGTATCAGTATTTTACCACCATCCCTTTTTTTGTGGATAAGGAAGCTGGAAAATTGTCTTTTGTTGTATAAATATCTCCCTCTGCAGTTCTGTAGCATGTACAGGAAGTTTCTGTGTTGTGCAAGCCTGACTCAGTACTTCCATAACCACTGTGTTGTCAGAATGTATTATTGTAGACTGACAAAGATACATAAAATTATCATACATATTTTGTGCCCTAAAGTATTTCTCTTCTGTGATTCTGGTTTTCTAAGTAGTAAACTTTTACAATTAACTGGTCCAACAAATTGTAACATAATTGGAAAGGAATCTGACATAATTAGGCTTGAATATGTTTTCAAATTGAACCAGGAATAGTTCATCATTCTGGTGTGACTGGGGCACAATCTGTCAAACCTTGAGAAGGCAGCAGAAACTCAGAAAAATCCTTTTCCAGTTATTATTAATACCTGTTTTAAATTAACTCCTTACATACATTTATAAAATGCCAAGTAGCTTGATATGATTTTTTAAAAAAGAATTTGGTGTCCCAGTGACACTTAACATCTACTTCAGTTTCAAATGCTATTGTGGATTGCAGGTATCAGCAGCACAGTAACAGTGCAGGTTTGTGGCTTCACACCATGGGATTTGATCTTCTACACATTTCTTGATGTGCAAGCAGTTAACTGAACCCCTCCCCACACTCATACACACATGTGTATATATACTTCAAATAAAAATGGGTGCTTTCATTTGGTAACCAAACCTATTTGTTCGGCATGCAATTTATTGACAGAGTGTGCTTAGAACCCCTTCAGGCTCAAATTTAATTATTTCCCCTTTGTGGTAAAAATAAATCTGCATAACTTTATCTCAGAATGCAATTTGCTTGATAGTTTGGGGGTGATTTTATGCAGGTAGCTATTTATTCCCCTTTCAGTGTCTGCAATCTAATCAGAGGAGTATGGAAGGAATATCAGCAAGGCTCTTTCAGGTGAAAATAGAGCTGCATTCACAGAGATTCTTGGTGATACTTGTGTGTCGTCTGCCTAATTATACCATGTTTCATCAGTGCTATTCATGTTTCATTTTTATGAGTGCTATCAATCTTAAATTTCAATGGAAATGATTTAAAATAAATACTGATTGGATTGTGAGACATGCTGCTGTACAATGAATAGCTACGCTTCAGGTTAATGTGTGCTGGTATGACAGAATATTCTATGATTTCTATTCCCTGTATAGTTAGACCAGCCAGGGGTAGAAACCAAATACTGCTGTTCCTTATGATGGGAAAAGGTAGTGTCCTGGTCCAGCTGGTAAGAAGATCAGGTCTCTGGCAAGAAGGAAGAGGAAGAAGGTAGATGAAGATAGTGCCAGAGCCAGAGAGGAATGGGAAGAGTCTGTACGAAGTCTTTTTTCTTGCTCATTTCCCCACCCTCCCCCCCTTTAATTAATAATTTTTAATTCTACCCCACAACATATTCCCCATTAGAGGAATTCTGTAACTCAAATGACAGTGTCCTTATCTGGCATGAACTTCCAAGATATAACCCATACTATTGACAGGATATTTGTTATATGCAGCCGCTGACTTGCTAAGACTTTTAGTCAAATTTGCCTTCCATTAGGTTCTCCCTTATGACTTAATCCAAAGGTTAACAGTGGGTTGGGGTTTTTTTTGTTTCTCTAGTTCCTTTGATTGCAGTTAGCTACATAGTAAAATATGCAGCCTTGAAAGGAACGGTAAGAATTTATTCAAGAAATTTCCTGTGTTGTACTACAGGGTTTGCAGCAAAACACACTGAAAGCCTCAAAAGATATACACTTGCAAGGAAAATGGATGTTCAAATTGTACATAAATAGTCATCCGCATCCAGAACCAATGTGAGTCTCAATACTGCTGAGAACTCAGTGGAGCTTTGCCATTTTACACCACCTGATCTTTGATATTTAAACTTCTACTGCTTACATTTCTTCATTGCTCATATATCTTTTACTGTCTCTATAAATAATGTGGTAGATTTCTCAAATAACAGTAGCTCAATGTGATCTATAAAAGTCTGAGAACAATATTAACTGTCCTTATTTCAGATATTTTGATCATATAATGAATGAAATACCAGAACTTCCAAAGTTCAATAACGAGTATTCGCTGTCTGCAATGTTCAAAACAACAGTATTTTCATCTCTCAAGTGCTTTCTTTCTGATTTTTTCTTTCCCATGAGATCACTCCTGCTACCAAGAAGAACAATAAAGGTTACTGTGCTATGGTGTCAATCTACAGGCTATGGACACTTTCAGTTTCTGTCCATCAGGAGACATCTACACACAGGTATTCCTGCTTTTTTTCCTAGCAAAGTGAATGGGGCTGAATTTTCCAGATGTAAGTCAGTATCCCCCACGGCCTGCCACACTGACCCCTGACAAACATAGTCAATGGGGAGTTGGGTTCTGGTCCACAATTTTCTGTCAAAACTCAGTTTGAAAACATGGAAAATTAATTTTGATAACTCCACACACACACACACACACACACACACACACACTACCCTCCCCCCCTGACTAAAGAGTCCTTTATAGGACTTTTCTTCTTTCTTAAAGAAAAAGACATGTAAAAGTAAAATGGAAGTTTTCTCTTGTAAATTTGGCCATTGCTGTTCTTGGGAGTTGTAGTTTGAACATCTCATGCCTTTGTTTTCCTCTATATTTTTATTCTTCAGCTGGACTATATCCTTTCCAGTTCACTGTCACTTAGATTTCCAATAGACATTACAGGGTCTTATTAAGAGGGATGTCTGTGAGACATCACTGTGGTCTGTCCAGGGTGTTTAATCCACATGGGAGAATCAGAAATTCAAACTTACAAGTTTCTGGAGGCACTGTGGGAGCGCAAGCAAGTGAAAAACCCAGTTATCAGATGTAAGCCTTCCTCATCAATGCCTAGATTCTGTTTTCTCACACAAGTAATTTCTGAGCAGAAAAACACGTAAGTGTACAAGTCCACACTCTTGAAGGGAATGGCTATGTTGTTGATACTGGCACTGCAGTATAGTTTCTGATCATCTGGGTCTTTGTGGATTTATTTTTTTTTTACTTTCCAGGGTTTTGTTTCCACTTGGGAAAGGCATAGTTCAGTAAAAGGAGTAAAAGGGTTATTTCTTTAAAATTATTAGTTTATGTTTCACAGTACATCTAAGAAGAATCAAAGACAATATAATCTAGCAATTCTGTATAGATTTATTACAGAAAAAAAAGAAAAAGAATGAAAGGAAAATCCCAACATGTGTTTTGCATTCTTTACAGTATATTTTGATAATTCCGTTATTCTACAAAAATTATGCTGGGTTTTCATAGCCAGTCCCAGTTCAGATAATTGTAAATTGTGAATACTGAAGCCAGAGTTGTTGGGTGATAATCTCTTCAATCTTTCAATGAAATGATGCTGACAAATTTTAAAGACAGTGTCAAACTACTGTACTGCCAATTTCACTTTGATCACTTAGTTCTGACAATGGTAACTGGTTAATGGGCCCAATAAACTGCTCCTGTCTCTGTGTTGTTGGGGGAAGACTGGCAGTGTGATGTAGAGACCCAAGTTGGAACTGACAGTTTATTATGTGAGGCAGACATGCCATGCAGACATGCCTGTATTAGCGAGTTCCCAAATACATAGCCACGATGAAAGTATCCTCAAGAGCCTGCAAATGTTAGCTATTCTTGGCTAAACAGTACCTTGAACAAAGGCAAAGCAAGATGATCCAGCTATTCAGTTCTTTCAGTCAAATCTAGTTTGTGTTGGATTCCTCAGAGAATAAAAAAGGAAAACAAAACAAAACAAAACAAAAAAAAGGGCTAAACTTCTGTCTTCATAATGTAGGGATTTGTCCCTGAAAACCCTGGGTATACACAGGAAACATCCATGATTATGAACCAGATGTTTCATACATGCAGCATAACAGGATCGCAAAGGAAAACAATTCACATGGGAGTCTGAAATAATTTATTTACTACTGTATTAGCTGATACATATAGATTTGAATTGAAAGGAAATCACAGTTAGAAAATCAGAAATAAAACCTGATGTAACTTATGCTAGAACATCAAAACTCCAACTGCCACCCCAAAACCCACCTCTCAGTTCTATGTGTGCCAATACCAGCCCCCTCTGTGCTCTCAGAGTCCCAGGTGGAGTCTCAAGATCTTCTATAAAGTTCCCAAATTCTACCTGTCCTAATCTCTTGCAGGGGTACCACAGGTTGTCTTTACTTTGCCTCTCTGAAACAAAAGGATAAAAGCTGTGTCTTTTTCTTGGGCTTATATGATGCTCCTGCTATTGCCACTTGAGGACTGTCTGAGGATCATTTCATTAAGATGGCAAATTCTAGACATCTTTACAAGCCCCCTGGAAAATTTCCATTACTTTGCGCTGCACTTTTTCAGGAATGAAAGAAAGAAGAGGCCTTGAGTGAAACTAAGCAGACCCTACCCACTCTCTCGGTTCCTTTTCTTGCCAACACAGCAGACCAAAGCATATGCTTTTCACCAGTGGGTCATAGCAACTAATTTAATTAACCTATTATCATTGAGCTCCATAATGAACTTCAGAGGTAATGAAACTCTAATGAAATGCTTCTTGAATTTCCATCAAAATATTGCCCTAGAGATTCAGTGCAAACATACTCAAGTGCTATTGTATTCATCAAATGCTTTTATATATCATGATTTATACTCTGAAAGGCTACCAAAATTGTGGAATTGTGTTTCTCGCATCCATTCCAGTATACTTACCATGGATTGTTAAAATTGTATATTGCTCAAATTTTAGCAACACATCTCCTGAATTCTGAGTTAGCAACGGAGGAATCAGTAGGATCGCATGGAAGGAACATTTCAATTTACCATCTGGGAAAGAAGTTTGAAAAAAGGGCAAAACACCCTATTTGACCTTGAAGGTGTATGAAACTTATGGCTGGGGAACTGGATACAGCTAGAGACGGATGCGACCTTGCATCCCAGTAATGACTTTTCAGGAGAATTGATGCAGTTATCCTGTGTATTGAATTCTGTGAAGCTAACCAAAGATGAATTCGGGCACAAAACATTAAAAATTTATTTCAGATTTATACATTTGGTTGTGTATACATTAAACAAAAATTGTTGCTTTAAGATGCTGGTCTTTTATTCCTCAGCTTATTCTTGAGTTCAGTTATGTATATCACCACCTTTCAAGAGATACTGGGAATAAATTATCTGCTAGCTATCACAGTACATTGGAAATATTTGTTCATGTCTCTCAATGTATTAATAGATGTCTGGCCTCAAATGATTTAATGCTGAGTAGCTCCAGCTTTTGACTTACTGATGAGAAAAATTGTACTTCATCATAAAGAATACAAGCCTTCTGACAAGCACAGTCATGATGTGAGCACACTGCTTATTGATACATTTAATACAGATTCCAATCGTCTGTCAATGTGATTCACATTCCTGTTGACAAGACTGATGCAATCTCATGTTCTGAGATGGTATGTGTTCAGCTGTAACTATCTGTTTACAAAAAATATGAGAGCAAAACCACAGGAAAGAAATCCTTATTTTCTCCTCAGCACCTGGCTATCTTGGAGTTTAATGCACTTGTTGTGAAAGGAGATCAAAAACTCCAGCATTGGGGCTTGATTTGTGTTTCCATTCTTACAGAGGAGTAATACTGGATTGTATGACACTTATATGTAGACTGTATTAAAGGAATGATATGATGGAAAGCCAAACACATAGTTCTCCAGAAGTGCCTAAATGTCAGTATGAATGTGCTTAATATACTAGATAATGACATGCAGCTGCCATGGGGCTGCTCTGCTGCTGCTCCTGCAGATCCTGGGTGGACGATGCACAGCATATGGTGTCTTTGGAAAATTTCCTGCCAAAGGTTCTGTGATGAGGATGTGGAAGATCAAATAGGAGTAAAATATCATATAAAAGTTCCCTCAGAGTCCACTAAGATTGCACATGCACTGAAGGTGCAGAGTGGGTGGCTGAAGCATATTGTGTTTATTTAGGTTGGAACAGTGATGACAACAGGTGATCAGAACTGAACCACATGTGTTGTTAACAAAGCTGTCTGCCCATGGATATAAACACACAAACAGGCAAAGTGATCAAGAAGTATCTCTGGTGATGTCTGGAGGCACTACCGAAGGCATATCCTTAGCTACTTCTTGTTGGGTTTTTGGTGATGAAACAGTGCACTGAATAGTCATCTGGGCATGAACACAATAAAGCGAGCAACTAGTGCATGGAAGTTGACATCACTGCATAGTGCTTACAAATGACTATGCAGGCAAGTCCTACCAGCATGCCATTGGCTATTTTGGGAACCTGGAGGGCAGAGCTTCTCTGCTCAACACTTCTTGCACCTTCTTCTCATTCCATGAGGCTAAAAGGAGGAGACAACATGTAGTTGCATGTCTGTGGCCTATAAACACATAGCCATATAAACATCTTTATCTTTTGACTCCTTTTCCCCACAATATCACCTTAGTCTGATACTTTTGGTAGAAACTCCGTAATGGTTGAAGTTTAAGCAAGGGCTGTCTCTAAGCCATGAATTGTTGAATTTTATTTTTAATTACTTGGGGACACTGTAAAAAATACATTTTCAGTCACTGAAGTGGAGGAACAAGGCTGTCAGAATACCTGACTTCTTTATTAATTCAGTAGGTTCAAGTTTTTCCTTTAATAAAGATTCTTTCTATAAATCAAAGTAGATGAAAGAAGTATCATAAATGTAAAATTAGGCTAATCCTATTGAATTTTAAGCTGTGTTGAGGCTGCAAGAGAGAACTAATTCATCGATATAAGTTAACTTGAGACTTTGATCAAAAGAAATACAGTATTTCATGTGCATTATCTGTACAATATCTAGAGGCACAAAAGGACTATCCTTAGAAGGCATTTGAATACTGTTGTATATATCAGTTTCTAAGGTAAGTCCACCATTTTGTAAAAAACCAAAAATTAATGTCAGAAATAGATGTGTTTATATGTAAAAATTTAATCTTGTAATTTGAGACAAACCATCTAAGTTGTAATATTCTGGTTTTTGTCTACACTGCTCTCCAAAGTGGAAATATTTTCCTCTGCCTTCAGGCTAAGAAATCAATTACAAATTTATATATGCATTTGTGTCCTGGAGGGAAATGTAGAGTTAATTCAGATCAAAATTTCAGAAATGAACTATATTCAAATTGTCCATCAACCTACTGCATCTGTAAGAGACAGAAATTGTGCAAGCAGTATCATTTTTCCTAGAGATTTCAATATTTCTGTTAACACTGAACAGTATGAAAATACATTGTGAGTATGCTATGTAGCTAGAAAGTGTCACAATATAGTAGTGCGGAAATAATCCTTTACCCACAAAGTTACTATTTTAACACTATAATTTCACACTTTTATCAAATGATTTACCTTGTAATAATGAGAATGGGAAAATAGGAATGGAAATATTTCTTCAGACTGTACCCTGAAAATTCTTTTAAACCCTGCTTCTTTAAATTCTGCTCTTCACAGAAAGCCCCAGTAAAAAAAAAAAAGTGTTCATTTTATTTCAAAATGTCTCACCCCTTAATACTGGTGTCTCACTGTCTTAATGTTGGTTTAAAACAAAACACTTTTCTGAACTACAGTTTGAAACTGGGTGCATATTCACCTTCAGGCACATAAACAAGTGCTGCATTTAACATAAAGGCAAGTCAAAAAAGAAGGTACTTAAAAAGCTTCTTCATGTCCTCAGCTATTTAGGACTAGACCACTTAACTACAAGAATAAAAATACAGGGAAGTGTAAACATGATTATTGCCCAATCTACAACTTCACTATGATCAACAAGTTTATTGCGTCTATCTGGTTTAAAGTGATTTGGCAAAAGGTTGCATCATGTGAAAAAGCTGTGGTTTCCTTTGTGGTCTCTGGAGAAAATGGGACTATTTCTCCCTGGATAGGCTTCAAAACAATATTGTCAAACATCTTAATGTGTCACATGCAGAACTATGTTTATGAATCATTTCCATGCTATGCAACATTAGCCCAATATTCATGTGTGCAGCCAGTTGTTTGGTTGCTGTGTAATTGAGTGGCACATTTGCAGCCTGCCTCAGCACCAAACATATACACTGAAGGAAGCACTGACTGTAGAAAACAGGCAGTTACTAAAGCAAGCAAGCTTTCTGCAGTACACATGCTATGGAACAGCAAATTGTAACAGAGCTGAAAATGGTTTGAGGGTCATTGAACAGTGCCAGTTTCTATGACACAGTTACAGAAGCATTTGCTAATTCTTTCTTATTCCCTGGAGAACATCTACAGTCTACATAGTAACTATTAAAATTTGCAGTTTGTTCCTTGGCAGATGAACAGTTCACATTTAAAGATGATTACATGACTCTCTTTTTTTTTTTTTTTTTTTTTAAGGTCTGTGGTTTGAAATTGATTGCTGCTTGAACAATCTGGCACCTCTTTCTAAGCCTTGGCTTTTTTTTTTTTTAAGTTTGAGAGTGTTCTGTTCAAATTAAATTTCAATGACTGAATCATAACCTCAACACCAATGAGTATGTAGTGAGTGGCAACAACCTGCCACCTTTTGGGGCTCCTAATCTTAGGTCTGGTTGAAGTCACCTGGATTCAAAATAATGCAGGGGTCTGGAAGAACCTCTGTGAACTGTCCTTAGGGGCTGCCTTGATTCCTGGCATACTTTACGTTATATCTGGAGGAAGGGGTGATACACATCTCATTCCTATGTGAGGGGTATGTTGCCATATGCATGGGTCTCTGGTCCTTACTGATTTGTTTTTCAGACAGGGAGAGAATATTATACAAAACAGTTATTATCTTCAATATCCACTTATTGTCTATGCTACGAAAAAGACCTTTAAAACAGTTTTTTTTTTAATTATGCTGAGTGCTAAATAAACAGATAGAAACTAATGCTTCCACAAAATATTCACCACTTTATTTAAGAATAAATGCAACATTATCAGGTAGCCAATTATCTTCATTTCCTCTTCACTTGGACCTGAAAGCATGGATATTTTCCTAACATAGTTTGTTTTATTTTCTCTTTATACACCAGCTGTTGAACACAGAGGCTTCCAGGCCATCCTGTCCTTCAGCAGTCTAAGCCCAAATACCAAAACATGACTTCCAAAGAGCAACACTGCATCAAGAATAAACACTAGCAGATACATAGGAGTGCAACTCTTTATGCCTTCATCAGCTACCCATGGTACAAATATTACTGTGAAGGGTTCCTATATCTTCAAGTCACAATGCAGTGTGCTATACAATAACTATTTTAGATACTTACAGTTGTGTGGTTAAAGGAAGAGTCATTGTGCAATCTCAGCAAAATGCAGCTTTTGAAGTGTAAGCCTTTAAAAGAACAGCTTGTTTATTGAAGAACAGAGATTAATTACAGGTATAGTTTTAAATACAAATCAGATATACTTTCATTCTTAGAGCAACTTGTGGTTGTCTTCATGAGTATGACAACAGAGGGACTGAAATGGGTAAGAAAAGAAAGAAATGAGACAGGAGGGAATGAGTGAGACCGTTAAACATTTACTTTAAATAAAGATGGAAATATGATGATCATGGAGAATAAAAAGGAATGGTTTCAAGAATACCAGTGAGTGCACTTCCTCAGAAGTTCAGCCTTGCTTAATAGCTTCAGCTACAAGTTTTCTTGTTAATCTCGTTATTTTTGTATATTTCTATTTAGAAAAAGCATGTTGTTGGCTTATTTTGAGAAATTTGTCATATGGCAACAGCATTATTTTTTTTATAAAGTGTTCTTAAATGGGAACTACAGCAAGTTTTAATGGTGTGAAGTTGTAAGGTTCTCTCAGTTCTAATTTTAATATCCCAACAAGCCAACCTACGTTGAAGAAACTGGGTGTTAAATAAAAGTGACAATATATCATCCCTATTTTCATTAAGCATGCCATACTTGTCTTCTTACATGTCAATTAAATGAACAGAGTCTTCTCAGACTAATAAGGATCCAATTACACCCTAAGGGCTTGTCTCTGATCTTTGTTTGAAGAAAGTGAACTGTGAAAAGTAGTTTTATCTCTCAGTTTTCTTGTGAACATGCTAGATCACCTTTTCTAGCAATGCAGTAGGTTGCTAGTGGTATTCACCCAAGTTCAACCGCCAAGGAGAGTGGGAAGAAGGAACAGTGCTGGAAATCAGAAGCCAGCTCAGACACTCAGCACCGTGGAGGCAGAGACACTGGGGCTTGGCTGCAAAGAAAGTACGGATGACAGGTCCAAACAACACCCACATCAGGACTAAATATTTGCTGTGGATTTGTGGTCAAGTGCGTGATTACTTGAGGAAAATGGGCAGGCTTGAGTAAGTGTGAGGCCAGAGCAGCTGTCTTCCATCCTCCATACTGGGCTATTCCTTGGATTTGAGATAAGGATTACTTTTAACTTTCCTTTAAAGTTGCCAGAGAAATGTGTATAAAGTATTCCAATTTTTTATAGTTTGTAACTATCATAATAAAGGAATTTATGGGAGTTCCTCGGAATCCCTCATTTGACACTTTAGGAGAAGATGAGTATGGGCTTTGTTTGTTGGTTTTGCCCAAGTCAAATCAATTAGAGAATTTGGTTCAAGCTGGGTGAAAGTTTTCAGCTAAAAAAGTGTAAGTAAAAACCTGCAAAATGTCAGAATTATCTGTATTGCATTTAAAGATTATCATTTTATGAAAAAGTAAGTAAGGATTCATCTGCAAAATGAAACAATGATTTGTTTCCAATTTTCTGTTTCGATAAATTAGAATAATCTCTCAACTTTTAATTTATCTCAATTAAATATTGTTGTCAATGTCCTAGCTTTAAAAAAAGACATTACTTAAATAACTCTGGGAGAATAGTTGGCCCAACATGCTACCAAACATGAAAGGGCTGGGTATGTCAAAGATTTCAGAAGAATAATCTGAGATTGCTGTCTGGGCAGTCACTCTGAGATCTCTGTATGGGTAATCCACATACCATCTGTTGAAATGACCACAGACATGAGTGGGCACTTAGCAAATATAGATAGAGTTATAACCCCTCTATGACTGTATGTCTACATCAGTTTTGTGTTTCCTTTTTGCTGTTATAGCCAACTGAGGATATTTCTGCTAGATATACTGTTCCTCTGAACAGCTATTAAACCTGTGTTATGTGAAAAAGAAGTATGAGCTAAAATTTCTCAGACTTCAAATGAATACAGACAAGGAGCTAATAACTAGGCAACATGATTGTTGAATCATAAATGTCTCATAGAATAAGAATAATAAAAAAACTCTGTGTATAAATACTGTTTTCAAGTTTTGAAATTTGGCATACCAAGAGGCATATGAACTGAGGGGTCTGGCAATTATTAGCACACAGGTACTTCACAGTTTAATAAAGAAAATGAACTGATATTCTTCCCACAAGCAACGCATCTTACAGGAGATGGCATAGTTCATTAGAAAGGCACCTCCCTGAGAGGGAAGTCTTACGTTGCAATATGCAATCATTTCTTCCAGAAATATGTTAAGTATTGTATTTCACACTGTTCCTTTATAAAGAACATACCCATCAAAAACTGAGAATTTGTACTAACTTGTAGTAGGATTAACTTTAAATGAAAAAGGTCTGGATACTTTATCATGCAATCATACAATTATTTAGGTTAGAAAGGACATCTGGAGGAGATGGAGTCTAATCCCCTGCTCAGAACATGTCTAATTAGTTAAGATTGTTCAGGGACTTGTCCATCAAAATATGCAGCATAGATTATAAACTTCATCAATTCTATTTTTGGCTTCAAGTCTTGTAACTAGGCAAGTCTCGCTGACAGAGAATTTAAGGAAGCTCATATATTCCATTTTCCATGGTCAATTTTCTAAGACTGTAACACTTGTGTATTGTATTTCCCAAGCACACTTGAGTTGTGTCAATTTACAGATAATCAAGAAGTTGTCTGCTGTATTGGATTTCATCATGACTTAATCTCACTTTTGAATATGAACTGAAGTTAGGTGAAGTAGCTTTTGGAATACTGAAGAGTTCTGACAATGTGATGGAAAAAGTTTTATGAATCCTTCAGACCTATTGAGCCTCTTGTTTTGTTCTCAGATTGCAATTTATGCTATTTCTATTTATTTCTACTTTGTGGCAGCAAGGATTTTAACAAGATGGTCTGTATACATTCTCAGAGGTAGTTCATCACTATTGCTGACCTGCTACTAGCACACTGCTAGAATGTAGGTGTAATAAATAAAGTGAAAATGATCACTCAACTTTCTAGAGTCACTCTTTGTGTCTGATTGTCTGAATTGGGCCCACAAAAGTTCATGCTGCTTTGTTCTTGGTACGTCTGTTTGAAGCTAACATCTAATTTAGTCCCCAGCTTTACTCTTGAACCACGGAGTGCTTGGTTTTGGTTTTGCTGTTCAGTTATGTGCCTGGCCACACCTAAATGTGTCAGTGGGAGGAGGACACCATACTCTTCTCACCCCTCCTGCCTCCACACTAGTTTCCTTGTATAGACAAATATGACACGTGTCCAGCACTTTCTCAGCCTGAATGGCTAGAGAATCAGGTAGATGAGGATGCACCAGCCCTGTGGCAGAGATGGCACAGTAGCTCCAACTTGGGAGATTTCATATGTATTTGGGCAGAGGATGGAGGGCAGGTCAGAGCAGGAGCCTATATTGAATGTTTGGAGATCATCTCCAGAAAAATCACCCTTTTTTAGATATTTGGACACCCTACACACGTTAGCTGACTAATGCACTTATCTAAAGCTATTCTGTATTACTTCTCTGCTCTACATACACAATACATATCGTTCTTTGAAAAGGGGTCTCAAAACTATCCAAAATGACAGCAAGATGGGTAAGTGATTAGCAGGCATGACACCTTGAGGTGTCCACATAAGCCCTGAATGGGAAAAGCTAATACTGTGAATGATAAAACTGGATAGCACGGCCTTCTTGTTTGGCTAAGAGTAAATTTCAGTGAGAAAGATCATGACAGGGGAGATAAATGAAACTTTTTTTTTCCCATAGCAGGGGCAGACAGCATTGGAAGTGGATTCATTTCTCACTAATTGTCTGACAAGTAGGCTAGAATTTTACAAATGGAGGAGTAATAGTAAGACGGCTAACAACCTTGTGACAACCAAGTGACAGATTATTCCTTGTCCTTGTCCTTGTTTCTCTGAGATAGATTTGTGAACAAAGGAAGTGTAATAAATGTTTTAAACCTTTATTTCATTCAAATATTAAATATTAATGGGTTTGGTGAATTAGAGTCATAGAATCATAGAATCATTTAGGTTAGACCTTTACAATCATCAAGTCCAAGCATTAACTCAGCACTGTGAAGTCCACCACTAAACCATGTCCCTAAGCATCACATCTACACATCTTTTAAATACTGCCAGGGATGGTGACTCTACCACTTCCGTGGGCAGCCTGTTCCAGTTCTTGACAACCCTTTCAGTGAATAAATTTTTCCTCATGTCCAATCTACACATCACCTGACACAAAATGAGGACATTTCCTCTTGTCCTATCACTTGCTACTTGGGAGAAGAAACTGATATGCATGTTGCTAAAAGCTCCTTTCAGGTAGTTGTAGAGAGTGAGAAGGTCTTCCCTGAACCTCCTTTTCTCCAGGCTAAATAACACCAGTTCCCTCAGACACTCTTCATAAGACTTGTGCTCCAGACCCTTCACCAGCTTTGTTGCCTTTCTTTGGACATATTTCAGAACCATAATGTCTTTCTTCTAGAGAAGGGCCCAAAACTGAATACAGTATTCCAGGTGAAGCCTCACCAGTGCTGAGTACAGGGGCACAATCACTTCCCTAGTCCTACTGGACACACTATTTCTCATACAAGCCAGGATGCTGTTGGCCTTCTTGGCTGCCTGGGTAGGGTAGGCTGAGAGGACATGTGCCTGCTGTACTGGGCATTAGCTTGTCACCATTGCCTGTGTTTCTTGAACGTGTAGAGAGGTGGAGAGAGGATAGAGAATCCTCTGTATCATTTGTCCTGTGTGCCTGTTGCACTTGTCCTTGGGAAGGTAGGGTGTGATTCCAATACTCCTCAACCTACCCGCCTTGTTAAGACCTTGCCATTTTAAATTCTTTTTCTTGTACTCTGAGGAAATAAAAAAAAGGAGTATAACTTTATGGACTCTTTAGATTAAAAATACTCAGGAAACTTTTAGAACTTTGTATATTGACAGTAATGCACCAACAAAGCTCTGCCTCTGCCTGACAGTGTGTCCTTCCTTTTGGATGTGGTGAGCAGCCTGCATCCATCAGCTGGAGTGACAGTGTGGGATGCACCAAGCAAGGATCCACTCCTGGGGCACATTTAGATGACCCTGTGGGAAAATCACTCCCTGGGTTTGAATTACGGGGTTGTAGGGAGCAGCACATGTGGATGTGGAGTGCCAACATGGGCAACAGGAGCAATGTGCAAGTAGGGGAACCCGTGCTCTCAGGAGAGTCCAGTGCATATAACCCACATGTGTGAGGGCATGTGGGATGTGTGTGCATACCAAGTGATGGTGTGTATCAGAGGGAGTAGAACTTTTAAGTATTAGTCATAGAGAGGTGTTTAGAAATTTGTAGGCGTCTGTTAACATTTTTTAAGTGTCTGGTATTGTGATATATCTGTTGTATTGCTGGTATTGATTTTGAGTGGTATTGATCCTGAGCTCACTGACTGGCAATTAATTATGTGAGGGTTTGATCTTGATTTTATTTAAACTATGTGAATTGAACATCTTTTCCCCATGACACATGTCTGTTAAGACATAGCACTGTCAGTGTGTAATAGTTGAGCAGAGCTCAGAGGTGATTTGATTTCAAGAGGGATCCTCCAGAAAGCTGAGTGTGTCCGCTTTCAGCTAATGCTGTAGTAATCATGCTTCCTTGGTGAGGCTGGGAAAGGAAGATTATGTGATGGCTGCAGTATCCAGCTTGGGAACCTCCCCATCAGACAGTTAATGTTTCTTTAGGAGAACAGGACTTCACTCTTTCTTGTTTTTCTTTGTGCTTTCCACCCACAATTTCTTCAATTTATTTGCTTGAAGCCATCATAGGTACAGCTTCTTTTGTCTGTCTTTGCTTTTGACTGTGGGCCCTTATAATTCTCACTCAGAGTCTTAGCTTCAAAGCCCAAAACATCTCCAGAAAGTTCTCCTATCTTTCAGATCTCTCCTAGTCTGTCTCCTTCCTCTTTTCTCTTAATCTACAGCACAACTCAGGAAGATGCTTGTTTCATTTCACTGACAATGTTACCTGAAATCTCCACTGGAGTTTGTGTGGACACAGATGTGGGTCATATTCCAAGCAGAAATATATCTTATGGGTTGCAGGCTTGATGGAGAGGAAAGGGTGAAGCTGAGTGATTGGACAGCCAAAATAGGTGTCAAACTTTCTAGTGATTTGAAGTCTATTACATATATGTCTACTTTAAGTCTCCTACATGCATAAATGTGTGAGGGATGGTCTGTCAGGCTGGGGACAGATTTGACATCCAGTGTTTCTGGGACAGACAGAGAAGATGCTGGAGTGGCCAAGCCTGTGGCTAATGGGTGACCACGTAGTCTGGAGTCTGCCTATGCCAGCAATATGGACAATGGCAATACCCTGCAAAGAAACAATTTCCTAGGGAGCATTGGCACCGAAAGCAGTGTGTAAAATTTGCCTGTGGTGTCCTACAAATCTAAAACAGCTGACCATGACATTTAGAAAATTCAGTCAGTAGAGCAAGCTGAGCAGTTTACAAGGCCTGTGTCTAGGTAAGTATAAAAGGATAAATTGTCCATCTGGTATATTACCCAAAATATTTACACACTGCCCTCTAAGTGGATTATGTAATATTCTGCAAAGCAGTACAAGTAAATCCAGCTCAGGCAAAGATATGCTGAGCTGACTGCTTGTTGAAAGCCAGAAAGTGCACAAACCTAGACATATATGCATCTGGTGCTTTAAATGCTTATAAAAAAAAAGAAGATAAATTCCAGGGAAGCTTTTGAGAATTCTTTCAGGGTAGGATTTACAAAGGTTTTTCATGTCTTTGAATACTCAACTTCTATTAAAATGGATGGAAAATGAGCATCCACACCCCTTAGGAAGTTAAATAAAGTAGCGTTAATCACTTGGGGTCTCCATTTCCCTTTTGTGAATGGGGAATAATCACTTTCATTTCTTTCACCTCTCATCTCTAATAGTTATTTTGAAGCTAGGCTTATCCCTTCAGGTAGGTACAGCATCTAGCACAGTGAGGTCCTGATCTCAGACAGAGCTTAAGCAGGACAGTAAGGTAAACAAAGAACAATAGCACTAAGTCTTTGACATCAAAAACAGTTTAAATGGGTGATTCTGTGCATAAATGTGCTCCTCCTGAAGTAAAGCTATTGCACATGACCAGAGTTTTCTTTGAGTGTGTTTGTCAAATAATCTAACAGGTTGCTGCTGTTGAGAAGAGCAATTCCTCTCTATAGCTGTTCATCATCTTATATCTCCGGCCTCTCCCTTGTGCTGACACTGACTCTGATGGGAGCTGGGTTAGGGAAAACTAAAACATTGAGAAAACTGGTTATGACCTTTCACTCATTCCCAGCTCTCTGTATCCTTTCCCTGCTTTGTGTTGGATCTAGCATTCATGTTCACAAACTGATCTCATTTGAAAAGAAAAAAAAAAACCTCAGGACCTCAGGAGTAATGGACACATTTTGGGGTGTGTGTGTTTGCTTTCTGTCAGATTAGCTCGATGATCTGATTAATCTCACCATGCTGGGAAAGCAGGAATAGCTTTAATAGTACTCTAGGAATGTGTCTGTAGTGGTGGGAGGTTGGAGAAAAGGCAATCTGAACGTGACTTCAGTCAACAAGCTGAGAACTGTTGGGGAAAAAAAACCAAACCAACCAACCAACCAACCACACAAAAAAACAACCAAATAATTTCTGTATTCTCTCAACAACTCAGTAATATAGAAAAATCATAGTGATACAGCGAATATCTCAGTACAAAAAACTGTGAGCAGCCTACTGAACATCCAGCTACCATTCAGACTAAAAGCTAGAGACCAAAACCCTAATGTGTTAAATAATGTATTCAGTCTGCTTTATTATCTGCTCAACAGTCACTGAGCATCCAATAGCTGTCTAGAGCTGCCCATTAAGAAGACTGCACTAAGCTTCCTTGAACATATGGTTTGTGCCTTTTTTAATAAAGCACTTCAGTGCCATGTAGAAGGACTTCCATGTGTATTTGCCTTAGAATCATCCTGGGACTGAGTCTAGATTGACCAGCCTATAGTTCCTCAAAGTCTCTTTCTTGCACTTTTTTTGAACCTAAGTGTAGCATTTGCCTTTCTCTAGTCATCAGTCTGGTCATTATCTAGCTCAGTTAAGAATTTAGGAATTTCTTGTTTAGCCAAACTGGCCTGATGCTCTGCCTGCCCATTTTCTTACAAACTCACATGAACTGTACTTACACATAATGGAGATTGTCCTTGGAGATCACCCAGCTGCTCTGGGCACTTTTGCCCATGAGAACAGCCTCCCAGGAGGACTGATTTAACAATTCCCTGAAAAAGCCTAACTCCACTTTCTTAAAGTCCAGGGTCTTTACTCATAGTTTTTTAAATAATTTAGGTTGGAAGGGACCTCTGCAGGTCATCTGGTCCCAGTCCCACACTCAGAGTAGGTCCAGTGTAACACAGGTTTCTCAGGACCAAGGACAGAGGTTCCACTCAATTGCTGGACAATCTCTTCTGGTTTTGACTACCTCCAGAATAAAAAAATAAATAAATCTGACTATCTACTTAGAATTTGCCTTGTTTTAACTTGTGACTCTTGCCTTTCATCCTGTCATGGATCACCTTCAAGAAGAGTCTAGCTTCATCTTCTCTTGCCCTAGGTACTCTGTTACTTACCTTTCTTATTTCCCTCAGGGTCCACATTGTGGTCACTACAGGCAAAGCTACCCTTAACTGTCACATCCTCAACCAGTTCTTCCTTGGTTTTGAGTAGCAGATCTAGCAGAGTACCTCCCATGGACAATGCCTGTGAAAAAATCCTCTTCAAAACATTCCATGAATATCTCTGTTGCATGGGTGATGAATGGCTGAAAAAGTTCATTTCTTATGTTTAAATAGAAAATGAATGACTAAAGTTTGACTAACTTTCTAGCTTAGCCAAAGCAATCAACACGGTAAAAGTACACTATTTATTAGTCCATGGCACTGACATGAACAACAGACGTGTGATATATAATTTATCAGAATTTAACAACGTGTTGCTCCAATTATAACCTGAAAATATTTCCTGTCTGGTAGGTATTGACATGGAGGATACTCAAGTCTTGTGTAAAGGATTGAGCATCGTTATTAGAAATATCTCATTAGAAGACATTGACAGTACAAGTAACATACCAAATGAGTAGATCTTTTTTATATCATGACAGCTGTTTTCAAAAAGGGCAGAAAGGCCAACTTGTGTAATCACAGTTCTGCAATTATTTAAAGCAATAACAATAATTTTAATACTGGCTATCATTATTATTATCTCCTGCAGAATTTAAACCATCTATTGGTGGTTTTAAAAGTGTTCACAGATATTCCAGTTTGTTTTAGATGATTTGCTTTTTAGATGGTTAATTACAATGTGGGAAATGAGATGAAATGCAATTCATTTAACACATGAATATGCATCATTGTAGACTTATCTCGCTTCCTCACCAGTCCTTATTGCGACTCATGTCTCATTAAAAGTTCAGCAGGAAAACAATACAGTCAAATACAGCTCTCTGGCAATCTTTCAAAACTTATGGCTATTTTTAATAATTTCCCATCTAGAGCACAGTGGGAAACACAGGACAGAAGTATATTTGGATATATTTAGCCAAAAGATTTACAACTGTTAGGAAACTCCAAATAGTACACAATGTGACCACATGCTCATCAGCAACACAGGCTACTATGGTCACTTCTGATGTGTGCTTGGATCTTTACACCTGCCACAGCTGAGCACAAGGTTTCAGTTTTTAGATCATTGCATTTTGAAAGTCTAAGTCTAATACGAAATATAATCAAAAGCTTGAGGGTAAAAATATCTTTCTTGCTTTTTATGTTATGACATAAAAAAGAGTGTTTTGTTTGTTTTATAGGTACAAATTTTTGTATAATAAATAAATACAAGTAATAAATAAATACATTATGATAAACACTATGACAAATAAAATGATGTGCAACTCCAACCAGGATCTGAAAATCTGTTTCTAGCCTTTTTCTCTTTGTGCCTCAGCTCTGCATTTGTAAAGTACGACTCACAACACCCACTGTCTCAACATGATGCTGTGAAAATGCATTTCTATGTATGCAATGCTCAGATATTGGAAAGACAAATAGTATAGTGCAAGTCCATAAGGAATTCCCATGTTCAATGCAAACTTTGTTTGGCATGCAACACCTAAAACATTAATTTTATCATCCAACAATAAGAAAAATTTTTGAACTCTGTTTGTCTATGTTTTGAATGGCACAGATTTCTCAGAAAAAATATCATCATTAGCATTAAATTTAATCCCTATTATAGGTGCAGGGAAGACACAGGCTTCTACATTATCTACCAGTATAAATGACATGATGTGCGTTATGTCTATCCAGATTAGCATATGATTGATGCTAGTGCATTTAAATATTTGATTCTGAAGCCCTGATATTCTTGTAGTGTTCATGTTTGTGAGTATATCTGTATACTGAAATAAAATTTAAGTCATTGCATGTAAGTGACTATATGCAGATAAGATGATCTTTTGCATTTTTTCAGCTTGCCTCAAGATTATCCTCATCATTACCAGAATCCTTGGTCAAATGTGGCTTAGTCTTCAAAGGACAATATTCACAGCCTGATGATTTTCTACCTGTAATTATGTTTGTATTTTACCTATTTATTTTCTTACCTTTCCTGTTATCAGTTATGGGTCTTTATGTTTAGTTCAATTATTATTGCTGTACCAAAATTTTTCATAGGATATTTCCATCTCACTAAATTAAAAGATCTCTAGATCATGATCATTGAGATATTACTTATTAGCCTCTTTTGGAGATATTCTTTCTGATCTAATATGATCAATTCCAAGCCACTGAGACTAAAGTGGCCACTCTCATATGGCACAGGAGGATTTATCAGTAAAGTGTTCACCAATACTGTCAGGACATGCATACCTGAATTTATGTGCTCTTATTTGAAAATGTCCTCTGTATATGTGGGGGAAATGAAATGAATGAAACTGGAACTTAAGATCTGTGACAAAGGTGTCAAATGCTTCTCTATCTGAGTGTATTTCATCCTGAAAAGACGTATGAATCTTTTCACATTCATGCCTGTCAAGAATGGAGCAGCATTTTCTTGATTTTCTGACACTGCATGTGCCAGTATCTAAGAAGTTAGTTTGCTTCTGACACTGTGCCATTAATGCAATCATTTATCCAACTGTGTGTCAATGCTTTTGGTGCTATTTGTTGGTGACCTTGAAAATGTATAGAGGTATTGTATTTTTTTTCAAGTATTTCAGGTGTACTATTTACAGGGAAACAAATCAATCCCATCTATCTAAAACTACTGCAATTGCAACCCCTATCCCCTACCATTTGTTTCTGGAGATAAAAGTTTAATTACATTCATATCTCATAGTTGCACATTTTTTCTGGATCTGTGTTTATTTTTATGATATTTAAGGCATTGTTCGTGGACTGCCAGAAACAAAATTGACTGTGCATTTCCCAAAACATTCATTTTAGCCAGACGTGAAAATTGTTTTTTCTCACAATCTCTCCAGGTGAAAGATCATGTCACAGAAGCTCATTATTGAAGTAGTTCTTATAACATTAATCAATCAGTGACAGGACAAAGGGCAACAGGCACAAACTAGAACACAGGAGGTTCCACCTAAACATAAGAAAAAACCTCTTTACTGTGAGGGTGATGTAGCACTGGAAGAGGATGCCCAGAGGAGGTGTTGCTCTCTCCATCTCTGGAGACTTTCAAAAGCCACCTGGATACATTCCTGTGCAATCTGATCTAGGTGTATCTGCTTTAGACGTTGGACTAGATGATCTCCAGAGGTCCCTTTCATCCCCTATCATTCTCTGATTCTGTGACATAAGTTTTGATAGCATTTGTCACTGCTGAAGGGGAATGAGAAATTTACTCTGACCTTGACATTGTTCTCCCTTTCTGGACTCAGTTGTATGCAGTCAGGGAAGCCTGAGGTCTGTGTCTGGAGAGGGGATATGCTGGGGGCAAAACATGGCTACTGAACAAAGTGAAAACTATGGTCCTTCGACAGGAATGGGGTTGCCTGAAGCAGACAGTATGAGCACAGCAGGTAAGGCAGGAAAGATGTCAGGCTATGAAAAAGCACATTTTACTGTCAACAGTCTGAGCTTCTTTCCAAGGTGAAAAGTGTGTGCATGACTTGTGCCTTGTTATTATTATGACACATTTAAACAGATATGGAAGTTTTGTAGAGAACAACTGATAGCCTTTTACATAGAAATTAAGTTCTTAGCAATAAAAGGGCTCCTGAGACTGAAGTGTAGTCATGTGTTATCATGGATGCACGCTGCTGCAGGCAGTGAGAGGAAGTGTCCCCTTCTTCAGCTTTGCTGTTAGCTGCTTTTCTTTGTTGCCTTTTTACAAACTTTTATGACAGATTTTTTCTTTTCCCCACTGCGTTTCACACAGCAAAGGCTTTTGTGCACTGTCAGTTCATAAAATTTCTACATAAAAAATATAATGCATGCAACAATTTATAGAGGGGAATATTCCCTCTACTGCTTATCTTGTGGGAAACTTATCTGAGCACTCAGTGACAGTGTCTGCAACAAAAAGCAGTTCTGTAGGAAAGAGAACACAATTCTTTACCTTTTTTTTTTACTGACAGTGCAATTTTTCTTTTGAAACCTTTGTTTGTGGACTCATTTTGACTGTATTTTATTGAACTACTTGATATATTCTGCAGGACTTGACTAAAGATTCCCAGTGCTGATTTCCCAAGTCACCAAAGCCTGTCAGATCTCAGTGCAATAGTTTATTTAAAAGATATCTTCTATTTCTCAGTGTAGGAATACTGAAACTGTGAAGGAACATATATTACAAGAACTTCAGTAAATTGATATATTTTGCTTTTATATGCAAACTTGTCATTCTTATAAGACTAACTAGTTTTATTGCTGGTCTGAAATTTTCTGAAGATTGCCTTCACCCTTTGGTAGCAGCTGCTGAGATTCTTTATAAATATTAATGATTGCTTCTCATAGACACTATTTAATCTTCCTCACTCCACTGATGTATGCCAGTCAGTTAATTTATTATTACTTTTTGCATGTTTGTTTTTTTTAACCATTGGAGAAGAAAAGACTTAATTCAGGTCTGTATGCTGACTGTATTTGTATTCCAGGGCCGTGTTCATGCTATTAGGTGAGACTTTCTCACAGAAGAAATTCAAAAGCAAGCCTGTCTCTGCTAATCCTGTTCTGCTTTCAAAGATGGTCAGTACTACAGCACTGTTGTATAGTGCCTTCTTATCTCAGCCTTACTGATGCAATCTCTTCCCCCCACCCGAGATGCCATGACACTATTTCACCAGAATCACTGTGGCAGCATTTTCCCCATGTGTTATTCTGGTGCTTTTGGTACCATGACATTGTGCCTGCAAATGCCTGTGTTGTTGTCAGGGTGGATTCTCATGGGAGGTCACTATCCCTGGCATGAGAATTTTCCCTCTTTCCTTCACCTCTTGCTTCACAGATTTGAGTTTATAGCAGAGAAAAAAAGCAAACACAGACCGCAGAAAAGTAAACAGTAATCATTTAAATATGGGATAAATATTATCTGATAATATGCACATGGGAACCTAACACCAATCAAAATGCAGCACTTACACTTAATTAGCATGTTCCAATCATTGCTACCAGCATCATAAACCAGAAAAAGTATCAGCAACTTAAAGCAAATCACAATGGAAAAACACCGAGGGAAGAAGCATGATGGAAATCATCCTCCTCGACATCTTCAGTGTTGTTACCCGTTGCAGTACAGGATTTTGGTGGAGGTAATGTGCTGTATTTTGTGTCTTCAGCCAAAGCACTTCTGGACATTTGCACAGGGCTGAAACTCAGCCACAGGTAACAAGGCAACATTTAGACAAAGAAAATATCAATCATCAATGGGTCTATTTTAAGTATTGATAGAGGGACACATTCCTCTTGAATGTGCCTAAGGCTGTGATATATAGCCTCCAGTTTGGGCATCTAAAAATCAGAAGATAAGAAACCAAATTCACAAAAGGAATTAAATTAGGAAATTTGTTGATTTTAAATAAAAATAATTCAATAATTTAGAGTACAAGGAACCAATGACAAAGATGTAGCCATCAAGGTTACCTGAATGTACCTTTGTGGGCATATAGTGCTGCTCAGTGCATGAAGAATATCTTTCACATATATAATTTCTTCTCCTTGGAGAGAATTGTAGTGGGCACCAACACCACCTTTTGAAGTAGTATTTTTGCCCTATCACATAACCTGGGTCATGACTACATTGTAGAATTGGAAGCACTGGCTTAGCTGCTTGTTAATATAGTGTTGATTTGTGCAAAGGAGCACTCTTACAATCAAGAAGCCACAAATGCAGTCAGATGTGACAGATTAAATATTCCTGTTACAAGTAAAGCAGTATCTTTGTGTAAGAACAGCAGCAGCAATAGGTCATGGGACAGACAAAAGGTTTCCTAGATATGTCAAATGCATGTATAGATGGCATTCTTCCTTCTGTCTTTGGTTACTCTCCTGTGATGCTTCCTCTGAGCAAGTAATTTATTCAACTGCAATACCTTGCTTGTTTGAGTCCACAGGAGCCCAAAGACCATATATATATTCTTCAACACAGTTCTTAATCTGATATTTGATTATTTCTGCTGGAAGAAAGGAAAAAGAGATCAGTCTCTTGGTTTAGTTAGACTGAGTCATGGTCAAATGAGACCTCACAGGTGGCACCATCCTTTCAGTTGTATGTGCACAGAAACAATTAAACAGAAAGTCTCGTTTCTTTCCAGTGCTCTCATTTCTGCCACCTCTGGTAATCACTATCTTGTAGGAGGGTTCTGCTTTTGTAGAAAAATACAGGCAGATTTGTAGCTCTAATAGCTGTATGAAGGACAATTAATTATCAAACAGAAGATCTTTAGCTTAGTTATGGATGCTTCTGCTTTCTGCCTGGGAAGCATAGCCGGGAGGAGTGTGAGCACTGAGAAGCTAAGGACACCTGATCTATGCTAAAAGCGAAGAGGTCACTGCTTTTGAGTTGTTTGTATCTTTTTTCTGGGAAAAGTTGTCTTTTCTGAGTATAAATCTCAATTAATCCTAAAATCTTTCTGGCATAGATTTCATCCAGCCCCTATTAAAAAGGAATAACAGCCCATGAAGTCACGTCAAAGGATTGTTCACCTCTTCAAATCTTCCATCATGTTTGTTTCTTTTGTGATACACTTTTGTCCTCTGTCAAGTTTTCTGGTACTTGCACAACCCCTCTCTTTCTTTTATATTTTTTCAGAGTAGGACAGATGATAGTCTGCTGAGATCTAGACAGTGCTATTTTCTTAGTAGTTTGCTTTTTTAATTTGAATTTTTTTTTAAATAAAGACTCATTTAACATTTTTAATTTGTTTTGGGTCTGTGGTTGTCATTCTCATTTTTAAAATGTCATGCCATTTCATTGTGACATTTTCAAAATGCTACTTATTGCTTATTTCAGAGCGATAACTTTATTCAACACTGACCTAATTTTGGAGGCCTTCCTGATCAGATCACGTGAACTATCTGTGTCTGTCATGGAAATAACTTCCAGTTGGCCAAACCTGACAGCAGGTTACATGGAAGTCAGTAGCTTGACAGAGGGGAGAGATCCTTCTGGTGACCTGATGGATAGGCTGTGGAGAACCCATGCCTGAGATCACCCTTAAGACATAAATCTCTAAGGCATCATATACCACCAGATACTTCATTGATACCACCACTTCTGTATTTTTTGCTTCACTTTCTGATCTTTTCTGGTTCAGCAGCTAGACCAAAATCCCCATTTTTGTTCTAAACATATTATTCATAGTGACAGCATTAAAAATCCATCACCATCCTGCACATACCTGTTCTTTGTGCAGGTATTCTTTTAAAACAGGTTATTGAGGTGTTCCTCATCTTGATAGGGAAAATCTGCTCTTTAACTTGTAAGGACTGTAGGACCTCATCCATTATCTACTTCCTCATCAAGGACTCAGTTCCTCCAGCCCATAACAGCCAAGGCCTTGACTTTCTAAGTAACTAAGTGTATGCTCCCTTTTTCTCACTTGTAGTTATGTGGAACAATCTGGGCAAGTGAGAATGTAAGGCTGCACATAAGTTTCCGGTAGAGCCTCCATGTTGATGTCTCTCAATAATCCTGCAAACTCATATCAGATCGCTTCTGAAGGAACCAGACACAGACCTTTGAATGTATGGGAGTTTCCCCTTTTAAAATATTGTAGAGGCTTGCATCCCAGTCTGAAACAAAAGCAGCAGCTGCCTTTATACTATTTAGTGGAAATAACTGTCTTTTTGTATTCTGAAAAAGGCCTGATACCTAATTTTGCTGTTGCTGTCTGTGTTTTTTCGATCTGTCTATTCAGGCAACACCCATGAACTGAGTTTCAGAAAAGCAGTAATTAATTTAAAGAGCAGTGAGGGAGATTTAGTTTGGATTTTGGGAAAATACCTTCTAGTGAGGATATTCAGGCATGGGATTATGTTGCCTAGGGAGGTCAAAGAATCTCCATCACTAGAAACTTTCAGACTTGTTTGACAAATGTCTGCCCAGAGTTATTTAGTTGACCCTGCCTTATATAGACAGATAAGTAATATGATCTTTAAAGTCCTTTCCAACTCTATTTCTTATGATTGCTAAGAAAGGAATAGCATATATGAATTAGGAAATGAGCACTCATGCCTCATTCCAGATGCTTTAACAATCTTAACAGGTCTGCATAACAGGGAATAAAACATTCGTATTCCCAAAGCCTCAAGGTGCTTTGCGATAATCATGTGTGCCTTAGAATATAGAGGAAGCATCATCATTAAATACAGAAGTTAAATGTATTTTTAGACATATAAAAGGACATGTTGTTAGTAGCCTAGCAACAGGCTTGTCACCCAACATGGTAGTGCTTTTAGAGACACACAGATGTGGCTGAATGAATAGTTTAAAGATAGAAATAGCAAAAATAAACTGGAAGCTCTCCTGCTTACTTATCTCCATCAGCATCAGCAGCATCAATCATAAAAAGTTTCTGTAAGGTATATTCTTCTTTTCGTCAGCCAGGGAGCCTTGCTGATTTCCAACAGCGTACTCAGATGTGGCAGGATAATGTCATTAATGAGGATACTGTGAAGTAACTGAAAAAATGAGTTCTGATAAATGAGATCCTGAAGCTAAAGCCCACAAGGGTTCTTTTAGTCCCTTAACTGAGTAGCTGGGTCTTCCCAAGTGGTCAACACAAAGCATTTATTTAACTTTTTTTTTTTTTTTCCATTTTTGATGCTCAAAGTAAAAGGGAGGAAAAAAAAAGAAAAAGGAAGGAAGGAAGGAAGGAACCTTGACACAGAATCTTGGCATGAATAAGCCATTTTGTTGTTAATAAACAACAACACACAGTGAATTTCAGACCATTCTCAAAGAGGTGTGTCCAGTTTGAAGTAAATAAGAACAAGATTGTTTTGCGGTGGAGGACTATAGCAATGTCTCTGAACAAAATTTTGCAGCATGTTTGAGGATAATCATTTTTACATCATCCTTTGTGGAAAAAAAATATCATAATTTGGAAAAGTTAATGTTAGGAGTAAATGCAGGGAAAGAATGTAGCTTTCTGAGTCTGGAGGATTTCTACAGGATTTTAAAAGGCTGTGGAGGATCTGCACCAAAAGAACTCCACCCACTTCCTTCTTTGCCTCTTACTCTAATGTGTAGTTAAGGAAAATAAAAGAACACTGTTTAAGATACCTGTGACAAATGCAAGATAACATCCCCTGAGATGAATGAAACCAAAACACAGGCAATAATCAGATTAATGACCTTCCTATCCAGAGAGAGAAGAGGGATACAGCTGCTAAACAGAAGGAATATTATTCCTACCTTCAGTTGCTGTACAGCATATGTCCATTCATAGTCAAGACATGACTTGTTGCATTTACAAAGCAGGCTTAAAGAAGGATGCCAGGAGACAGGACTGGTAGGGAGCCATTGTGGTGTGCTTCAAAGAGGGTTGGACTTTTAGGACTGAGAAAAATGCTGCTTGAGATGCTACACCCATCTCATTCAACAGCAGATCAACACATAGCTTGATGACAGTGTTAGCTGGAAGCTTTATTAGCAGCATTTTATTTTGTATTGATAGTTGGTGATCCTAAGCTGGCAAAACTCTCCTTACAGCTTCAGTTTTGAAACTGTGTTGAAATTAGTGCTGGAAATCTTTTAACTGAAGGCAGATTTTATATTTTATGCATTTATTTCTCCCTTGCTTGGGATGACTGTCAGAGCCACCTTGATTGCTGTCCCAAATGAACTGGGATCACAGAGGCTGATCTTAAAAAGTTAGTAGTCTGTCTCAGACATAAGATGAGGCTTAAAAGAACATAGAAAACTGGGAATTTTTCTTCGGGGGGTAGTGCTAATTATATCCGTTTAAGAATGGGTATAGACAAAGTGACACATAAAAGAGTACAGTCAAAGATGTATGCCCTTCAGGGCAGCTACAGGCAACCAGGACAAGTCTGCTTCCATGAAAACAAGTAAACTATACGACTGCTTGATTTTTATTTCCAGCTACTTTCCTTCACAACTTATGCCATATGTGCGTGTAAATGACACAGTGGAAAAGCTGCCTGACAACAATAAAACTGTTATACTACATATTCAGTCTGAGGTCAGGGTTATTTATAGTCAATTTTCCATGCATCCAATAGGAAAATGTGGGACAGATCAACAACTCTGCATGCCTTGGAGAGAAGACATTGATCTCGGAGTGCTGTTGTGGCTTTCCATACTGGCCCATTGAGCAGAGGGGGAGCAGTAGTTTGGCAAGTATAGGCAGCATAGACTTTCCAATGATACACATCAACTTTATAATACATGTGCAGAGACCAGTGGAAATTAACTAAAATAGTCTCCCTCTTAGCTCCTGGCACCATTTCAAATGCAACATTTTATTTCTGATGTATATCTTCCTTCCATTATGTATGACTGATGAGTCATCTCTGACCATGCCATATGTATTATTAGCAGAGGAATCCTGCTTGTCATCAGTAGCATATTCTGTTATTAGTTTATAGCATTGTTTACATGTATCTACATACATCTCCTCTGCTGAGAAATCCCATATACCATACTTTCATAAATATTGAGTCCTTCTAGAAGGGATGCAGCAGTATCATTACATGATATTTTTGCAAGACAGATGATATACAGGAGTTTAAATGTAGTCTTTTTCATTGCAATGCTCTGGTTACATTCTTTAGGGACCTACAGACTGAAGCAAATCTGTACACTGAGCAGCACTCCTTTAGGAGCTGACATGTTTGTTCTGTTTCAGAAGAGGGTGACATCTGCCCCATCACCCTGCAATTAAGTATGAGTATGCCTCTGGTCACTATTAGATTGGCAAAAAAAGTGGTGAGAGGCAAGTTTGGGCTTTGAAGCAAGCTCAAGCCAAAAATAGAGATGCAGTGGGGATCCTGCCCTGTGCACCCTTGGAACAGTAATTCACTTGAATTCATATTTTCTCAGGATGGATAAAAACATGTGACTTCATTCACAGTTATCAAAGGATTTGAGCTGCAAAACATACATCATTTTGTTTTCACATTTGCTTCAATTCTTTATAAACTTTTATGCCATTCTGACAAGAACTCTCTCATAGTTAGGTCTTTTAGTATCCATTAGATGGCAAATGCTCTTATCTAAAAAGGATTTAGTCATCTAAATCAGATGGTATAATTAATTTCTATTATGAATGGTTTTTATGTAGACAGTATAAAGACATGGCTGGAAGAAATAATATATAACTAAATGGTTCCAGGAAGATCAGATATGGCATTTCTGTACTTTATGTCAGCAAGGATTACTACAATTTCATTGTCAGGGGTTTTTTTTTGTTTGTTTGTTTGTTTGGGGTGGTGTTTTTGAGGTTTTTTTGGGTTTTTTTTTGTTTGTTTGGTTGCTTGTTTTTTGTTTGGTTTTGGTTGCTTGATTTTTTGGTTGTTGTTTTGTTGTTTTGGGTTTCTTTTTGTTTTTTGTTTGGTTTGTTTTTTTCTGGTTGGTTTTTGTTTTTTTGTTTGTGTTTGCTTGTTTGTTTTTGTTTGTTCTTTTAATGGCTGTATAAATGCACTAGAGTTAGTGAGGTGAATATGCAAAAAGAGCACAAATTTTAACAAGCATAGTTACAAATAAGAGCAAGATCCATCAAGGGACCTTTCAAACCCTGACATGTGCTAGGTGGTTGGAAGAAGCCTGGACCCTAGAGCACCAATATGAGGTGCCTGTGCACCCAGTAGACAGAAAAGGACCTGTGTCAAGGCCCACCCAAACCAACAAGCAAATACTCAAGATGGGTAGACCTGAAATGTATTTTATGATTCTGTTTCCTAAACCAACTCTTCTGTTGGAGATGCTTCTCTTCTTTTCTTCTTTATTTTTCTTTTTGTCTTCTTTCAGAGAAATGAGCAGAGCTAATATTTAGTTTCTTTCCTTTTCATATGTGCCAAAGACCAGCTTATCTGGTGGATCATTAGTGGTGTTTGTTTCTGAAATTATAGTCTAATGGTAAAAGTACTTGTCCAGGAGGGTGATGCTTAGGTTCAGTTTTCTGCTCAGATTATGAGGCTTCAAACTCACAGATCACACAGCATTGAGCAGTGACCCCGTGCACAGTAGAGTCTATGTATTGCTGCTGGAAGTTTTAGTGAATTTACTAAAAATTCTTCTTTGGTGTCCATCAATGTAAGTAGCAGGCCCACAAAGGTCCTTCTCTAATGTATACATGTGTGTGTGTGCTGATATTATTTGAATATGGAAATAAGACAGTAAAAATGTAACTAGTTAGTAGTACTATTACCAGGACTAGGTTTGTACAAGGCAAGAACTGCAGGTCATTCCACTCAAAGACACAAGAATTTTCCACAAAAAAAAAAAAAAAA